>OX246746.1:33823185-33995685 GCA_945910005.1 Isoperla grammatica | reverse complement strand
TGCCCCGCAGGACGTTCTTCTTTTTAGTAGGTTTTTCTGTTAGGTTTTCGCGGGTTTTAGATATTACAGTGAACATTAAAACACAACTGAACAATATAAGTCACTAGCTGGAACTGTAACAACCCGTGAAAAAAATCTCAGCTAATAGAATTGAAAGAGGCAACCGTAAACGAACATTTACTGAACTCTGAGACTTGTCTCGCTAGAGTGCAGATATTTTAAGTTTTACATAGTTTGAAGCTCCACCCCTAGTTATGTGACAACCGCCCAGCGTAACAAATATCACTGATTATAGATAATATAATATGAAATGAATAAATATGATGTGATTGTCGGGTTTTCACGTTGGTAAGGGGTGATCACACAGAGATGAAGGGAGCAGCAGCGGAGCGTCAAAATAAGAAAATCTCGACTCTAGCCGCTTGTTCCTTGGGTTGTCGCGGGGCGAAGAGGGGGAGGGGATAGCGCATGCGCAACGAAGAATAGGATCGGCCAAAGACCTTGGAATATATCTTACTACTAGATCGGCAGGCGCGGCTAGGCTTTCCGCGATAGACAGTTTTTGAATCTGAAGTGCACCGGAGCGCAGTGCTCATTCTAAAGCTTTGTCAGTGAACGTGTTACGGTGTTATAATTTCTCACACGGAAAAAAGTATTTACCCTTCATATTATGTAGTATTTTTTTAGTATTTACAGACTGTTTTTTGTGAGTTACATTTTTTTCTTAGTTTTCTTATGTTTTTTTTTGGTAAGGCTAGATAGAGACTGTCTGATGTCTACCCCGACGCTCGCCACTGCCTTTGACAATGAAATAGTTAATTGTAAAAACGGGAATATTTATTTCAACAGATAAAGATTTATAAGAAAGAGCACTAAATTCTCTAGGGGATGACCATTTTGGTTAAATTTTTGACAATTTTATAGCAATTTCAACTGACAGAAATTGAAAGTACTGCACGGTGGGTCGATTTAAAGCCTAAGGCTGTATTTAAACGGTTCAATGTTTCGTTTGAATGGCTGGAATTGAACGGTTTCATTCAATAGTTTTTGCTTCAAGTTCTTGATCGAACTCGAAGCACTGGAACGACGGGTGGATGTCAGCTCATTTCATTTAGGATTTGTTCTATTTTTCTTTCAAGCCTGAATCAAACAGCCAATAAGAACTCGAGTTTAATCGACGTCACACGCCGCAAGTGGCGCTGGGAATTATCTCACAGGGCATGGCAGGCTGTGGCCGTGGGCAGACGTGAATAGTCGCACCGCTTCGAGTTTTCCAATACTGTAATATGTGAACTGTGAACTAATGACTGCTTCTAAAACTCTGCTAAGTGCATCAAGATTGATAATGACATTGAACGAGCCATGTTTTTAATGCAGATCTTCAAGAAATTACAGAAACAGGTAAGAATTTCAAGCTTTTAAGCTCGCTTTTAGTATAACCTAGGCCTCTAGGCCTAGGCCTAGCCTAGCGTTTGTACATCCATCAGCCGTAAATATAATATTCAGTTTAATAAGCCTATATTATATGAAGGCCTAGGCCAACTTATACACAGTCGTAGGCTAGGTAGGCCTAGGGCCTAGCCTCCGTGTAACACAGATTGTTATTTATGTTGATCTAGCCTAGGCTAGCCTAGGCCTAGATCACCAGGGCCCGGATCCACAGAGCGGGGCTAAGTTTCGGGGCTAGTTCTGTTTAACACCTGTTTTTAGCCCCATGTTAGCCCCGAAAATTAGCCTCGCTTTTAACCTCGTTTTCCGTATCCACAAAAGGGGGTTATTCTTGGGGCTATGTAGAGGTTTACTTTTGAGCGCGCATTGATGACGCCATTGATGACGTCATGGTTTTCAACCAATGAAAACATCATTCTCATAGCGACCAATAAAAAGGGAGCTTGATTTGGAACTTTTTTCAAATATGTTCGAATTGATATTCCTCAAGTGTCAACAGTGTTACTTCATTAATTTTTACGTTGGACTGAAATAAGACGCAGGCTTACTATAATGGAAAATACCAAGACTCGTAAAGCTCGTTTTACACGGGAAGAGCTCGAGGTATTAATAACTACTTTCGAGAAGCACTCAGCAATTTTGTCTTCTAAATTTGGTCCAGTAATAACTAAAAGCAAAAAAGATCATTGCTGGGTCGAAATCTGCAAAGCAGTAAATGCTGTTGGGTCGGGGGTGATACGGACTTCAAAAAGAAGTCGAAGGCAAAGAGTATAAGAAGCCTATAGACTGAATATGAATTGTATTTAAAATCGTATGCCTAACAGTCTATGCATCACTTTTTTGTTAAGCCTAGACCTAGGCTACTGCTAGATATTATACTGTTTTACGTGGTTTTCCAACCATGGCCTACGCCTATCTAAGTTGCTTGGGTCTATATAGGCCTAGAGACCTAGGCTATACTACTAGGCTGGGCTGGGCCTAGGCTTTCTTGGGCCTATAGGCTTGCTCGAGCTAGACATTATGCGAACTGAATTTGCCTGATAAACACCTAAGCTCGAACCCAACTCAGCTCGGTGAAGAAGCCGAGCCAGCACGCTCCGTGAGATCTCAAATTGCGTGACACATGCGGACCGAACTGTGTACATACGTAGGTTTAGCAAGCGGTCAACCACGCCTTCTTTTTCAGCACGAACCAGACCTGTAGTATTTAGTACGATCTCAAAGTCCGTTTTAAACGAATACCTAGCTATTGAGCTCGAACTTACGAGCACAAGCTGGGCTCGTGTGGTAAACGTAGTCATGTTTGAACTTGGTCTGATCTAGGCCTAGCCTGGGCCTAGGCTAGGCTAGTTTTGCACCTGTCTTCAAGAGGGACGAACTTGATGGTTTTATCCTAGACTTAGGCCTAGCCTGTACTAGACCTATACGGCCTAGGCTAGTCTGTAGGCCTAGGCTATTCTAGGGCATAGGGCCTAGGGCCTAGGCATAGGTGATTGTAGGTTGGCCTGTTTTACTAGGCCTAGCCTAGGCTAGGCAAATTGCATGGCCTAGGCCTAGGCCTACAATTATGCTATGCCTAGTAATTTGTTCTAGCAATTGCTTAGCTGACTTGATTCTTGCAATAAGGCAGGCATCTCTATGTGGGTAGCGAATGCTTCGTGGAGCAATCGCGACCATTGAGTCAAAAAACACTGTCAACACACGACTGCAACTGGACTGGGATATGCCAGCAGTACTTGCCAGTACATTCTGAAATGTGGCTGATGCCAAGTATCGGAGACCCACTAACACTTGGGTGGGCACAGGCAATGCATGGGAGCGATCGGTATGCCTGCCCATCACAGGCTCGAGTTCTGCACACAACTCGAGAATGGTGTGCCTCGGGAAACGGGTTACAACGGCGGCGCCAAATACGATTTCAAAGTATTTTCAACAATCAATATTATATACAATTACTATATTGTTACAACGCGTATAATTTCACCTATACTAGAGTGTTTCCCAACTAAGCAAATAGAGAAATTAGTATGGGTCAACTTAATTTTTTGCGTAAATTTAGATGATTTGCAGAGTATAATTAAAACTGGGATTTCGGGCCCCTTCACTGGTACTGGGAACTGGGGGGGGGGGGGGGGGGGGCCTTCAGCCCCTCTCTCTATGAGCTGTCGGTGATTCTTCTTCTTCTCCATTTTGTGTATTGTAACTGAGTTAAGATAGTCGAGTGTCAGTGGTGGAAGTAAACAGTCGCGTCCGCTTGTGACTGTGTGAGTGACTAGTGACTTTGACGAAAGACGAGGTCGCACATATTATGCGTCGATAGTGTAAGATAGGCGGCTATTTTCAGGGGGCTGGGTGGAGGTCCCGTACGGGTTTCCGTAGTTCCGTACCTGCCAGTCCGCCTCTGACCAAGGTCACGGGTTTTAGAATTCAGATCGCTGGTGCTACCTTCGTACCAGTTCTCTTGACAAAGTAACTTGTGATAATAATTATTGGAGCGCGTATAGAATTCAACTTAATGACATTTTGGCATTTTCTCTGTGTCTATACAACTGAATAATGCAAATCAGCTTTTGGTCTAGTGGTTGTATTCTTTTCAATTCCTGGTTTAGGTTTGGCTTTAAAGTCGATGGATGAAGTGAACTACCCATTCAATACAACAACTTAACTATTCAAATTAAATGGACATGAAAAAATACTTTTTTTTATTCTAAATTATGAATTTCAAGAATTATTACATGTGAGTAGCATTTAATACTGAACTTCTTGAAATTATATATTTTTTTTATTAATAAAGTATATTTATAGTTTCTAATTTGAGTAGATTTGAGGTAAAATTGACACACCAGCGCAGATATCTCGAAAACGGATCCCGTTCGACCATCTTTTTTACACGTATTCATGTTAATCATGAAGTTATCTACATTAAGGACGATTATTTTTGTAAATAAATTACTTTTTGAAGGTGCTACGCAAAGTTTTACGATTGAAAGTGTAGGTTTTTGTTCAGCTACAATGAAGATAGGGAATTCCAACGCATTTCAACACTCAATAAATAAAAAAACTAATACCGTTAGGTGCATATTTTCTTCCACAATATGCACAAGCTCAATCTCAACTTTCTGAACATACAATTTGAAGGATAAATATTACATATGCAGTTATCATCGATCGACTTTAAGCTTTGAAAATCGTCTTAAATCTATCTGAACATGGTATCTACTGGTAATGCTGGTCAGGGGCGGATTGGGATAAAAAGGCCCGGGATGCTGGGTTTCGGGGTGGCCCGCACGAGGTGGCGTGGTGCAGCTGGGGTCTGGGGCGAAGCCCCAGCCGCCGGTGGCAAATACGCCAAAGGCGTAACAAATTTTTTGGGGTTGCATTGAATTTAATGGCCTGAAATGCGATTTTAGGGCGCGATTAACAGAGGCCACCCTACCAGTAGCAAAATAATTTCAATTATATTCAATTAACTACATTGAATATATACAATAAATTCAATTATAATTTCCAAATAATACTTATAGTGGGGTTAAGATTTTTTTAGCAAAATACAGAGAAGTAATTACATCATAGCAACTTTCTGGTGGCAGCCCGGGGGCCCGGACTGCCAAAGAGCCCGGATTTGCCCAGGGGCCCGCGATGCGATCGCATCCCGGCATCCCTAGCCAGTCCGCGCCTGACCTTCAACTTCTATAAAGATAAGATCTTTGGTAAAGCTTCTGTTCCATGTCATTGCGTTGGCCGTACAGTAAAACCAAAGACCTTCAACTACTATAAAGATAATATCTTTGGTATAAAGCCTCCGTTCCATGTCATTGCGTTGGCCGGACAGTAGAACCAAAGACATTCTACTATATAAAGATAAGATCTTTGGTATAAAGCCTCCGTTCCATGTCATTGCGTTGGCTGGACAGTAAAACCAAAGACGTTAAACTACTATAAAGATAAGATCTTTGGTAAAGCTTCCGTTCCATGTCGTTGCGTTGGCCGGACAGTAAAACCAAAGACCTTCATCAGGGGCGGACTGGGATAAAAAGGCCCGGAATGCTGGGTTTCGGGTGGCCCGCACGAGGTGGCGTGGTGCAGCTGGGGTCTGGGGCTAAGCCCCAGCCGCCGGTGGCAAATACGCCAAAGGCGTAACAACTTTTGTGGGGTTGCATTGAACTTTATGGCCTAAAATGCGATTTTAGGGCGCGATAAACAGAGGCCACCCCACCAGTAGCAAAAATAATTTCAATTATTCAATTAATTACATTGAATATTTACAATAAATTCAGTTTCAATTTCAAAATAATACTTATAGTGGGGTTAAGATTTTTTTAACAATATACAGAGAAGTAATTACATCATAGCAACTTTCTGGTGGCAGCCCGGGGGCCCGGACTGCCAAAGGGCCCGGATTTACCCAGGGGACCGGGATGCGATCGCATCCCGGCATCCCTAGCCAGTCCGCGCCTGATGGTGGTGTGGTACATGTAAACATGTAAACATGTAAACGGTGACTTGGAGCCGTCATGGCAACGAACCAAATAATAAAATATCCTTCACTGAAAATCAGTTCTTATAAAGTCCCTCCACTGCAAATTTGGGGCTGGGGACGTCACAGATGAGTGAGGATCAGCCAATCAAATGTGATTATTGGTGAAAGCCGCCCGCTGATTGGCTCAGACAAGCCCATCTGTGACGTCCCTAGCCCAAATTTATTTACTTAAAATTAATTTCCGAAAATTATTTTTTCTTATAGCCTCTCGATGGCTCTCGATAGTTCGACAAGTATATATAGCAAGTTCTGGGCTCGATGCTAGCTAGCACTAGGGCCCGCTAGAGGGGTAAGGGGGAATGCAACATAGTTTGCCGTACATTGGAGTAAAGTACCCATATCTTCGGAACTAATAAAGCTATGAAGATGATCGTGGATTTTTTAGAAAGCTTAAATCATCAGCTTCAATTGTATCTATAAATTGATTTCTAATCTCTATAATTACATAATGTTAATGCTCTTTTAATTAACATCTGTAAAATTGAGTTCTAGATCGATATTTAGACCAAATATTAATCCAGCAACGAAGTTAAAACGTTTTTGCATAAAACGCATAAATTCTAAGGTCTGACCGCAGGTATATTTTCAATTTTCAAACTCGACTTCAATTAAAAAAAAAAATAATTAATGAAACTTAATTAATTATTACCCATTGTTTGTGAATATGATATGATATTAACAAAAGGCCGACGATTAGACCTTGCATTTGGTTCTAGAACTTGAATGCTTTTTAATTTTTTAAGATATCTTACACTGTTCTCAAACTATCAATTAAGTTAGTTTTGAAAATTTTAAGAATTATTTTGTTCGACAAGGAGCGCTTAGAGTGGCAGTGTTTGGAACTCGGTAGTAAGTTGACCATTCATTCGCGGGAAGGACAAAATGCAACTTTGGAACAGATTGAAGCTTGTCACCTGTCACATACCTAACTACACTATAATTATGTGGTCGTACCGCATGGATAGTTCGATACTGAAATGCAACTCAACGATGCTCGCCTGCACCTACGCTTACAATTATTTCGAAATTTCACTTGTTTTAATATCGGTCTAATCCACAAGAAATCTACTAAACACTTTGTAGGTTGTAAAGATTATCAATTTACACCATTTTAGACAAACTCTCAACCTGTATCACCAGTAGGCCTATTGAGATGAGAATCCATGAATGTGTTTTGGGGAGCTGCATAGGCAACCAGACCTTATAATTTATTAGAGGACGAAAATTCGTTGTTTGTATGTCACATAATAATATAAAAAATGGGTTAATTAGTAATATGTGGTATGATGGTTTCGTGATCACTTGTTATTGTTATGTTTATTGATTTATTTATTACAACGCCAAATGACATTCACAAGTACAACGTATACATATATATCGCATAAAAGATGTATATAACAATAATGTAACAAACCTTTTATAATAATTGGTAATTCACTGCTATGTAACTGTTGTATTTGCATAATCCATTCAAGTTTGACGCAACAACAGTGCGTAGATTCAACAAATACACGTAATAATGTTTCGCAGTAAATATATGTTACCACTATAAAAAATATCCTGACTGAAATCTTCGTACGCTATCTATCGAATGTATATCCACTTATATTTTTATCAAATACTAATTTTTATTGTGATTTATGGGAACAACATAATAGACGGGCTTGGTCTTATCAGGCGTGGGTATGTGTTACCCTCTCCACAACTCGATTGAGAGGAAAGGTTGCTCGAGTCCGCTGTTATCTTTCGTTCTGCACCTGCGTCGGATCATATTTCAGAACATATCTTATCACACTCGTAAGTCGACGGCTGACTCACAACACACCAGAAATGACCGCCAGTACAATTTATCGACATTCATATTTATAGTGATTGTATGTGTTTATTTTCATTATTTTATAGATACCAAATTTCGAATCTCGATTCTATTGTAAAAACTGACGTAGCTACACTTGTTTGAAGACTAAAGAAAACAAACTGGAGATCTGAATTGCTGTATACAATCTTAGATAATAAATAATTCAAGACAGTGTTCAAAGTTGCCGTTGAATCACTTCTAATTTACTGTACGATTGTAACAAGAGACTAATGAGTAATGAATGATATTTGCCCCGAACTAGAATAGAACCCGTGTACGCCAGCTTGGCGGTCTAATTACGATCTTACGATCTGAAATAGTCGCGGGCCACAAGAACCATAAATGTGTAAATTGCTACGTTCAGCAATTAGATGAGCTCTTATGCCAGAGCATTGGTACGTTATGTCGGAGTGCGCTGGTTCGATCCCAGTCGGGGAAAACTTATGACGATTGCTCCATGTACATACAATTAAACAGTACACTGGTTTTGTAGCTAAATGAAGCTATATATTATATAACATGGGATAAGGTATAAAAAATACGCACTCTTCACTAGTGACAGCGTCGCCAACAGGTGTGCGTGTGGTTATCCATGGACCCAAGTACAATTGTGAAATGCAACTGACAATGATTCATGATTGCCAATAATTCGTTACTTTCACAATTTTGAATTATCGAATACAGGTATGAAGTAAACTGTGTAGTAGGCAACCTATAGACACAACGTAATAACACAACGCAAACAAATTAATATCTACAAGAAATCACCAAACACAAAAGAAACCACAGTAGGCTTATAAGTCTATAACATAAGAGCCATACGTACATAACCCGTAATACCCCCCCCCCCCCCCGTCATGTACCCGTGGCTCTGTAATTAAAAACGCTACAACATCGGTCTAATACAAATCTCAACTTTGTTTTGGTACGGATGTTCCTCGTAAGACACAGGACACTAGGAGCACAGCTAGGAGTGTTTTCAATTTTCATAAGAGCTTCAAATCTACAAAGACACAGTCCAACTGAAGAGCATTTACCAGACCCACATTTGCGGGCGTTTCACCGCCAATGCAGGTGTACAGTTTAGCAATAGCAACATTCTCACATTTTTACTCTGTGGATATAAAAAAACAAAACAATTCCGTTCCGATAAAAAACTCACAAAAATATGAATTAAAATATATTTTTAACCATAATTAGACCAAAGTTTTGCCAGTTATGGGGGGAATTAGAAACGAGATGGACGGATTTTTCCAAAGCTACAACCTAGCTAATAGTCTATCGAAGAGTATAGACCCAAGCATATTGCTTTATTAAAAAAAAAAAAAACAGTACTTGATAGCCAACAGAAAACAAAACACTCGATATGTTCAATGCTAGATGAAGGGAGGTGAGGACAAGGTCCCTGTTATCCGAGACCATGCACTCGCCCAACCACTTTGTAGCGATAAGATAACTGACACAGAGGGGGGAGGGGGACGCTTACGCTAGTCAAGAAAACTACTTTCTGTCGTGAAATGATAAAAAAATTAAAATGCACATTCTAATTTAAAGGACACTTTTATAATAACAATGCAATTTGAATGGAAGTTGTAGCGTAATTAGCAGTGCAGCTGTAAATAAAATGCGTTCTTGCTTCATTGTGTCAAGTCATATCAAGCTGAAAACACTTTCCTGTTATCTGAGACCATGCAGTCGACCGGCCACTTTGGAGCGATAACCGACCCCAGTCTTCCGCCCGCATTCCTCTATGCACATGAACAGAAGACGCCTTCCATTCATAGACGTCTGATAAGTTGTCGGCATACAAGGGACCACTCCAAATTCAAACCCCGCGTAATTTTGACCAGTGGCGCCTAACTAGCGGATTTGCTTGGTACTAGGCGGAGGTATAGGGACACGTTAAATAATACTATATTGTTGTCCTACACATGATATGTGGGCTAGTGCAATATTCTGCTTACCCAGCCAGCGGAATACAATAATATCCCAATCATTTTATCATCTGGATCTTTGATGATTGTATTAGCTTTAGCATAAAGTACAAAAAAGCGGCAGATAAAACATGTTTTGTTTGTTTTTGTTACCGTAATGGGTAACAAAAAATAGCAATCTAAATAATAAATATCGTACCTTATCCGAGTCCACTATCTTATTTAATATCAGGCCGCAACTCATAAACCTCAATACCGCAATTAATAAATCTGTTTAGTATTAGTTTTCTATTAGTGTCGAGTAGTCTAGTCCCACCTGCCCACCTCCCACCAGAGTTCGTTGCGAAGTTGCCCAGCTAATATCACCGTCACTCATATAACTTATCGGCCGGCCGAACCACGTCCTATGATATATCTGATTCAATTTTATTTCGGCTGTCATATTGAACTAATAATTAGTCTCTAAACCGGGCCGCGTACACACAATGTTAGTTTAGCAACAGTCCAGGCTGATTCTGACAATGAGAAGCAACGGAACGAGTCTGATAATGTTAAACAAGTGAAGCCCTAATGCTTTATCAGTTGAGTAGTTTTCGTTTTTTAAAATATCAGTATTTAAAGGAACGTGTGAGGATGAACTTTGAACCGGTTTTATACAACGGGCACCCTCAATTATATTGCTCAAGATACAGTGAGTTATACAGTGTGATACAGCGAGTTATACATTGAGTTATGCAGTGAGTTATACAGTGATAGATATACAGCAAGTTATGTAGCGAGTTAACAGCGAGTTATATAGCGAGTTAAAAGCGAGTTATACAGTGAGTTATACAGTGAGATATACAGCAAGTTATGTAGCGAGTTAACAGCGAGTTATATAGCGAGTTAAAAGCGAGTTATACAGTGAGTTATACAGTGAGATATACAGCAAGTTATATAGCGAGTTAACAGCTAGTTATATAGCGAGTTAAAAGGGAGTTATACAGTGAGTTATACAGTGAGATATACAGCAAGTTATATAGCGAGTGAACAGCGAGTTACATAGCGAGTTAAAAACGAGTTATACAGTGAGTTATACAGTGAGATATACAGCAAGTTATATAGCGAGTTAACAGCGAGTCATATAACGAGTTAAAAGGGAGTTATACAGTGAGTTATACAGCAAGTTATAAAGCGAGTTAACAGCGAGTTATACAGTGAGTTATACAGTGAAATATATAGCATGTTATATAGCGAGTTAAAAGCGAGTTATACAGTGAGTTATACAGTGAGATATACAGCAAGTTGTGAAGCGAGTTAACAGCGAGTTATATAGCGAGTTAAAAGGGAGTTATACAGTGAGTTATACAGTGAGATATACAGCAAGTTATGTAGCGAGTTAACAGCGAGTTATATAGCGAGTTAAGAGGGAGTTATACAGTGAGTTATACAGTTAGATATACAGCAAGTTATGTAGCGAGCTAACAGCGAGTTATATAGTGAGTTAAAAGCGAGTTATACAGTGAGTTATACAGTGAGATATACAGCAAGTTATATAGCGAGTTAACAGCGAGTTATATAACGAGTTAAAAGGGACTTATACAGTGAGTTATACAGTGAGATATACAGCAAGTTATGTAGCGAGTTAACAGCGAGTTATATAGCGAGTTAAAAGCGAGTTATACAGTGAGTTATACAGTGAGATATACAGCAAGTTATGTAGCGAGTTAACAGCGAGTTATATAGCGAGTTAAAAGCAAGTTATACAGTGAGTTATACAGTGAGTTACACAGCGAAATATACAGCGAGTTATACGCGCGGAGACCCGAAAGAACGTCCAAACGTTGGTTCCCTAGATAGACCCGATGTTATCCTCGCCATTATATAATGAGAGAGATACTCACTGTAGAAAAGCCCAGCGGAATAAGCGTTTTTTGGTCATATCTCAAGAACTCGAGATTTTTGTTTTTCAGTGTCGTGTGCTACGTCACTGAAACAAATTGCACAATTTGGTATTGCAAGAACTAAGGAGAACACGGAAAACATATTTTCTTAGTATGTGTTCAATAAAGTTGTTACTTTTAAATAACTCAATTAATAAGTAGGTAGTGATAATTATAGTAACTACAAACTATCAAATGTTCTATAATATAGTACTGAGTTATTACGAATTAAATTTTTGCACATTTGTCACTTTTTCAATGTTGTGTGGTGTTTTGAGCTGCGACCAAAAACACGAATTTTATTTATTATTTATTATTTTATTAATCATTCCCATTCATTACAAAAGTGAATAGGGGTTGGCAGAAAAGAGCACAGCTCCAAACACACAGAGTGACTGCTAACCCATACTAAAATTACTTTAAATCTAAATATAATAATGAACATAATACAAAATACAAAATGCAAAACAAAAAACATGAAAACATAATATGAATGAAAATATAATTATAAGATAGAACTGTTAAATATGAAGTAAAAAAGAATAAAAAAATGAAAATGTACAAAACAATGGTTAAAAAATGCTCCGTTAAAGACGCTTTGAAGACATCTAATAAGCATGCCATCCTGATCTTGAGTGGAAGAGAATTCTACGATTGACAAGCCCTATAATAGAACCCTTTCTGGTAGGCTGCCTATAATAGACCCCTACCAAATTGGGCACTACGATTACAGGCTTGCAGTCTTACATATGGATCCAGGTTTGTCCTACCATTCAACATGCCCCACAAAAATTGCAGCTCTACTTTTTTCCTGAATGTTTCCAGAGATGGAATCTTCAATGATGCACGTCTTGCCGTAGCACTATGATTGGTAAATTGCGACCTAGCAGCAATAAAGCGTGTAGCTCTACTTTGGACACGCTATATTATATGTTTTGAGTATCTATCCCTCTGAAAGAAACTGTTCCCCAACCCCAATGCTACATTTCTAATCGACCCAATTACCTTTTACACTGCTAAAAAAGCTTAACCAACCCTGGGGTAAAAGTGTGACTTGAATTTTATTGTACTTGAAGTGATCATCTTGCGACATAAAACAATAAAGGAAATTGCTCAAATTAATTGCCGACTGGTCACACAACTAATTACGATTTACTTTTGGCGTTTTAAAACTTGCCAATAGTTACACCGCCAATCATTAGAACGACTTATGGGCTAATTAAAATTATTGCCAATGCCAGCGGCCTGAATTACAAAGTGCTTAATTGTGAACGTAATTTGTCAGCCGGGCTGTAGTAACTTGAATTGATGAAGCCGATTATGACTGCATTAAAAATAATTGTCTTGACTACGCGTTAATTTAATACATTTAGTAATGGGGTACTAGTTACGTCAATGCTTGTGTGATGTTACAGACGGATATCATAGAATTAGGTGCGAACATTTGCGGGTAATGATACCGATTCTAATTGTCTTTGCAACGTTATACAGTACAATATGTTGGGTGAGATTCGCGCACAAATAGGAGATTACAAATAACACAATATTTTTACAACCTTGAGATTAATAGTCCCCTTGCAGTGACAAGTATCGCCAACAGTTTTGTTGTAACATTTAAAGCTCACTGTTTATTGTATTGTATTTATTGTATTGTATAAATTGCAATTTACCCGCCCGAGAGCAGGGAGGTCAATCAATGTAGGACAAAATAGCCCTTTGCAAAGCTATGCACTAAAGTGGACTTAGACTTAACTAGACTAAGGAGTAAGGACTAAGTTCTAAGTACTCTGATAGTTTGAAAGAGTGAGAACGAAAAGGCCGTGGTCGAAATACAACAAATCATATGAGCAGGAAACGTTTGCCAGCGCACGCGAGAGGGTAGGGCTAAATGCAGAAATAATATGCAAATGTAAGGTAACTCGCAAAACGAAGATATGGGGTGGGCAGCTTCTAGTCATATGACGGCGGCCTTTTTGTCATCTCTTACGACAGGCAGAGCTACTCTGGACCTATTGTATCCCGGGGTAGAATAGGGGATGGTGGGCGTTTATAAGTTCGTAAAGAAGATTCATAAACGTTAAATAAAACGTATGTGAAAGTGTTAGTGTGAAGTAATGAAGTAACAGGGACGAGTAACAAATGCACACGAGCTCTCGTTGCGGACACCGGTCACCTACGCCAAGGAACTAACTCACCTCAAACGAATTTGTACCCAAGAAAATGTGAGGAAACATTTCGTGAATATTTTAATCAAAATGCTAAATGTTATTTGATTATAATATACTTTTACAATAGTTTTCACTTGATAGCACATCTGTTTTAATTGAATTCAATATTAAATCACTGAATTGCAAACTTATTGTTATTCCCAGCGGTCGAATGGGCGCGGAAGACCCCAAAAGAAATTAATAGGTTTAGCCCCGTGGTTTAGACATCATACAAATAAATCCTTTATGTGACCTTCCCCCCGAAGAGAGACACTGCCATCACCATTCCCTATACTAACATTCAATTAATCACTTGTTATAAAACTTCAGAATAGTTAATAGAGACAAACAACAATTCTATACACACAAATAAAAAAATATAAAACATTCGGCAATAGCCAAAAGGTGAATTTCGAGGGCTCGAAGCGCCGCGATATATTTATTTACTTCTAACCAAGTGTTCCTACCAGTGGGAAGCGGCTACTGAGTGCCCATGTGGGACGCTCTTTAGCCTGGGCTAGTCCGTTTGGCGCTAGTGGAGGCCATAGCATACATTGTGCCCAATTATCTTACATTTTTTACGTGTTTCATCTAAATTACATAATTAGAGCTTCTAACTAATTATCAACAGATTTAAAGATGAATATGCGCCTAAGAATAATATATGTTCGTAACTTGACTATTGTGTTTATAGTTAAGACTTTAGACCAGGGGTGCCCAACTTAATTTAGAAGTGGGCCACATAGCATAATTGTTCAATGTTGTCGGGCCACATCAACTTAACTATATATATATATATATATATATATATATATATATATATATATATATATATATATATATATATACACCTGTATAGTCTGGTTATTCTATATCTATATCAAATTCCCCGTCAGCAAATAGTGTTCCCCCGCTGCTAGTGAGTGTGCACTGTGCAACACGAAAACTAGCGCGGACAGACGCTTGATTCTCATTTACCTTCTTTTTAAACATACTTTGCTGCAAAACAAGATTTACTTTTTCCATTCGAATTAATCCTTCATTTTATAACACTCGTTTGTGTGCTTTGAGTCATGATGCCTTTGCAAGATCACAACTAAAAGGGTGAAACATATTTGCGGGGACACTTGTATAACCAGTATAGCATTTGTTATCTGTGCCAGTAAAGTCCTCGCCAGTTAGTATAAGTCGGATGTTGCCACAGAAAACAATAATACCCCCCCCCCCCCTCCCCCTCCTCGGCTTCCAAGAAACTATAGGCTTGAACGAGAACAAAACTAGAAGTAGAAACAAAAGAATTGTGATGATTTTTCGCTGCGAAGTCTAGAATACAGTTATACACATATCCATCGAATAAATTTCAAAACAATGTGCTTTCAAATAAAATGGGATTTTCTTCGTGGGTTTAGTGGTGAGACTGGAATGTAAATGGGAGGCGTGGGCCAGATGAGGTGGCTTGGCGGGCCGCATGCGGCCCGCGGGCCGTATGTTGAGCACCCCTGCTTTAGACCATCCCCCCAAAGAATGATTTCCAATTTGACCACTGGTTATATAGTCCTATTTCTGAGTTGAGAGAGGCCGGCATCCTATTGATATTTTAAACCCCATTAGTCCTTATAATAGATTTACTACCCTGAACAATGTGACGACCCTTTTCTGCCAACTAACCACTTGCGAACACAGTAGTAAACATGATGTTTTACAGCGTGTTCTGTTGAATACCCTCTCTCAACTCAGAAATACTTGTATAATATACAGGTTATATAGCCATATTAGCTATATTATAGCTATATTCAATCATTGCCGTACGTGCAGCCATAGGCGCCGACTTGTTAACATTTCAGGGGGGGGGGGGGGGGGGGGCGGGCTCAAAAATGACTAGCATAAATATTGGAGACAGTAGTTACGAAGTTTGGGTAGATCTATAGGGGTTCTATAGTTCAGAGAAATATCAATAAACTTCTCCATCGATTTTTGAAGTTGCAAATTGTTTCATTTTGGCCATGTTATGGGATTGATTACTTTTACCTGAAACCCATTTTCGAAAACTGGATGAAGTTTGATCCCGAACTTGAATGCTTGTAGATGTAGATGTAGTTTGGTTGCCATGAGCGTCACTGCCATCGTCAAGTCGACGTGCTATTTTCCTTTGTTGTGCGAAATGGCCGCAATGGCTTGTGAATCGTCATCTTGAAATTACTTAAAGATTGGTTGTCTTTTTGGCGAGTTTTGAACGAAAGTTATAAGTTCGCTCATCAACATGAGAAAGTCTCGTACTTTTTCTGTGTGCTGCATTGAATCTCAGGGGGGACATTTTTCAGGGGGGGCGCTTGACCTCAAGCCCCCCGTAGTCGGCGCCTCTGCGTGCAGCCTTATGTCTAAAGTTCAATCAGCCTTGAGAACCACAGTAGATGAATGAAGTCAGAACGGAACCTATGGTACCCGCTATAAGCGGTCATAAAAATAAGGTTTACAGAAATCTCGAAAACATTTGCCTACGGAAGTCGAAATGCGGTCAATTACAGACCAACTGAAATGTTACAGTAGTGGAAACAACAGATCGAGGCTCCATTCATCCTTTATGTTTCCCAACGCTGATTCCACTGCAGTATACTTTCAGTTTTACGAAATTAATGAATGAAATAAATACGAACAGAAACGCACCGACAAGTATTATCAGACTGCAACTCCAGCCTGATTTACGGCCTGTGGCCTGTGTCTACTCACTTCCGCTGATCATTGAACCCTGTAGCAGTAACAGTCGTTTGCATTAATTACAAGCAATCACAACTCAAGGATCATTGGTCACATGAATGGCGTCTGGCGAAACACGAAACTGGTCGTATTACTATTATTTTTTATATAAAACGGGGGATTTTATCCGTGATGTTAGTGACTTACCCAACTTTTACTCTACATTGCGTGGTTCTCGTTTTATGCGACGGATATGCGCAAAGCAACGCGAGTTGCGTTCAATCGAGAATTGAACAATTTGTATCCGTATTTTTAAAACGCGATTTAAAATTAAAATTTGAGATGCGAATGAGAATGAGAGGGTGGTTTATGGTTATAGAATGAGATGAGAGGGTGGTTTATGGTTATAGAATGAGATGAGAGGGTGGTTTATGGTTATAGAATGAGATGAGAGCAATACTAATTTATTATCTGAATGGTAAACGGATTACATTTAAAAAATACAAAGACGGTTGAATATCTCGTTCCCAACTTTGTCACATAAACAAAGGTGTGTTAAAGCAAAACTAAAAGTATGAATCGTCACTATAACGCTGGGAGAAAACGTCTTACTTCGTAAACGTTTCATTTTTCGAATTTTTCGCGTTTAAACGTTTGAACATAACACCCATCCTGTTCACATAATTATATCAAAAAATGAGTTGTAATGTTCAAGAAAAAAAACGAAATAGTGGTAATTTATTATATTCGTTGTTGATTATATTCTCCACCTTTGTATCCAACTGTCAACAGTCATTTTGACTCCACATTCGCTATGCCCATGATACGAAAATATTCCTGTGTGGACTAGGCATGGCCAAAGATTATTATAACCTTTGCCACAGACAACTTATTATGCCTTTGCATGGCATTGCGTAGATGTTTGCTGCAGCCGGCCCGCTCGGGATGCCATATGGATACACTAGGAAAACGCTCTGTTTGACGCGTTGATAAGCGAGCGCGTCCATATCTACGAACGTTCTGGCGAAAAGATCTGAAAGCTAATAAAAACAACAATTAACAACAATTCAAGAATGCGCATTGCAAAATTTTTTCTAATTTCCATAACTATTATACTTCCCGATATTGATGAATGCAGTGCAATGGGCGTTGCTAAGAATTTTCGTTGTCATTCTGTCTAGTGTTTTCGCCCCGGTCCGCCACCGTTACTAACAATTATTGACAGCATTTGAAATGTAATTTCTGCCTCTAATACGTATCATATTGCGTTTACATTAGTATATTCGTGACCGGACAAAAATTTACTATAAGATAGCCACCTCACATTTTGATGTTACTGTGTTTCTGAAATATATTTTTGAGTAACTTTTGTGTAACTGCCAATATTTATCAGATCGCCATAAAATGAACATATTCGTAACCGGAAAAAGCTTTAGAAAAATATGGCTATCTCACATTTTGCCGCCATTTTGTTTCAGAAAAAAGTAACTATGGTCTAACTTTGTAACTTTTCGAACGATTTTGCCGCAAAACTATACACCTTCAATCCACATCGAGGCTTGTGGATGGTCCAAATTTCATATTGATTGGACTTTTCGTTCAACCGCTATCGACAGACATAAAAAAAAAAAAAAAAAAAAACAGAACGAAGTGCCATAAGAGTCTTGTGGAGACGCTCGCTTCGCTCGCTTAATAAATCACCCAGCTCACGAGTCAAGTGCACGCATTCAGGGCTCCGCTCTGAGTTATTGACAGGGTAGGCTAATCAATGAATACTGTCTCTGTTCTTAACTAAACACTTATATTAACTGCTTACCACGGGAAATACACTTGTACGCACAAAAAACTGCGTATTCAGTGTTATGTAAATTCTACACTCTGTTAATTATGAAAGATAAGATATTTCATAAAAAATTATAGATACACAGTAGTTCTTGCATTCTGCTGCTTATCGTATCAGCACGGATAAAATGTAAACACAAACTAAAACTAGTTAATTAATATAATTTTTATAACAATAACTTAGAGAGTCATCATTGTCTGAGAGCCCGGTAAACGACACTTGTGTATAGACCCAAGAACACACATGCACACATAGACCCATACAAGCACATGCACACACACATACATGCCTGACATAACTGGTATATTTTAGTACTACCGACATTTCAACAAATTTATTAATTAATTGGTTACCTAAGACATCAGTGGTCTAGAAGTTTTCTTTTGGGGGGAAGGGGGGGGGGGGGGGAGGGCCAACAATAAGAGATTTTACAGTTTTAAAGGCTTTAATATTTGATATTGTCAGGCAAAATAACATGTCTCTTACTACTAAACTACAGGTCTAGCAGGGCCATATTACCCAATAGGTGGACTAGGCACTTGCCTAGGGCGCCGAGAGACAGGGGGTGCCTGGCGCCCGCGGTATATGGTATGCACAAATTAAAAAAACATAGAAGAATTTATGACTGGCAGATGACAAGATTGTTGAATTAAAAAATAGTATTAAACTGACACTACACTCATTTATTGTTTGTGTGTTTACCAACGACTGCAAAACATATTTGCTTAGAAGAAGGCACGTTGAAAAAGTTGCTTTGTGAGCATTGATTAGGGCGTACAAGGCCTGTCAGCGTCAAAGGTGTCCTAATTTTTTGTTGTACACTATAAGTTTATGAGCTGCTGACTGCTGAGACGGCGGAAGTTTATTTATTTTCTTTTAAATGCGTATTTAACAATAGAGTGAAAGAATCCAACTTCGTCGATGGGGCAATGGAGGGGGGGGGGGGGGGGGGGGAGGGAGGCTCATCAAAATGAGCTCTTAGATTTACGGGCATGAACAACCAACGAAATCTTGTGTTGTCCTTGTGTGGTGTATGTAAGTGCGTCATGTGCAACGTACTCAGTTTTGTGAGTAATATATTTTTACCAGATTTTTTATTGTACTCGTGCATTAATAATTTTTTTTACTTTTAGTGTAAAAAAAAAAACTTATTGGGTCACAGGGACGTAAACATGCTCTAGAAAAAATGAAGCAAGGGAGACGAATCTTCGAACGTCTCCCGAAATCACTTTTTTTTTAAATTCTTTAGTTTGAGAACAAACAATAACAAAGACTATGACTCTAGACGTGTCCGAAAAGCCTCTACTCCTAGTCACATGTGGGTGAGTAATATAAAATAACTTTACCAAACGGAAACTATAGCATTACATTTGCATACCTCCTGTTATATTCAATTGCATATTTGTATGTAGGCCCTAGGACTAGGAGGCTTAAACATTATATTTGCAAACAAAATCATATAATGTATTAACATATCTATACATACACAATAATCATAACGGTATTTATTACCCTGATCGTGAGTAAATTTCTTTTGAAAAGTAATTACTAATTACATTATTTTACTAATTCTGCAATGCGAAAAGAAATGTCATACTTTTACTTATCCACTGAGGAAGAAAGAAAATTCTTTCCATAATGTCTATTGACTATTGCGTACTTTTAAGTTATGGTGACCACTCTTCAAAACTTCACATCGGGGACTTGGGATTTCGGTAGAGGGGGGAAAGGGGGGGGGGATAATTTCCTCTCCTTCAATTGAGGCAAGGGTCGCTTCATCGTGTGTCCGTCTTCGGATAGTATTTAGTGATGTCGGCCTCGCCTCCGTGATCTATTGAAAACACACCCTTGCAAATGGTGATTAGCAATATGTCTTCTAAATGAGCGTTATCAATGACAAGACAGTTCTTCTGCAACGTGTCACTAAACACGCATCTGCACGTGACCCACTGTAACTGGTACTGGGGGCTATTTCTGAAATTTATCACACTGGCGTGAGTCACCCAAAGACTAGTAGGATATAGGGCACTAGCAACACCAAAAGACAACAATGAAACAAATGAATTGAATCGATGGACAAACAACAAGCTGTCAAAAAATAATTTCTTCTGATTTTGGAAAACAAAACAAAAAACACACAAATACACATACAAAACTTTCACTAAGTCGTTGTCTATCATTAAAAGTTTTAAATGGCGAGCAGTTACTATTGCTACACTTGTTTTTATTTCTATGGTTGCAATTTTATTATTTTGACAGCTGATTGTGTGTCCATCAGTTCAATTCATTTGTTCCATTGTTGTCTGTTGGTGTTGCTAGTGCCCTATTCCAAGGTATATTCCAAGGTCTTTGCTCGCAGCGCTGCAGTGTAGTCGTTTGCGCGCGTTTGGAGCGACGCGGTAGCCGCGGCTGGTGCATTGCAGGCTATAGTCACGTGCCAAAATTCAGCCGCTAGGTTCGCTAGCTAAGCGAAAAATGACGTCACGCTAGATTCGCTAACCAAGAATATTGGAACGGAAAGATGGACGAGCGAGAAATTGTGCTGGTAGCTGCAGCGGTTATTTTAAATAGTTGCACTATTGCCGAATCATCGTCCAGTGAATCATCATCCTAGGCCTAGGTTATGGCTGGTATGGGCACTAGGATAAGCCCCCATAGAGTGTAGGCCTAGGCCCTAGGCCTAGGCCATGTGGCTGGCCGCTGGAGGTTATGTTTAGAGGTTATGATGGCCTAGACGCCTACATTTTAATATGACATGCCTAGCTTGAATCATATTTGAGCTCTCTGGCTCACCTTGAATGATTTTATTGGCCGTCTCCTTGTCAATGGAAAGTACCACGTCGACATCGTTATAGTTGACTTGCAACTCGACAATCTCCAAAACCAAATCTGACGCCATTTCTCGCGGTTGTTAGCAGGTTAGCGGTCTTCTTCTTGGCTAGAAGCGCTAGCTCAGCAACGCTAGAATACTGAACTTTGGAACGGTACGCTAGAACATAGCCTACTTTGCTGCTTGAAATAGGAACGCTTCGCTAACGTAGCGAACCTAGCGGCTGAATTCTAGCACGCGACTTATATAGTTCAGAGGTAGGCCTTCCTACACCTAGCCTAGGCTATAAGCATCACAACAAAAAGTTTAAGGTACCGCGGCTTAAGATACCGCAATGTTTAGTGCTTAAACCTACGTGTTTTAGGCTAAAACACGTAGGTATAAGCACTAAACATTGCGGTATGGACCAGGCCCTAGGCATAGTAGGTAGGCCTAGGCCTAGGCCTATGTCTTGGGATCGGGGGCTAGGACTAACTCTTGTCGTTCGACTGCGACAGTGACAGCCTATCTTATAACATTGTTGTCACTGTCGCAGTCGAACGACAAGAGTTGTTAATCCCTAGGCCTAGGCTAAGCCAATGGGTTCAAACCCAATGGCCTAGCTGCCCTAGGCCGAGGCCCTCGCCTAGGCCCAACAAGACTGGCTACTTGACTGTCTTGACGGGTTTTGTATTGGAGGTAGCCTGGATACCACAGAACACTGCTCTTCTCCACGTTTTCAATTAACACACCTCAAATGACTTATCCATGGCTGTTAGATATGGTTGGTTTTAATTGAAAACAAAACAGTGAATTAGAAGATTTATAAAGATCCGCCTCTTCACAGCTGTCAACAAAAATCGCGCCTACCGCACGCGGCGCAACGACAAATGTTGGACTTCGCTCAAGTCCAACGCCCGTTTGGCGCCGTCGCGTCTGCCGCTGCAAACTAGCTACTTGATTCGTTGCCGGACCTGCCGCGTCTACCGCGTCGCTCCAAACGCCGAACAGTAAACGCAACTTGAGCCTCCCCATAGGTATTGCAAGGCAACCTTTGAGTATCCTATATCAGTCGCTCTTCAAAGCCGAAGCCAAGCAGACCTGCCATGGCACTGTAGACTCGACACGCGTCCCCCCCCTCCCCCCGTCCCCAGTCTTGTAGTCGTGCGCGTTCGGGTTCTCTCGGGTCGCCTTCCGAACACGCCACTTTCGAAATTTTGGCAAACGAACTTCCAGTTCCAGAAAACACAACCAACTAGCTCAAAGCGTGTGAAGTCGTTAGGAAGTGTGGTTGGTGATCTAGTGAGTGTGTTGCTGTTCTCTTCGATGTTTTCAACGCAAGCTGGTGGTAGCTGATTTAAAGGTAGACATAGACATAATAATTTACATTTTTTAACTTGCAATTTTCTTTTGTGTACTCACCACCCTTCCAATCCCAACTCCCTCTTATAGGGCCAAGGATTGGAAACAGTGAGCACCGGCGTTTTCTTGATATCTATCTCCTATGTGTTTACCTGTCATGTACTTTCTAAATGTTAATAGTTATCAAAATAGTGATTTGTATACATGTTTTATCTTTCTGTGAGGACTCGTACTAGGCCTAGGCCTAGGCAAGGGCAGATGCGCTTATCACTGACTTGTTTTGCACCTTTGTTAGCCTATTATCCAGCAACCTATTTATGATTTTATATTTTAGGGCCAAGAATCGTTCAAGGTTAGACCTAGGCTTATCACAGACTAGACGTGTAGGCCTAGGCCTACCTTTATAGGTCTATTCAGCCTGCTACATTAGGGCCAAGCCATCGTTCAATGCTAGGCCAAGGCTTACCACAGACTTGACGTGTAGGCCTAGGCCTATTTTTGTAGGCCTATTCATCCTGCTACATTAGGGCCAAGCCACCGTTCAATGCTAGGCCAAGGCTTACCACAGACTTGACGTGTAGGCCTAGGCCTATTTTTGTAGGCCTATTCATCCTGCTACATTAGGGCCAAGCCATCGTTCAATGCTAGGCCAAGGCTTACCACAGACTAGACGTGTAGGCCTAGGCCTATTCTTGTAGGCCTATTCATCCTGCTACATTAGGCCAGCCAAGCCATCGTTTAATGCTAGGCCAAAGGCTTACCACAGACTTGACGTGTAGGCCTAGGCCTACCTTTGTCGGCCTATTCAGCCTGCTACATTAGGGCCAAGCCATCGTTCAATGCTAGGCCAAGGCTTACCACAGACTTGACGTGTAGGCCTGGGCTTATTTTTGTAGGTCTATTCATCCTGCTATATTAGGGCCAAGCCATCGTTCAATGCTAGGCCAAGGCTTACCACAGACTAGACGTGTAGGCCTAGGCCTATTTTTGTAGGTCTATTCATCCTGCTATATTAGGGCCAAGCCATCGTTCGATGCAACGCCTAGGCTTACCACAGACTAGACGTGTAGGCCTAGGCCTACCTTTGTAGACCTTCTACATTCAACCCAATGCATCGTTCTAGACTAACATAGAAAGTAGTGAGGTGGGTTAGTGACTCTGTAATAGGATAAGCAGCTCTTTTTGTTAGTATTGGGGAGATTTTATCATATAGAGATGATTTCTTATCTTTTAGGTGGGTAATTATTTTGGATCTCTCTTTTTCGTCAACAGGGTAGAGGAAAAGTCTGTGCTCTACTCGGTTTGGTAAGCTCATTGTTTGCTCATTTAGTATCCTAGCATCAAAGCTGATAATTTAGTTAGTTTAGCACTTGATGTCCGTATACCTTTGGATATCCATTCGCAGTGAGTTGTGTTTCGTAGTTTAACTTTAATTGTTCTTTGGGGGCATGCACTGTCATAAATACATATAAACTTATTGATAAAGGCTTTGTATTTTGGATCGGTTGTGCTCATCGTATATGTTTCTTGCCAAGGTTCAATTTCTAAGAGTGTTATTAAGTATGGCAAGGTTTTGGTAAGGTTTCGACTTGTTACGTAGGCCTATTTGCTTTTGTTCCGAGACCAGATTATTTGTGAGTTTTTGTTTATCTGTATGTAATGAGTTATTGTTTGGACATGGTGATATGATATTGCTGAGGTAATTACATTTGAAGTTTCCCCCGTTTCTGTTTTTAATTCAGTTCAGTATGTAGGCCCTATATATTAAAATCGCTTCCTACTATTATGTCCCGGTTTTGTACTTTTGACACCACGTTTATAATTTGTGTAAGTTCTTTCCATGAAAATGTCAATTTATCCAGTTGGGATCTGTACACAACAACTAGAGTAAATGTTTTGCTTGGTCCCTTAAGTAAAGTTCCAGTATATTCGAAATGTCTATCTACCTCTATACTTGTAACATTCTTAAATTGAAACTTTTCTACTTTTTTGTCTATATCGGTTCGTTTCGTAGACATACCATTACCATTACTCCGCCCACTCTAAATTTGCTACGAAAATAGTATCTATTGCTTTGTACCCGAGGAGAGTGAATTCAGTCATCTCCTACAATATCTGGAGTCTCCTCTGCCATCAGCATTTTTAATTCTATAGGTTTATTGTTTATACTTTATACATTTTGAAGCAGTATTTTAAAGATTTGAATGTGGGATGGTCCATAATTATTAGTGATGACATCGGGTACCCGGGTCGCCGGCTCCAAATATTACCCGGAGCCGTTTTTCGGGTCCGGGTAATTTTTTAGTCCGTTTTTAGGCTAAATTTACGCGCACGTATTGCTGCGGTCGATTCCGGTGGAGCCAGCAGGTACGGCGGGTGCCGACCCTTCCCCCACCCTTCCACAACACGTGCCTCGACAGGGAACAGAACAGACGCGAGTCGACTTGCATTCGTTACTGTTTGTTCTTTGTTTTTCATTCTGGTGAACATTCTGGCTAACACTTGATCTATTAGTAGTTATTTTTCTTGAAATATCATGATTTATGTACGTGCTTCAGCAGTGGTTACCGTTAAAGTGGACTCGGAGAAGTGAAGGTATGCACTAATGCTGTGCAAACAGACAAAGCGGGCATATCGGGGGGTCTGGGAGGCACAGCCCTCCAGTTTACCCCCACAGAAATGTTGTATGGTGTTTTGTCGCGATCACATTTAAATTACTTGGTAGAGGACTCTATCTACGCTTGTTTTACGTACATTTGTGGTGAAAAAATAAAAATTGAAAGATTTACTTTATAAAAACATTCGACGAGCAAATATAAATACCAAATATTACAAATTAATGCCGGTATGGCATACCGTCGGTATTGTTAGTAACGGTATGCATACCGGCTCATACCGCCCCACTTTAACCACTGTGCTTCAGACGTGTATTGCGAAATTACTCGACGTGATTACTGCAGGCATATTGCGAGAGGCCAACCGAGTGGGCGGTGTGCATATCACTCGTCTCTCGTCTTCGCGCCCCGCGCACTTCACAAGTCCTAGCGACGACTTTCAAATCGAGACTACACACCGAAAAGTACGTTTTCAGGTTCCGGGTACCTGGGTAATAGGAGAGCTGGAACCGTTTCCGAAGTTTATTTCTTTAAAGTTGTTTTTAAATTTTTAATTGTTATTGTTATTATTGTTATCATGATTTATTATTATTATTATTATTATTATTATTATTATTATTATTATTATTATTATTATTATTATTATTATTATTATTATTATTATTATTATTATTATTATTATTATTATTATTATTAGGCCTATTATTACTATTATTATTATTATTATTATTATTATTAATTTTATTACAATTATTGTACTTATTAAGTTGGTGTTGTGTTTTGTTGTGTAGGTTTCACTTAGTTGTAGGTTGTCCTGAAAATGGAAGTTTGTTGACTTGACTTGTCACTTGTCTTGACTTGTTGACTTGTCATGCATTAATTACACGATTATTTCCCTTTGATATCCTGGGCGGTTGGATTATTTTATTTTCCTCCCTTTGGGTGGTTTGCTCATTTGGAAGGTGGCTGCAGGGCTCGGGTGTGGCTGCAGTTGTACTGGTTAGCTGGGATGTTTTTGGAGGCCTATTCACAGTGCTTGTTTACTGTGGGTCCATTGAGGTCGTTTCTATAGAGCAGGTTCGTGTTTGAGCTGGCTCTGGTTCTAGGCTTAAGCCTATGAGATTCTTTGGCCCCAGGTAAAATGGGGATGGGTCTATGAAGAGGTCGAGGCTTTTACTATGTATTATCAAGCCCAGATCTTTGGGTTCCGTTTCGATTGACAGAAGGTTCCTTCGATTATGCGTATGTCTTGACTCTGGCATGGAACTTAGCGACGCTGATAAACCGAGGCCTAGTTCTAGTGTCTGGTTTAACCTAAAGACCTCTTGCTTTGGCGTGAACGTGTACTTCCTGTTGGAGGTCCCTTATTTGTTATTTATATTTCTTAATACTTACATCTTTGGGCATACCTTTGAGGTTCTGTAGCTCGATATTAGACTTATCACTACAGTTCTCGCTGAGTTAATTATAGTAGTACTTGGAGCCGCGGAAATGATTACGCTGAGCGGCCGCTATCCTCGTCACACTCCCCTCCACACATTATCATATTACCATACATATTAGAGATGAGCAAAAACGTGTACTTCAGTAAACGTGTAACCTCTCTCTGTGAAAGGCGTGTACACGGGTACACGATCGTACTTGCCTACCCAATAAATTTTGCACGCGAATTAGTGTGTGCACTGTACACATGCATTTCGTGTGCGATGTTGGTTCAGCGGCGCCGTCGGTCGACGCTGTGGCCGGTCGCACACAGTTTAACCCTGTGTGGGCGGCCTGCACAGGTCCATGCGTTTAATATTTAGATGAAAACAGTAAACGTGTACACGTATGAAAACGTGCACACGTTTACACAATTACACGTGTACACTATCCCATCCCTAATACACATATATATATTATATTATCCAAAACCACACATTATTCTTTTAAATATTTTCATGCATTACTTACGAGTGTAAGATGTCTTCTGTTTTCTTTTGTTTTCATAACATGTCGGCAACCGGCGAACGGGAAGTGAACTGAAGTTGTTCTAGGCTAGACCTAGGAAAGTACAAGGTTTCTCCCACAGACTCTGCTTGTATCTAGTAACGGGTAGTGAAGTGAAGTTGTTCTAGGCTAGACCTAGGATTAGGAAAGTACAAGGTTACTCCCACAGACCCTGCTTGTATCTGTGTAGTCCTAGGCCTCTATCCAGCCTTCTACATTAGCTTGTACATTGGAGCCCACGCTCTCATATCATTGTGTAGACCTACGGCAGATTACGTTTCTGACTTAGTCATCATTCTCCCCTAATGACGAAATCAAGATTTTATCAACGACTTGCATTAAAGACATAGTAGCATCACTTCGACTCATTCGGCGCAGTTGAATTTTCAAAAACGTTTTTAGAATTTCAAAGTAATCAGTCTTGTCCCTGTGTATACAAATAAAAGACTACTTTCCTTCTGAAAAGTTCGTTGTTTCATTCATTGTTGTTGTTATAGAGTACGGACAATATAGTCTTGGAACGCCTCGCGCTGGTTCGGAGTAGCCCCGACCTGTCTCCTTCACTGAGGGTCATCAAGTGTCACTACCTGGTGAATGTTGTTCTGGAATACTTCTGCAGCAGAGTTGATGTCGAAGTTTAATCTTTCGTGCCTCACGAAATCCGACATGTGAGGAGAATGCGGTGATCTCGCGGGATGTCTTGTCTAATTTCAGTTGATGGTAGCCATCTTTATGGTTTGATTTTGGATAATATCGTGGCTCCATTCAGTGACGATATTGACATCGAGTCATCGTCAGCGTGAGATGGGGTAGGTGAATGGGGAGCGTTCCTCGGGCAGCTGTGTCATTTTGTATTGACATTTGTATCTCCGATGTTTAACTCTACCCAGTGATTTTAATAAGTGTTATAGTTCATCATTTGCAATTTTAATATTTGGACAATATATGGCCAGTCTCTCGTTATTTCTGCGTTCCAGGTTCGAATCCTGGCTTGGGCATGGATGTCATGTGGCGTTTTTTCATCTTCATAATCACCCACTCATCGTCTAGATTAGCCTCGTTGCAAAAATATGGGACGTTAAACCCCAAATATCATCATCTCGTTATTGTGCTCAAGTTTAAAAACTACACCATTAGTAAAAACGAGGGGTCAATATTGTTAACAGCAACATTTTTAAAACTTGGCTTTCGGGTATCGCTGCGTCCACTGATGGAAGTTGAGGTAAATGGAGAGCTCCCATTTACATCTAAACGCCTACTCCCAACATCTTCCCGCCCAGGGCCCGAATCCACAAAGCGGGGTTATGGCTGGGGGTTAGCTCTGTTTAACCACCGTTTTTAAGCACTCTCTAACCCCGAAAACTAACCTCGTTTTTTTACCCCAATTTCCGTATCCACAAAAGAGGGCTACGAACGTGGTTAGGCGGAGGTTAAGGGTAAAGGGTAGTCTCTACGTCAAAAACCGCAGAAAATGTTCATTATTAAATAATATCTCAAGATTGCAACAAGAAAGCGAAAATCTAAATCAGCAGCGAGCTTTGCTTTGGTAAGCCCTACAGATTGAATAAAATATTATAACCATTAGCGTAGTATTTTGATTATAATTCGATAATTAGTAATAAAATTAATTATTTATAAAAAAACATACTGATTATAATATGAGTCACGACTTAGCGCATTCAATGTGTAGGGCTTACTAAACCACAGTGCGCTGTTGATTCAGATTTTTGATTTCGAAGTCCATTCTTGTGATTTAAATTAAAAATGAAAATTTGTTGCGGTTTTTGACGTAGGTGTATCCTTCCCTGTTAAATGAGAGCGCGTATTCATGACGTCGATGATGACGTCATGAGTTACAACCAATGAACGAATTACTTTGATTACGACCAATAGCAGCAAACTAGATTTAAGAACGAATTTCAAATATCTTCGAATTGACTTGCTGAATATACGGCGTTTAGTGTGTGTTGAGTACGGTCCGAAATTGAAGTCGTATGTTTAAAACTTGTAAAATGTCTGTACTAGCAAAGCTAACACGTAAATCAAGATACAGTAGAGAGGAGGTAGAGGCAATGGTTACCGCCTACGAAAAATATAATGATATTTTGTCAGCCAAATTTGGTGCGACAATTACGAAAGCAAAAAAGGACCATTGCTGGTCGGAAATTACAAAAAGTGTCAATGCCGTGGGGACAGGAACAATTAGGACCACCGATGAAATAAAGATGAATATGAATAATAAGAATATGTAAAACTAAAGTGCAAGAATCGTACACATTTTCATAGGCAAAGGGTAAAAGATTACAGCACAAGCCCTAGGCAGACATGTTATTTCTAGGCCTGTATCTGGCATCATATCATTCATAATAAAACTGACATTCCTAGGCCTCCTCTGCTCAGATATTCGCTTTTGCCGACTCTAATTGTTCAGTAAGGTCTAGTGTAAGTCTTTTTCATTATGATGTGCATTGCATATTGCACACCTACGTAACGTTTGGTCTATCTGTGCATGGTGTGTGATCGTGGTCTTTACTTCAAAACCAAGAATGAAATTTTGTGGAAACTATGGAGACGTCTGTAGGCCCTTCTAGTGCTAGATCCACTCATGTTTTAGGCGGAATTTCCCACTTATTATATTGCAATACCTAGCTTCGTGGGCAAGTCAATAGGCCTACATAACATAGTTGTGCATGCTAGACCAAGGCATACAGGCTATAGTGCACATTAGCCTTACAATTAGTATGGCTCGCCCACAATGTTATTGTTTTATCTCTAACGATAGGCTTTGGTACCATACACAAGTAGCTTGATGCACAGATTGATAAAAAATTGTAGAGCTAAACAAATGTTATTGCCTTATAAAATGTCAATAAATGGTATGGTCATACTAAATTCTACTGACTTCTACTTACCTAGGCCTATAGGCCTCCATGATGTGCTGTCATTTTTTGTTCCAAATAATTCCAAGGACCACAAATATTCTTTAACCTTGGTTGGCCATATACAATTGCATGAGAAAGGAAAAAATGTATTATGTCATCAAATATTTAGACATAAAACAATTTAAACAATGTAGTAGTAGAAATATTTATTATAGCATGTTTTCATTTTTACATACAGTACCGGTATTAACTAAGTTAATATACAATACACAACATACAGTAACATCCAACATGGTATGCACCTTTGGCACTATATGTTATTTACTAAAACGTAGCCTATCTGTATCACTGCAATCATAGTATCACTTGTCAAGGTATGTTTTCTTAAAAATATAGTTAATTAATCTACAAAAAAGTGGAAGCAACATCAAAGAATTAAAAGTGTATTGAATTGGGGCTTGCAATAAAAGTATGAATTTTTTATGAAAACACAGTTACTAGGGATAAGAATCAACCCTAGGCCTTCCGCATTAGAGTTCGGCTCAGTTGAATAGATCCAGGGTAGGTTTGATTTTCTTATTTAGCCGAGTAAAAGTATCGAGTCGTCTGACCTTGTTGTAGAGTAGGCCTATGTTTTAAAAGAACATAAAATGTACCAACCGATAGTCTACCTTCAGCTATTCAGCTTCAGCTAGTGTGAATTAATTATATTAACATTTAGATTTACTTAGTTTGGATATAAAATGCATTATATTGATTATTGAACACTAGTACTTCCTCCTTCCTAACAATACCCCAACAATACCACTTTACGAGGAACAATTTTAAAGCAATTCAACCCCATGCATTATCGGATCATATGAAAGTTACGTTTTTCCACCAAAAAACTGTAGCTGTGCGATTCAAGTCAGCTACAAAAGATAAACAAGAATATTATACAAAACACTGGAGCACTTTTCACCCAATGTTTGCTGATATATTGCCACGAATTAAATCACACACACATAAATCGATTGACAATGAGATGAAGCTGCTGCTGTTGCACCTCTAGCTCTGTTTGTTTGGCCCTGATCATGGATACTGTGTGCTACTGGTCCTGGTCCTGGTCCTAGTCCATGGTGGTGGTGGTGGTGGTGGTGGTGGTGGTGGTGGTACAGTGAGCGCCAGTCGTGGGGTAAAGTTCCTCTTCACACCTGAAACAATATCAATTTGAAATAATTTTAGACAATATGCAGCTACAAGATGGAAATTAAGGAGACGATACACCTAGCACTATGGTCCCCGAGAGGGGTGCGGGGGGAAGTAGTGTAGTTTGACATACTTTCGAATAAAAAAATCATATCTTCGGAACTACTTAACCTACAGTCACGTACTACAGCTTGTTAGAAAGATCAAAGTTTCTGCTTTAATACTATGCTTGTGCAATGAATCTTTACTCTAACAGTCACGCAATAACTCAATTTTAGTAAACACCTGCAAAATCGGATGTTCTCATCAATATTGCTCAAAACTCTTAAAAGAGTCAAAATAAAAACATTTTTGATAATTGCATGCAAATACAGATGTCTGAGTGCAGTAAAAGTTTCGCTTTATCTGGTGTATACAGTGTAAAAAAATAATTTATGCAAAACCACTATTTATGTTTTTGTATTTTCTGTATTTGAAAATTGTACAAATATGAAGCACCGAAACATAGCCCTTATCTCACGTATTTCGGATCATTTTTTATTTTTTTTCATACGATCAACCGTTTTTGAGATGACGTGGAATTGCGTTTACGGAGTTTGGACAAAATAAGTTGACCGACCAGTGGCGCATTCATGCAGGTAGCGGCTCTTTCTGAAACTACTCACTCGACACAGAACCGCGTAGCTGGACGGACAAAATGGGCTTGTGTAAAGAAATAACGTTGTGGGTCGTTGTGTGGAATTCGTATGGTGGGTCGATTCAGAAACGTTCGTTCCAGCATGCCCCCCTTTTGTTGTTGCCCGAATCGTGTTTAGTCCATAAAGTAAGATGTACTTTGGTCAGTGTAAACATGTCACATATATGAATAGTTATAATTATACACTGATAATCAATTTAACTTTCTTGTTCCGAAACTGAAGACGCACACGTGGCACACCTTAGGTTCGATTCGATCCCTCTGTTATTTGTTTGTTACTGACAGTCGCATACCCAACACTATTCCATTTACAGGTCACCGATAGAGGTGGCTCAGTGGTAAGGCGTGAGACGCTAATTCGGGAGGTCACCGGTTCGATTCCGATCACCGGTAATCCTGACTGAAGGTTTTTTCGAGCTTTTCCTAAGCCGTAAAGGTGAATGCTGGGATTGAGTCCTACTAATAGCTCTAGGACATTCCTTCCCAACTATTCAAACACGGAAACACCCTAATAACATAGTCATCTAAAGAGGGGCATATCAGGTAAAGCTGGTGTGCCCCCTATAACGGGTATTCCTACGAAACATTAATTACTATTTACAGAGGTGACTAAAGAGCAGACTTCGCTTTTATCTCATCCCAACCATCTGTGTACATATGAATATCTGTATACACTCTCCCCACCCACCCACATGCATAGTTTATTTCAATAATCAATCGTGTGTCTTCCAAGTATATCTTTGTTTCAACATTGAATAAGGGAGTGTACTCCCTTATTCAATGGTTTCAATGCGGCTGTGGTTCGTAGGTCCATGTTTGAGAGATGTCGTGAAAGCGAGAAGACGAACATTCACGATCAAACCTGAAGGTCACAACGAGTGGTTGCTATTGTTAGTGGCCGAGGGTGAACGGCCACAGAAATGTTGAGAGAAACTTTTTTTTTACCTGTTTTCGTCCTTTTCGTACCTATTGTGATCAGCTTGACGCATACCACATTCATTTATATCTACATGAGTATAAATTTCAGAATGCAATTTACGTTGTTTATGTATGTATAACGTGAAACGTACTCCGCACGCGAGTGTGTCTGTGTGTTACTATTATTATTATTACCATTATTATTATAGCAATTGTCTTAAAAATGTGGATCGAACCCAGGTCCTCCGGCTTTCGTTACGACGCTTTACCAACTGTTCGATTGTCAAGCTTGGTACAACAGTCACTAAAAATAGCAATTTAGTGAAAATGTGTTCCCGTGGCCCGATAGCTCAGTTGGTAGAGCGTCAATACGTAAAGCCGGTGGACCTGAGTTCGATTACCAGCCGGGACACATTTTTACGACAATTGCTATCATTCAATATTATTATTATTATTATTATTATTATTAATATTATTTTTATTACTACTACTATTATTTGAAACCGGTATGTGTGTGTGCGTGTATGAAATATAATTTTATGTCAGAAGAGTTTTTGTAGTATTGTAATATACAATTATTATTTTTATTGCCAAAGATTAAATTTTGTTCTATTTTGACGAATCAAAAACGTAGGAGTAATGTTTTTTTCTGAATATTCCGTAATGTTGATCAAAATTTAAAATTTTTCAGTATTTTACATTTCATCAAAGTTGACTACAGGTATTTATCTTATCTTCAAGCGACATCTAGAGTGTCCCCTCATCTCTCACCGCTCGAGATCGAGCCGCCCGCTGGGTGGTGGTAAAGGGTGGTGGAGAGGAGGGGAATTATTTCAGATACCTGGCTGAATTCTCTCCTACGAACGGACAATTGCACTTTTTTCGCCGAGTGTTACGATAAAAACTGACAGAGTTTCAGATTTTGCAAGATTGTGCTAAGAAAATATGCCGAATTTACATAATCGACAACACGGCAAGTTTTTATTGTAGGGACTCGGCAAAAACAGTGCCATTCATGAGAAATGCTAAATATTGTAGTGGCCGGTAGTCAAATAATTTAAATGATCGAAAACGTGGTTCACAAAAATTCTACGAAAGCTATAAAACTGTTAAACCATTAAAACCATCGGCTCGCTTCGATGTCGGGCAATTACCCCTACTCTCGAATGGTATTAGGGAACCGCTCTTTGTGCCTCGTTGATAGGCGAGCACGTGCTACATACATACAAACACACCGAATCGTGTGGATGTTTCATGTTTGAAATTTCAACCTGATCGGAAGCTCCGTGCGACAAAGATGAGGTGTAGGACGAACAGGCATACTTTCGAGCTGAAGTGACCATAACAGTGCCAAACTCGTATGCTGCTTGTAGATTGCAGTGTGAAAAATCTCAAAACAAAAACATAATATGCATATTATTATTCGTAAAGCCTAAGTCTGTGGTAACTATACTTGCACTTGCTAACAATGTGCATTGAATTATAGGTATAATAATGTTCCAGGAAATTGCAAAAATGTGTTTAAAATGTTGTAAGTGGTTTAAGTCCGTAATAACAGGGTGCATGCTACCCTGCTCTATCGATATCCGTAGAGTCAACGAAAATGTGTGGTTTTGTCGTCACATTCACCAACTAATTTATATGTGGGTTGCGTTCAACAGCCAACTGATACTTCACAGTGAGCTGTATAAACTGTCACACATTGGTATTGTGATGTAATTTGTTTTCATAACTTGTGCTTGTAACAAAAGGTACTGCGAGTTACATTTCTGTCACAATATGTAAATTAATACGCACTCGGAGACAAGGAAGAATCATTTGGTTACCGCATCCTATTTTGTTTAGACTTGAGACAGAAACTGTGAAAAGGAGGATGGTCTACACCTGTCAGACAAATCGAAAATGAGGTGACGAGGTTTTGGGTTGAAAGCGGTGCGGGGGCTCGGGGGGCTTGAGAAACACCGTCTCACAAGTTCACGATGGCCCCATCCACCCGATGTATTTTAGGGGGGCTAACTTACCGTATAGACAGAAGGTAATTGTATATTGTTTTCAATTGTTTTTTTCTTATACTTGTTTCTCGTTTGTGGCCAACGGTAAATTAATATTTAGATATTACGTTAGTCGAGCAGGTGCATGGTCATTGACTGCAATACCATACCAAACAAGGTTTAGAAATAAAGACAGATAACACAAGTACAACTTCCATTGATTGTTTCCTTCTTGTTTTAGGGTAGTGTAGAAGATAAGCTAATATTTAAAGTTGTAGGCTATGATGTGAACATGAAAATTACCGCTATTTTTGTAAAAGTCGAAAAAGTTTTACCAGATTTTATAGGATAGTATAGTGGAATAGAAATGTATATTTCTGTACTTTCAATTACAAAATACGAAGTGTCATAAGGTAAATATAAATATCGATTAGAATTATTATAGCATTACACACAGTGGATTGGCAAAAAAAAGAAAACACGCGCTTGACGCAAATCACTTTCACATGAACCCCGACAGAGCCCATCGTGTCCTACCTGAGATGTGATCTCTGTATCTCTCTTTCAGACGGGTATAGCTGGAGGGTGAGAAAACTCAACCCAACCGTCACCATGGCTTGCAACTTGAAAGCGCTCATGGTTCATTGGGTGCAAATGGCACGTGAATGTTGCCATAGCTAGTCTGTCAATGATGAGGGTTCTTGATCCAACATAATTACTCTACCTACACAGGTCATTCTTAGTTCAGACCAGACGGGCCACCAGGCATTTTGTACTATTGGTCTGTCTGCCCCCTCTCTCTCTCTCTCTCTCTCTCTCTCTCTCTCTCTCTCTCTCTCTCTCTCTCTCTCTCTCTCTCTCTCTCTCTCTCTCTCTCTCTCACTCTCTCTCTCTTTCTCTTTCTCTTTCTCTCTTGCTCGTGTATGGCAACTGGCCATTTTATTATATTTTATAATCGAAAAATCATATTTATACTTTATAGGAGAAGAATCGACACCAACATTATAAACACACAAAAACAATGATCAGTGTTGGTATCTCCGTCGAAACTATTACTGCCAAACAAAAATGAATAGCCTAGGTGAAATATATTTGTGTTATGGATTTCAAACGATTGTCGATAAATAACAAACGAACAGTAGTTTTGGTGCCGGGTTCTCATGGCCTAACCCCAACGTACCGCGAGAAGTCGTTGCCCATTCAGGCAGGATCGTAACGCCTTACGTGACTCCTCCAACCATTCAGGCAGGATCGTAACGCCTTACGTGACTCCTCCAACTTTCGTATAGAATTAATTAAGCGAGCGAAGCGAGCGTCTCCACTTGACTCTTTCTAATTCAAGTTGCCGTATCTGGCTTCGATTCCCAGTCGGAACAAACATCTACTAATATTGGCTCACCCGCTGTTCTGACCGCGAGAAATAGCACAGTTTCCAACTGGTCGACTGTTTGTGTATAACCCCGAAACTTATTTATCAAGTCTTGGCTATTATCTTGTCATTCAAGTTTTCTTCACTCAACGGTTGTAAAAACGACCTTTCCAACATAAAGAGATGACTGGCAGGGGGTTGCTAATTGATTTCCTTGTATCCACTCCGACTCCAATAACAAAAATGGTAATAGTTCTTCGAAACAGAAATTGCCCGTTTGAGCTCTGATAATTGAACAACCCCACAAAAAGGGTGCTGTGTCTATGTCACGGATAGAGTGACATGTTTTATCCGCATCATAGGCCTACCAAGGGGCGATGGTTCGAATCCCACATATTATAAAATTTGTAAGTAGTCCTGCAGTTTTAAATACTAAATAATTACTACATGCGTTTAGAATGTATACTATCTCATTTATTCATTATTTGTTTAAATCTGTCATGTCAATTGTAATCACATTGTAGTGCCATTGCCATAATATGCCCACTTTGAACACTTCGTACAATGTAAGTTCGTTAGCAGTAGCGCGTATGATGACATTATGGCGGATGGCGGTACAGCCGCCGTACGTACTTGTTTTTTATTCGTAAATGTATTATTGTGATGCAACATGTCAGCTCGTATAAGGCTATGGGTAGGTCTATGGGATACAACTTATATTATGCATTGAACATTTTACCATTATTTTGCATATTGTCTACTTTCGTATGTATTGACATGTGTATTGTGTATGTATGTGTATGGGGATGTGTGTATTGTACAGTTTAATCATTCAATTTATTTATGTATAGTTACTGTGTGTAATTATTATTATTTGTATATGTACTACAAAATTAATGCTGTACTGCAAATGGCTGTTTCTACGTCATATGTATATATTCCAATTGTTTTAATGAATTAAACTAATTGTTTTCTTGCAATATGGTTATAAATAATTGTGTGTGACGTTATACAATTATCGAATTTCTTAGCATGTAATCAGCACTTTTCCTCGAGATATATGTACGTAATTGGGTACAACGCGTTCCAAGTCTTCTGGTGCGCCGTGCGCGTGCCAATATTTCGCCTTCCCTACCCTATAACTATAACGTTCCGCGTTCGTAACGTTTGCATTGTGCACGCGGTCAGTTTTTTCAATGTTATTCACGTTTGAAATACGGGTTACTCTTCATATGGCTGGAATACCACGAACACCACCATAAGGACGGATAAAGTCTTGGCCTTCATTCTTCTAAGTTTACAGATCTACTTACTATCCTATATATGATGAATATTATAGCCAGGGCTTTTTTTCGGCCGGTACGAGCCGGTACGCGTACCGGCTAACACAAGAGGCATACCGGTAAAAGGCAATAAAGTCACACTAAAGCCGGTACGCTACGATTAGCCTTGAAGCGCGTGAATAACTTTGAAGTGTGCAGTGAGACAGGCTTGTGACTGCAAAATATTTTTCATTTTGTAATATAAGGATGTTGCCACCTGCTGGTGACATGGGTGTGACATGTAGTAAATCACTTCTTTTTAGACTCTTGGCGGCCACTCTACAGTAATCTTTTCTATTATTTGGGTCATCAGCTCTAAGGAAAGATTATTAGGGTTGTTTTGACTAAAATGTCAATTGTCAAGAGTAGCTTCTGGGAACCGCAAAAGAGAATTTACCTATTCTTACTTTTCTGTTTTCCTGGAAAGCGCCTTTTCAATTTACAGACGATTGGGTTGTGTTGTGGGAGGAAGGGGTTGGGGGGGGGGGAATCGGTGGTCAAGGGATTGTAAGTTGTGTGTGGCAGGGTTAGTTTCCTCTCTGGTGACGAGTGGAGATGTCGTGATTAGCGATTGTGTGTGTGTTTAGTGAGAGTGTAAAAAATAAAAATGAACCGAAAAATATAGCTTCTTGGGTCGTCACCTCGTCACCTCGCCACCTATACCCGAAACAGAGCAAGAGACCGACGTGTTGTTGACGAGAACACGACTATGAGTCATGTTTGGAAATTGCTTTGAATTCGATATCATCGATTTTGGTGAGCTATAAATTATTTTAAAACAAATATTAACTTTTAAGTTTGTAGTGAGTAAATGCACGTCTCGTGTTTGGGTCACGATAAACAGGGGCGGATTCAACATGAGGCGGTGGGGCCCGGGGGGGGGGGGGTGGGGTTTCTGAAAAAATAATTTTAGTTTCCGTCTTATTACAATGAAACCATCACTATTGGCACGTTTAAAAAAAAGATATTTTATGTTTTCTGCGGACGCCAGTTCACGCGCACGCGCTGCTCGATCGTGTGGACACAGGATCTAATCCCAGTCATGAGCTGTGCAACATAAGCTTCATATTTCGTCGATATCTACGATACAAATCTGCCTTAAAAATGCGTTTATGGCCATCAAACTGAATGCAGTACCCCATAATCTTTTCGCCTACGGCGAATTTGCCTCCGGCGGCTGGGGCTTTGCCCCAGACCCCAGTTATACCACGCCATGTCACATGAAACATTATACCGAACGTACCGGTTAACTTTATTTTAGAAAAAAAGCACTGATTATAGCTATTTGTATCGAAATGTGTATTTTCGGTTAGAGGTCAACATGTTTAAAAGTGACATGGAGCTTTCACGGAACAATATCATTTGCGTATGATATTATTTTAATGGTGTACTAGTTACTGTATTATGTGTATACACTTTTTTTTTTTTAAATTGAATATACATCATTATGTGTATTATTATTTTTATTGGAGTTATTATAATTATATTACTATAGTTTTGGCTTTTCTTTCGTCTTTCTTTATTTATCTCGTATGCCATTCACATATTATCTTTGCCAACTTCCTATTCTACGTACTTGCCAGCCCTCCAAACGCCCACCCACCCCCACGGCGATGTATAATGGATCTGATTTGTAGGACGTTATTTGACCTAAGCTGTTGAATACGTGTTAAATTCCAAATAATGAAATATTAAACAAATACGACGTCAGAGAAGGGAATCGAACTAGTTCACTCTTACTCAATTGATGCGATGAAAATGCACACACGTAAAACAAGTGAGACCTTACAAAACCTTCAAATTTGGTGGATATGAAGACCTTTTGCAAGTTATAGATACCAGTGATCTACTTTAAAATACAATACAAAATAATTCAATTGTTTGGCAACTGAACTACCTCTCTTCTGGAATTGCTATCATCTAAATTAGTGAATTGTAAACTGTGACTTTAAAGCTGTCATAACAACGAGACTAGACGAGAGAATAAAACAGTGACACCCCTCCCAAGTCGCAATGTCTTGTCTTCCCAAGACACGGTAGGGCTATCAGCCAAGGAAAGATAGCTCTATAATAATTGACCGTACTTCAAAGCGAGCGAATTATGGTTTTATGACCTATTTTCGTTCTTTTCGGGCCTATTGTAAGCAGCCTGACTTATCTGTAGTATACTTTTTTTACTACTCAAATTGAATAGTTGGGTTCAAATATTCATATTGTATTATTTTTCGATTGTACGCTTTTCGCCGGGTGCCTGCGATAAATACTGACCCAGTTGTAGGTTTTGGAAGTTTGTCTTCAGAAATTACAACAATCGTACTCGTACACCATCTACAACTCGGCAAGCTTTTATCGTAGGTACTCGCCGAAAAGAGTACAATTCATGAAAAAAAAGATAAATATTGTAATGCGACGAGATAACAAACTAATTGATATTATCGAAACGGTGTTCATTAAATATAATTGCTGGTTTAAATAGGCTAAGAAGCTATAAAAACTATTTAAACCATAAAACTCTCGCTTCAATACCAACCAGTCAGTTATTGCCATCCATAAACGGCAGTCTTCTCTTGCCTTGGTCTTCAAATGGGGGAAAAGAATCATCCCTTCGAAATGTGTGTGCGATCCAGTAAAATGTCATTCTTTTTAAAATTACGTGTATTTAATTATGTAGTCCAAAGATTTAGATTGAGCTATGAATTGCGTTTTTAGCCAAGTCACTACGATGAAAACTGATCGACTGTTATAGCTCATTGAAATTTGTCCTCAGAAAGAACGACTAATTTTATGTAATCTACAAAACTCAGTCAGTTTTTATCGCAGAGACTCGGCAAAAAGAGGGTAATTGATAAAACAACCTAAATATTGCAACCTGACAGTCAAATTATCGAAATTATCGAAAACGTGGTTCAACAAATAGTTGCCGTTATGACAATAGGCTAAGCTATAGGGACAACAAAGCCCCAACAAAGCTATACGACCATAAAACCCTGTCCGTCAATTACCGCTGCCACTAGCAGGCACTCCTCTACTTCTTGGAAAAGGGAAGCGACCGCCTGCAGCAGCCACCGTTGTTACCACCCCTTCTCCGCCCCTCTGACGGAGGTGCCCCTGAGACCATACATTCCTCTATTCATAAAGGTCTAAAAGGTTGCCTAGCCGCACGGGGTACTATAGAAACATCCGATTTCAAATGCCGCCCAATTTTGACTTGTGGCGCTATCTAACACATTTTTGAGGTACTAGTCAACGGGGTATCGTAACGTTAACGATTATATTTGAAGAAATTTTAAAAATTCTATTGCAAAAGTGTGTTCCCTCACCAATAGGTATCAGGTGCTTGAAAAACAATTGCCTATTCAAACCAATTCAAGAAATATAATATTAAGTAATTTTAAAGTAGAATTTGCTGCTGGAAAATACTAGTTTTTACTTTTTAATACTTGTTGCTAGTTGTTAATATTTTAGTTAATGCTTGTTGCCTCTACAGCAAGGAGTGAAAATAAATTACCTACCTTATTTATTTAAACAATAAAATAAATAAACAAATAAGCTTTGTTATGGAAAAGAATAAAATGATCCATAACAAATAATTAAATAAATGAAGTAATTTTTAAAAAGAAATAGAATAAAATCAACATGAAACATTGTTTGGGAATGTTTTACATAAGGTCATAAGCTTTTGTACCAATAACTCTTTTACAGTAATCTGTACCAGTTGTTCTCATAAACTGTTCTGAAACAGGTTAATTATCAACTACCTTAGGTCATGTAGGCCTATGCATAAAGGTACATTTTGTGGGTGCGAATGAGGCATGTAGGCCTACATATTCATTAATCGATTCATCCAACCACGGTGTAGGCCTATCGACATGTGACTGATGTGAGGTGTCGCTAATAATTGTTTCTTTTTTCTATTGTTTCACAAAAATCTAATATTTACAGATAATTTAGCTCATGTGATACACTAAACTCAGCGCAGACTAAAATAACTGAAAAAAAGGAGAACGCATTATTTTGGGGACTGCGTAAAATATCTTCTTGCTATTCTTTAGCCTCGAACCTACGTTTTAAGTGTACGGTAGGTAGCCTACAACAGTTTTATAGTTTACCTACCTACGTGTATCAAATCATACTTTTTAACTAGATCTTCACTGTCCTACATTCAAACCACCAACATTTAAGCATCACGTTCCTCTTCCTTAACACTGACCCTACTGTGACGTGACCCTACCAAGTGAATAATCGTAACATGAAATGATTAAATTTTACAAACCTGTAGCTGAAACTTATGTAGGGCAAACGTGGCTTTGCTGCCAAACGTATTGTTGCTGTGACATTATACCTTGGAGGCCACTGTACATGGTAGGCCTACCATTCGTTACCGCTAGACTAGGTGAGGTTGATGGAATATGTGCAATGTAATGCGTTCTTACACAATTTGCTAATTATATCCACCCTGTTCTCTGCCGGTCTTTTAATCCAATGTGTATTTCATCAATGCACCCAATGGCATTGGGGAACTGGCACAAAGCATAGTTGAATCTGAAAATACAAAACAGACCTCATTATTCAGCCAGTTAACATCTAGGATACAGCTTGGGCATATAAGCAACTGTCAATTGTCATAATTGAACTATCGTTACACATGTCTGGTGCCTTAGGTCCGAGCCCTACGTCTAAGGTAGCCTAGGCCTAAGCTATGGGTTCTAGGCCTAAGGCCCTAGGGCCTAGGCCTTACAATTGGATTTATCTAGGCTACGCTAGGCCTAGACCTAGAGGTTAGGCCTGCGGACAATGATGTAGGCCTAGGCCTACCGGTAGCATAGACCTAGCTCAGTTGACGTAGGCCTATGCCTAGGTGCCTGAATTAATCTAGAACCAATTATGTTAAGTTAATGAGTCTGTTCTCCAACTTACCTTGTTTGTCTATGAGGCTAGGCCTAGCCTTGGGCTTAGCACTTCGAAAGGGTAGGCCCTAGGGCTCCGCCTGCAGAGCAATGTGTCCATGGCTCCTCAAAACCTCTTCAATTGACACTTCCCAGCTAATTTTCGACAGATGCCAATATAGCGCTAAACACACTTGTCTTCCTGACGGAATGTGACACCAACGACAAATCGAACGACGGGCAGGTAGGCCTATGAGCAGATGACTAGGCCCTAGGGTCCTAGGGCTAACCTAACCAACCTCGAGTTTGACACACACTTTGTGCTTTGGAAAGTAATAATTTCGTAACAGCTTATTATTAGAGTAGTTTAGAAGATCCAGCTATTCTCGAAACACTCTTCTTTGCCCCTCAATTACTTGCTCGATCCAAACTGCAACCAAACGCGAGACTTCGAAGTGTCAGTCAGCTGTCTGTTGTTGACATTTTCAAGTGGCCTGCGGTAGGCGGGGCTAACCTAACCTATAACTTCGCGGGAAATTAAAACTATTTCAAACGGGAAATGATTGTAAAGTTTCTATTTAAAAATTGTACACTAGATTTTAAATTAAGTATGTACAGAATTAAAGTCACTCCTCTAAGTGTACTCTCTAGTCAGAGTCAACTATAACTAATGATCAAAGTCAGCTGAACAATGCAATTAACACAAAATGTTTTTAATTTTTAAATAGAAGTGTGTATTTTAAATATTGTTTGTAAACCTTTCCCTACATAAATATGTTATTTTAACTAAGCTGTTAATTTATTTGCATTGTCGGAAGTGCTAGTCTGTCAACTGACTAAAACACGGCGCAGTAGTTGCCGCTCAAAATCAGTGCAGCCATATAGTGGAAACAAAATAATAGCAAGAATAACACTAATTTGATATCTGTTTGATTGAAATGATGTCCCGTATATTAGATTGATAATAACATAAAATAAACACTTGTGTATGGTTGCTTTGATTTAGAAGTGATATATGAAGTGGAACACGTAATTTTGGTCATGTAGTCTATTGCCAACCCTAAAATACGCTTGGCAACATCGCAACGTGATCGCAACCTTCCCAACAATCAACCATATGCCATGTGAAGATGTCAGCTTCTTTCGCGCGCAGTAAAAAGGGACGTTTTCATGCTGCGTTTACTAAAACGCGCTTGATGCGACGCGACTGAAACGCTAAAATCAGATGATCAGTTTGGAGCGACGCGATCTGTTGTGATTAGCTGTGCCAGATTTAACTTTATCGCGCGTTGCGTGTGCAAAAAGTGCATATCAAAATTCAAAACAAAAACAATTGACAACACATTGTTTGTGTTGTTTGTGACGGCTGTTGAAAACGAAAGTCTTGTGGGACACAACTAAAATGCGATGGAATAGGTAGCTAGCAGATTAGGTGGTGTGTGCACATAATAATGTAATGAATTTAACATTTGAGCCGTAAAGCCAATGTCTGGAGTGAGGCGTAGGCCTAGCTAGAGGACTCAATTTCATACGGAAGACAATGCTGACATTGGCTAGGCCTACCTTATCTAGGCTCTCTCTAGCCTAGCTTAGACCAGGCCTTCACAAAAATGAATCGATACAGGCCTAGGGGTAGGCCCCACTGCAGTTTGCTTCTAGGACTCTACTGTTAAATTTAGTACATTCTTGGCCCACACCAATCTCCATCCATACCCCCTAGCTACCGATTGCGAAATGCGAACAATGACTTTATTCCAGATAAACATCTATGGTTCTAAGGGTAGACCAAGGCTGTTGTCCTAGGCTGGCCCTTGGATTCTATACAAAGTAGGCCTAATATTAGATGATAATCACGACATTGTTGACGACGAAAGAACGAAATCTTTCAATGTAAACAAAGCGCAGCGCGAGTGCCTAGGCGCTGGCCCGGGGCACGTCAATGTCCGCTATCAACATCATAAATAGAACGTAGACAAAATATTGCAATGCACAGCTAACTTCAAGGATCAAATACAGATATTGTGTATTATGTACCAACAAAATAAAGAACTGAATCAATCAAAAGCTTAGAATTCTAGCTTTAAAAAATTGAGTACTGGCCTACAAAAGGCTCATGTTGCAGAATACAAGTATTCAAAGACCAAGAATCACGACATAAGAAATCATACAAATCATAAAGGAAAATGTTATTCGGTTAATATGAACGTAGGTTTGCGTCAGGCAAGTGTGGACAGCCGGGTCTAGCAATCGCGGGCGGCGGGGGAGTGACAAGTTGGATCAGGCGACTCTGCATTGTTGCCACGTTTCTGAGCGTACATGCAATTTTAGGCTCAAATAACGCAAAAAGTAGTGCGGATATACTCATTTTTTCTGGTTTGTGTGTATTCCTTGAGAACTTAGCTTTATTTTGATACTAAATCTGTTTACGTAGCAACGTTTTTTGGCTCCTTTATATCTATGTGAAGGTGATAAAATGTATGATTTCTCTACTTTCCCATGTTAAAGGATAAGGATTTTGAAAATTTTCACTTCAAAATTTTGGAAAAAGTAGATCGGAAAGGTACTTTAATTTTTTTGTATTGAGAAATAACGCTGTCTCATTGTAAAGAGAGCCAAATATGAAGAACGTGACAACGATGTCGAGTTATAGAGGAGTGACTTTAATAAATAATTATATTTGAAGTGTAGAGCCAAAGATGTCTAATCTTTGGTAGAGCCAACTGTTCGGCCATTTTAGATTATTGTGATTTTGGGGTAAACATTTAACCACCGGTAGCAAGCAGAGGTCAATTTTGGGGGTTATTTTAACCACAGAAATTCATAACCACCGTTTGTGGATTCGAAAAAAGTGGTTACCGTCGGCTAACCCCCGAAATTAACCTCGATTCTACTTAACCCCGCTTTGTGGATTCGGGCCCAGAAGCGCGCTGTACTGAACACGTTAGAGTGTAGGGCAGAGAGAATCTTGGACAAGGAACACTTGGTTGAAGAATGCCACACACTTCGTGGAATGCTACAGCAAAATGACTATACGAATAGTGAGATTTCACAGGCATTCACAAGGAGACCGTGTGCACCAGCCCTACCTCTAGCTTCGCCACTATAGGCACCGTGTGTTAGGACATACAGCGCTATATGTGGCCAAATCTAGCAACAAACTGCTGAAGATTTCATTCCGCGGTTGAAAATAGTGCTGGATATTATTGTGATATATCTTGTTTTTGTTTGGTGTTTGTTTTGTTTTTTATTGTTGATGTGTATTTATTTTGTTTTGTGCTTTTGTTTTGGCTTTTATTGTCTTGTTTTGTTTGTGTTTGTTGTGTGTTATTTGTTGTTTTTACGTCTAAAACGTGTCCTGATTAAAATGGTGGCTTGCCTTTTTAAGATTTACTGATGGGATTCATAATCTGCACGAAAATTTTAAAACCCGTATTTAATTAAACAATTTTCACAATTTCCCTTTATTGACGTAGGAAGAACGACGCTGCTTCAGCAGGTTGTTGCGCGACTTTGCCACTTGGAGCGCTTCATTCGTTTTCACTAGCGCCATCAGTGGCCAATCTCGGTGCCTATCAGCCAGAACGTGTTTCTCGTGCTTTCTTGCCGTACGTTGAGAATACGACAGATCGTATTGTAAACTATTACTGAAACACGATATTCACACTGTTTACAGTGCTGACAAAAAGCTGTCCACGATGTTTAATCCAGCTAAGGATGAGCTCCCACACTTAGATGTACCAGGAGTCTACAAAACCCCGTGTTGTTCTTGTGCGAGGTGTACATAAGGAAAATAGGCAGAAACATATCCACTCGCCTTAAAGAGCAGAAGCTACACAAGATTAAGGCATACTGACAAGTCGGCGTAAGCGGAACACAGCGTTACTAAATGTCATCGCACCAACTTTGAAGAAACCCGTGTATTGGCAGTAGTTCAGAACTACCGGCCTCGTCTTGTCCGTGAGGCGGTAAAAATTGAAAAGCATCCGGATAATTTCAACCGTGAAGATGATTTGAACCTAGGAACATGGAAACCTACCATAGAGCGGCTCAAACGAGATGGCTACAGGTGACATCAGTGGCTGGGCGCGATGAGAGTGCGCAGACGCCAGCTGACCAGTAAAACTGAAGGCGTAACTTGTTTGTGTTTACACACACAGACGGGCTGAATTGAGTAGGTTTGTCCTGTGTGTGCACTCTTCAAGAATTACTTCTGAAGATGGACCGTGCACTAGACCTCACAGAACCCCCCCCCCCCTGAAACGTCAAGATAGTTTTTTCAATGGGCGCGGCGAAACTCGACAGCCAAGTTTCAATAATAATTTAATAATCAGTCTAAAGATTTTATAGCCTAGACCTACATATTGTAGTTTGTAAATCACTAGGTGCTGTGGTAAATATCGCTTTGATTCAGGTTAGAAATTAACAACAGATCAATAATCGAATACCGGTTGACATCTGTTGGTACTTTGGTGAATATAATCCTCACAATTTTCATTTCAAAGCACTTGGAAGATCGAATTCAGTTTCAGATGTGAGGTTTGGTTTAGAATCTGCCGGTGGGATATTTTCTACACACGTTTGTTAAGTATTTGCTCAAATTGCATCAATGCCAGCAACAGAAATGCCTGGTATAGTTGTCCCAAGACTACCTTACACATGTTTTCGTCACAAGCGACAAACTCGTAGCCAATCAGCGATCGGTATTTGTGTGGGTGTGTCTCGGGCGGTTCTCTGGTTGGCTACGAGTGCCTCGTCTGTGGCGAAAGCATGTGGCCAAGTAGGCTATATGTGGATGCAGTTTTGAGTGATACAGTAATTTTGTTGGAAGTGAAATGTGATGTCGTCTCCCGTTATGATTGATGTCAGCCATTTCAGTTCGAAAACAACATAGGGAAAACAACATAAAAATGATACATTTCATGTTAGAAATCCGTCAGCTTTTCTATTCTGTAGGAGGGATGTATGTTTATTTTGTCACGTGATGATAAAGATACGGACGTGTTTTTACCTCCGACTGTACTAAGGTATTTTACTTGCCTCCACCACTTCCTGCAGCGCCTTAGTAGAGTTTCACCAGGATTAGTGGGGCTCTCTGGGGGCCTCTGTGCAGTCTCGGGGATATCCACGGTGACCGTATTCCACTCAGTCTTCGTTCATTCTTAATTAATTCATTGTTAGTCCTAGTTTCTCCACGATCTTGTAAGGGTTTTCGCCTGGTTTGGTCGGAATGCCACTGATTTCTTTATTGATATTTTTTGAGTAGCCTTCTCTTCGATATCATTAATTTATTTACTTTCATGTTTTTATTCCTCAGGTATTCATTTTCCTTTTCACAATGATTTACTTGTTTCAAGAGTGAGTCAATTTTGGTTCACATTTTTGTTTTTGTTTATTTCGATGAGAAATACAGAGCTGTTAGTTTTTCTCGTATCATGCCGTGTGTTTTCACCGTCTAGTTCTCAAGGGGGCTGTGACTGCGGCTGCGGCGGCTGTTGGCTCTTCTTTTTCTTCATTGGTTCTTTGTTCGTTTTGAGGCGATTTGCTATTCTTTGCTTCGGCGTAAATCGCTGTTCTATGAGGTGGTGTGCTAATACCACCTCTGCCACCCCCCCCCCCCCCCCCCTCCCCCCGCAAGTGCAACAACACACGCTCTTTTGTTCCAAGTAAAATCTTCATGCAAAGGTTCGATTTAATTTCAATTAATTAATTATTAATTAATTAATTAATTAATTCTAATATATATACACAAAATATTAATTCATAATAATTCATAATACACGCACACTTGCCCGCTCTCTTGTTTCCGTATGTTCTTGTTATAGCCGATTTGCTGCATCACTGTATCAGTGGCTGTTGGTTCTTTGTTGCTTTCTCAACCTTCCCTATACTATAGTAGGGTGAGATAATAGCATACTGCCATTACACAACCACTACCACTTCCCGCCATCTTGTTTCTGTCTTGATCATACACTCAATTCACACCTGTTACCGGGGTAGAATGGAGCCAGGGTGACTCTGCCAGTCGTAGGAGGCGATAAATGGAGACAATGTTCCTCTCCCCCCACTGCCCCATTAAAGATTGCTCCTCCCACTTGGCCCTGCCCTCCTTTACTGGACTCCCCTTACTTCTTACGACGACCCCCACGATGTATAATTGATCTGATTTGGAAGAAGTCGTATGACCAAAACTTTTGAAGACGTTGTTAAACACAAAATAATAATAATAATAATAATAATAATAATAATAATAATAATAATAATAATAATAATAATAATAATAATAATAATAATAATAATAATAATAATAAATCCAACGAACACTGTTTTACCGGCGTGCGGACGGCGGTATAGAAGAGTGTCCGTTCTCAGTTTTACTTTCGCTCTCAATTTTAATAGCTATAGACAACAAATCTGCCTCTATGATGTTACACTTCTTTGAATTATATAGATACTGGAACAGTATGAAGTAAATGACAATAACTGGCATTTATCACAATCTCAGCTATCCATTTGGTTTACAGTTGTCTCTAGAGAACTTTACCATTAAAAAAGCACTGACAATAAGAAATATATAATTTATGGTATGAAGCTTCTATGCAAACCATGCCTTACACCGATTGCAGCAGAGCAATAGCTTGTTATGGTCTGTCGCTCAGGTCTCCACAAACGCACAACGCTAGCGCCATTGCCTGACTTTACGTTCGCTCTTAAAGAGATTTAATCTTCACCTCTTGGAGTGCGAGCAGGTGGATCAAACAAGAGCTTCCAATTACTTCCAGCTCTGTTTTCCTCCCTTAAATGCAGAAAATGCAGTTTTAATCTGCATAATGCTGAGTTCCTACCTCTTTGGCATTCGAGTCTACCACTAAATTACACTTTCTGCATGAAAGTTGTTTTGCTACGTGTTGTGTGTGGTATTTTGAAGATTTTATTCACATTGTGACCACAAATTCACATTACGTTAAATGTTGCTAAATTAACATGGGAATTTAGTTTCTTGAAATTAGCGTAGGGTAAAGTTGATCTGATCGTGAACGCTTCTAAACAAGCCATGTTCACTCTATATCCTGCCTTATTCTGAAGGTAAGACAAGAATAACTAATGAGCGAATATTTGTGAGTATGTTTATCGCTGGGTAATAGTTCAATTTGTATTGTTCAAAACAGAAGATAAATTTCATTCAATTTTTAATCATTTTGTCCGAGATATGCTATGTATTTGTTCTAGATTATACCTCTGTTTGTTCTGTTTTGTGACTGAGGCATTGTATATTTTGGTGGACCATTGACATTTCTATTGATATTTGGTGTATAGGTGCATATAGGTCTACGTTTGTAGGCTTGGTCCTTGTTTCATTTGAAATGGTCCTAGTGAGTTTGCTTACTATCCCGTGTGCTACCCTGTCAGCACTCTGCAGTGACGTCTGTTGTTTTGATATTTGAAGCTTTAGGTTTGCTTTGCTGAGAATTTTGTGATTTGCTTTGGTGACCTAGCACGTTGGCTAACTGTCTTCTTGTGTGAAGATTTTTAGATAATGTTTGTGGAGTTTTGATTTACTAAAATGTCCACTATGGGTTCCACTGGGTTTTGGATCTACATTTGTCGTTGGTGTGAAGGTGACTCTACTTGCAGTTCCATTTAGAGGTTTTTATCATTCATATTTTTATTTATTTATTTAATTTAAAATGAAGCCTCTTTTACATTCTTTGGATTACATTATGAAATGTATAGAATTTTTGAGCTGTCAATGTTTTAACTTAATAACTACTCTATCTACATACATATTCACCAATACAGTGTTATCTAAGACTACAATATTATTACAATGTTACAATGTTACTATTACTAATTAATATACTTCAATACTTATTGTGCCAGCCTAGAGTGAGAGTGGTTCTGCAAAGTATTCTCCTACAGAGTAGTAGCATCTCCTTAAAAGTGCATCTTTAACTGCTTTTTTAAATTTGTTTAGATCCACTTTCTGCTAAACCTTTTTGTCTTTTTGTTAGGTTGCACTGCTTTACTCTCAGTTGACTTTTATTTCTAGTATTTCTATCGTGAATGTTTGAGTTTACAGTAAATAGGTTAAGGTGGGTATGAACAAAGATGATTACTTCATATATATATAGGCACGGGGCATGGGGAGAATGCGAAGAGCTTTAAATATGGGTTTGCAGTTAGCCCTGGACCCAGCTTGATCAATAACTCTAACCGCTTTTTTCTGGAGTACAAAAATTCTTTTAGCACCAGTCCCATTCCCCCATATGGCAATACCATATGTCATTATGGAATGAAAGTAGACAAAGTATGTAAGTATGGCTCTTCAGTTCCGCCTGTTATTTTCCCCGACTGGGTTAGGCCTACATTTTCTTGATTGTCTTGAACCTCGCAAACTGTGTTAGGGTTTGGTTCTGGCTTGGTAATTTCACCCAGGTATGAGAAGTTATCATGCACTTCGCTCTCAGAATCGTTACTTTCCGAATCTACTTCATCCTCGTCACGGATTTCGTAATAGTGAAGTGACACAATGTAACAAATACCAACCTAAATCTAGTTGCTTCTTGTTCTCATGCGTCAGGTACTGAAGTGGTACTATCAGCTCGTCTGTTGGCAGGCGTGGTGAGGTCGCAATCCAATCACTGTTGGTTCAGTCAATGCAGTGAACAATAACAAGCAGGTATTGAGAAATATCGCGGCGAATCCCGTTGAAATAGACTGCGTGGAGCGACCGTCTCTTCTGAGAATTAAAAGGCTCTCTTTGCTTCTTACGGCGTGGCCAATATAAAAATGTTTAATATACGTTTTTGTAGGAAACAAAAAAACTCACAGGCCAAAGTCGAGGCTGGTTCGGTAGGAATGTAGTCGGCCACGACTTTTCCTAGGGCTATTTAATATGAGATTAAACGAGATCTAAAGACGACAATTGAAGTTTTAATTTCTGAATGTCGTTTCGACTTACAAATCAAAAAACGTACCTCAGACTAATGTTTTAATTAAAAAGTGTACTTGCGATTAATTAGAGTTTATGATAATTTCAGTTTTGAAACTAACACCATATTTTTGGAACCAATGATACTTGGTATTCACTATATAGCATCAGTCGGCACATTTTCCTGAAGTGACCTGTTCGTTTGCACTTATGGCATGTAGCTTTATAGGCTGGACATTCTTTAAATGAATGACTCTGGTTTCCACCACACCTTCCACATTGGCCTACTGCTTTAGCCTTTCTATCCGTCTGCTGATTAGCGTGTTGTTTATTTGAAGGCCATCCATACTTCCTTTTGTAATTATTACTTATTTGCTCTACATTCGCTGGACTTATGCCCTTTGTTTCTTCGGTTGATGACGAACTAGCCCCAACAATTTTCTGTTGGTTTCGAACCTCTTCTGCTTGTATTACTCGGGCCATAACCTTTTCCAGTGTTATAGTTTCGTCTTGTTGCATGGTTTCAGACAACCGTCTGTCCCGGATACCTATACAATTATCCTATCTCTAGCAAGCTCGTCTGCTAATGTACCGTATTTACAAGACTTTACCAATTGCATGATCTCCTCAATGTAATCTTGGGCTGGTTCTCCTTCCCTCTGGTATCTTTGGCTGAACTTCGCTCGCTCATAAACAAGATTAACTCGCTTTGTATAATAGTCGAAAAATATTTGCTTTACGACTTCATACTCAACAAGGTCTTCTGGACCTTTCTTAAGTGTTGTGAGGAGTTTTTCGACTTGTTCCCCCATGCACAGGAGCAAATTGTCAACCTGTATACGTTGTTCCCTCTGAATCAGGCCCGATGTTGCTAGGCCTAGGCGGTTGCATTGGACCTGAGGTTAGGCCTAACTGTTGCTGTAGGCTGTGCTGTAGGCTAAGTATTTGTTGACTCATGTTATTTATTAATCCTCTCAGAGCGTGGATATTCTGTCGGTCATTTTCTATGTCATATAGTAGAACATCCAATAATTTTGTATATCTTATGCATTGTGAGCACTGCATTTTCGGGAGAAAAGCGAGGTTATGTTGTATCTGACCATGTGGTGTGGGGCTCATCCTAGACCTAGGGCCTAGCCAAGGCCTACTTACTTTCCTGTTGAATCCCAAGGAACGCCTTGAAAAGTATACTTTCGTATCTGTAAGTCACCACTAATATATCTGGAAGCGCATCTCTTGCTTTATTCACTATAATTTTGGATTATTTAATATTATAATGTTATTATACACAGCACTAAGCACTTCACGATCCGTCATCTTTTAGATTATTCGTCTTCAGGGTAGGCTGGCTGTTGGAGCTAGGCCACATGATGCGCTGGTTGGTTTTATTTTGAAAAGAACTACTCGTGTCAATAACACTAAACCTGTTTTAAAAATAACCAACTATAAGGACGTACTTAACAGGATTATAGATGAACCTGTTGGTCGTTTAAGAAACCGGTTTAGGAACCAGTTTTAAACCCACCAAATATGATTTATTATCGTCTGTATTTCTCCCCTTCTCAATACGACGTAATGTTTTGATTCCCGAAAAACCGGTTAACGAAATAAAAACCGGTAAAACAAATAACGGTTTTAATTATTCGATTCGACGTTCTGAGCTAATGAAATAACTTCTATTGAACATGGTATTTATGATCACAACTTGTTGGCTGAAATATACTGGAGTGCTGTAGCCACCACAGTCTCACAGTCAGTGGTTCCAGTCAACTGGGAGAAGCGGTATGCACTACTGCTGATGCAGACAAAGGGGGTACGCCAGGGGGTCTGGGGGGTGCGTCCCCCCAGTTTTTTCCCCCAGGGAATTTTCTTAGGGTGTTTTGTCACGGACACATTGGAATGGCTTTGGACAGAGGTTGCGGGGTTGAGGACCCGTGCTTAAATAATACTTTTGTGGTAAAAAAAAAAAAAAAAATTAAACATTTGCCTCATAAAAACATTGGATGAGCCCAAAATGTTCAACACAATTCGCCAGTATGCATAACATCGATAAAAATTAGTGCCGGTATGGCATACCGTCAGTAATTTTGGTACCGGTATGCATACCGGCTAAGCGACCGCGGCTAAACCGTTGGCTACGTTGAACTTGAACTTGTAATCACGCTGTCTATTCTGGCAGGGTTGGTAAACAAGACGGTACATCATCTGATCTTACGTAACATTTTATTTGTTAATTAATATTATACAAAATCCGTATTTTGTAATATTTAAGAAAACGTTTTTCAGTCCGCCATGTAAACAGGGTAAATATTAAGTATACATATTACAATCCACACTGAGAGACACTGTTGATGCTCTCTTGCTCTTTAAGCTGCTCTGTAAAACAATACTGGTGTACACAACCAGTACACCACACAACAACAGAACGCCATCGATAAACAAGTTTCAAATATGAATGTAAACTTTTTCTTAAAAACTACCTCCTGTACACTGAACTATGATAAATAAATGGCCCGACTGGGCCCGGGGTAGAATAGGCCCAGATTGACTCTGCTAGTCGTAAGAGGTGACGAAAGGACACCCTTTCCCTCCCCCCCCCCTTCCACTGCCCCACTGAAGATTTCTCCTCCCACTTGGCCCTGTCCTCCTTTGCTGGGCTCCCTTGATGGGGACCCCCACTACGTGCAATGAATCTGATTTGGACATGTGACGTTTCATCTTCATCCTCAATTATCACCCACTCATCGTCTCGATTAGCCAAAGTTTCAAAACTATGGGACGTAAAACCCAAATGTCATCATCGTCAGTAGCTTTTAGAGGTCAAGGTCAAGGTCGCACCAGCGACTGTGGTCGCGGCAATGTTGAGCCCCCACGCAGAGTTATATTATCGACTCTTGCATTGCTTCGTCGCTTTCGTCTTAATTGTGTCAAGTCGATTTGTTCTACTTCGTACACCAATATTTTGGCCTCGCCTCGTCTATCTAATTTGATACATTGTTTTGGATTTTTTTTTGATAATCTATTGAGTTCTTCAAAATAAACACATTTAATTAAAAAAATTAGGAAATAAATTTGTGTGGAAATTTACTTTCATGTTCCCAATTTGGAACCTAGTTAAACTGATACTCAACTACATTGTTGTTGTTTATTTTTTGTCACTTGTTTCCACCACAATTGTTGAGGAACCACAGTACCTCTCCCCAAGGTCTACTGGATCTCCGCCTAGCGGAGGCTCGTCGAAACTTGGAGTTCAACGAGCCTCCGCTAGGCGGAGATCATGTAGAACTTGACCTCCCTGCGGTACCGGTAGGTGTTGGCGGGGCTGGTGGTTGTACCGGTGGTAGTACCGGTGGTGTTAGTTGAAAGGGTTGTGTTGTGGGCTGGGTAGTGTGCCCGTTTGACGGACGTTGGTGGGCTGGTGGTTGTACCGGTGGTTGTACTGGTGGTGTTAGTTGAAGAGGTTGTGTTGTGGGCTGGGTAGTGTGCCCGTTTGACGGAGGTTGGTGGGCTGGTGGTTTTACCGGTGGTTGTAGCGGTGGTTGTACCGGTGGTTGTACCGGTGGTTGTACCGGTGGTGATAGTTGAAGGGGTTGTGTTGTGGGCTGGGTAGTGTGCCCGTTTGACGGAGGTTGGTAGGCTGGTGGTTGTACCAGTGGTTGTACCGGTGGTGTTAGTTGAAGGGGTTGTGTTGTGGGCTGGGTAGTGTGCCCGTTTGACGGAGGTTGGTGGGCTGGTGGTTGTACCGGTGGAGTACCGGTGGTTGTACCGGTGGTTGTACCGGTGGTTGTACCGGTGGTGATAGTTGAAGAGGTTGTGTTGTGGGCTGGGTAGTGTGCCCGTTTGACGGAGGTTGGTGGGCTGGTGGTTGTACCGATGGTTGTACCGGTGGTAGTACCGGTGGTGTTAGTTGAAGGGGTTGTGTTGTGGGCTGGGTAGTGTGCCCGTTTGACGGACCTTGGTGGGCTGGTGGTTGTACCGGTGGTTGTACCGGTGGCTGTACCGGTGGTTGTACCGGTGGTGTTAGTTGAAGGGGTTGTGTTGTGGGCTGGGTAGTGTGCCCGTTTGACGGAGGTTGGTGGGCTGGTGGTTGTACCGGTGGTTGTAGCGGTGGTTGTACCGGTGGTTGTACCGGTGGTGTTAGTTGAAGGGGTTGTGTTGTGGGCTGGGTAGTGTGCCCGTTTGACGGAGGTTGGTGGGCTGGTGGTTGTACCGGTGGTTGTACCGGTGGTTGTACCGGTGGTTGTACCGGTGGTGTTAGTTGAAGGGGTTGTGTTTTGGGCTGGGTAGTGTGCCCGTTTGACGGAGGTTGGTGGGCTGGTGGTTGTACCGGTGGTTGTACCGGTGGTTGTACCGGTGGTGATAGTTGACGTGGTTGTGTTGTAGGCTAAGTAGTGTGCCCGTTTGACGGAGGTTGGTAGGCTGGGGGTTGTACCGGTGGTTGTACCGGTGGTGTTAGTTGAAGGGGTTGTGTTGTGGGCTGGGTAGTGTGCCCGTTTGACGGAGGTTGGTGGGCTGGTGGTTGTACCGGTGGTAGTACCGGTGGTTGTGCGGTGGTTGTACCGGTGGTTGTACCGGTGGTGATAGTTGAAGGGGTTGTGTTGTGGGCTGGGTAGTGTGCCCGTTTGACGGAGGTTGGTGGGCTGGTGGTTGAACCGGTGGTTGTACCGGTGGTTGTACTGGTGGTGTTAGTTGAAGAGGTTGTGTTGTGGGCTGGGTAGTGTGCCCGTTTGACGGAGGTTGGTGGGCTGGTGGTTGTACCGGTGGGGTTACCGGTGGTTGTACCGGTGGTGTTAGTTGAAGGGGTTGTGTTGTGGGCTGGGTAGTGTGCCCGTTTGACGGAGGTTGGTGGGCTGGTGGTTGTACCGGTGGTTGTACCGGTGGTTGTACCGGTGGTTGTACCGGTGGTGTTAGTTGAAGGGGTTGTGTTGTGGGCTGGGTAGTGTGCCCGTTTGACGGAGGTTGGTGGGCTGGTGGTTGTACCGGTGGTTGTACCGGTGGTGTTAGTTGAAGGGGTTGTGTTGTGGGCTGGGTAGTGTGCCGGTTTGACGGAGGTTGGTGGGCTGGTGGTTGTACCGGTTGTTGTACCGGTGGTTGTACCGGTGGTGATAGTTGAAGGGGTTGTGTTGTGGGCTGGGTAGTGTGCCCGTTTGACGGAGGTTGGTGGGCTGGTGGTTGTAACGGTGGTTGTACCGGTGGTTGTACTGGTGGTGTTAGTTGAAGAGGTTGTGTTGTGGGCTGGGTAGTGTGCCCGTTTGACGGAGGTTGGTGGGCTGGTGGTTGTACCGGTGGTTGTAGCGGTGGTTGTACCGGTGGTTGTACCGGTGGTGTTAGTTGAAGGGGTTGTGTTGTGGGCTGGGTAGTGTGCCCGTTTGACGGAGGTTGGTGGGCTGGTGGTTGTACCGGTGGTTGTACCGGTGGTTGTACCGGTGGTGTTAGTTGAAGGGGTTGTGTTGTGGGCTGGGTAGTGTGCCCGTTTGACGGAGGTTGGTGGGCTGGTGGTTGTACCGGTGGTTGTACCGGTGGTTGTACCGGTGGTGATAGTTGAAGAGGTTGTGTTGTGGGCTGGGTAGTGTGCCCGTTTGACGGAGGTTGGTGGGCTGGTGGTTGTACCGGTGGTTGTACCGGTGGTGTTAGTTGAAGGGGTTGTGTTGTGGGCTGGGTAGTGTGCCGGTTTGACGGAGGTTGGTGGGCTGGTGGTTGTACCGGTGGTTGTACCGGTGGTTGTACCGGTGGTGTTAGTTGGAGGGGTTGTGTTGTGGGCTGGGTAGTGTGCCGGTTTGACGGAGGTTGGTGGGCTGGTGGTTGTACCGGTGGTTGTACCGGTGGTTGTACCGGTGCTGATAGTTGAAGGGGTTGTGTTGTGGGCTGGGTAGTGTGCCCGTTTGACGGAGGTTGGTAGGCTGGTGGTTGTACCGGTGGTTGTACCGGTGGTGTTAGTTGAAGGGGTTGTGTTGTGGGCTGGGTAGTGTGCCGGTTTGACGGAGGTTGGTGGGCTGGTGGTTGTACCGGTGGTTGTACCGGTGGTTGTACCGGTGGTGATAGTTGAAGGGGTTGTGTTGTGGGCTGGGTAGTGTACCCGTTTGACGGAGGTTGGTGGGCTGGTGGTTGTACCGGTGGTGTTAGTTGAAGAGGTTGTGTTGTTGGGGGGCCAAATCGTTGCCAAGAAAATAGTATTATATTGTGTCTTGTCAGGATAGAAATTAAATTGATATTCCCAACTTATCGTGGTTTGGTTGCAATAATACACACAAATCTGAATGCAATGACCAATCAAATGGGACAAAAACAAAGAATAATGTGTGGCCTAAAATCTGAACATTTTCTAACTGTTTTCAATATTTCATCTTTATTATATTTGTGCTTATAGTCAAAATGAAGTAACAATTCATGTTGCTATAATTTCATTATTTTTCTTGTTGAAACGTTGCCCAGATTACTCAGCTGCCAACTAATGCATCTCTACCTTGATTGTTATGAACAGTGAAGTGTAGTCGTGTAACTTTGAGGAGTCACTAACTATTACAAAAAAGTAAATATAAATATATATTTTTTTAAACTATCCCTTTTCTATCCACGTATTATTACAATTCTTGTGTTTAGTTTGTAAGATTGGAGTTGTGTAGACCTCCTTGATTCTGCGCCTCATTCCTCTATTTTATTATATAGGGGTATTTAGATCACACAGTTGTCTGAGGACAGGACACATACAAAACAGGAGCAAATGATAAACTTTATGGGTTCTTACAATAGGAGAGCTGAAATTGAAATATCAACATCTCGTTAGCTGCTCCCTCCTCCACGACCTGCTAGACTCTGGAGTATGAAGGTAGAAATGTGGCTACGTGGCCTCGATTGTCGCCCACCAAAGTGTTGCGTACACGACCGAGCGTTGTGGCTGCCTAACCGCAGCTGTGAGGTGTCGGGTGGCTCGGAGCTGCCGTATTGTTGCCGGCTCAGTCTCAGCGCTCGGCTCTACGTTGTGGCTGCCTAACCGCAGCTGTGAGGTGTCGGGTGGCTCGGAGCTGCCGTATTGTTGCCGGCTCAGTCTCAGCGCTCGGCTCTACGTTGTGGCTGCCTAGCCGCAGCTGTGAGGTGTCGGGTGGCTCGGAGCTGCCGTATTGTTGCCGGCTCAGTCTCAGCGCTCGGCTCTACGTTGTGGCTGCCTAGCCGCAGCTGTGAGGTGTCGGGTGGCTCGGAGCTGCCGTATTGTTGCCGGCTCAGTCTCAGCGCTCGGCTCTACGTTGTGGCTGCCTAGCCGCAGCTGTGAGGTGTCGGGTGGCTCGGAGCTGCCGTATTGTTGCCGGCTCAGTCTCAGCGCTCGGCTCTACGTTGTGGCTGCCTAGCCGCAGCTGTGAGGTGTCGGGTGGCTCGGAGCTGCCGTATTGTTGCCGGCTCAGTCTCAGCGCTCGGCTCTAACGGTTTTATTCCGTACAAATTCAACTACGCAGCAGTAGAACCAACAAGAATATTTCAATGCCAGTTCGTTGCATACTTGGCAAGAAGAAGACATTTCTATAAATAGAGGCCATTATTTGTATCTGCTTTATTGTGTCTCGTTGCTCAGGGATGAAAGTCATTACCAGTATGGATATGAAAGTCCATTACCTATTACTACTTTCAGTTTCATATTTCCGTCCATCATAGACAAATAACTATAATGTAAAAGCCCCTTATAGCGAGCGTAGGCTCTTTGGGGGCTAGTCTCCATGCTGTAACATGTATTTGTTAAAATGTCAATAAAAACTTTCAACTGTTACTAAAGTCCGGTGGAATTAACTTGCAAGGTGTGGCCGTCACGGATTTCGTAATAGTGAAGTGACACAATGTGACAAATACCAACCTAAATCTAGTTGCTTCTTGTTCTCATGCGTCAGGTATTGAATGGTACTATCAGCTCGTCTGTTGGCAGGCGTGGTGAGGTCGCAATCCAATCACTGTTGGTTCAGTCAATGCAGTGAACAATAACAAGCAGGTATTGAAGTGGTACTATCAGCTCGTCTGTTGGCAGGCGTGGTGAGGTCGCAATCCAATCACTGTTGGTTCAGTCAATGCAGTGAAAAATAACAAGCAGGTATTGAGAAATATCGCGGCGAATCCCGTTGAAATAGACTGCGTGGAGCGACCGTCTCTTCTGAGAATTAAAAGGCTCTCTTTGCTTCTTACGGCGTGGCCAATATAAAAATGTTAAATATACGTTTTTGTAGGAAACAAAAAAACTCACAGCAGGCCAAAGTCGAGGCTGGTTCGGTAGAAATGTAGTCGGCCACGACTTTTCCTAGGGCTATTTAAGATGAGATTAAACGAGATCTAAAGACGACAATTGAAGTTTTAATTTCTGAATGTCGTTTCGACTATAACAAATCAAAAAAACGTACCTCAGACTAATGTTTTAATTAAAAAGTATACTTGCGATTAATTAGAGTTTATGATAATTTCAGTTTTGAAACTAACACCATATTTTTGGTACCAATGATACTTGGTATTCACTATTTAGCATCAGTCGGCACATTTTCCTGACGTGACCTGTTCGTTTGCACTTATGGCATGTAGCTTTATAGGCTGGACATTCTTTAATATTATACAAAATCCGTATTTTGTAATATTTAAGAAAACGTTTTGCAGTCCGCCATGTAAACAGGGTAAATATTAAGTATACATATTACAATCCACACTGAGAGACACTGTTGATGCTCTCTTGCTCTTTAAGCTGCTCTGTAAAACAATACTGGTGTACACAACCAGTACACCACACAACAACAGAACGCCATCGATAAACAAGTTTCAAATATGGATGTAAACTTTTTCTTAAAAACTACCTCCTGTACACTGAACTATGATAAATAAATGGCCCGACTGGGCCCGGGGTAGAATAGGCCCAGATTGACTCGGCTAGTCGTAAGAGGTGAGGAAAGGACACCCTTTCCCTCCCCCCCCCCCCTTCCACTGCCCCACTGAAGATTTCTCCTCCCACTTGGCCCTGTCCTCCTTTGCTGGGCTCCCTTGATGGGGATCCCCACTACGTGCAATTAATCTGATTTGGACATGTGACGTTTCATCTTCATCCTCAATTATCAACCACTCATCGTCTCGATTAGCCAAAGTTTCAAAACTATGGGACGTAAAACCCAAATGTCATCATCGTCAGTAGCTTTGAGAGGTCAAGGTCAAGGCCGCACCATCGACTGTGGTCGCGGCAATTTTGAGCCCCCACGCAGAGTTATATTATCGACTCTTGCATTGCTTCGTCGCTTTCGTCTTACTTGTGTCAAGTCGATTTGTTCTACTTCGTACACCAATATTTTGGCCTCGCCTCGTCTATCTAATTTGATACATTGTTTTGGATTTTTTTTTGATAATCTATTGAGTTCTTCAAAATAAACAAATTTAATTAAAAAAATTAGTAAATAAATTTGTGTGGAAATTTATTTTCATGTTCCCAATTTGGAACCTAGTTAAACTGAAACTCAACTACATTGTTGTTGTTTATTTTTTGTCACTTGTTTCCAACACAATTGTTGAGGAACCACAGTACCTCTCCCCAAGGTCTACTGGATCTCCGCCTAGCGGAGGCTCGTCGAAACTTGGAGTTCAACGAGCCTCCGCTAGGCGGAGATCATGTAGACCTTGACCTCCCTGCGGTACCGGTAGGTGTTGGCGGGGCTGGTGGTTGTACCGGTGGTAGTACCGGTGGTGTTAGTTGAAGGGGTTGTGTTGTGGGCTGGGTAGTGCTCCCGTTTGACGGAGGTTGGTGGGCTGGTGGTTGTACCGGTGGTAGTACCGGTGGTTGTACCGGTGGTTGTACTGGTGGTGTTAGTTGAAGAGGTTGTGTTGTGGGCTGGGTAGTGTGCCCGTTTGACGGAGGTTGGTGGGCTGGTGGTTGTACCGGTGGTTGTACCGGTAGTAAAAGTTGAAGGGATTGTGTTGTGGGCTGGGTAGTGTGCCCGTTTGACGGAGGTTGGTGGGCTGGTGGTTGTACCGGTGGTTGTAGCGGTGGTTGTTTCGGTGGTTGTACCGGTGGTGTTAGTTGAAGGGGTTGTGTTGTGGGCTGGGTAGTGTACCCGTTTGACGTTGGTTGGTGGGCTGGTGGTTGTACCGGTGGTTGTACCGGTGGTTGTACCGGTGGTTGTACCGGTGGTTGTACCGGTGGTTGTACCGGTGGTGTTAGTTGAAGGGGTTGTGTTGTGGGCTGGGTAGTGTGCCCGTTTGACGGAGGTTGGTTGGCTGGTGGTTGTACCGGTGGTTGTACCGGTGGTTGTACCGGTGGTGATAGTTAAAGGGGTTGTGTTGTGGGCTGGGTAGTGTGCCCGTTTGACGGAGGTTGGTAGGCTGGTGGTTGTACCTGTGGTTTTACCGGTGGTGTTAGTTGAAGGGGTTGTGTTGTGGGCTGGGTAGTGTGCCCGTTTGACGGAGGTTGGTGGGCTGGTGGTTGTACCGGTGGTGATAGTTAAAGGGGTTGTGTTGTGGGCTGGGTAGTGTGCCCGTTTGACGGAGGTTGGTGGGCTGGTGCTTGTACCGGTGGTTGTACCGGTGGTTGTACCGGTGGTTGTACCGGTGGTTGTACTGGTGGTGTTAGTTGAAGAGGTTGTGTTGTGGGCTGGGTAGTGAGCCCGTTTGACGGACGTTGGTGGGCTGGTGGTTGTACCGGTGGTTGTACCGGTGGTAGTACCGGTGGTGTTAGTTGAAGGGGTTGTGTTGTGGGTTGGGTAGTGTGCCCGTTTGACGGAGGTTGGTGGGCTGGTGGTTGTACCGGTGGTAGTACCGGTGGTTGTACCGGTGGTTGTACCGGTGGTTGTACCGTTGGTGATAGTTGAACGGGGTTGTGTTGTGGGCTGGGTAGTGTGCCCGTTTGACGGAGGTTGGTGGGCTGGTGGTTGTACCGCTGGTTGTACCGGTGGTTGTACCGATGGTTGTACTGGTGGTGATAGTTGAAGAGGTTGTGTTGTGGGCTGGGTAGTGTGCCCGTTTGACGGAGGTTGGTGGGCTGGTGGTTGTACCGGTGGTTGTACCGGTGGTTGTACTTGTGGTGTTAGTTGAAGGGGTTGTGTTGTGGGCTGGGTAGTGTGCCCGTTTGACGGAGGTTGGTGGGCTGGTGGTTGTACCAGTGGTGATAGTCGAAGGGGTTGTGTTGTGGGCTGGGTAGTGTGCCCGTTTGACGGAGGTTGGTAGGCTGGTGGTTGTACCGGTGGTTGTACCGGTGGTGTTAGTTGAAGGGGTTGTGTTGTGGGCTGGGTAGTGTGCCCGTTTGACGGAGGTTGGTGGGCTGGTGGTTGTACCTGTGGTTGTACTGGTGGTGTTAGTTGAAGAGGTTGTGTTGTGGGCTGGGTAGTGTGCCCGTTAGACGGAGGTTGGTAGGCTGGTGGTTGTACCGGTGGTTGTACCGGTGGTGTTAGTTGAAGGGGTTGTGTTGTGGGCTGGGTAGTGTGCCCGTTTGACGGAGGTTGGTGGGCTGGTGGTTGTACCTGTGGTAGTACCGGTGGTTGTACCGGTGGTAGTACTGGTGGTTGGACCGGTGGTGATAGTTAAAGGGGTTGTGTTGTGGGCTGGGTAGTGTGCCCGTTTGACGGAGGTTGGTGGGCTGGTGGTTGTACCGGTGGTTGTACTGGTGGTGTTAGTTGAAGAGGTTGTGTTGTGGGCTGGGTAGTGTGCCCGTTTGACGGAGGTTGGTGGGCTGGTGGTTGTACCGGTGGTTGTACCGGTGGTGTTAGTTGAAGGGGTTGTGTTGTGGGCTGGGTAGTGTGCCCGTTTGACGGAGGTTGGTGGGCTGGTGGTTGTACCGGTGGTTGTACCGGTGGTTGTACCGGTGGTGTTAGTTGAAGGGGTTGTGTTGTGGGCTGGGTAGTGTGCCCGTTTGACGGAGGTTGGTGGGCTGGTGTTTGTCCGGTGGTTGTAGCGGTGGTTGTACCGGTGGTTGTACCGGTGGTGTTAGTTGAAGGGGTTGTGTTGTGGGCTGGGTAGTGTGCCCGTTTGACGGAGGTTGGTGGGCTGGTGGGTGTACCGGTGGTTGTACCGGTGGTGTTAGTTGAAGGGGTTGTGTTGTGGGCTGGGTAGTGTGCCCGTTTGACGGAGGTTGGTGGGCTGGTGGTTGTACCGGTGGTTGTACCGGTGGTTGTACAAGTGGTGATAGTTGAAGGGGTTGTGTTGTGGGCTGGGTAGTGTGCCCGTTTTACGGAGGTTGGTAGGCTGGTGGTTGTACCGGTGGTTGTACCGTTTGTGTTAGTTGAAGGGGTTGTGTTGTGGGCTGGGTAGTGTGCCCGTTTGACGGAGGTTGGTGGGCTGGTGGTTGTATCGGTGGTAGTACCGGTGGTTGTACCGGTGGTTGTACCGGTGGTTGTACCGGTGGTGATAGTTGAAGGGGTTGTGTTGTTGGCTGGGTAGTATGCCCGTTTGACGGAGGTTGGTGGGCTGGTGGTTGTACCGGTGGTTGTACCGGTGGTTGTACCGGTGGTTGTACTGGTGGTGTTAGTTAAAGAGGTTGTGTTGTGGGCTGGGTAGTGTGCCCGTTTGACGGAGGTTGGTGGGCTGGTGGTTGTACCGGTGGTTGTACCGGTGGTTGTACCGGTGGTGATAGTTGAAGGGGTTGTGTTGTTGGCTGGGTAGTGTGCCCGTTTGACGGAGGTTGGTGGGCTGGTGGTTGTACCGGTGGTTGTACCGGTGGTTGTACCGGTGGTTGTACCGGTGGTGTAAGTTGAAGGGGTTGTGTTGTGGGCTGGGTAGTGTGCCCGTTTGACGGAGGTTGGTGGGCTGGTGGTTGTACCGGTGGTTGTACCGGTGGTGTTAGTTGAAGGGGTTGTGTTGTGGGCTGGGTAGTGTGCCCGTTTGACGGAGGTTGGTGGGCTGGTGGTTGTACCGGTGGTTGTACCGGTGGTTGTACCGGTGGTGATAGTTGAAGAGGTTGTGTTGTGGGCGGGGTAGTGTGCCCGTTTGACGGAGGTTGATGGGCTGGTGGTTGTACCGGTGGTTGTACCGGTGGTGTTAGTTAAAGGGGTTGTGTTGTGGGCTGGGTAGTGTGCCGGTTTGACGGAGGTTGGTGGGCTGGTGTTTGTACCGGTGGTTGTACCGTTGGTTGTACCGGTGGTTGAACCGGTGGTGATAGTTGAAGGGGTTGTGTTGTGGGCTGGGTAGTGTGCCCGTTTGACGGAGGTTGGTAGGCTGGTGGTTGTACCGGTGGTTGTACCGGTGGTGTTAGTTGAAGGGGTTGTGTTGTGGGCTGGGTAGTGTGCCCGTTTGACGGAGGTTGGTGGGCTGGTGGTTGTACCGGTGGTTGTACCGGTGGTGTTAGTTGGAGGGGTTGTGTTTTGGGCTGGGTAGTGTGCCGGTTTGACGGAGGTTGGTGGGCTCGTGGTTATACCGGTGGTTGTACCGGTGGTTGTACCGGTGGTGATAGTTGAAGGGGTTGTGTTGTGGGCTGGGTAGTGTGCCCGTTTGACGGAGGTTGGTAGGCTGGTGGTTGTACCGGTGGTTGTACCGGTGGTGTTAGTTGAAGGGGTTGTGTTGTGGGCTGGGTAGTGTACCCGTTTGACGGAGGTTGGTGGGCTGGTGGTTGTACCGGTGGTTGTACCGGTGGTTGTTCCGGTGTTGATAGTTGAAGGGGTTGTGTTGTGGGCTGGGTAGTGTGCCCGTTTGACGGAGGTTGGTGGGCTGGTGGTTGTACCGGTGGTTGTACCGGTGGTGTTAGTTGAAGGGGTTGTGTTTTGGGCTGGGTTTTTGCCCGTTTGACGGAGGTTGGTGGGCTGGTGGTTGTACCGGTGGTTGTACCGGTGGTTGTACCGGTGGTGTTAGTTGGAGGGGTTGTGTTTTGGGCTGGGTAGTGTGCCGGTTTGACGGAGGTTGGTGGGCTGGTGGTTATACCGGTGGTTGTACCGGTGGTTGTACCGGTGGTGATAGTTGAAGGGGTTGTGTTGTGGGCTGGGTAGTGTGCCCGTTTGACGGAGGTTGGTAGGCTGGTGGTTGTACCGGTGGTTGTACCGGTGGTGTTAGTTGAAGGGGTTGTGTTGTGGGCTGGGTAGTGTACCTGTTTGACGGAGGTTGGTGGGCTGGTGGTTGTACCGGTGGTTGTACCGGTGGTTGTACCGGTGTTGATAGTTGAAGGGGTTGTGTTGTGGGCTGGGTAGTGTGCCCGTTTGACGGAGGTTGGTGGGCTGGTGGTTGTAACGGTGGTGTTAGTTGAAGAGGTTGTGTTGTTGGGGGGCCAAATCGTTGCCAAGAAAATAGTATTATATTGTGTCTTGTCAGGATAGGATATTCCCAACTAATACGTGGTCTGGTTGCAATAATACACACAAATCTGAATGCAATGACCAATCAAATGGGACAAAAACAAAGAATAATGTGTGGCCTAAAATCTGCACATTATCTAACTGTTTTGAATATTTCATCTTTATTATATTTGTGCTTATAGTCAAAATGAAGTAACAATTCATGTTGCTATAATTTCATTATTTTTCTTGTTGAAATGTTGCCCAGATTACTCAGCTGCCAACTAATGCATCCAGGGGCGCCGACTATGTGGGTGCTCAGGTGCTGAAGCACCCATCGGATTGTTTAGAGGGGTGCACAGCACCCTTCCAAATATCCTGACTAAAAGAAAAATTAGATCTATATATATATCAGAGTTTTGAGGTCTCAATTTAAAAAAAAAAAAATTGTTTACGATAATGTTTCTTTTTTCATCTTGTATACATCAATGTGATTAAAATAATATTTTTTTGGCATTATTATATTATGTATATTATTATATATATATTATATTTATATTTTAAATGCATTATTTTGACATTGAATTCACACCACTTTTTTTCTAGGACGCACCAAACACACTCTAAAAACGGGGTTTAAAAATGTTTCACCTGCGGAGCTATTATTGGGGGGCTCCGCCCCACAAACCATCCCTGCTTGGTCCCTTCTCCGCGAAGTTGGCACCCCTCGGAATTTGGAAAACCCGGCGCCCCTGAATGCATCCCTACCTTGATTGTTATGAACAGTGAAGTGTAGTCGTGTAACTTTGGGGAGTCACTAACTATTACAAAAAAGTAAATATAAATATATATTTTTTTAAACTATCCCTTTTCTATCCACGTATTATTACAATTCTTGTGTTTAGTTTGTAAGATTGGAGTTGTGTAGACCTCCTTGATTCTGCGCCTCATTCCTCTATTTTATTATATAGGGGTATTTAGATCACACAGTTGTCTGAGGACAGGACACATACAAAACACGAGCAAATGATAAACTTTATGGGTTCTTACAATGGGAGAGCTGAAATTGAAATATCAACATCTCGTTAGCTGCTCCCCCCTCCACGACCTGCTAGACTCTGGAGTATGAAGGTAGAAATGTGGCTACGTGGCCTCGATTGTCGCCCACCAAAGTGTTGCGTACACAACCGAGCATTGTTGCCGGCTCAGTCTCAGCGCTCGGCTCTAACGGTTTTATTCCGTACAAATTCAACTACGCAGCAGTAGAACCAACAAGAATATTTCAATGCCAGTTCGTTGCATACTTGGCAAGAAGAAGACATTTCTATAAATAGAGGCAATTATTTGTATCTGCTTTATTGTGTCTCGTTGCTCAGGGATGAAAGTCATTACCAGTATAGATATGAAAGTCCATTACCTATTACTACTTTCAGTGTCATATTTCCGTCCATCATAGACAAATAACTATAATGTAAAAGCCCTTTATAGCGAGCGTAGGCTCTTTGGGGGCTAGTCTCCATGCTGTAACATGTATTTGTTAAAATGTCAATAAAAACTTTCAACTGTTACTAAAGTCCGGTGGAATTAACTTGCAATGTGTGGCCGTCACGGATTTCGTAATAGTGAAGTGACACAATGTGACAAATACCAACCTAAATCTAGTTGCTTCTTGTTCTCATGCGTCAGGTACTGAAGTGGTACTATCAGCTCGTCTGTTGGCAGGCGTGGTGAGGTCGCAATCCAATCACTGTTGGTTCAGTCAATGCATTGAACAATAACAAGCAGGTATTGAGAAATATCGCGGCGAATCCCGTTGAAATAGACTGCGTGGAGCGACCGTCTCTTCTGAGAATTAAAAGGCTCTCTTTGCTTCTTACGGCGTGGCTAATATAAAAATGTTTAATATACGTTTTTGTAGGAAACAAAAAAACTCACAGGCCAAAGTCGAGGCTGGTTCGGTAGAAATGTAGTCGCCCACGACTTTTCCTAGGGCTATTTAATATGAGATTAAACGAGATCTAAAGACGACCATTGAAGTTTTAATTTCTGAATGTCGTTTCGACTATTACAAATCAAAAAAAACGTACCTCAGACTAATGTTTTAATTAAAAAGTATACTTGCGATTAATAAGAGTTTATGATAATTTCTGTTTTGAAACTAACACCATATTTTTGGTACCAATGATACTTGGTATTCACTATTTAGCATCAGTTGGCACATTTTCGTGAAGTGACCTGTTCGTTTGCACTTATGGCATGTATCTTTATAGGCTGGACATTCTTTAAATGAATGACTCTGGTTTCCACCACACCTTCCACATTGGCCTACTGCTTTAGCCTTTCTATCCGTCTGCTGATTAGCGTGTTGTTTATTTGAAGGCCATCCATACTTGCTTTTGTAATTATTACTTATTTGCTCTACATTCGCTGGACTTATGCCTTTTGTTTCTTCGGTTGATGACGAACTAGCCCTAACAATTTTCTGTTGGTTTCGAACCTCTTCTGCTTGTATTACTCGGGCCATAACCTTTTCCAGTGTTATGGAGTGTAATGTATTGCAATAGCTGTTGTCAGCTAAATAAAGAATTATTATTATTATTATTATAGTTTCGTCTTGTTGCATGGTTTCAGACAACCGTCTGTCCCGGATACCTACAATTATCCTATCTCTAGCAAGCTCGTCTGCTAATGTACCGTATTTACAAGACTTTACCAATTGCATGATCTCCTCAATGTAATCTTGGGCTGGTTCTCCTTCCCTCTGGTATCTTTGGCTGAACTTCGCTCGCTCATAAACAAGATTAACTCGCTTTGTATAATAGTCGAAAAATATTTGCTTTACGACTTCATACTCAACAAGGTCTTCTGGACCTTTCTTAAGTGTTGTGAGGAGTTTTTCGACTTGTTCCCCCATGCACAGGAGCAAATTGTCAACCTGTATACGTTGTTCCCTCTGAATCAGGCCCGATGTTGTAGCCGTTGTAGACGGCCTAGGCCTAGGCGGTTGCATTGGACCTGAGGTTAGGCCTAACTGTTGCTGTAGGCTGTGCTGTAGGCTTAGTATTATTTTGTTGACTCATGTTATTTATTAATCCTCTCAGAGCGTGGATATTCTGTCGGTCATTTTCTATGTCATATAGTTGAACATCCAATAATTTTGTATATCTTATGCATTGTGAGCACTGCATTTTCGGGAGAAAAGCGAGGTTATGTTGTATCTGATCATCCTAGACCTAGGGCCTAGCCAAGGCCTACTTACTTTCCTTTTGAATCCCAAGGAACGCCTTGAAAATTATAGTTTCGTATCTGTAAGTCACCACTAATATATCTGGAAGCGCATCTCTTGCTTTATTCACTATAATTTTGGATTATTTAATATTATAATGTTATTATACACAGCACTTAGCATTTCACGATCCGCCATCCACCATCTTTTAGATTATTCGTCTTCAGGGTAGGCTGGCTGTTGGAGCTAGGCCACATGATGCGCTGGTTGGTTTTATTTTGAAAAGAACTACCTTAACTGAACACTCGTTTCAATAACACTAAACCTGTTTTAAAAATAACCAACTATAAGGACGTACTTAACAGGATTATAGATGAACCTGTTGGTCGTTTAAGAAACCAGTTAGGAACCAGTTTTAAACCCACCAAATATGATTTATTATCGTCTGTATTTCTCCCCTTCTCAATACGACGTAATGTTTTGATTCCCGAAAAACCGGTTAACGAAATAAAAACCGGTAAAACAAATAACGGTTTTAATTATTCGATTCGACGTTATGAGCTAATGACATAACTTGTATTGAACATGGTATTTATGATCACAACTTGTTGGCTGAAATATACTGGAGTGCTGTAGCCACCAGTCTCACAGTCAGTGGTTCAAGTGAACTGGGAGAAGCGGTATGCACTACTGCTGATGCAGACAAAGGGGGTACGCCAGGGGGTCTGGGGGGTGCGTCCCCCCAGTTTTTTCCCCCAGGGAATTTTCTTAGGGTGTTTTGTCACGGACACATTGGAATGGCTTTGGACAGAGGTTGCGGGGTTGAGGACCCGTGCTTAAATAATACTTTTGTGGTAAAAAAAAAAAAAATTAAACATTTGCCTCATAAAAACATTGGATGAGCCCAAAATGTTCAACACAATTCGCCAGTATGCATAACATCGATAAAAATTAGTGCCGGTATGGCATACCGTCAGTAATTTTGGTACCGGTATGCATACCGGCTAAGCGACCGCGGCTAAACCGTTGGCTACGTTGAACTTGAACTTGTAATCACGCTGTCTATTCTGGCAGGGTTGGTAAACAACACGGTACATCATCTGATCTTACGTAACATTCTATTTGTTAATTAATATTATTTTAAATCCGTATTTTGTAATATTTAAGAAAACGTTTTGCAGTCCGCCATGTAAACAGGGTAAATATTAAGTATACATATTACAATCCACACTGAGAGACACTGTTGATGCTCTCTTGCTCTTTAAGCTGCTCTGTAAAACAATACTGGTGTACACAACCAGTACACCACACAACAACAGAACGCCATCGATAAACAAGTTTCAAATATGAATGTAAACTTTTTCTTAAAAACTACCTCCTGTACACTGAACTATGATAAATAAATGGCCCGACTGGGCCCGGGGTAGAATAGGCCCAGATTGACTCTGCTAGTCGTAAGAGGTGAGGAAAGGACACCCTTTCCCTCCCCCCCCCCCTTCCACTGCCCCACTGAAGATTTCTCCTCCCACTTGGCCCTGTCCTCCTTTGCTGGGCTCCCTTGATGGGGATCCCCACTACGTGCAATTAATCTGATTTGGACATGTGACGTTTCATCTTCATCCTCAATTATCAACCACTCATCGTCTCGATTAGCCAAAGTTTCAAAACTATGGGACGTAAAACCCAAATGTCATCATCGTCAGTAGCTTTTAGAGGTCAAGGTCAAGGTCGCACCAGCGACTGTGGTCGCGGCAATGTTGAGCCCCCACGCGGAGTTATATTATCGACTCTTACATTGCTTCGTCGCTTTCGTCTTAATTGTGTCAAGTCGATTTGTTCTACTTCGTACACCAATATTTTGGCCTCGCCTCGTCTTCTCTAATTTGATACATTGTTTTGGATTTTTTTTTGATAATCTATTGAGTTCTTCAAAATAAACACATTTAATTAAAAAAATTAGTAAATAAATTTGTGTGGAAATTTATTTTCATGTTCCCAATTTGGAACCTAGTTAAACTGAAACTCAACTACATTGTTGTTGTTTATTTTTTGTCACTTGTTTCCACCACAATTGTTGAGGAACCACAGTACCTCTCCCCAAGGTCTACTGGATCTCCGCCTAGCGGAGGCTCGTCGAAACTTGGAGTTCAACGAGCCTCCGCTAGGCGGAGATCATGTAGAACTTGACCTCCCTGCGGTACCGGTAGGTGTTGGCGGGACTGGTGGTTGTACCGGTGGTAGTACCGGTGGTGTTAGTTGAAAGGGTTGTGTTGTGGGCTGGGTAGTGTGCCCGTTTGACGGACGTTGGTGGGCTGGTGGTTGTACCGGTGGTTGTACCGGTGGTTGTACTGGTGGTGTTAGTTGAAGAGGTTGTGTTGTGGGCTGGGTAGTGTGCCCGTTTGACGGAGGTTGGTGGGCTGGTGGTTGTACAGGTAGTTGTAGCGGTGGTTGTACCGGTGGTTGTACCGGTGGTGTAAGTTGAAGGGGTTGTGTTGTGGGCTGGGTAGTGTGCCCGTTTGACGGAGGTTGGTGGGCTGGTGGTTGTACCAGTGGTTGTACCGGTGGTTGTACCGGTGGTGATAGTTGAAGAGGTTGTGTTGTGGGCTGGGTAGTGTGCCGGTTTGACGGAAGTTGGTGGGCTGGTGGTTGTACCGGTGGTAGTACCGGTGGTCTCACCGGTGGTAGTACCGGTGGTTGTACCGGTGGTGATAGTTGAAGGGGTTGTTTTGTGGGCTGGGTAGTGTGCCCGTTTGACGGGCGTTGGTGGGCTGGTGGTTGTACCGGTGGTTGTACCAGTGGTTGTACCGGTGGTGATAGTTGAAGGGGTTGTGTTGTGGGCTGGGTAGTGTGCCCGTTTGACGGAGGTTGGTAGGCTGGTGGTTGTACCGGTGGTTGTTCCGGTGGTGTTAGTTGAAGGGGTTGTGTTGTGGGCTGGGTAGTGTGCCCGTTGGACAGAGGTTGGTGGGCTGGTGGTTGTACCGGTGGTAGTACCGGTAGTTGTACCGGTGGTTGTACCGGTGGTTGTACCGGTGGTGATAGTTGAAGGGGTTGTGTTGTGGGCTGGGTAGTGTGCCCGTTTGACGGAGGTTGGTGGGCTGGTGGTTGTACCGGTGGTTGTACCGGTGGTTGTAATGGTGGTGTTAGTTGAAGGGGTTGTGTTGTGGGCAGGGTAGTGTGCCCGTTTGACGGAGGTTGGTGGGCTGGTGGTTGTACCGGTGGCTGTACCGGTGGCTGTACCGGTGGTTGTACCGGTGGTGTTAATGGAAGGGGTTGTGTTGTGGGCTGGATAGTGTGCCCGTTTGACGGAGGTTGGTGGGCTGGTGATTGTACCGGTGGTTGTACCGGTGGCTGTACCGGTGGTTGTACCGGTGGTGTTAGTTGAAGGGGTTGTGTTGTGGGCTGGGTAGTGTGCCCGTTTGACGGAGGTTGGTGGGCTGGTGGTTGTACCGGTGGTTGTACCGGTGGTTGTACCGGTGGTGTTAGTTGAAGGGGTTGTGTTGTGGGCTGGGTAGTGTGCCCGTTTGACGGAGGTTGGTGGGCTGGTGGTTGTACCGGTGGTTGTACCGGTGGTTGTACCGGTGGTGATAGTTGAAGGGGTTGTGTTGTGGGCTGGGTAGTGTGCCCGTTTGACGGAGGTTGGTAGGCTGGGGGTTGTACCGGTGGTTGTACCGGTGGTGTTAGTTGAAGGGGTTGTGTTGTGGGCTGGGTAGTGTGCCCGTTTGACGGAGGTTGGTGGGCTGGTGGTTGTACCGGTGGTAGTACCGGTGGTTGTACACGTGGTTGTACCGGTGGTTGTACCGGTGGTGATAGTTGAAGGGGTTGTGTTGTGGGCTGGGTAGTGTGCCCGTTTGACGAAAGTTGGTAGGCTGGTGGTTGTACCGGTGGTTGTACCGGTGGTTGTACTGGTGGTGTTAGTTGAAGAGGTTGTGTTGTGGGCTGGGTAGTGTGCCCGTTTGACGGAGGTTGGTGGGCTGGTGGTTGTACCGGTGGTTGTACCGGTGGTTGTACCGGTGGTGTTAGTTGAAGGGGTTGTGTTGTGGGCTGGGTAGTGTGCCCATTTGACGGAGGTTGGTGGGCTGGTGGTTGTACCGGTGGTTGTACCGGTGGTTGTACCGGTGGTTGTACCGGTAGTGTTAGTTGAAGGGGTTGTGTTGTGGGCTGGGTAGTGTGCCCGTTTGACGGAGGTTGGTGGGCTGGTGGTTGTACCGGTGGTTGTACCGGTGGTGTTAGTTGAAGGGGTTGTGTTGTGGGCTGGGTAGTGTGCCCGTTTGACGGAGGTTGGTGGGCTGGTGGTTGTACCGGTGGTTGTACCGGTGGTGATAGTTGAAGGGGTTGTGTTGTGGGCTGGGTAGTGTGCCCGTTTGACGGGGGTTGGTAGGCTGGTGATTGTACCGGTGGTTGTACCGGGGGTGTTAGTTGAAGGGGTTGTGTTGTGGGCTGGGTAGTGTGCCCGTTTGACGGAGGTTGGTGGGCTGGTGGTTGTACCGGTGGTAGTACCGGTGGTTGTACCGGTGGTTGTACCGGTGGTTGTACCGGTGGTGATAGTTGAAGGGGTTGTGTTGTGGGCTGGGTAGTGTGCCCGTTTGACGGAGGTTGGTGGGCTGGTGGTTGTAACGGTGGTGTTAGTTGAAGAGGTTGTGTTGTTGGGGGGCCAAATCGTTGCCAAGAAAATAGTATTATATTGTGTCTTGTCAGGATAGGATATTCCCAACTAATACGTGGTCTGGTTGCAATAATACACACAAATCTGAATGCAATGACCAATCAAATGGGACAAAAACAAAGAATAATGTGTGGCCTAAAATCTGCACATTTTCTAACTGTTTTGAATATTTCATCTTTATTATATTTGTGCTTATAGTCAAAATGAAGTAACAATTCATGTTGCTATAATTTCATTATTTTTCTTGTTGAAATGTTGCCCAGATTACTCAGCTGCCAACTAATGCATCCCTACCTTGATTGTTATGAACAGTGAAGTGTAGTCGTGTAACTTTGAGGAGTCACTAACTATTACAAAAAAGTAAATATAAATATATATTTTTTTAAACTATCCCTTTTCTATCCACGTATTATTACAATTCTTGTGTTTAGTTTGTTGATTGGAGTTGTGTTGACCTCCTTGATTCTGCGCCTCATTCCTCTATTTTATTATATAGGGGTATTTAGATCACACAGTTGTCTGAGGACAGGACACATACAAAACACGAGCAAATGATAAACTTTATGGGTTCTTACAATGGGAGAGCTGAAATTGAAATATCAACATCTCGTTAGCTGCTCCCCCCTCCACGACCTGCTAGACTCTGGAGTATGAAGGTAGAAATGTGGCTACGTGGCCTCGATTGTCGCCCACCAAAGTGTTGCGTACACGACCGAGCGTTGTGGCTGCCTAACCGCAGCTGTGAGGTGTCGGGTGGCTCGGAGCTGCAGTATTGTTGCCGGCTCAGTCTCAGCGCTCGGCTCTAACGGTTTTATTCCGTACAAATTCAACTACGCAGCAAGTAGAACCAACAAGAATATTTCAATGCCAGTTCGTCGCATACTTGGCAAGAAGAAGACATTTCTATAAATAGAGGCAATTATTTGTATCTGCTTTATTGTGTCTCGTTGCTCAGGGATGAAAGTCATTACCAGTATGGATATGAAAGTCCATTAGGTCATATTTCCGTCCATCATAGACAAATAACTATAATGTAAAAGCCCCTTATAGCGAGCGTAGGCTCTTTGGGGGCTAGTCTCCATGCTGTAACATGTATTTGTTAAAATGTCAATAAAAACTTTCAACTGTTACTAAAGTCCGGTGGAATTAACTTGCAAGGTGTGGCCGTCACGGATTTCGTAATAGTGAAGTGACACAATGTGACAAATACCAACCTAAATCTAGTTGCTTCTTGTTCTCATGCGTCAGGTACTGAAGTGGTACTATCAGCTCGTCTGTTGGCAGGCGTGGTGAGGTCGCAATCCAATCACTGTTGGTTCAGTCAATGCAGTGAACAATAACAAGCAGGTATTGAGAAATATCGCGGCGAATCCCGTTGAAATAGACTGCGTGGAGCGACCGTCTCTTCTGAGAATTAAAAGGCTCTCTTTGCTTCTTACGGCGTGGCCAATATAAAAATGTTAAATATACGTTTTTGTAGGAAACAAAAAAACTCACAGGCCAAAGTCGAGGCTGGTTCGGTAGAAATGTAGTCGCCCACGACTTTTCCTAGGGCTATTTAATATGAGATTAAACGAGATCTAAAGACGACAATTGAAGTTTTAATTTCTGAATGTCGTTTCGACTATTACAAATCAAAAAAACGTACCTCAGACAGTGGCGTAGGAATAGGGGGGGCAGCCCGGGCGAAGCCCGGGGGCCCGGGGTCTAGAGGGGCCCGGTTTTGAGACAAGCTTGAGTTTAAAAGACCTTAGTATCAGGACGGTCCGGAACCGGGTCCTGGATACTGAGTAAAAAAATACAAAACAAGTAATTGTTTAAAACAATTGTTGAAGTATAAGTTGTATAAAAATCATGAAAATCTGTATGCGAGTTACCTTTACCTTGCCCCTACCCCACGGGGCCCTAGCCGTCGCCCTGGCGGCCAACAGTCATTCATTGATGGCTACATCCTGTCAATTATAATCCGCTGTTGATAGAATGTGCCTCATTTCTTGGAAAACCTTTTGTTCACAACTCTGCACAGTCTCTGACTCTGCAGTCACCACCCCCCAACCCATAGTCACGGTCGTCGCAAAAGCTCTGATTTTCTATTTTAATAATGTCCTCACATAAACATTTAAGCGGTATTAAAAAGCGTAAGAAGAAAACCGAGGAACTAGAAAAACAACGGAAAATTCCTAAAATAACTAATTTTTTACTCAAAAGTAACACTGCGTCGTGTGAGACCGGTAGTGCTAGTGACAATGTTGTCGAATCCAATGGCGAATGGTGAGTACCAAGACTCGGTGTCAATAATACTTAAATTTTATAATAATTGCCTAAAAGTAAATAATATGCAGATTGTAGGCGTCAATGACAGGGGCCCGCCAGCTCACTGTAGCCCGGGGGCCCGTGGATTTCTAGCTACGCCACTGACCTCAGACTAATGTTTTAATTAAAAAGTATACTTGCGATTAATTAGAGTTTATGATAATTTCAGTTTTGAAACTAACACCATATTTTTGGTACCAATGATACTTGGTATTCACTACATAGCATCAGTCGTCAGAATATGATTTGTTCCTAATGCTGCTTATTTTGTAAATTGTCAGACATGAATGTAACAAGAGTCGTGACTGTGGTGCTATGGTTTGCGACATTTATTGACTGCAAGCTTCCGCTTTGTTCTCCTGTTTTCTACGAAAGATTAAAGAGGATTGTCTAGAGCAGGCGAGAGTGAAGACTACGATGCCGAAACAAACAATGCGCTCGAAGAAATCGACTCCTGCCAGAACGAGATCGATGCCCTGAACGAGAAGGCAAGTGAGGAAATTCTGAAGGTTGAACAAAAGTATAACCAACTGAGAAAACCCTACTTTGAAAAGCGAAATTACATAATTAAAAGGATACCCAACTTTTGGGTTACTGCTTTCGTAAATAACCCGCAGATCTCTGCAATTTTGCAAGAGGCTGAAGAGGAAACTTGATTTATTATTTTAAAAACACGTCCATTTTCATTTCTTCACCGACCATCCACAACAGTCCGAAAAACCAACAAAAGGCCAAAAACAAAACATCTCAGGTCACGGCCCCCCGGAGACTGCCAATGACCTAAACCCGGTCACCTCCCACAGGATGCAATTTCATCCACTACAATACTTTTGCGCTGATTGGTTATTAACAATAATTAATAACTTTATCTGATTAAAGACGTTCGGTGTTCGTTTCACTCACTTCTGCCTTAATCACTAATACTCAATCATTATTCATTAGTAAATGTGAGAACGTATTTGGGTGTCATTCCTATGGTTCAACTTTGTCTTAAACCTTAGTAATCTATGTTTAAATGCGTTTAAATCATTAAACTTGAGTATTCTTATCTGAACGCCGTCATTGGGTAGTCGTGTGTAGCTAGTTCGACCAACAACTCTCAATGAACGCAAACTTGGAATGTTCGCTTAAATCGGCAACAGCCCCATTCATGCGCGTCACTATGACGACCACCAACATAAAAGTCCTCGATGGCCGAGTTTGAATCGTCCTTCGTCTTATCTTAGACTCATAAGCCGGGGCAACGATCCTTTTTGCCTTGCCTGTTTATGAGCATCTTAAACTTTCTTCGATGGCTAAGCTTAAATCGTCTATCGACTTCCAAGGACTCATAGCTGGGGCAACAATCCTTTTTGCCTTGCTTGTGTATGAGCATCTTAAACTTTCTTCGATGGCTAAGCTTAAATCGTCTATCGACTTCCAAGGACTCATAGCTGGGGCAACAATCCTTTTTGCCTTGCTTGTGTATGAGCATCTTAAACTTTCTTCGATGGCTAAGCTTAAATCGTCTATCGACTTCCAAAGACTCATAGCTGGGGCAACAATCCTTTTTGCCTTGCTTGTGTATGAGCATCTTAAACTTTCTTCGATGGCTAAGCTTAAATCGTCTATCGACTTCCAAGGACTCATAGCTGGGGCAACAATCCTTTTTGCCTTGCCTGTTTATGAGCATCTTAAACTTTCTTCGATGGCTAAGCTTAAATCGTCTATCGACTTCCAAGGACTCATAGCTGGGGCAACAATCCTTTTTGCCTTGCTTGTGTATGAGCATCTTAAACTTTCTTCGATGGCTAAGCTTAAATCGTCTATCGACTTCCAAGGACTCATAGCTGGGGCAACAATCCTTTTTGCCTTGCTTGTGTATGAGCATCTTAAACTTTCTTCGATGGCTAAGCTTAAATCGTCTATCGACTTCCAAAGACTCATAGCTGGGGCAAAAATCCTTTTTGCCTTGCTTGTGTATGAGCATCTTAAACTTTCTTCGATGGCTAAGCTTAAATCGTCTATCGACTTCCAAGGACTCATAGCTGGGGCAACAATCCTTTTTGCTTTGCTTGTGTATGAGCATCTTAAACTTTCTTCGATGGCTAAGTTTAAATCGTCTATCGACTTCCAAGGACTCATAGCTGGGGCAACAATCCTTTTTGCTTTGCTTGTGTATGAACATCTTAAACTTTCTTCGATGGCTAAGCTTAAATCGTCTATCGACTTCCAAGGACTCATAGCTGGGGCAACAATCCTTTTTGCCTTGCTTGTGTATGAGCATCTTTAACTTTCTTCGATGGCTAAGCTTAAATCGTCTATCGACTTCCAAGGACTCATAGCTGGGGCAACAATCCTTTTTGCTTTGCTTGTGTATGAGCATCTTAAACTTTCTTCGATGGCTAAGCTTAAATCGTCTATCGACTTCCAAGGACTCATAGCTGGGGCAACAATCCTTTTTGCCTTGCTTGTGTATGAACATCTTAAACTTTCTTCGATGGCTAAGCTTTAATCGTCTATCGACTTCCAAGGACTCATATAGCCGGGGCAACAATCCTTTTTGCCTTGCTTGTGTATGAGCATCTTAAACTTTCTTCGATGGCTAAGTTTAAATCGTCTATCGACTTCCAAAGACTCATAGCTGGGGCAACAATCCTTTTTGCTTTGCTTGTGTATGAGCATCTTAAACTTTCTTCGATGGCTAAGCTTAAATCGTCTATCGACTTCCAAGGACTCATAGCTGGGGCAACAATCCTTTTTGCTTTGCTTGTGTATGAGCATCTTAAACTTTCTTCGATGGCTAAGTTTAAATCGTCTATCGACTTCCAAGGACTCATAGCTGGGGCAACAATCCTTTTTGCTTTGCTTGTGTATGAACATCTTAAACTTTCTTCGATGGCTAAGCTTAAATCGTCTATCGACTTCCAAGGACTCATAGCTGGGGCAACAATCCTTTTTGCCTTGCTTGTGTATGAGCATCTTAAACTTTCTTCGATGGCTAAGCTTAAATCGTCTATCGACTTCCAAGGACTCATAGCTGGGGCAACAATCCTTTTTGCTTTGCTTGTGTATGAGCATCTTAAACTTTCTTCGATGGCTAAGCTTAAATCGTCTATCGACTTCCAAGGACTCACCGCTGGGGCAACAATCCTTTTTGCCTTGCTTGTGTATGAACATCTTAAACTTTCTTCGATGGCTAAGCTTTAATCGTCTATCGACTTCCAAGGACTCATATAGCCGGGGCAACAATCCTTTTTGCCTTGCTTGTGTATGAGCATCTTAAACTTTCTTCGATGGCTAAGTTTAAATCGTCTATCGACTTCCAAGGACTCATAGCTGGGGCAACAATCCTTTTTGCTTTGCTTGTGTATGAGCATCTTAAACTTTCTTCGATGGCTAAGCTTAAATCGTCTATCGACTTCCAAGGACTCATAGCCGGGGCAAGCCTTTTTGCTTGGCTGTGTCTAGTCTCTCTGTGTGTCTCTCTACCACCCGACAAGGTATATTTTACTATCTTTTTCCTGGACCTTGTGGGCTAGCCCACGCTCAAGGATTTGGCACCATAATACATTGTGGGCCCTAGGCGTTGGACAGGAGTACTCTACTATAATAAGGACAACTTATCTCTCACTTTTACTGGCGGTGTGTATTTTTTATGCAAATTGAACCGAATATGTACTGAAAGTTTAGGTGATGTTATCGTTTTAACAGAAACGGTGGTTGACTCAACTGACATTCAAAACACTCATGAGACTCCCTTCCATGCGCATGGGCTGCTGTGCATTATGGGACATTGGTCCACCGCCATCTTCATGCTGAACAATCAACCACTCTATACAGAATACTTGGTTCTGACACGTGGTTCTCGAGAACTAATAAAAACACTCTTCAATCAACGCAAGATAGTTCAATGTGGTAAAACGATGAAGAATGAGTTACTGGCCAGCTAAATTGACATTTTGTCTTGTTGTATCTCGATACGTTATAACATATGTAATGTAGTTTCGTCAGTACTACAAACTAGGTAAACGTTCTAAATATTGTCTTAAAAAAGTGCCTGTTTTTTTTTTTTTATTCCTGTGTCCAGTAGAGATTGTCAGGTAGCGCCCTTCTTAATCATGATAGTTAAGAATATAAAATAAATCGAATCATATTATTAATATTACCTATTTGTCTTCATAATGTTCCGTCTGGCCCCGGGGTAGAATAGTGCCAGGGTGACTCTGCCAGTCGTAAGAGGCGACGAAAGGAGACCCGCCCCCCCCCCCCTCCCCCCCAACCCCCACTGACCCACTGAAGTTTGCACCTCCCTCATGGCCCTGCCCTCCCTTGCTGGACTCCACGTTAACGCCCCCGCTATGTGCAATGGATCTTATTAGGACATGTGGCGGTTTATCATCTTCATACATCATCCACTCATGGTTTTGATGACTGTTAGCCAAAGTTGCAAACATTTGGGGTTTAAAACACAAATATCATCATCATCGTCTTCATAATTATTATCTTTTAAATTTTATCTGTATATGATCAAGGATAAAGAGTATTCCAACTCTAGAGAGGTGGTTAAATTCTACAATAAAGAGTATTTGAAGGCCACATAACCTTCCCCAACTGAAGTACCGCCTACAACTGACTCTGCAGCGGTGCTAAAACGTGCCTATAAACCAACCAAGTGATAAGCGCCAACTCAGGCGAAGTTGTACTTAGCTCGTGTGGTATAGCTAATCGCTGGTTAGTCATTGTCTATTTGTGAACAGAACTTTCGACCAGCGAATTCAAAAATGTAATTCATTATTATTACAAGACTTGTACCATCACATTTGCTTTGGTAACATTTAAAACGGTTATTGCATCTTCGTGTTTTTCATTTTAGCTATAGTATAATAGTACATACCTACAGTTATAGTGTCCAAGCAATATTTTAACTGTTGAAACTCCGGCGATATTTGTCGAGTTATGTTTTTCAAATGGGGTCCCCCCCCCCCCCCCCCAAAATACAAGACTTGATACATATACTGGCACTGGTAGCTCACTTCTGTGTGTTGTTGTTGTTTGTGTACGCATAATTATTATATTTGAACCGCTGAGTTAGAGGATGGAGGAGAACAAAGGATTCTAAATCACGCCCGTTGGTAGTTTACCAATTACTCTGTTCTGCGCCCCAAACATACCCCTGAATGAAGGCTGGAACATAAGTTGAATGTAAACTTATTAGATTATTGTTTATTCAGAATCTTCCTTATGTTTCTAACATTCGATCGGTAAGATTTAATATACAAGACGGTTTCATTTCATTTCAAGCAAATAGCATACAATTCGATTATCTATAGTTGAGATTGAGGTAGGTAGGATCGGATTGAGTGTGCAAGGAAGCTGCATTCCGAGGCGATTGACAAGAGCTTTGTTAAACCTCTCATAATAATTTTTATTTTGTTGCAATATCTTAAAAAATATTTACTATTTCATCGTAAGGAGTAATATGTTTGTCAGTGGAAGCCACACATTTTTGTGACGATCCCGGCGAATTGTGGGTATGAATGGCTGCTAAACATTGTAGATCTGGTCAGACAATCCAGCATTCTAGGGATCCTTGAATGCTTGTCGTACTGCTCCCCCCCAAACCCCCCCCCCCCCCACACTCCCACACCCCCTCCTCGGCCACAACACAACTCGCCACACTTAGCCGCTCGCCCACTACTATAATACTCTATAATAATAATAATACTCGCATCATTCTTTAATCACACCCACATAATACTCGCATCATACTCACATCATACTCGCATACTCACATATTCTCTAAACTCTCTTACTGACATACTAACATGCATTATAACATTCATACTAACATACTAACATGCTAATATGAAACATACTGACATACTAACACACTAACTTACTAGCATTTACACATAACATTATATTCTCTCCTACTAAGATACTGACACACTCACCTACTAACATACTAACACACTCTCCTACTAACATACCGGTACTAACACACTCTTCTACTAACAAACTAACACACACTCCTATTAACATACTAACACACTCTCATACTAACTTACTAACATACTCTCCTACTAACATACGAACATACTGTCCTACTAACATACTAACATACTCTCCTACTAACATACTAACACACTCTCCTACTAACATACTAACACACTCTCCTACTATCATACTAACACACTCTCCTACTTACATACTAACACACTCTCCTACTTACATACTAACACAGTCTCCTACTAACATACAAACATATACTTATATACTAATAAACTCCGCACTAACATGCTAATATACATTCTAACATGCTCACATACTCGCATAATTTCAAACTCTACTGGTGTATACTACTCCACTACTACTACTCCTCCACTCTCCTACTCTACTGGTGTATACTACTCCACTACTCCCCTAATACTACTCCTCCACTCTCCTACTCTACTGGAGTATACTACTCTACTACTCCCCTACTACTCCTCCACTCTCCTACTCTACTGGTCTATACTACTCTACTACTCCCCTACTACTACTCCTCCACTCTTCTACTCTACTGGTCTATACTACTCCACTTCTCCCCTACTACTACTCCTCCACTCTCCTACTCTACTGGTCTATACTACTCTACTACTCCCCTACTACTACTACTCCACTCTCCTACTCTACTGGTGTATACTACTCAACTACTCCCCTAATACTACTCCTCCACTCTCCTACTCTACTGGAGTATACTACTCTACTACTCCTCTACTACTCCTCCACTCTTCTACTCTACTGGTCTATACTACTCCACTTCTGCCCTACTACTACTCCTCCACTCTCCTACTCTACTGGTCTATACTACTCCACTTCTCCCCTACTACTATTCCTCCACTCTCCTACTCTACTGGTCTATACTACTCTACTACTCCCCTACTACTACTCCTCCACTCTCCTACTCTACTGGTCTATACTACTCCACTTCTCCCCTACTACTACTCCTCCACTCTCCTACTCTACTGGTCTATACTACTCTACTACTCCCCTACTACTACTCCTCCACTCTCCTACTCTACTGGTGTATACTACTCCACTACACCCCTAATACTACTCCTCCACTCTTCTACTCTACTGGTCTATACTACTCTACTACTCCCCTACTACTACTCCTCCACTCTCCTACTCTACTGGTGTATACTACTCCACTACACCCCTAATACTACTCCTCCACTTTCCTACTCTACTGGTCTATACTACTCTACTACTCACCTACTACTACTCCTCCACTCTCCTACTCTACTGGTCTATACTACTCCACTACTCCCCTACTACTACTCCTCCACTCTCCTACTCTACTGGTCTATACTACTCCACTACTCCCCTACTACTACTCCTCCACTCTTCTACTCTACTGGTCTATACTACTCCACTTCTCCCTTACTACTACTCCTCCACTCTCCTACTCTACTGGTCTATACTACTCTACTACTCCCCTACTACTACTCCGCCACTCTCCTACTCTACTGGTCCATACTACTCTACTACTCCCCTACTACCACTCCTCTACTCTCCTACTCTACTGGTCTATAGTACTCTTCTACACCTCTACTACTACTCCGCCACTCTCCTACTCTACTGGTCTATACTACTCTACTACTCCCCTACTACTCCTCCACTCTCCTACTCTACTGGTCCATACTACTCTTCTACTCCCCTACTACCACTCCTCCACTCTCCTACTCTACTGGTCTATAGTACTCTTCTACACCTCTACTACTACTCCGCCACTCTCCTACTCTACTGGTCCATACTACTCTACTACTCCCCTACTACCACTCCTCTACTCTCCTACTCTACTGGCCTATACTACTCCACTACTCCCCTACTACTAACACCACTACCCGTTGTTACCTTGCTGGGCGATGGTCTTCGTTCTATATGGATGCAGAAACGTTTAGCAGTGTCAAGTTTTACTCATACTGCATAATAAAGCCATAATGGAGCTTCACAGTATATTCTCATTAATGGGATAATGCTGTAGATATTTCAGCTTTGTTCTAGGCGCAAGTGTAATATGTTGCAGAATGGGTTGCTGTGAGGATGTACAGATTGAGTTGGAGATTCAGTGATATTCCATTGATCGGTTTTAGATCACATAAGACTATGGTCGTATCAGCTAATTGCCAATGAGGGGAATCTGACAGAGACTTGAGATGGTAGCATTGATTACGAGGCTGTGGTTAATTCAGAGCGACCACCTCCCTAGAACAACATTGTTTAGCTAACATGTCTGTGCTCAACCTACCCCAGGCCTCCACACCGTATTACACGGATCCTGAGCCACAGGCAAGAAGGCCTACTATATGAAACCTACTTTACAGCCTGTGCTAAATCTAATACAAGAAATATATTACTTAGAAAGTGAAAAATACAAATTGTATTTGGGTCTACAGTCTTCTTCTGCAGTAAGTCTTCTTTTTAAAACAAGGAAAATTACACCTTAAAACTTTTCAAGTTCACATTTTAAATAAAATTTGTGAATAAAGCCTGCGTTAAATCAAATATAAAAATATATATTAGAAACAAAATGAAAAATAAAAAATGTAATATGGTCTACAGTCTTTCTCTGCAGTCAGTCTTTGTGGGGCGTTGTTGGGTTGTGGGTTTGTGGGTGTGAGCGTTTGTGTGTGTGAGGATTTGTGGGTGTGAGGGTTTGTGGGTGTTTGGGTTTGCGGATGTGCGTTTGTGGGTGTGTCATTTTGTAAGTTGTTGTTGGGTCTGTGGGTCGTGGGTTTGTGTGGTAGGATTGGTAAATTTATAATTTTTGTCTTGAGTTTTTTAGTAACTGTTTTCATTGCTTATTGTGCATATAAATTTATTGTGCACTTTTGTACGTAAGTTTAATAACTGACTATTATGAACAAATATAAATTAATAAAAGAACCCTGCTTTCAAACACGAAAGCCAATTAGAAAGAATAAGCCATTTTGAACGCGTTTAACCTTTATCATCAGCATGGAAAGATTCTATCGACGTCTTGAGGGTTATCGAGGAGGTCGGGTGCCAGGCCACTGACTACTACACCACTGAGCTACCGGACCAAAGGAGCAATGTTCTCCACTCTATCCTTCTCTAATGCATTTCAGCGCGTATAGCTATAGAATCCTCGTGTATGATTGTTTACCGTTGATGGTTCTTCGCATGGCAATAGGATGTGGGCGGATATATCATCACACAATCTATAATATCATCTTGGCCCGTCTGGACCCGGGATAGAATATGCTCGTAGGAGGATGTTAGTCGTAGGAGGACGAAAGGAGACCCCCCCCCACTATCCCGCTGAAGGTTTGTCCTCCCACTTGGCCCTGCTCTTCCTTGTTTAATTCCCCTTGTTTCGACCCCCGTGATTTGCAATGGATCTGATTCGGATCTGCATCTTCATCTTCATTTATCATCCACTCATCGCCTCTATAAGCTTAAGCTACAAACATTTTGGCCGCAAAACCCAAATATCCTCTTCTACGTCTACACGTCTACTGTCCGTTCGGCCGGCTCAAACCAAGCACAAGATAGAGCTGACCAGCTACATCCCGACCTTGTGATGGGTCAAAAGTGGTGAGGTCAAACCTTGGATAGAAGGGGGACAGGGTTGTTACAAAACATACAATTAGTTATTTTCTAGACTATGAATTTATGCAAATAAAAATACGAATCATCTGTTGTACTGGTTTACACAAGATGTAAATGTTAATTAATACTACACGAATTAAATAGGTACGCCGGTCAAGTCTATTCTATATTATGGATTATGGTCCTGCCCAGAAGGGGTACTCAACTCTTTGTTGATAGTGTCCGGCGACCGTAGAAAACTACCGGGAAGCCGCAGGGTCCCACGGTGGAAGCTCTCTCGAGGCGGTAGGCAGTCCTTTGGTGGTCGCCGCCTGCAGCCGGTCCTTAGTTCGATGCACGCACCGCGCCGACGACACCCGATTACAAATCACGCGCGGACACAGTTCTTGTCAGAATGCACTACACAGTTACTTTGTGTCTACGAGACACAGCTCTTATCGGAGTACACTACACAGTCACTTTTGGGGTATCGCGACACAGTCGCGAACACGTGAAGGTCGAACACAGTTCCACCAAACCCACGGTGACCGTTCGGTAAACCCTACGAGAGACGTCCGTCCTCGAGGGCCTCCACACTCCCACTGTCCGCCGAAGCAGCCCCCTCACGTTGACCACTGGCGGGTTAGCCTCGAACCCCCCGCCATTTGGAAACACGCGTCCACAATGTTTAAATTACAATACATCTGTTGATACCTCTTAATGCTAACATAATTATAAAATAGGGTCTACAATTAATATTACTAGTGCGTTATAATGAAACCTAAAGATAACTTAATGAACTAAACATTCTACTGGGGGTGGGGCAAGAGTCAGGCGCGGGAAATAGGGACCAATGGGGTGGCAGGTTGTCTTACAACCTTGCGTCGGTACTGACCGAAGATCAACACGATTGCTTCTCTAGACGATTGCTACACTAGACATCTGAGCAAAGAATGTCCTCCACTCCATCCTTTATGCATTTCAACATTGCATTCATAGATAGAATCCTCGTTTACGATCGTTTCCCTTTCATGGTTTCTCGAATGTCAATAGAGTCAAAGCAGATATATATTACAGTCTTTAATATAAAATCATCTTGCTCTTCTACGTCTACACGTCTACTGTCCGTTCGGCCGGCTCAAACCAAGCACAAGATAGAGCTGACCAACTACATCTCGACCTGCCGTCCCATCGCTACTGACCGCAAATCAACACGATTGCATAAACAGTGACCCCCTCCATCACCGCAACTCTTTGAAATTCCAACCCACCTCTGCCGCGAACGTGGTTCCAAACGCTGACAAGAAAGTGCCTCCTAACCTTATTAACTGCCAAACCTCTGTTCTGACCTCTACAACCAAGAGAGCATCACCATCGCAGCGGTAATAAGAAGCTTGCGGAGTGAAACCGGCCGTGAGAATCACATACGAAGACATTCACTCATATCTGCGGGCAATGATCTGATGTACCACACGTTCCTCACCAAAGATCTCCGTTAATAGAAAGATGTAATCCCTGGTATATCGAGTTCTATACCTCTCGACGACATCTCGGCTGATCTGACGTATTAAGGTGGCATTATACTCCTTCTCCTCCAGCTGACATCAAGAGGCCCATACCCTTCTTCGTTGCCACCTTCGGCCACTAACGCCGAAACGGCATTTTAATTCAGCTTCCACCATATCCTGAAGAAGAGCGGAAAATATTTTTTAAGAAGAGGCGGATCTAGGGGATAGTCTGTGCCTAAAGTAGGGGCCCCGTGGCCCTGAATGGTTCCACCCTAGGTTGCAGACACCTACTTCGCCTCTTCTTGAGAGTTATCGCTCAGCTATCAAACACATCCAATACTGTGAAGATGGTTTGGAACTAAGTAGATAATGGACGCAGAGTGGCTGAAGCGAGACAGCAACATGGTGACGTCAGTGGCTGGGCGCGATGAGAGTTTGCACAGGCGCCAGCTGACTAAAACAACTAACTGCACAACTTGTTTTGGTTCACACACACGGACGGACTGGATTGAGTAGGTTTGTTCCGTGTGTGCACTCTTCAAGAATTACTTCTAAAGATGGACCGATGCAATCGGTACGAATCATAAAGATATTTTTATCGATGGACGCGGCGAAATCCGACAGCCAAGTTTTAATAACATCCACAGATGTCTAAGAAATTCTTCGATAAGTTCATTCGATGTCGTTTAAATAATCAACTAGAAACGGTTCCGCCCCTTTTAAACATGGCCGACTATCTGTTCGTGTTCTCACACTTAACGAGAATATTAGTGTATTATGAAGGCTATATTGCACAGGTGGGGCGGAACTGTGCTGTGCACAATGCATGGCTGCATCGTCTACTGTTGATGATCAATATGAGTGAAAGACTGATACGCTCTACCGCAGGCTGTAAATGGACCCAGTTGTTACTCCATTTTAGCTCGTTCTGGTACCCCTAGACAATTAAGTCCGGAAATGCCACGCGAATATGTGTCCACAGAAAAAGATGGTACGAACTTATTTAACAAGTACCAAGTGGAGCCAGACCAGGGACCACAGTCTATCTCAAGATAAAGAAACAGTCAGTGGAAAACGTTAACTTGATGTTCTACTGCTCTAGTTCCCGTCTCTAAGAAGTCATGATTGCGACGTTTTATCATCTTCATAATATCATCCACTCATCGTCTCGATTAGCGTCGCTTACAACATGACACACAAATCCGAAATATCATTACTTCAAGAACTCGACGGGCGTAAGCAAAAATTATTGCAGTCAGCCATTCCACAAATTGGCCCACCAATGAAATGCTATAATGTTTTCCATCGAGCAAACGAGGACTCACAAGTACAAGATAATGCACCACTTAGAATCATCCTCGATCATTGGGAACAACCAGCCAACGATTGGGTTACGGTTCTGGTCGCATCGCTAGTTGCAGAAAGCAGTCTAAAATGTCCACTGAAAAATAAGTGCACAACGGAAAAATTAAACTTTGACTTAACAAAAGACCTACAAGCAGTGATCCGTCGGCGTACTTTACTTCTGCTTCAATTCATAATTCGATCAACAATTTACAAAAATTTCAGATTGATATTTACAGGCTACTTGTAATGAATCAAATGGATCAATTCTATATCAACAAAATAACGTTTTTGATGAAACACTTTAACCTTGGAGACTGGCACCAGTTAAAGTGTACACGTGAGTTGCAAGGAGCCTTTTGAAGTAACACGATCTATATATATCTATAGGCTATTTATACTATATTGTTATTACAATTTAGGGGTAGTTTACAATATACTCCAATTTATTCAAGTCAACTACTTTTAACAACGGCAGCTGGCCGCATACATTCCGAGCGGAATTTATACGTTATGTATTTACAAGAAGCCTTTTGAAGAAACACGATCTATATATAGAGGGTTTTTGTATTATATTTGTATATCAATTAACGGGTAGTTTACAATATACTCCGAGTCCGTTGACTCTGTTGACCTTAACTTGTGCAGTGTAGTGTCAAGTGTGCGAGTACAAAGTACATAACATATGATAAGCTTGTACAATTTATTCCAGTCAACTGCTGCTTAACAACGGCAGTTGGCCGGCAAAACATTCCGTGCGAAATCTATCATTATCCTCTCTGTTGTCCTGATCTTGTGTAGTGTGAAGTCAAGTGTTCGTGTACAAAGTACATAACATATGATAAGCTTGTACAATTTATTCCAGTCAACTGCTGCTTAACAACGGCAGTTGGCCCGCAAAACATTCCGTGCGAAATCTATCATTATCCTCTCTGTTGTCCTGATCTTGTGTAGTGTGAAGTCAAGTGTGCGTGTACAAAGTACATCACATATGATAAGCTTGTACAATTTATTCCAGTCAACTGCTGCTTAACAACGGCAGTTGGCCCGCAAAACATTCCGTGCGAAATCTATCATTATCCTCTCTGTTGTCCTGATCTTGTGTAGTGTGAAGTCAAGTGTGCGTGTACAAAGTACATAACATATGATAAGCTTGTACAATTTATTCAAGTCAACTGCTGCTTAACAACGGCAGTTGGCCCGCAAAACATTCCGTGCGGAATCTATCATTATCCTCTCTGTTGTCCTGATCTTGTGGAGTGTGAAGTCAAGTGTGCGTGTACAAAGTACATACCATATGATAAGCTTGTACAATTTATTCCAGTCAACTGCTGCTTAACAACGGCAGTTGGCCCGCAAAACATTCCGTGCGAAATCTATCATTATCCTCTCTGTTGTCCTGATCTTGTGTAGTGTGAAGTCAAGTGTTCGTGTACAAAGTACATAACATATGATAAGCTTGTACAATTTATTCCAGTCAACTGCTGCTTAACAACGGCAGTTGGCCCGCAAAACATTCCGTGCGGAATCTATCATTATCCTCTCTGTTGTCCTGATCTTGTGTAGTGTGAAGTCAAGTGTGCGTGTACAAAGTTCATCACGTATAATAAGCTTGTACAATTTATTCCAGTCAACTGCTGCTTAACAACGGCAATTGGCCCGCAAAACATTCCGTGCGGAATCTATCATTACCCTCTCTGTTGTCCTGATTTTGTGTAGTGTGAAGTCAAGTGTGCGTGTACAAAGTACATAACATATGATAAGCTTGTACAATTTATTCCAGTCAACTGCTGTTTAACAACGGCAGTTGGCCCGCATACATTCCGAGCGCAATCTATACGTTATGTTTTTTGAAGAAGCCTTTTCAAGAAATATATATAGGCTATATATATTATAGTGTTATTGCAATTTACGGGTAGTTTATAATTTTGTCAATAAAAAGAAATCGCTTGCCCTATGTATTTTACTCCTAGTATACAACTTGTTTTAAATATAATTAATGAAGGGTAACACATTACAAAAGAACACTACAGAGCTTATAGCAAAAGTCAGTTAATTCTTAATAGTCTTTTGGTGCCTATTTTTAGCGCTGAGATGGCTTTAATGGAACGATCAAGTTTTTAATTGGGCTTACTAGGGCTTCGGCCCGCCTTGCGTCAGACACTGTTTGTTGTGCTGGATTCCCAGACTGCGGGTGTCCGGGTGATAACCCTGACACGGGTGTCCGTGTCGGAGGCAATGCTTGTGCCAGTGTAGAAGTCTGTGTATATCTAGCAGGGTTGGGTTATTCTCTTACATGGGAACTAAGTATCCATCCCATGGTAGAGAATGCTTTGTAGGTGAGCCTAGCTTAACTCTTTGGTTGCCGATTGGCGACCTGTCAGACCTCTTTGAATGCATATTATCTAGCCTTAATGGGTCGCAGTGGCGTAAATAGCACTTGTTTTTTTTTTGGGCAGGGGGGTCAGCATTTAAAAACCAAAAATATCGGTATAATTATCTGATGTGAAATCGTAGATGTGTGAAATCATAGGATATTATACTAACCCTTTATTCATCATTTCATCATTTTTACCATTCATGTTGTTAAATCTTCTTCGTATTTGCCGACGCTCTTTGCGACCCAAACGCCAACCAAACCCCCATGACCCCTTAAACCCTAATACTCCAAATTCTGTTTTTTTTTTCTTTGTGACGACCTGGGCGATTTGCTAGAGATATTATTGTGCCGACGTCATATAATCCAGCTATCGAATATATCATAATACTCCAAAAATTCATACATCATAATTTGACGAATACACACAAAGGCATGTCCATGAACATGGCCCTTATATAATAATAATACTAATTAATTTTTGGTCTGGGCCCCTGGCTATTCGGCTCAGAGTAACTCTGCAAGTCGTAAGAGGTGATAGTGTTGATTACTCCAATCACCCCGTAACGTCAAACGACCTAGTTAACACCAATGCGAGATTGGACCAATCATACCAAGAACGGTATTTTGTCCTGCTTATACAAGTTTTTGTTTGCAACGATTTTCTACGGCCTTTTTATCTTCCAACGGGCAAGCAAGCAGGGTGATAGCAAGGTTCTATGCAAAACCAAGTGGTTTTGTCGATAGTACGAAGGTAATGGTAGATATGTTGTTCCATGCTTTTCTCAACGTCAAATGACCTAGTTATCTAGTAATCACCAATGCGAGATTGGACCAATCCTACCAAGAACGGTATTTTGTCCTGCTTATACAAGTTTTTGTTTGCAACGAGTTTCTACGGCCTTTTTTATCTTCCAACGGGCAAGCAAGCAGGGTGATAGCAAGGTTCTATGCAAAACCAAGTGGTTTTGTCGATAGTACGAAGGTAATGGTAGATATGTTGTTCCATGCTTTTCTCAACGTCAAATGACCTAGTTATCTAGTAATCACCAATGCGAGATTGGACCAATCCTACCAAGAACGGTATTTTGTCCTGCTTATACAAGTTTTTGTTTGCAACGAGTTTCTACGGCCTTTTTTATCTTCCAACGGGCAAGCAAGCAGGGTGATAGCAAGGTTCTATGCAAAACCAAGATGTTTTGTCGATAGTACGAAGGTAATGGTAGATATGTTAGATATGTTGTTCCATGCTTTTCTGCTGTTCCATACTCTTGTTATTGCATCTATTTACCCTGAGTCAGCTGTTCGAGAACTTGTTCGTAGTCTTGATTACGTACGAAGCGTTGTTTCGTTTTGCCTTGGTCGTGATGCTGTCATATATTTCGTGTAACTTTGTGTCTGTTATGTACAGCTCACGAACAGCTCAGTCGCTGCGACTTCTGTTTCCTTTGCTATTGTCACCTCATCGGCAGTTACTTCCTGAATCGGTATTCTGGATAGAATATCACCTGCAATACAACTATTTCCTGGGAACGTATGACATTGTATAGTAAAATCGCACTAAACGCATTCTCACTCCTTATTGTATACTTAAAGGCGACGTGAGTTTACACAATAAAGTGATAAAATTGGTTTATAGTCTGAACGTATATGAAATGCTCTTCCTAATAAACAGTGTTACACTTGGAACACGACCACTCAATTCCTGACCCTCTTTTCTATTTGTGATCAAGCATCCGCCTGCGTGAGAGTTCGGGAGACATACGCAATTGGTTTCCAAGTTTTATCTTCTTCTTGGTGTAGTAAAGCTCTTAGGACACACTTGTTAGGACTGTTCTTTAAAGAGAGCCAAAGCTCTTACTCGCAATGAAGTGTCTTCACACTAAGTTTGTATATCTCGTGGTATTTGACAACTGAGCCTATGCCCCAGAATTTACCACGTGTCAGCATTGTGTTTGCTGCCTAGAACTTCTGGGGTGGGGCTCTCTATATCTTAAAACATCGAAAAAGTTAGATGAAAAAGGTAAAATCTCTCGACTGAAATACATGTTCTTTCAATTTTTTTTTAAGAGCAAACTAAGAGTAGTTGAGCTTTGCTTTCAGGAGAAGAGTCGCGCAACAATGTAAAACTGCCTCAATCATAAATAGCAACGTGGACGTATGATCTTATGATATAAGTATCGTTATGTGACTAATTTTTGAGCGTATGGCAACAACGTTCTTCAGCCGATATTGTTTAAGTTTGATAGCTTGGCGAAGCGTCGGCCCCTTCCTGCTGCTTCCCCAACCTGTTTTAAGGCATTGGAGTGCATACATGGCAAACAAATCCGCGTAGCACTCTGCGCTGTGATTCAGACACTCCGCTTTCAATGTTCGCGTTATTTTAGCGAAATGAATACTTCGCTTTATGAGTGTGTCTATTTTTGAGCGTATGGCAACAACGTTCTTCAGCCGATATTGTTTTAGTTTGATGGCTTGGCGAAGCGTCAGCCCCTTCCTGCTGCTTCCCCAACCTGTTTTAAGGCATTGGAGTGCATACATGGCAAACAAATGCGCGTAGCACTCTGCGCTGTGATTCAGACACTCCGCTTTCAATGTTGGGGTTATTTTAGCGAAATGAATACTACGCTTTATGAGTGTGTCTATTTTTGAGCGTATGGCAACAACGTTCTTCAGCCGATATTGTTGTAGTTTGATGGCTTGGCGAAGCGTCGGCCCCTTCCTGCTGCTTCCCCAACCTGCTTAAGGCATTGGAGTGCATACATGGCAAACAAATCCGCGTAGCACGCTGCGCTGTGATTAAGACGGTCCGCTTTCAATTTTCGCGTTATTTTAGCGAAATGAATACTACTCTTTATGAGTGTGTCTATTTTTGAGCGTATGGCAACAACGTTCTTCAGCCGATATTGTTGTAGTTTGATGGCTTGGCGAAGCGTCGGCCCCTTCCTGCTGCTTCCCCAACCTGCTTTAAGGCATTGGAGTGCATACATGGGAAACAAATCCGCGTAGCACGCTGCGCTGTGATTCAGACACTCCGCTTTCAATTTTCGCGTTATTTTAGCGAAATGAATACTACGCTTTATGAGTGTGTCTATTTTTGAGCGTATGGCAACACGTTCTTCAGCCGATATTGTTTTAGTATGATGGCTTGGCGAAGCGTCGGCCCCTTCCTGCTGCTTCCCCAACCTGCTTTAAGGCATTGGAGTGCATACATGGGAAACAAATCCGCGTAGCACGCTGCGCTGTGATTCAGACACTCCGCTTTAAATTTTCGCGTTATTTTAGCGAAATGAATACTACGCTTTATGAGTGTGTCTATTTTTGAGCGTATGGCAACAACGTTCTTCAGCCGATATTGTTTTAGTTTGATGGCTTGGCGAAGCGTCGGCCCCTTCCTGCTGCTTCCCCAACCTGCTTTAAGGCATTGGAGTGCATACATGGGAAACAAATCCGCGTAGCACGCTGCGCTGTGATTCAGACACTCCGCTTTCAATTTTCGCGTTATTTTAGCGAAATAAATACTACGCTTTATGAGTGTGTCTATTTTTGAGCGTATGGCAACAACGTTCTTCAGCCGATATTGTTTTAGTTTGATGGCTTGGCGAAGCGTCGGCCCCTTCCTGCTGCTTCCCCAACCTGCTTTAAGGCATTGGAGTGCATACATGGGAAACAAATCCGCGTAGCACGCTGCGCTGTGATTCAGACACTCTGCTTTCAATGTTCGCGTTATTTTAGCGAAATGAATACTACGCTTTATGAGTGTGTCTATTTTTGAGCGTATGGCAACAACGTTCTTCAGCCGATATTGTTTTAGTTTGATGGCTTGGCGAAGCGTCGGCCCCTTCCTGCTGCATCCCGAACCTGCTTTAAGGCATTGGAGTGCATACATGGGAAACAAATCCGCGTAGCACGCTGCGCTGTGATTCAGACACTCCGCTTTGAATTTTCGCGTTATTTTAGCGAAATGAATACTACGCTTTATGAGTGTGTCTATTTTTGAGCGTATGGCAACAACGTTCTTCAGCCGATATTGTTTTAGTTTGATGGCTTGGCGAAGCGTTGGCCCCTTCCTGCTGCTTCCCCAACCTGCTTTAAGGCATTGGAGTGCAAACATGGGAAACAAATCCGCGTAGCACGCTGCGCTGTGATTCAGACACTCCGCTTTAAATTTTCGCGTTATTTTAGCGACATGAATACTACGCTTTATGAGTGTGTCTATTTTTGAGCGTATGGCAACAACGTTCTGCAGCCGATATTGTTTTAGTTTGATGGCTTGGCGAAGCGTCGGCCCCTTCCTGCTGCTTCCCCAACCTGCTTTAAGACATTGGAGTGCAAACATGGGAAACAAATCCGCGTAGCACTCTGCGTTGTGATTCAGACACTCAGCTTTAAATTTTCGCGTTATTTTAGCGAAATGAATACTACGCTTTATGAGTGTGTCTATTTTTGAGCGTATGGCAACAACGTTCTTCAGCCGATATTGTTTTAGTTTGATGGCTTGGCGAAGCGTCGGCCCCTTCCTGCTGCTTCCCCAACCTGCTTTAAGGCATTGGAGTGCAAACATGGGAAACAAATCCGCGTAGCACGCTGCGCTGTGATTCAGACACTCCTCTTTAAATTTTCGCGTTATTTTAGCGACATGAATACTACGCTTTATGAGTGTGTCTATTTTTGAGCGTATGGCAACAACGTTCTGCAGCCGATATTGTTTTAGTTTTATGGCTTGGCGAAGCGTCGGCCCCTTCCTGCTGCTTCCCCAACCTGCTTTAAGGCATTGGAGTGCATACATGGCAAACAAATCCGCGAAACACTCTGCGCTGTGATTCAGACACTCTGCTTTCAATGTTCGCGTTATTTTAGCGAAATAAATACTACGCTTTATGAGTGTGTCTATTTTTGAGCGTATGGCAACAACGTTCTTCAGCCGATATTGTTTTAGTTTGATGGCTTGGCGAAGCGTCGGCCCCTTCCTGCTGCTTCCCCCACCTGCTTTAAGGCATTGGAGTGCATACATGGGAAACAAATCCGCGTAGCACGCTGCGCTGTGATTCAGACAGTCCGCTTTCAATTTTCGCGTTATTTTAGCGAAATGAATACTACGCTTTATGAGTGTGTCTATTTTTCAGCGTATGGCAACAACGTTCTTCAGCCGATATTGTTTTAGTTTGATGGCTATGCGAAGCGTCGGCCCCTTCCTGCTGCTTCCCCAACCTGCTTTAAGGCAATGGAGTGCATACATGGGAAACAAATCCGCGTAGCACGCTGCGCTGTGATTCAGACACTCCGCTTTCAATTTTCGCGTTATTTTAGCGAAATGAATACTACGCTTTATGAGTGTCTATTTTTGAGCGTATGGCAACAACGTTCTTCAGCCGATATTGTTTTAGTTTGATGGCTTGGCGAAGCGTCGGCCCCTTCCTGCTGCTTCCCCAACCTGCTTTAAGGCATTGGAGTGCATACATGGCAAACAAATCCGCGTAGCACTCTGCGCTGTGATTCAGACACTCTGCTTTCAATGTTCGCGTTATTTTAAGCGAAATGAATACTACGCTGTATGAGTGTGTCTATTTTTGAGCGTATGGCAACAACGTTCTTCAGCCGATATTGTTTTAGTTTGATGGCTTGGCGAAGCGTCGGCCCCTTCCTGCTGCTTCCCCAACCTGCTTTAAGGAATTGGAGTGCATACATGGGAAACAAATCCGCGTAGCACTCTGCGTCGTAATTCAGACACTCAGCTTTAAATTTTCGCGTTATTTTAGCGAAATGAATACTACGCTTTATGAGTGTGTCTATTTTTAAGCGTATGGCAACAACGTTCTTCAGCCGATATTGTTTTAGTTTGATGGCTTGGCGAAGCGTCGGCCCCTTCCTGCTGCTTCCCCAACCTGCTTTAAGGCATTGGAGTGCATACATGGGAAACAAATCCGCGTAGCACTCTGCGCCGTGATTCAGACACTCAGCTTTAAATTTTCGCGTTATTTTAGCGAAATGAATACTACGCTTTATGAGTGTGTCTATTTTTGAGCGTATGGCAACAACGTTCTTCAGCCGATATTGTTTTAGTTTGATGGCTTGGCGAACCGTCGGCCCCTTCCTGCTGCTTCCCCAACCTGCTTTAAGGCATTGGAGTGCATACATGGGAAACAAATCCGCGTAGCACTCTGCGCTGTGATTCAGACACTCCGCTTTAAATTTTAGCGTTATTTTAGCGACATGAATACTACGCTTTATGAGTGTGTCTATTTTTGAGCGTATGGCAACAACGTTCTGCAGCCGATATTGTTTTAGTTTGATGGCTTGGCGAAGCGTCGGCCCCTTCCTGCTGCTTCCCCAACCTGCTTTAAGGCAATGGAGTGCAAACATGGGAAACAAATCCGCGTAGCACGCTGCGCTGTGATTCAGACACTCCGCTTTAAATTTTCGCGTTATTTTAGCGACATGAATACTACGCTTTATGAGTGTGTCTATTTTTGAGCGTATGGCAACAACGTTCTTCAGCCGATATTGTTTTAGTTTGATGGCTTGGCGAAGCGTCGGCCCCTTCCTGCTGCTTCCCCAACCTGCTTTAAGGCATTGGAGTGCATACATGGGAAACAAATCCGCGTAGCACTCTGCGCCGTGATTCAGACACTCAGCTTTAAATTTTCGCGTTATTTTAGCGAAATGAATACTACGCTTTATGAGTGTGTCTATTTTTGAGCGTATGGCAACAACGTTCTTCAGCCGATATTGTTTTAGTTTGATGGCTTGGCGAAGCGTCGGCCCCTTCCTGCTGCATCCCCAACCTGCTTTAAGGCATTGGAGTGCATACATGGGAAACAAATCCGCGTAGCACTCTGCGCCGTGATTCAGACACTCAGCTTTAAATTTTCGCGTTATTTTACCGAAATGAATACTACGCTTTATGAGTGTGTCTATTTTTGAGCGTATGGCAACAACGTTCTTCAGCCGATATTGTTTTAGTTTGATGGCTTGGCGAAGCGTTGGCCCCTTCCTGCTGCTTCCCCAACCTGCTTTAAGGCATTGGAGTGCAAACATGGGAAACAAATCCGCGTAGCACGCTGCGCTGTGATTCAGACACTCCGCTTTAAATTTTCGCGTTATTTTAGCGACATGAATACTACGCTTTATGAGTGTGTCTATTTTTGAGCGTATGGCAACAACGTTCTAAAGCCGATATTGTTTTAGTTTGATGGCTTGGCGAAGCGTCGGCCCCTTCCTGCTCCTTCCCCAACCTGCTTTAAGACATTGGAGTGCAAACATGGGAAACAAATCCGCGTAGCACTCTGCGTTGTGATTCAGACACTCAGCTTTAAATTTTCGCGTTATTTTAGCGAAATGAATACTACGCTTTATGAGTGTGTCTATTTTTGAGCGTATGGCAACAACGTTCTTCAGCCGATATTGTTTTAGTTTGATGGCTTGGCGAAGCGTCGGCCCCTTCCTGCTGCTTCCCCAACCTGCTTTAAGGCATTGGAGTGCAAACATGGGAAACAAATCCGCGTAGCACGCTGCGCTGTGATTCAGACACTCCGCTTTAAATTTTCGCGTTATTTTAGCGACATGAATACTACGCTTTATGAGTGTGTCTATTTTTGAGCGTATGGCAACAACGTTCTGCAGCCGATATTGTTTTAGTTTTATGGCTTGGCGAAGCGTCGGCCCCTTCCTGCTGCTTCCCCAACCTGCTTTAAGGCATTGGAGTGCATACATGGCAAACATATCCGCGTAGCACTCTGCGCTGTGATTCAGACACTCTGCTTTCAATGTTCGCGTTATTTTAAGCGAAATGAATACTACGCTGTATGAGTGTGTCTATTTTTGAGCGTATGGCAACAACGTTCTTCTGCCGATATTGTTTTAGTTTGATGGCTTGGCGAAGCGTCGGCCCCTTCCTGCTGCTTCCCCAACCTGCTTTAAGGCATTGGAGTGCATACATGGGAAACAAATCCGCGCAGCACTCTGCGCCGTGATTCAGACACTCAGCTTTAAATTTTCGCGTTATTTTAGCGAAATGAATACTACGCTTTATGAGTGTGTCTATTTTTGAGCGTATGGCAACAACGTTCTTCAGCCGATATTGTTTTAGTTTGATGGCTTGGCGAAGCGTCGGCCCCTTCCTGCTGCATCCCCAACCTGCTTTAAGGCATTGGAGTGCATACATGGGAAACAAATCCGCGTAGCACTCTGCGCCGTGATTCAACCACTCAGCTTTTAATTTTCGCGTTATTTTAGCGAAATGAATACTACGCTTTATGAGTGTGTCTATTTTTGAGCGTATGGCAACAACGTTCTTCAGCCGATATTGTTTTAGTTTGATGGCTTGGCGAAGCGTCGGCCCCTTCCAGCTGCTTCCCCAACCTGCTTTAAGGCATTGGAGTGCAAACATGGGAAACAAATCCGCGTAACACGCTGCGCTGTGATTCAGACACTCCGCTTTAAATTTTCGCGTTATGTTAGCGACATGAATACTACGCTTTATGAGTGTGTCTATTTTTGAGCGTATGGCAACAACGTTCTGCAGCCGATATTGTTTTAGTTTGATGGCTTGGCGAAGCGTCGGCCCCTTCCTGCTGCTTCCCCAACCTGCTTTAAGACATTGGAGTGCAAACATGGGAAACAAATCCGCGTAGCACTCTGCGCCGTGATTCAGACACTCAGCTTTAAATTTTCGCGTTATTTTAGCGAAATGAATACTACGCTTTATGAGTGTGTCTATTTTTGAGCGTATGGCAACAACGTTCTTCAGCCGATATTGTTTTAGTTTGATGGCTTGGCGAAGCGTCAGCCCCTTCCTGCTGCTTCCCCAACCTGCTTAAAGGCATTGGAGTGCATACATGGGAAACAAATCCGCGTAGCACTCTGCGCTGTGATTCAGACACTCCGCTTTAAATTTTAGCGTTATTTTAGCGACATGAATACTACGCTTTATGAGTGTGTCTATTTTAGAGCGTATGGCAACAACGTTCTGCAGCCGATATTGTTTTAGTTTGATGGCTTGGCGAAGCGTCGGCCCCTTCCTGCTGCTTCCCCAACCTGCTTTAAGACATTGGAGTGCAAACATGGCAAACAAATCCGCGTAGCACTCTGCATTGTGATTCAGACACTCAGCTTTAAATTTTCGCGTTATTTTAGCGAAATGAATACTACGCTTTATGAGTGTGTCTATTTTTGAGCGTATGGCAACAACGTTCTTCAGCCGATATTGTTTTAGTTTGATGGCTTGGCGAAGCGTTGGCCCCTTCCTGCTGCTTCCCCAACCTGCTTTAAGGCATTGGAGTGCAAACATGGGAAACAAATCCGCGTAGCACGCTGCGCTGTGATTCAGACACTCCGCTTTAAATTTTCGCGTTATTTTAGCGACATGAATACTACGCTTTATGAGTGTGTCTATTTTTGAGCGTATGGCAACAACGTTCTGCAGCCGATATTGTTTTAGTTTGATGGCTTGGCGAAGCGTCGGCCCCTTCCTGCTGCTTCCCCAACCTGCTTTAAGACATTGGAGTGCAAACATGGGAAACAAATCCGCGTAGCACTCTGCGTTGTGATTCAGACACTCAGCTTTAAATTTTCGCGTTATTTTAGCGAAATGAATACTACGCTTTATGAGTGTGTCTATTTTTGAGCGTATGGCAACAACGTTCTTCAGCCGATATTGTTTTAGTTTGATGGCTTGGCGAAGCGTCGGCCCCTTCCTGCTGCTTCCCCAACCTGCTTTAAGGCATTGGAGTGCAAACATGGGAAACAAATCCGCGTAGCACGCTGCGCTGTGATTCAGACACTCCTCTTTAAATTTTCGCGTTATTTTAGCGACATGAATACTACGCTTTATGAGTGTGTCTATTTTTGAGCGTATGGCAACAACGTTCTGCAGCCGATATTGTTTTAGTTTTATGGCTTGGCGAAGCGTCGGCCCCTTCCTGCTGCTTCCCCAACCTGCTTTAAGGCATTGGAGTGCATACATGGCAAACAAATCCGCGAAACACTCTGCGCTGTGATTCAGACACTCTGCTTTCAATGTTCGCGTTATTTTAGCGAAATAAATACTACGCTTTATGAGTGTGTCTATTTTTGAGCGTATGGCAACAACGTTCTTCAGCCGATATTGTTTTAGTTTGATTGCTTGGCGAAGCGTCGGCCCCTTCCTGCTGCTTCCCCCACCTGCTTTAAGGCATTGGAGTGCATACATGGGAAACAAATCCGCGTAGCACGCTGCGCTGTGATTCAGACAGTCCGCTTTCAATTTTCGCGTTATTTTAGCGAAATGAATACTACGCTTTATGAGTGTGTCTATTTTTCAGCGTATGGCAACAACGTTCTTCAGCCGATATTGTTTTAGTTTGATGGCTATGCGAAGCGTCGGCCCCTTCCTGCTGCTTCCCCAACCTGCTTTAAGGCATTGGAGTGCATACATGGGAAACAAATCCGCGTAGCACGCTGCGCTGTGATTCAGACACTCCGCTTTCAATTTTCGCGTTATTTTAGCGAAATGAATACTACGCTTTATGAGTGTCTATTTTTGAGCGTATGGCAACAACGTTCTTCAGCCGATATTGTTTTAGTTTGATGGCTTGGCGAAGCGTCGGCCCCTTCCTGCTGCTTCCCCAACCTGCTTTAAGGCATTGGAGTGCATACATGGCAAACAAATCCGCGTAGCACTCTGCGCTGTGATTCAGACACTCTGCTTTCAATGTTCGCGTTATTTTAAGCGAAATGAATACTACGCTGTATGAGTGTGTCTATTTTTGAGCGTATGGCAACAACGTTCTTCAGCCGATATTGTTTTAGTTTGATGGCTTGGCGAAGCGTCGGCCCCTTCCTGCTGCTTCCCCAACCTGCTTTAAGGAATTGGAGTGCATACATGGGAAACAAATCCGCGTAGCACTCTGCGTCGTAATTCAGACACTCAGCTTTAAATTTTCGCGTTATTTTAGCGAAATGAATACTACGCTTTATGAGTGTGTCTATTTTTAAGCGTATGGCAACAACGTTCTTCAGCCGATATTGTTTTAGTTTGATGGCTTGGCGAAGCGTCGGCCCCTTCCTGCTGCTTCCCCAACCTGCTTTAAGGCATTGGAGTGCATACATGGGAAACAAATCCGCGTAGCACTCTGCGCCGTGATTCAGACACTCAGCTTTAAATTTTCGCGTTATTTTAGCGAAATGAATACTACGCTTTATGAGTGTGTCTATTTTTGAGCGTATGGCAACAACGTTCTTCAGCCGATATTGTTTTAGTTTGATGGCTTGGCGAAGCGTCGGCCCCTTCCTGCTGCATCCCCAACCTGCTTTAAGGCATTGGAGTGCATACATGGGAAACAAATCCGCGTAGCACTCTGCGCCGTGATTCAGACACTCAGCTTTAAATTTTCGCGTTATTTTAGCGAAATGAATACTACGCTTTATGAGTGTGTCTATTTTTGAGCGTATGGCAACAACGTTCTTCAGCCGATATTGTTTTAGTTTGATGGCTTGGCGAAGCGTCGGCCCCTTCCAGCTGCTTCCCCAACCTGCTTTAAGGCATTGGAGTGCAAACATGGGAAAAGAATCCGCGTAGCACGCTGCGCTGTGATTCAGACACTCCGCTTTAAATTTTCGCGTTATTTTAGCGACATGAATACTACGCTTTATGAGTGTGTCTATTTTTGAGCGTATGGCAACAACGTCCTGCAGCCGATATTGTTTTAGTTTGATGGCTTGGCGAAGCGTCGGCCCCTTCCTGCTGCTTCCCCAACCTGCTTTAAGACATTGGAGTGCAAACATGGGAAACAAATCCGCGTAGCACTCTGCGCCGTGATTCAGACACTCAGCTTTAAATTTTCGCGTTATTTTAGCGAAATGAATACTACGCTTTATGAGTGTGTCTATTTTTGAGCGTATGGCAACAACGTTCTTCAGCCGATATTGTTTTAGTTTGATGGCTTGGCGAAGCGTCGGCCCCTTCCTGCTGCTTCCCCAACCTGCTTTAAGGCATTGGAGTGCATACATGGGAAACAAATCCGCGTAGCACTCTGCGCTGTGATTCAGACACTCCGCTTTAAATTTTAGCGTTATTTTAGCGACATGAATACTACGCTTTATGAGTGTGTCTATTTTTGAGCGTATGGCAACAACGTTCTGCAGCCGATATTGTTTTAGTTTGATGGCTTGGCGAAGCGTCGGCCCCTTCCTGCTGCTACCCCAACCTGCTTTAAGGCATTGGAGTGCAAACATGGGAAACAAATCCGCGTAGCACGCTGCGCTGTGATTCAGACACTCCGCTTTAAATTTTCGCGTTATTTTAGCGACATGAATACTACGCTTTATGAGTGTGTCTATTTTTGAGCGTATGGCAACAACGTTCTTCAGCCGATATTGTTTTAGTTTGATGGCTTGGCGAAGCGTCGGCCCCTTCCTGCTGCTTCCCCAACCTGCTTTAAGGCATTGGAGTGCATACATGGGAAACAAATCCGCGTAGCACTCTGCGCCGTGATTCAGACACTCAGCTTTAAATTTTCGCGTTATTTTAGCGAAATGAATACTACGCTTTATGAGTGTGTCTATTTTTGAGCGTATGGCAACAACGTTCTTCAGCCGATATTGTTTTAGTTTGATGGCTTGGCGAAGCGTCGGCCCCTTCCTGCTGCATCCCCAACCTGCTTTAAGGCATTGGAGTGCATACATGGGAAACAAATCCGCGTAGCACTCTGCGCCGTGATTCAGACACTCAGCTTTAAATTTTCGCGTTATTTTAGCGAAATGAATACTACGCTTTATGAGTGTGTCTATTTTTGAGCGTATGGCAACAACGTTCTTCAGCCGATATTGTTTTAGTTTGATGGCTTAGCGAAGCGTCGGCCCCTTCCAGCTGCTTCCCCAACCTGCTTTAAGGCATTGGAGTGCAAACATGGGAAACAAATCCGCGTAGCACGCTGCGCTGTGATTCAGACACTCCGCTTTAAATTTTCGCGTTATTTTAGCGACATGAATACTACGCTTTATGAGTGTGTCTATTTTTGAGCGTATGGCAACAACGTTCTGCAGCCGATATTGTTTTAGTTTGATGGCTTGGCGAAGCGTCGGCCCCTTCCTGCTGCTTCCCCAACCTGCTTTAAGACATTGGAGTGCAAACATGGGAAACAAATCCGCGTAGCACTCTGCGCCGTGATTCAGACACTCAGCTTTAAATTTTCGCGTTATTTTAGCGAAATGAATACTACGCTTTATGAGTGTGTCTATTTTTGAGCGTATGGCAACAACGTTCTTCAGCCGATATTGTTTTAGTTTGATGGCTTGGCGAAGCGTCGGCCCCTTCCTGCTGCTTCCCCAACCTGCTTTAAGGCATTGGAGTGCATACATGGGAAACAAATCCGCGTAGCACTCTGCGCTGTGATTCAGACACTCCGCTTTAAATTTTAGCGTTATTTTAGCGACATGAATACTACGCTTTATGAGTGTGTCTATTTTTGAGCGTATGGCAACAACGTTCTGCAGCCGATATTGTTTTAGTTTGATGGCTTGGCGAAGCGTCGGCCCCTTCCTGCTGCTTCCCCAACCTGCTTTAAGGCATTGGAGTGCAAACATGGGAAACAAATCCGCGTAGCACGCTGCGCTGTGATTCAGACACTCCGCTTTAAATTTTCGCGTTATTTTAGCGACATGAATACTACGCTTTATGAGTGTGTCTATTTTTGAGCGTATGGCAACAACGTTCTTCAGCCGATATTGTTTTAGTTTGATGGCTTGGCGAAGCGTCGGCCCCTTCCTGCTGCTTCCCCAACCTGCTTTAAGGCATTGGAGTGCATACATGGGAAACAAATCCGCGTAGCACTCTGCGCCGTGATTCAGACACTCAGCTTTAAATTTTCGCGTTATTTTAGCGAAATGAATACTACGCTTTATGAGTGTGTCTATTTTTGAGCGTATGGCAACAACGTTCTTCAGCCGATATTGTTTTAGTTTGATGGCTTGGCGAAGCGTTGGCCCCTTCCTGCTGCTTCCCCAACCTGCTTTAAGGCATTGGAGTGCAAACATGGGAAACAAATCCGCGTAGCACGCTGCGCTGTGATTCAGACACTCCGCTTTAAATTTTCGCGTTATTTTAGCGAAATGAATACTACGCTTTATGAGTGTGTCTATTTTTGAGCGTATGGCAACAACGTTCTTCAGCCGATATTGTTTTAGTTTGATGGCTTGGCGAAGCGTCGGCCCCTTCCTGCTGCTTCCCCAACCTGCTTTAAGGCATTGGAGTGCAAACATGGGAAACAAATCCGCGTAGCACGCTGCGCTGTGATTCAGACACTCCGCTTTAAATTTTCGCGTTATTTTAGCGACATGAATACTACGCTTTATGAGTGTGTCTATTTTTGAGCGTATGGCAACAACGTTCTGCAGCCGATATTGTTTTAGTTTTATGGCTTGGCGAAGCGTCGGCCCCTTCCTGCTGCTTCCCCAACCTGCTTTAAGGCATTGGAGTGCATACATGGCAAACAAATCCGCGAAACACTCTGCGCTGTGATTCAGACACTCTGCTTTCAATGTTCGCGTTATTTAAGCGAAATAAATACTACGCTTTATGAGTGTGTCTATTTTTGAGCGTATGGCAACAACGTTCTTCAGCCGATATTGTTTTAGTTTGATGGCTTGGCGAAGCGTCGGCCCCTTCCTGCTGCTTCCCCCACCTGCTTCAAGGCATTGGAGTGCATACATGGGAAACAAATCCGCGTAGCACGCTGCGCTGTGATTCAGACAGTCCGCTTTCAATTTTCGCGTTATTTTAGCGAAATGAATACTACGCTTTATGAGTGTGTCTATTTTTGAGCGTATGGCAACAACGTTCTTCAGCCGATATTGTTTTAGTTTGATGGCTATGCGAAGCGTCGGCCCCTTCCTGCTGCTTCCCCAACCTGCTTTAAGGCATTGGAGTGCATACATGGGAAACAAATCCGCGTAGCACGCTGCGCTGTGATTCAGACACTCCGCTTTAAATTTTCGCGTTATTTTAGCGAAATGAATACTACGCTTTATGAGTGTGTCTATTTTTGAGCGTATGGCAACAACGTTCTTCAGCCGATATTGTTTTAGTTTGATGGCTTGGCGAAGCGTCGGCCCCTTCCTGCTGCTTCCCCAACCTGCTTTAAGGCATTGGAGTGCATACATGGGAAACAAATCCGCGTAGCACTCTGCGCTGTGATTCAGACACTCCGCTTTAAATTTTAGCGTTATTTAAGCGAAATAAATACTACGCTTTATGAGTGTGTCTATTTTTGAGCGTATGGCAACAACGTTCTGCAGCCGATATTGTTTTAGTTTGATGGCTTGGCGAAGCGTCGGCCCCTTCCTGCTGCTACCCCAACCTGCTTTAAGGCATTGGAGTGCAAACATGGGAAACAAATCCGCGTAGCACGCTGCGCTGTGATTCAGACACTCCGCTTTAAATTTTCGCGTTATTTTAGCGACATGAATACTACGCTTTATGAGTGTGTCTATTTTTGAGCGTATGGCAACAACGTTCTTCAGCCGATATTGTTTTAGTTTGATGGCTTGGCGAAGCGTCGGCCCCTTCCTGCTGCTTCCCCAACCTGCTTTAAGGCATTGGAGTGCATACATGGGAAACAAATCCGCGTAGCACTCTGCGCCGTGATTCAGACACTCAGCTTTAAATTTTCGCGTTATTTTAGCGAAATGAATACTACGCTTTATGAGTGTGTCTATTTTTGAGCGTATGGCAACAACGTTCTTCAGCCGATATTGTTTTAGTTTGATGGCTTGGCGAAGCGTCGGCCCCTTCCTGCTGCATCCCCAACCTGCTTTAAGGCATTGGAGTGCATACATGGGAAACAAATCCGCGTAGCACTCTGCGCCGTGATTCAGACACTCAGCTTTAAATTTTCGCGTTATTTTAGCGAAATGAATACTACGCTTTATGAGTGTGTCTATTTTTGAGCGTATGGCAACAACGTTCTTCAGCCGATATTGTTTTAGTTTGATGGCTTAGCGAAGCGTCGGCCCCTTCCAGCTGCTTCCCCAACCTGCTTTAAGGCATTGGAGTGCAAACATGGGAAACAAATCCGCGTAGCACGCTGCGCTGTGATTCAGACACTCCGCTTTAAATTTTCGCGTTATTTTAGCGACATGAATACTACGCTTTATGAGTGTGTCTATTTTTGAGCGTATGGCAACAACGTTCTGCAGCCGATATTGTTTTAGTTTGATGGCTTGGCGAAGCGTCGGCCCCTTCCTGCTGCTTCCCCAACCTGCTTTAAGACATTGGAGTGCAAACATGGGAAACAAATCCGCGTAGCACTCTGCGCCGTGATTCAGACACTCAGCTTTAAATTTTCGCGTTATTTTAGCGAAATGAATACTACGCTTTATGAGTGTGTCTATTTTTGAGCGTATGGCAACAACGTTCTTCAGCCGATATTGTTTTAGTTTGATGGCTTGGCGAAGCGTCGGCCCCTTCCTGCTGCTTCCCCAACCTGCTTTAAGGCATTGGAGTGCATACATGGGAAACAAATCCGCGTAGCACTCTGCGCTGTGATTCAGACACTCCGCTTTAAATTTTAGCGTTATTTTAGCGACATGAATACTACGCTTTATGAGTGTGTCTATTTTTGAGCGTATGGCAACAACGTTCTGCAGCCGATATTGTTTTAGTTTGATGGCTTGGCGAAGCGTCGGCCCCTTCCTGCTGCTTCCCCAACCTGCTTTAAGGCATTGGAGTGCAAACATGGGAAACAAATCCGCGTAGCACGCTGCGCTGTGATTCAGACACTCCGCTTTAAATTTTCGCGTTATTTTAGCGACATGAATACTACGCTTTATGAGTGTGTCTATTTTTGAGCGTATGGCAACAACGTTCTTCAGCCGATATTGTTTTAGTTTGATGGCTTGGCGAAGCGTCGGCCCCTTCCTGCTGCTTCCCCAACCTGCTTTAAGGCATTGGAGTGCATACATGGGAAACAAATCCGCGTAGCACTCTGCGCCGTGATTCAGACACTCAGCTTTAAATTTTCGCGTTATTTTAGCGAAATGAATACTACGCTTTATGAGTGTGTCTATTTTTGAGCGTATGGCAACAACGTTCTTCAGCCGATATTGTTTTAGTTTGATGGCTTGGCGAAGCGTTGGCCCCTTCCTGCTGCTTCCCCAACCTGCTTTAAGGCATTGGAGTGCAAACATGGGAAACAAATCCGCGTAGCACGCTGCGCTGTGATTCAGACACTCCGCTTTAAATTTTCGCGTTATTTTAGCGACATGAATACTACGCTTTATGAGTGTGTCTATTTTTGAGCGTATGGCAACAACGTTCTGCAGCCGATATTGTTTTAGTTTGATGGCTTGGCGAAGCGTCGGCCCCTTCCTGCTGCTTCCCCAACCTGCTTTAAGACATTGGAGTGCAAACATGGGAAACAAATCCGCGTAGCACTCTGCGTTGTGATTCAGACACTCAGCTTTAAATTTTCGCGTTATTTTAGCGAAATGAATACTACGCTTTATGAGTGTGTCTATTTTTGAGCGTATGGCAACAACGTTCTTCAGCCGATATTGTTTTAGTTTGATGGCTTGGCGAAGCGTCGGCCCCTTCCTGCTGCTTCCCCAACCTGCTTTAAGGCATTGGAGTGCAAACATGGGAAACAAATCCGCGTAGCACGCTGCGCTGTGATTCAGACACTCCGCTTTAAATTTTCGCGTTATTTTAGCGACATGAATACTACGCTTTATGAGTGTGTCTATTTTTGAGCGTATGGCAACAACGTTCTGCAGCCGATATTGTTTTAGTTTTATGGCTTGGCGAAGCGTCGGCCCCTTCCTGCTGCTTCCCCAACCTGCTTTAAGGCATTGGAGTGCATACATGGCAAACAAATCCGCGAAACACTCTGCGCTGTGATTCAGACACTCTGCTTTCAATGTTCGCGTTATTTAAGCGAAATAAATACTACGCTTTATGAGTGTGTCTATTTTTGAGCGTATGGCAACAACGTTCTTCAGCCGATATTGTTTTAGTTTGATGGCTTGGCGAAGCGTCGGCCCCTTCCTGCTGCTTCCCCCACCTGCTTCAAGGCATTGGAGTGCATACATGGGAAACAAATCCGCGTAGCACGCTGCGCTGTGATTCAGACAGTCCGCTTTCAATTTTCGCGTTATTTTAGCGAAATGAATACTACGCTTTATGAGTGTGTCTATTTTTGAGCGTATGGCAACAACGTTCTTCAGCCGATATTGTTTTAGTTTGATGGCTATGCGAAGCGTCGGCCCCTTCCTGCTGCTTCCCCAACCTGCTTTAAGGCATTGGAGTGCATACATGGGAAACAAATCCGCGTAGCACGCTGCGCTGTGATTCAGACACTCCGCTTTCATTTTTCGCGTTATTTTAGCGAAATGAATACTACGCTTTATGAGTGTCTATTTTTGAGCGTATGGCAACAACGTTCTTCAGCCGATATTGTTTTAGTTTGATGGCTTGGCGAAGCGTCGGCCCCTTCCTGCTGCTTCCCCAACCTGCTTTAAGGCATTGGAGTGCATACATGGCAAACAAATCCGCGAAACACTCTGCGCTGTGATTCAGACACTCTGCTTTCAATGTTCGCGTTATTTAAGCGAAATAAATACTACGCTTTATGAGTGTGTCTATTTTTGAGCGTATGGCAACAACGTTCTTCAGCCGATATTGTTTTAGTTTGATGGCTTGGCGAAGCGTCGGCCCCTTCCTGCTGCTTCCCCCACCTGCTTTAAGGCATTGGAGTGCATACATGGGAAACAAATCCGCGTAGCACGCTGCGCTGTGATTCAGACAGTCCGCTTTCAATTTTCGCGTTATTTTAGCGAAATGAATACTACGCTTTATGAGTGTGTCTATTTTTGAGCGTATGGCAACAACGTTCTTCAGCCGATATTGTTTTAGTTTGATGGCTATGCGAAGCGTCGGCCCCTTCCTGCTGCTTCCCCAACCTGCTTTAAGGCATTGGAGTGCATACATGGGAAACAAATCCGCGTAGCACGCTGCGCTGTGATTCAGACACTCCGCTTTCAATTTTCGCGTTATTTTAGCGAAATGAATACTACGCTTTATGAGTGTCTATTTTTGAGCGTATGGCAACAACGTTCTTCAGCCGATATTGTTTTAGTTTGATGGCTTGGCGAAGCGTCGGCCCCTTCCTGCTGCTTCCCCAACCTGCTTTAAGGCATTGGAGTGCATACATGGCAAACAAATCCGCGTAGCACTCTGCGCTGTGATTCAGACACTCTGCTTTCAATGTTCGCGTTATTTTAAGCGAAATGAATACTACGCTGTATGAGTGTGTCTATTTTTGAGCGTATGGCAACAACGTTCTTCAGCCGATATTGTTTTAGTTTGATGGCTTGGCGAAGCGTCGGCCCCTTCCTGCTGCTTCCCCAACCTGCTTTAAGGCATTGGAGTGCATACATGGGAAACAAATCCGCGTAGCACTCTGCGTCGTAATTCAGACACTCAGCTTTAAATTTTCGCGTTATTTTAGCGAAATGAATACTACGCTTTATGAGTGTGTCTATTTTTGAGCGTATGGCAACAACGTTCTTCAGCCGATATTGTTTTAGTTTGATGGCTTGGCGAAGCGTCGGCCCCTTCCTGCTGCTTCCCCAACCTGCTTTAAGGCATTGGAGTGCATACATGGGAAACAAATCCGCGTAGCACTCTGCGCCGTGATTCAGACACTCAGCTTTAAATTTTCGCGTTATTTTAGCGAAATGAATACTACGCTTTATGAGTGTGTCTATTTTTGAGCGTATGGCAACAACGTTCTTCAGCCGATATTGTTTTAGTTTGATGGCTTGGCGAAGCGTCGGCCCCTTCCTGCTGCATCCCCAACCTGCTTTAAGGCATTGGAGTGCATACATGGGAAACAAATCCGCGTAGCACTCTGCGCCGTGATTCAGACACTCAGCTTTAAATTTTCGCGTTATTTTAGCGAAATGAATACTACGCTTTATGAGTGTGTCTATTTTTGAGCGTATGGCAACAACGTTCTTCAGCCGATATTGTTTTAGTTTGATGGCTTGGCGAAGCGTCGGCCCCTTCCAGCTGCTTCCCCAACCTGCTTTAAGGCATTGGAGTGCAAACATGGGAAACAAATCCGCGTAGCACGGTGCGCTGTGATTCAGACACTCCGCTTTAAATTTTCGCGTTATTTTAGCGACATGAATACTACGCTTTATGAGTGTGTCTATTTTTGAGCGTATGGCAACAACGTCCTGCAGCCGATATTGTTTTAGTTTGATGGCTTGGCGAAGCGTCGGCCCCTTCCTGCTGCTTCCCCAACCTGCTTTAAGACATTGGAGTGCAAACATGGGAAACAAATCCGCGTAGCACTCTGCGCCGTGATTCAGACACTCAGCTTTAAATTTTCGCGTTATTTTAGCGAAATGAATACTACGCTTTATGAGTGTGTCTATTTTTGAGCGTATGGCAACAACGTTCTTCAGCCGATATTGTTTTAGTTTGATGGCTTGGCGAAGCGTCGGCCCCTTCCTGCTGCCTCCCCAACCTGCTTTAAGGCATTGGAGTGCATACATGGGAAACAAATCCGCGTAGCACTCTGCGCTGTGATTCAGACACTCCGCTTTAAATTTTAGCGTTATTTTAGCGACATGAATACTACGCTTTATGAGTGTGTCTATTTTTGAGCGTATGGCAACAACGTTCTGCAGCCGATATTGTTTTAGTTTGATGGCTTGGCGAAGCGTCGGCCCCTTCCTGCTGCTTCCCCAACCTGCTTTAAGGCATTGGAGTGCAAACATGGGAAACAAATCCGCGTAGCACGCTGCGCTGTGATTCAGACACTCCGCTTTAAATTTTCGCGTTATTTTAGCGACATGAATACTACGCTTTATGAGTGTGTCTATTTTTGAGCGTATGGCAACAACGTTCTTCAGCCGATATTGTTTTAGTTTGATGGCTTGGCGAAGCGTCGGCCCCTTCCTGCTGCTTCCCCAACCTGCTTTAAGGCATTGGAGTGCATACATGGGAAACAAATCCGCGTAGCACTCTGCGCCGTGATTCAGACACTCAGCTTTAAATTTTCGCGTTATTTTAGCGAAATGAATACTACGCTTTATGAGTGTGTCTATTTTTGAGCGTATGGCAACAACGTTCTTCAGCCGATATTGTTTTAGTTTGATGGCTTGGCGAAGCGTCGGCCCCTTCCTGCTGCATCCCCAACCTGCTTTAAGGCATTGGAGTGCATACATGGGAAACAAATCCGCGTAGCACTCTGCGCCGTGATTCAGACACTCAGCTTTAAATTTTCGCGTTATTTTACCGAAATGAATACTACGCTTTATGAGTGTGTCTATTTTTGAGCGTATGGCAACAACGTTCTTCAGCCGATATTGTTTTAGTTTGATGGCTTGGCGAAGCGTTGGCCCCTTCCTGCTGCTTCCCCAACCTGCTTTAAGGCATTGGAGTGCAAACATGGGAAACAAATCCGCGTAGCACGCTGCGCTGTGATTCAGACACTCCGCTTTAAATTTTCGCGTTATTTTAGCGACATGAATACTACGCTTTATGAGTGTGTCTATTTTTGAGCGTATGGCAACAACGTTCTGCAGCCGATATTGTTTTAGTTTGATGGCTTGGCGAAGCGTCGGCCCCTTCCTGCTGCTTCCCCAACCTGCTTTAAGACATTGGAGTGCAAACATGGCAAACAAATCCGCGTAGCACTCTGCGTTGTGATTCAGACACTCAGCTTTAAATTTTCGCGTTATTTTAGCGAAAGAATACTACGCTTTATGAGTGTGTCTATTTTTGAGCGTATGGCAACAACGTTCTTCAGCCGATATGTGTCTATTTTTGAGCGTATGGCAACAACGTTCTTCAGCCGATTTTGTTTTAGTTTGATGGCTTGGCGAAGCGTCGGCCCCTTCCTGCTGCTTCCCCAACCTGCTTTAAGGCATTGGAGTGCAAACATGGGAAACAAATCCGCGTAGCACGCTGCGCTGTGATTCAGACACTCCGCTTTAAATTTTCGCGTTATTTTAGCGACATGAATACTACGCTTTATGAGTGTGTCTATTTTTGAGCGTATGGCAACATTGTTCTGCAGCCGATATTGTTTTAGTTTTATGGCTTGGCGAAGCGTCGGCCCCTTCCTGCTGCTTCCCCAACCTGCTTTAAGGCATTGGAGTGCATACATGGCAAACAAATCCGCGAAACACTCTGCGCTGTGATTCAGACACTCTGCTTTCAATGTTCGCGTTATTTTAGCGAAATAAATACTACGCTTTATGAGTGTGTCTATTTTTGAGCGTATGGCAACAACGTTCTTCAGCCGATATTGTTTTAGTTTGATGGCTTGGCAAAGCGTCGGCCCCTTCCTGCTGCTTCCCCCACCTGCTTTAAGGCATTGGAGTGCATACATGGGAAACAAATCCGCGTAGCACGCTGCGCTGTGATTCAGACAGTCCGCTTTCAATTTTCGCGTTATTTTAGCGAAATGAATACTACGCTTTATGAGTGTGTCTATTTTTGAGCGTATGGCAACAACGTTCTTCAGCCGATATTGTTTTAGTTTGATGGCTTGGCGAAGCGTCGGCCCCTTCCTGCTGCTTCCCCAACCTGCTTTAAGGCATTGGAGTGCATACATGGGAAACAAATCCGCGTAGCACTCTGCGTCGTAATTCAGACACTCAGCTTTAAATTTTCGCGTTATTTTAGCGAAATGAATACTACGCTTTATGAGTGTGTCTATTTTTGGGCGTATGGCAACAACGTTCTTCAGCCGATATTGTTTTAGTTTGATGGCTTGGCGAAGCGTCGGCCCCTTCCTGCTGCTTCCCCCACCTGCTTTAAGGCATTGGAGTGCATACATGGGAAACAAATCCGCGTAGCACGCTGCGCTGTGATTCAGACACTCCGCTTTCAATTTTCGCGTTATTTTCGCGAAATGAATACTACGCTTGATGAGTGTGTCTATTTTTGAGCGTATGGCAACACGTTCTTCAGCCGATATTGTTTTAGTTTATGGCTTGGCGAAGCGTCGGCCCCTTCCTGCTGCTTTCACAACCTGTTTTAAGGCATTGGAGTGCATACATGGGAAACAAATCCGCGTAGCACGCTGCGCTGTGATTCAGACAGTCCGCTTTCAATTTTCGCGTTATTTTAGCGAAATGAATACTACGCTTTATGAGTGTGTCTATTTTTGAGCGTATGGCAACAACGTTCTTCAGCCGATATTGTTTTAGTTTGATGGCTTGGCGAAGCGACGGCCCCTTCCTGCTGCTTCCCCAACCTGCTTTAAGGCATTGGAGTGCATACATGGGAAACAAATCCGCGTAGCACGCTGCGCTGTAGTTCAGACACTCCGCTTTCAATTTTCGCGTTATTTTAGCGAAATGAATACTACGCTTTATGAGTGTGTCTATTTTTGAGCGTATGGCAACAACGTTCTTCAGCCGATATTGTTTTAGTTTGATGGCTTGGCGAAGCGTCGGCCCCTTCCTGCTGCTTCCCCAACCTGCTTTAAGGCATTGGAGTGCATACATGGGAAACAAATCCGCGTAGCACTCTGCGCCGTGATTCAGACACTCAGCTTTAAATTTTCGCGTTATTTTAGCGAAATGAATACTACGCTTTATGAGTGTGTCTATTTTTGAGCGTATGGCAACAACGTTCTTCAGCCGATATTGTTTTAGTTTGATGGCTTGGCGAAGCGTCGGCCCCTTCCTGCTGCTTCCCCAACCTGCTTTAAGGCATTGGAGTGCATACATGGCAAACAAATCCGCGTAGCACTCTGCGCTGTGATTCAGACACTCCGCTTTTAATGTTCGCGTTATTTTAGCGAAATGAATACTACGCTTTATGAGTGTGTCTATTTTTGATCGTATGGCAACAACGTTCTTCAGCCGATATTGTTTTAGTTTGATGGCTTGGCGAAGGGTCGGCCCCTTCCTGCTGCTTCCCCAACCTGCTTCAAGGCATTGGAGTGCATACATGGCAAACAAATCCGCGTAGCACTCTGCGCTGTGATTCACACAAAACTCTGCTTTCAATGTTCGCGTTATTCTAGCGAAATGAATACTACGCTTTATGAGTGTGTCTATTTTTGAGCGTATGGCAACAACGTTCTTTAGCCGATATTGTTTAACTTTGATAGCTTGGCGAAGCTTTGGCCCCTTCCTGCTGCTTCTCCAACCTGCTTTAAGGCATTGGAGTGCATACATGGCAAACAAATCCGCGTAGCACTCTGCGCTGTGATTCAGACACTCCGCTTTCAATGTTGGCGTTATTTTAGCGAATTGAATACTACGCTTTATGAGTGTGTTTTTTTTTGAGCGTATGGTAACAACGTTCTTCAGCCGATATTGTTTTAGTTTGATGGCTTGGCGAAGCGTCGGCCCCTTCCTGCTGCTTCCCCAACCTGCTTTAAGGCATTGGAGTGCACACATGGCAAACAAATCCGCGTAGCACGCTGCGCTGTGATTCAGACAGTCCGCTTTCAATTTTCATGTTATTTTAGCGAAATGAATACTACGCTTTATGAGTGTGTCTATTTTTGAGCGTATGGCAACAACGTTCTTCAGCCGATATTGTTTTAGTTTGATGGCTTGGCGAAGCGTCGGCCCCTTCCTGCTGCTTCCCCAACCTGCTTTAAGGCATTGGAGTGCATACATGGCATCTTCATTTACGATCTCGATCTTCATTTCTTCTCCTTTCATTGCTTATGTCTGCTTGGTATGTCCACATGAAATATCCAAAACGTTTACGGAATTCCATGTCACATCTGGTCCTTGGTTAATTACAAGACATGCAGTGCAGCTAGATCATACCTTTGTATGTGTGCCAAATGGATGAATAATAATTGTTACCTCGAGGTTGTCTGTATAGGTGACCAAGCTAGTATGTCGGACATCCGTTGTGGCAATCGGCCGAGCGACATAACGCGCAACACGTCATTGGACACAGTCGTGCCACCAAAAACGCGCATATGGCTTAGGAACTGTGACGGTGAACGATCTCCCATCTCCTCGTACTGGAGCAATTGCTTTAGGCGTGCTTCCAACGAGGGTGAGAATCGGCGAATAAGTTTAGCCTTTAAGCTGTGGTACTTGCCTTCCGCTGGCGGGTTGAGAATTATGTCCCGCACTGCAGCGGCGTAGCGTTGGTCAAGCGCGCCTGTCACGGTGTGGAATTTGGTCGTGTCCTGTGTGATCCCGGCCAAAACAAACTGGCTGTCGATTTGCGCAAACCAAAGCACCGGATCGTCTTGCCAAAATGGCGGAACACGCACGCTCACACGGGCAACTGTATCGGTGGCTGCCGTGACCACGGGGTCTGTCATTGCGAAAACACAATTATGAACGTACAAAAATAACGTTAAATTAAATCTCTAGGCCTAGTACTCACACACAAAATACTCGAACACGCGTTTGTGGGGTCACCAGATCGGTCGGTAGTTCGTACAGATGGAAATGTCGCTGCGTGTTCATGTCACGTCGGGGTCACCACTGTAGTGCGTGCAAGTAGGAGACGAGAGATGTAATGAATGTTATTTATTAATTACATGTACAAAATCGAATAGTATTACATGGCCTTGTCCATCACCAGTCCAGCCAGATGAAACTCTACAATGATCCCCCAAAGCCATTGTTGTCGACAAAAGATAGCAGGATCCATGGAAGGCTGTGAGGAACGAAAAGCTTTAGCAGGCGTACTGACAGACACGTCAATGAAGGCTGTGGAATCCCCCACAACCCTACACCCCAACCATCCACCCAAACCCGCCCACCCATCCCCCCATATAACGACCCCCTCTATGTGTGTTGTACCTCATTGACCCAGCATAATAATACATAGCTGTCGAGTCTGTCTTAAAACATTACTGAATTATCAGTACCGGTCTGGGTGCTTTCCTACTTTGGTTGACCCTTTAGCCTACACCCTATACCACAACCCCCCCCCCCCCCCTATCCTCCATACAACGACCCCCGTGATATGTTTTGCAACTGTTTCACCCAGCGTCACAATATCCATAGTAGCTGCCACTTTTATTAGGAACCAAACCGCACGCTGTAGACGGAGAACCAATTGAACGCGCGCGACTTAAGAACTGTTCAGTGTTGCCCGATCCACCCTACCTTCCTTCAAGAGACGCGTGCGTTACGGTGCATCGCCCCTCTCCCCCAGATCTACAAGGGAGATACGACAACACAACTTTGCGAGAGTGCCCCTCACCCCTCGCGACCCTTCACGGACCGCCGTGACCACGTGTAACGCACAAAAGTAGCTTTTACGAATACTATTTTTAAACAACCGTAGACAAACCAAACTCACCTCGTAAAGTCGCTTCCGGTTTGGTTCCGACTAAGCGTGGCGTCCACTACAGCTGTCGAGTCCGTCTTAAAACACATCTAAATTATCAGTCCCGCTCTGGGTGCGTTCAACTTCCTTGGGTTCACCCTACACCCTGCACCCGCACCCCCTACATCGTAATTGGACCTTGATAATTGGTAATTGGTAGATGAGGTTGATTGTGATGCAGTTGTTGTGTTGTCTGATGGTGATGGGGTATGTTTTACCGGTGGAATTAGAGGGGTGAATGGCGCAGGTCTTGCAGCGTGGTCTGTAGCATGGGTGTGATGCCTGGGGTAGGGGAAGCTTCTCTTTCCTCCTATCTGGCGTCTGCCTAACTACGAGGTCGCCGATTTTGGGTGGGCGCCGGAAGTATACCCGAGGTAGGTTATTGGTGAGCTCATTGGTGAGAGTTGATGACTTCAAGATGGGAGCTTTTGCTTCATGATGCTGTTTAGCAGTCGTAAGCCTGGGTACCCAGCCACTGGGTGACCAGTGAGATGATGCTGTTGTAAATGGTTATAATCAATTATATTCTTTATAACATTTCCATGCATTACTCACGAGTTTTGATTTTTTGAAATTAGATTTTGATCATAAAATGTCCGCCGGTTTACAGGAACTGCAATGGATGCCACTGGGTGACCAGTGAGATGATGCTATTGTTATCTGCATTGTCATCAGCAAGATATTCTCTTAACATACATACATCTAATATTGTCATGTTATCATTGTCCTCTGCAAGGTATTCTCTTAACATAGATATATTTAATATTGTCATGTTATCATGGCCATCTCCTTCATAATCATAACACCTAGTAAATAACACCTAGTGACTGACACCTAGTCGTTTCTGTAATCACTTTGTTGTCATAGTCTCTAACTACGGAATGCCTAATACACTTTTGAAATGTTTTCAACATCAACCTTGTGAAAATATTTCAATTTTCTTTTTTTTTTGATCATTGTCTTATTGGTTCTGCTTCTTGTTTTCCAACAAGAGGTCCAACTTCAGTGGGTTGTGGAGGCCTCCTGTGTTACGTGTCTCAACATACGGAGTTTTTTTTACTTTGTTTTGAAAGTCAGGCGTTAACGCTGTGTAATCTGTACGTATACGGAGTGGAATGAGTTTAAATCCTGTTTGATAGTAGGTTGAGTCAGTAAGATGCCATTCAGGGACATGTGACAGTTTTAGTTTGTCTATTTTCCTTTGATCAGATACTTTGCATCAGATAGGCCTACAGGTCCGGTTTACCTAAAGTAGGCTTCTCCGGAAGCTGAATGGTCAGCCCTAGCTCTGGATCGGATACCTGGGATATGTCTCAAAAGTAATATAGTGTTATTCTAGCTCCATTCCTTCAGTCTGCCTGATGCAATAATCTTCCTGAATGCTTTGCGCTGGGTCCCTATTCTTCCCGCCTAACCTCCTCACCAGATGTATGTTGGTGGAATAGTAGTCCAATTTATCCTCTTTCTGTTTGGTCAAAGGTATCAAATTCCCTTCTGTTACTCCAGCCTCCATATGCGACAGTAGCACTATTGAGTCTTTTTATCTTGGGCACATTGTTACGTTGCTACCAGTGGCTTGCATTATTGTCCTAGGTAGGTTGGTGGCTATAAAGCTGATGAGGTGCGACATCGTCAATACCGGTCTGCCGTGGAAGCAGCCTAATGCCGGTGAAAAGATATTTCGTTACTCCCTAGGTTTGTGTTTTGTTGTTTTATCTGCTCCAACTGATCAGTTGGAGTTCGTTGCCCTGGAAATAGAGACCATAAAGGTTCCTGAAACATCAGCACAATATGGAGGTAGGACGCGGTAGAATAACCCACAAATATTTTAATTTCATTGACATAAATCCTGGCCACGAAAGTTTTAGTGTTTTAATATATATAAAACAAATATATGTCCTTCCACCATAGAGCTAGTACAAGCTTGCTGCATGATGTATACCACATCTCATCCTGTCAGCTCAGTCACATTAGATTTGACTTGACTTGACGTTTTATTTTTGTAACATGAGGGGTATGGTACTTGCAGTATTTATGACTACTAGGCGGTATGTGGCCTCTGTGAATGCGGTGTGATAAACAGTAAACTCTTGGTGGGCTTCTTTACTTCTGCAGTGCCCAGAATTTCCATATTTTCCCATCTCAATAATTAATATGTTGTTTATTGGAAATGTATGGTTGGGACTGGAAACCTCCAATTTCTACAGCAAGCATATTTAACTGGAGCAACACAAGCAGGCTTTGTGTTAACATTGCTTCGATACATCCAGCTAGACAGTCTCGCTCTATGAGGAATCCTTCCCTTCAATGCTGGCCCTCTTTGCAAGCTGAGACCACTTATTTCACATAGAAACAACACAATAGAAAATCACAAAAATACTTGAAATGTGGTCAAAAACATTCATTGATTTTCTTGATAGAAATCAAGTAGTATTTAGCTCATCACAATTGGGTTTCAAAAACCAAATAATTAACAACAGCGGTGATATATTTCGAATGTACTCTAAAAACATGGACACTGGTAAATATGTAATTGGACTTTTTCGTGACGAGTAGGTACGGCTTCTGACTGCGTTGACCACGGGACCACGGGATCTGCATTTATCTATTGGCTTTTGCTGGGTTATTTATTGGAGTCTTTTGGAGCAAGAGGACTTCTTGAAAATGATTGTTCTGGATTCCGGCAATGTCTCCGTTGAATCTCATCAGTATAGAGGGGTCTTACATCCATTATGCCACACACAAGAATAATAGTAGGGGGCCGGTGGCCAGCCGGAGCTGCGCTGTTGCCACCTTTCTTGTCCATGATTTGTCCGGCCCTTTGAGCACCACGTCTCGCCACGGTTTGTGGTTGGTCTTGTACTCTTGAAGTGTTTCATAGGATGTCTTGAGGCCCTCCTTAGCAACCTAGTTTTTGGCAGAGTTGAAGGAGATACTCGCCGTGTCGGGTGGCGACTTCTTCGAGCTCAATTTCGCAATTTGTCTTGTGCGTCGGTCTTCTCGTTGCCCAGGATGTTGCAGTGGCTGGGCACCCACTGGATTTTTTGCAATAATCCATGCATCACTTTCTTGTTTAAACTTTTTTTAAGTGACAGATTTTTTGTACATTATTTTGTTGTTGTGATTTGTATAAAAGTTGTTCTTATATCTGGGGTTGTGCACTTCTAATGTATTTCTGTGTTTTTCTTTGTTGAGTATTGAGTACTTTTCATGCTCATTTATGTACATATAAGATAGATGCATGTATGTATATTGTAAAGACTTACTTCTATTTTTGGGCTTATATGAGATGTGATTTTGTTGTACTATGAAACACTGGTTTTGCAGTTTTTAATTTCTCCGCATCTTTTCTAGAAAGTCCCCTTTTCGTTCCCATCTATGCCTGGAAAAAGGACGACCGCAACGAATGTCCCACGGGAGCTCCGCGAAGTGTGACGGTTATTGACTCGCCCTCACGTGTAACGAGGTGAAGATGAATGGAGCATGGACTCTATCGTTGTAAGATGATCCTGGAAACAGGACGTGACTCTGCGGGGGGCGAGTTGAATATACTTTTGTGCCTTATTTTTTGTTTACCTTACTTAAACAATTCATTTGAATTTATTTCAAACACCTGATCTGCGGACCCGTCTCGGCCCGGGGTAGAATTGGCCCAGAGTGACTCTGCTAGTCGTAAGAGGCGACGAAAGGAGACCCTCCACTGTTCCACTAATGATATATCCTCCCACATAGCCCTGCCCTCCCTTGCTGGACTCAACACGCTGGGCTGGGCACGCAATTACCAAAACTTTGCCAAATGCCGCCACATCTACCCTTATGGGACGCCTGTGTTTTGTAATAGATGGTTCCATTAGTTTAGACATAACTTTGGCCAAAGCTGCTGTCACTGGTACGTACCCTCAAACCTCCGCCTATATGGACCACCCGTATTACGACCCCGGCGACGACCAGATACATTAGAGTATGACGATTATTAGGCAGGGTGAAGTATCTCCCTTTTCCCCATAGTTCTACCCACTGCAATTGTACGTGAGTAGAATTAGCACAGGGAAAGTCTGACTTTCGTAAGAGTTGAAAAGCGTATTTACTGTTTTGTGACAGATCCTACAACGCTTCGCTTTCTGGACTTGATCCGCCGGAATCGGCAGTAGATCGAGCTACCCCTTTTAACTGTCATAATTGTCTTCTTCGCCGTCTACAAGTTGGTCAAAATAACTTCGTCTCTGCTTGTTGTTTTGTCAGCCACGTTGCTCTACTAATTTATTAGTAGCTTAGGCCTACTAAATCTTTCAAGATGGATAAGGTGACGAACAAGTTCGCCCACCCATTCAAATTACCCATTACAATTGTGTTTTTCAAATGGCCTCATTCATTCGACACTATAATTTTACCACCTTCTTTTAAACTTTCCTTCCTTTCCTGCCAATTTATGGCAAGGTATTTTATCATCATACAAGATACAACTTACAACGATACAATATTGTTTTTTTAAATGGCCTCATTCGACCCAATAACATTTATCCCGAATATTCCCAAATTGGGACGTTTCACTTTTTTACTGCGAGTTCGCCTTTGGCCTACAACGGAGTAAAACTGTGCATAGCCTTTCCGCTTGTTTCTAAAAATCGGCAATATAACAGTATATTCTGATCGTTTGGGTGGTCCTGGATCCAGGGGCGGCTCTACGTTAAGGGCACACGGTCACGTGTCCCACCTATTAATTATTGGCAAACCAGTATTATAAATAAATTAACCTGGCCAATAATACGTTTCTTAAATACCTATTTATTTTTAATTTATAAAATGTTTTGAAATGTTAAAATGTTTCTATTACTTTTGTGAAGGCAAATGTTTTAGTTTGAACAGTAGTTTGCGCTCTCCGGTCACAAGCCTGATGAGCCGGGACTGCTCTAGCTAATGTTATTGGGTCTAGTCAACACTACCTGCAGCTATGAATCCCATACTTTACACGTCGCTAAATGCAGCCTTCTCGGTCACAGAGAAAGTGAGGACCGAAGCCGAGTTTGGGTCGAAATCGAACGTGTTTCCATCTCTATCCTCTTTCGCGCCAGAGACCATAGGGAGTTTAAGAAATATTTATATTCTCTGTGCAAGTTTCAAGGGTAGTAGTACAGCACAATACATCACTAAAAAACCTGTTGCAAATATACTTTTATAAAAGCTCCGCCTATTAGTGTGAAAGCATTCTGATTTGTGGTCACTTTCAGTCCACGTGGAGTGGACATCTCTCTGTCACGTACCTGTCTCAATGATAAGTGCCAGTCACACAGGACGAAGATTAGGAAGGAAACAAAGAAGTTTGCGAAAATGTTTGATCGGACATATAGCCATAGGGTGGATAGAAACTAACGGCTTACTTTAAATGTTTCTACTTTTTGACGCAGTAGTAGAGAGTGATAAGAGATAAGGATCCTAATTGAATTTTAAGATAAAAAAGGCAGATAATATGAAAAATATTGTACACACAGTTTATGTACACGAACATTTCTCTATCTCGTCTCGAGTATAGAATGTAATGTAAAAAATATTCCGATCTTCGACACAAGTTATTCTCGTGTTGTATTCAGTTGTTTCATTGGTTGAAGCCTTGGGATGGGCAAATAAGTTTAAAAGTCTAAACGTTTAAACGTTTTTTAAAACGCCTAGCAACGTCTAACATTTACGTCGCCCTTATCCCTCCCCCCCTCCACCTGAGATAAAAAAATTACCGATGCAGCAAAGTAATGAAAAGTTCCGATACCTAGAGTAAAATCAAAATTCGTGATGAGAAATAACTAGTATTGTAGACTAGTAGTTGACTCCGTTGTAAAACAAATGTTTGTTTCTATCATTTATAAAAGCACAATTATACAAACGTTTAAACGTGGCATAGCAAATGTAAAAGTATGTACGTCCCATCCCCATTGTGCATCTATATTCGTAGTTGTTCTACAGCATTAACACAACATACTTGGATTTGCTTTACTACTAGCTAGAGAATGCTTCATGTTTCCTTGCATTACCTGGAATCTGTTTGTTTAGGAAAGTGACATACCGTACACTTTTGGCACATAAAGCTTAGATGTCATTTCTTATTCTGATGATCCACAGATGTATTGTTTTGTATAGTGGCGTATTCTTTATAGCGTTTGTGTGTGGTTCTGTAAAAACTTTGGTTTGTCTGTCTAGAGTACAATTTGTTGTCATTTGTCGTCGAGTTTTACATTAAACACTGCCATAACTTACTCTCTTTATTAAACAAGAAACCCTTTACGTTACGTTTACAACGTAAAGCAACAGTTCCAGAGGTTAGGTCGTAGCCAACGCGTCTGGCCTCCTGTCAAATTCAAACGTTTTCAAAATGCATATCAAGCTCCAATCTGTATGTACCGATAGTCCAGCAATGCAATAGGTGGTGCACATTGACATAAGACAATGTAATAACGTTGGAAAAAATAGCTTAACTGTAAAACCTACGTTTCTGGTAAATTGTTGACACGGGACGGCGGCTATGGCTATTGCTTGAGTAATGGCGGCCGTAGAAGCCTATTTCTCGCTGCCAATAGAACACGGTATTACTTACTTCTTGAATTTTGCTAGAAAGTCATCTCATCCGAGTTGGCCGTTCTCTTTTCCTGTCCGGCCTCTCTAGATCTACCTGGTAATACTACAGCAGTACTTGTAATACAATGCGTGGCGTATTGTCGTCTCCATGATATTGTCTAGCCATACATACATCTTACATTCTCATATTATCATTGCAATCTCCTTGATAACAATAACAACCACTACCGTATTTGTAATCACTTAATTGTGATACTCTCCACCTACAGAACGCTTCATACATTTTTTAAATGTTTTGAACGTATGCCCTAAAAAATAATTTTAATTTTCTTTACATCTTGGTGCGTCTTCTTGTTTTTCTAACAAGATGTCCAACTGCAGTTTAGTTGCCGAGGCCTCGTTATTTACTTGCCAACATACGGAGTGCTCTATGGCTTTGTTTTGATCGTCAGCACTTAACGCTGTGTTATCTGTATGAACACGGGATGCGATGAGTATAAATCCTGTTGGATAGTAGTTCGAGTCAGTAAGATGCCATTCAGCAACATGTTTCAGTTTCAGTTTTTCTTCTTTTGATCAGGTAGTCAATATCAGATACTCTAGGTACGAGGCGGGTCTACAGGCCTGGTCTATCTAAAGTAGGTTTCCACTACAGATGAATAGTCAGCCCTTGCTCTGGGTTGGATACCTGGACCCGTCCTAAAGTTAATAAAACATTCAACATTCATTACCTTAGTCTATATATATAAACAGAAAGTAATACAATTGTAAATAGTTACCGACACAGTCCACTAGATGGTATGTGTGTGCTTATCCAGTTTGTGTTTTTTTTCTAGTTTTAACATCTAGGAGACCTAAGGGAGGCCTCCGTTCTGTCCATCGCTCGTCGTGTGAAAACATATTCTATCGTGCGCTCTTCATAAGATTCTCCCTTGGAGGTGTCAGTGCCGCTATCTGACCTGAGCTCATGACAAAATTTGGAGACCTAAATGATCTTACAAATTGAACCGTTTGTTTTTTTCATTCATCAACTATCCCCTTCTGCATCTGGGTTAGGATTGGTATAGATTGACTCTGCCTGTCGTAACAGGCAACAAAATGTAGCTCACTCTCTCCCACTCCCCCTGTCAAATCTGTGTCCTCTTACATGTCACCATTCTCTCCAAAGTGTAATTTTTTTGAACACGTTTTTTCAAATTACCTTGGTCTTTATCATTTTGATTGTCTACTTATACGTATTTAGACCGTTGATAAATGGGTATAGCATATGAGTTACAAACAATGTGTGCTGCTTTTCACTATCTATTTTCGCTAAGTAACGTGCCCTCCATTCGACACTTCCAGCGTTTGTTTCTCGGGTCTCCGGTTGATGCTAGTCACAAACTGTGTTGGCTATGTTTATAATCCAAAAGAATAAATAATATTCCTTGTCCTTGCATTTCTCGCACTGAAGCTGTGGGTGCACCTTAGGTGGGTCAGACACATCGAGACCAGCTGGTGCTTCCAGGGCTCATAAAGTGATTGTTGTTAATTGGATTAACGTGCCAGTGGAACCCCCTACATATTCATAGTTCCCACGTGACGTCACAGCGGCCATGATTGCGACACAATTGATGCGGACCAATCCTAGATCATTGGAAAATACTATTGAAATTTAATAAATATGCCTGATTTAGAACTTAAAAAGTAAACATAAGTAATAAATAAATAAAATATTAATACACATACCAATTTTATCTCAAAAACAGAGTAAATTTTAAAGAACTAAGAATTTCTGTGTTCTACCACAACAGCTTTCAATTGTTTCTCCATGGAAACGTCAAAGTTTGATCACAAATGTGGCCGCTACGCGCAAAGATGTGACGTACGTGCAACCTATGAATTGAACTGTCTATACTGTTATTCCACTGCTGAGCATACTGTCAATGCCAGTGATCATCTCTGCAACAAGCCTTCTCAAAGCTTGGTCATTTTATTCCATGCGTATCCAATGCACATATTCCAATATCTAGACGACGTTGGCAACCAATAATATCCCATGTCCTTGCATTTCTGGCACAGATGTTGTGGGTGATGCATGAAGGTGTTGTAGATGGTCGTGGTGATGACAATGTGGTGATTATTCCCTCTTGTTGGCTCGAGACATCATTGAATTCGGGATAGTGATTACTACAACTACAGAAGTGGAATGTTTTACTGTTTACAATAAAGTACTGTCGGATTTAATAGAATTTGAGGCAACTGCGCCGAAATAAAATCCAGGCCAGAGATTGGCCAATCTATGTAGAAAGAAATGAAGATGTAACCTAAAATTTATTTATTTACATCATCTATAAAAATTTTCACAAAAACATGTCAAAAATTTTAAACGAAAGAGAACAATAACAAAAAAGAATTAACACAACAATGGTAATTGAGAAAGAAGTTAAGTATAGGATGGCGCAATCGAACACCGTTTATTATAAGGTTCGTTGCTTGTCGGCTCCAGACTCCGAAGTCAAAGTGACGTTGTCCCTATGTACCCACACATTCTTACGGGTCCTTATTGTGTCCCGTTTCTTTTTTAATATTCTGATTTCACGTGTTGATTGTGCAAGCTAGTCTATTTACATATACATCAGAATCATATTCCAATTTTAAATATCCCCAGCCGGAGCCGGAAATCGAAACCTGGTCTTTCTGGGAATGGGAATAAACCCACTGGACCAACAATTTGATGATTTGCCCTGTATTTCCTTTGCTCATTATGTAAAGACTCAGTCAACTTTATAAACGTTAACATTTTTTCTGGCCTTTCTCAAGAAAGAAAAACAGAAAAACTCAAAGTAATTTACAAAAATTGTTTCTCACTGACGTTATCTTTACCCCAATTCATATCATTCGTCTATATTGACTAGGAAAACCTAACCAAAACCTTAAGTCACGATTGCTAGTAGCGGGTATCGAACCGGCGACCTCAAGAACTAGAGCCTCGTGTGCTAACACTGGGCCGTCTCTAGCGATTACTCTCTGCATTTTATTCTATACCCAGAGTGACTCTGCTAGTCGTAAGAGGTGACAAAAGAACACCCCCCCCCCCTCCGCCTCTCCCCCCCTATTTGTCCCACTAAATAGTTATCCCACCACTTGGCCCTGCCCACCCTTGCTGGACTCCCGTATGACGACCCACACGACGTAAAATGGCTCTGATTTGGATGTGGCTTTTTTCTTCATCATCATCTTCCCCATTTCATCATCACTAGCTCATCGTCTCGATTAGCCATTATTGCACAACTATGAGACGTTAAGCCCCATTAACCAATCAATTCTATGAATTCAAGGTCAAACGTCACGATTACACGTTCCCGTTCATTTCGTTTAGAGATGTTTTCTTACTGTAACTTTCGTGGGTCGTATCCCTGATGAAGGGATGCTTGTTTGTCTCACTAACAAGGTCTTCAGTGTTCCCCATGACTGCAAATGTCATCCAACCTCCCTCCTAACATGACTGAAGTACGCCAAACAAGGGAAGATAAAGACAAAGTACTCCTATCAGCCGGGCCGCGAAAATACGCCACTGCTAGTCGCGTCTGTGGCGCCGCTGAATTAGCAGCGAGCGCTAGTGTGAAGACCTACATTTTAAACAATGTACTGCTAAACACGACGACTTGCTAAGTATAGCGCCACTAAGTAGCGCCACTAAGTAGTGCCACTAAGTAGCGCCACTAAGTAGCGCCACTAAGTAGTGCCACTAAGTAGCGCCACTAAGTAGCGCCACTAGGTAGCGCCACTAAGTAGCGCCACTAAGTAGCGCCACTAGGTAGCGCCACTAAGTAGCGCCACTAAGTAGCGCCACTAGGTAGCGCCACTAAGTAGCGCCACTAAGTAGTGCCACTAAGTAGTGCCACTAAGTAGCGCCACTAAGTAGCGCCACTAAGTAGCGCCACTAAGTAGCGCCACTAAGTAGCGCCACTAAGTAGCGCCACTAGGTAGCGCCACTAAGTAGCGCCACTAAGTAGCGCCACCAAGTAGCGCTTCAGAGTGGTTCATGTTAAGCGTAAGATGCAAGAAGGTATCTGGCTAGACCCGACCCCCTCACCAAAAGGACCATAAAAGTCTGCATTTTGCGCCTTATTCTTGGAAGGCACCGGTCTATGAAGTCTTGTTTTTATGCTTATATATAACCCTCATACCAAGCTCGAAGCTCGATGATGAGTGACTATCTTATATCCTGCTGACCTACTGGTTTAGTTCCCCAACATTTAGTTCACACTGTCTACGTACTTCGTGAATTTTGCTAACAATTCATATTCTTTCAAGCTGATCTTTTCTCTTTTTAAATCTCCCTAATATGTAGGGGTCTAAGATCTCGGATCTATGTATGACTATAGATTCCTTTCAAAAATTATATTATTAGTACAAATGAGTCAAACAACATAACATTGAATGACTATATATTATATTACGTTACCCTTTCGTTCGGGTGTACTGTTTAAATGTACAGTCACTTAAAAAACAAATTAATAAATAAATACATAATTATAAAAGAAAATAAGCCTAAAGTACATTGTCATTTTTATTTTCTTCGCATGCTTTTGAGAAGGTGTGATGGATCGTACATTGCAAATACTTTTTGCAATGCAAACGATTTGTTACATAAATGACATTTGTGACGTTCTTTGCGACCACATTCGTGCTTTAAATGCGCATCTAGATTTTGTTTTAATGCAAACGATTTGTTACATGAATGACATTTGTGAGGTTATAAATAAAGTTAAAGGTAAATAAATATAAAACGTGTATATAATATGAACAATATATACAATATGAAGTCAGAGGGCATGTATGTCTTGAGTGACTGTTGACCGAAACATCGTAATCATAACGTCTCACCATTTTTGTTGTGCATTTTCAATGTACTCTTTTAAATCCTAAATTTAATATCTTACGTCTAAGGTGAGCTGTTGGATCGTGCCCCTACATCATAATAGTCCAGCCGATTTTCATCTATCGACATAACCTGTGTATACATGAACATGTACATACATACATAGCTTTATGATGAAACCCATATCATGTACCCCGCATAGATATTGCCATTGGTGCACAAAACGTGCTTATACTTGGCCAGTGACTGCAGCAATAAAGACTATGTATTATTATTATTAGGTTCTTGTTATTGCCATTCACGTTATAACTAGCGAGAAGCTGATCAGAGTGTAAAAGCTCTTTTTTCTCCTGAAAAGTATTTTTTGTTTGTACTGTCAATGTATAACTGGTAAGCCGGGGTGGCTTGATTTTCTTAAAGAATTCGTACAAATCCAATAGTTTAAAGTAGGCTTGAAGTTCCGTCCGATTCTGCAGAGCTGGTGCTTTATGAATAGCTTGTACTTTTTTCGGTTAGGAGAATTTCAGAAGAGTCAATTATGAATCATAAGATCTCGACACTAACTGTATATCATCTTCTTTTTAAATGCCTCCATTTGGCTATTATGCCATCATGCTGGATCTAGGATCTGGTCAACCAGTAGATGCACTTCTTTTTCCACCCTCTTCATGTCGCTCGGCATTGCGTCAGTTTTGAACACACAAAAAGGTGGCTCCCGTCTTGCTCCCCATTCTCTCACAGCTTGCAGGTACTGATCTCAAACACCTCTATTCAGTGGAGATGCTTCTCTAGAAGAACGTGCTGCGTTTTCATCCCAAGTCTGATGAGACTTATAAAAACAGTGGGTTTGATAACATAATGGTATATGCTGCCCTCTGACCTAATTCTACTAACTCTGACCACCTCGCAAAAATAGAGTAAATTGTCATGGAGTGCTGCAAATTCACACTGCACTTTTTAAACTTTGATGTCGCATATAGGTTAAACAGTTGTCGTATGATTCCTCTTCCAACAGAGTCCTCGCTTTGAATTTAATGTTTTGTTTTTCTGCGGGAGGCAGTATAGTTCAAAATTTCCTTTTTGTGGTTTTATTTTGAACAGATTTGCAACCCAAAATTGGAACGTTCCGTTTATTATGCCGGCATGTCATGTTGATCATTTGGAGTAGATTTACCTGGTGCTACTACATTACCTAGTTCTTGTAATGCAATACGTATCAGGGCGTTATCATTTTCAGTTCATTGAATACACGAATAGTAATAATAATACCTATTCGTTTTTGTAATCACATCCTACAGCCATTTTGTCCTATTGCCCATGTCGTCTGGGTCTGTTTCTTCACCCGAATCTCACTGTATGGTGCCCTATTCATGCATGTACTGAGGAGGGGTTTGCTGTGTTGTTTTAAAATCAATTCGAGGTTTCTATCAGTTGGTAACGATTGTATTTATCAGTATTATGTCACCTAGGATGACTCTGCCTGTCATACGAGGGAACTAAACCAATTCTCCCACTACCCCTATCAAATCTTTTCTCCTACATGTCACTTCCCTCCCTAAAAATGTGAGACGTTTTCTTTTTGAATTAGTGATGTTTCTAATAACTTCAGTCTTGATTATTAGGAGAAGATCTACCTGTTTCGACTTCAGTTTCTAGTTCTTGTAATGCAGTGCGTAACCGCGCGGTATCATTTCCAGATAAATTAATACACGGATAGAAATAATAATACCTATTCGTTTTTGTAATCACTTGCTACAGCCATATTGTTCTATTGTCCACATGTCCTCAGGATCAGTTTCTTCACCCGAATCTCATTGGATGTTGCCCTTATCATGGATGTACTGAGGAGGGGTTTGCTTTGTTGTTTTAAAACAATTCTAAGTTCGCCTAGGATGACTCTGCCTGTCATACGAAGGGACTGAATTGTGACGATCTTTGCGACCACAGTCATGCTTTGCTCTCGTAGCTCTAGGGACAGCTAGCGCAATGAAACCTCGTCCCACTCTGCACGCCGCTATCAGGAACAGGACGCCACACTTCATCGGCACCTGCAATATATACACAACATATAAGAAAGTTAATATGACTTTGTTTAATGCATGCCAGCCATACCACCAAAAACGATGCCGAAAGGTTTAACGATCGGAAACAACACGAGGCAGGAATACATACATGCAGTTGCGCAACGTCAGCTACATTCGAATTCTCGTTATAAAATAAATTATTTGCTGTCGATCTTATTATCTCTTTGTATCTAATGGCACAACGACGTCATTTGCGATAGTATTGTTGTATCCAATGACAAGACGTCATTGGCACCTTACGCACATACGTTGGTTCTTGCATATGGTAAGATACACATACTGAATAAGCTAATGATAAATACGTGTGTTCTAGGGATGATTGATATCAATGCAATCACGTATCGCTATTGACACTCTATGTTAATAATATATTCCACAATACACATGATGCTACTAACGTCGATACAATTATCAGACATGCTATTGTAAAGTGGAAGTTCTCAGGTCGGTGAGAGAGTATAGTTGGTTTAAGGCTAGTACAGTGCATATATAGATAAAAGAACAATTGGCCAATAATGGAACCTTGAAAACCCCGGACTACCTACTTTTATTAATTTAATACATACTATTGTTACTTCTATAATACCTTTTTTTTTGGAAGGCGTTGTCGACCTCTGTTTTTTGTTCAGCAAATGTACTCAGTTTTGGATTGTTTCGGTGCCCCCTCAGGCTTCGTCACTTCGGCCATAGTCACCGGTATCGGTGGAAGAAGCGAGAGTCAACGATGTTATTGCCACCCCCCCCCCCCTCCACCCTACTTTTAATGAATACGTACTCTTATAACTAATATATTCAGTGCTCTTTTTCTAGAATACACTTACCGGTACGGTCGGTATTGTGTTTCCTAGGACTGGTGTGCTGATAAGGTAATGCGTTATAGCTGGGCCTCCAGACACTGGAGGAAAATTCGCGACAGACGAAACAAATTTTTTTTGATGAATTCGTATCATACATCGGCTTAATGCAAAGCATGTTGTATTGATAGCCCCTGACTGGGATTAGATCCTATGACCATATGTTCGAGCACCGCGTAAACTAGTGACCATAGAATAGAATATCTAAGTGTCATTAGTGATGTTTCATTGTAATAAGGCGGAAACTAAAACTCGGCACTGGTCCCGGTCAGCCCTCTCCGGTCTCAACGCCCATTGAGTCCGCCCCTGGCTACCACGGCCATACACGAGGTGCATCTACCCACTAAAAGTTCAGTAGGTGAAGAATTCCAGTGTTTCTTGGTCTTCATGCGATCAGATCTAAGATCGTTGCTGATGACGTAAAGATGCAGATGACTCAAATTCCAGATAAATTAGGAAATGTAAAATAAAATAAAATAGAATTATAACAAACCCTCAGCTAGCTCAACTTTGGGTTGTTGTAGTGCACAAACAAATATATATATGGAAATGTAGTTGTTGCTGGATAAAAAAATGAATTAGTGGTTGTAGAATATGGAAAAATTCACTTTATTGAGACTTTAAATATCTTCTTTTGGAAGAACCAAGAAATGAACCTTTACCTAGGGAGAAATAAATTACAAATTAGACATTAACATGTCGGTACTCGATAGTCAATACTGAGAATTACAATACACTTGGAAAACCTGTGCGCAGCATCACAGCTCATGCACTCCTTGGATGGAAAAGAGGCATAACTTATTAATATTATGTATCATGACTCTTATACATCTCATCAATTTAGATTACTTTGGCATCATCTGGTAACGTGAGGTATCCCGTTTGCTGTCAAATTTAGTACAGTAGTTTTAAACATAGAAGGGTTTCAAAATAAAATAACATACATAAAAGATAATATAGGATTAAAAAGTTAACATGTACACAAACATATAGTCGACTGTTAAATATGAACATAGAAAACAAACATCAAAATACGTACGTAGAATCAGGCCACTGGATGCATTATAATATGCAAAAATTGAGTTCTAATGTCAGTTGTCCCAAAACAACCTTGCAGCTATGCTTTAACAGTTACAGTTGCTTTACAGTTGATATTAGGTTTTCACTTTCAGGACTTACAGTCATACTTCATATGCGTACACAGGTTACGTATGTACTTGAAGTTGAAGTTTCATTTATTGGTATACATACAGTCGATAGTAGGTTTCCAATTTCAGGACTTACAGTCATACTTCATATGCGTACACAGGTTTCGTTTGTACTTGAAGTTGAAGCTTCATTTACTGGTAGACATACAGTTGATAGTAGGTTTCCTTTTTCAGGACATACAGTTACGCTTAATTTGTGTGCCAAGACTATGTTTGTGCTTGAAGCTTAAAGAACAACTTGAAGCTGAAGAACAACGCTATGTTAAGTTTTTGATTGATTTTCATCTGATATGTCTCGTTGAATTTGAGACTAGATCTTTGGGGAGGGGAGGGGGGTCAGAAAGTAGAGTGTAGGTAATTTCCCCTTTTGCCCCCCCCCCCATGTTTTTACGCGCCTGTTTGAAGGTTGAATTGAAAATAAGAAGTGGTTTCTCGGTTCATTTTAGACTTTGAAGCCATTATACACGATATATCCATTCGTCACTCTCGAGAAAACACAACTACAACATTACATCCACCCAACAGTATCTACAATCCATTGCCCCCCCCCCCCCCCCCTCCACCCAGCCGCCGACCACCCAAACATTGTGTGTGCATTGAAACGGCGCTTTCCAGGAAAACAGAAAAGTGAGAATAGGTAAATTCTCTCATGCGGTTCCCGGAAGCTTCCCTTGACAAAATGTTGACATTCGGCATTTTCAACAAAGTACAGAACAAACCAAATAATCTTTCCTGAGAACTGATAGAGTGGTCGCGAAGGTGGCGACACTATTATATTGCAAATATATTTGGTAGAATTGTTACATGTAACAGTAATTCTTTCGCTTCCAGGCTAATCGTGGCGTACCGGCTATAGTGAGAGATTTAGTTTTACCGGTAAGCCTCATGTGTAAGCCTGGACGAGACCGAAAAAAGCCTGACTATATTATAATAATACCTACTTTTAATGAGGGCGTCACCGACATCTGGTCTCTTCAGCAGACGTACTATTGTTTCGGTGCCCCGTCAGGCTTCGTCACTTCGTCCATAGTCAGAGGTGCTGGTGAACTGAAGGAACGAGACTCAACGGAGTTTTTGTGGGAAATGCAGGCTGGGAGATTTTCCCAATCCAGCTAAGAAATAACGCGAGTTAGATATGTTAACGTAAAACAATTGATAAACTTAATGATTTTAAGATATGACAATTTGAAAAGGGAATTGAATGATTGTGCTGCACAGGTTATTTTTGTTTTGATTAATTTCTAATTAGGTTTAGTCTTTAGTTGCGAAGACTTCCTGCTCAGCCTGGTGGTGTCTTCTGTTGTGGGTGTCATCCGTTTGACTCTAGTTTCGAGACCCTTGGGGCATTGTTAGACGGAGTAGGCGGTGAGAGCCATTCGTGCTCGAATGATCTAGCCTAGCTTTTCGCTTTTAGTGGTATTTCTCCATAGGTCCTAAAGTAAATGATAGGAACTATCGCAGACCATATAACTGTTTCACTAGACAATTCAGTGATTATCTATAACCGCTGAAAACCTATTTCTACAAAACTCACACTTACTAACTATACGTTGGCCTTCCTTGTTACCCATGGTTGCCTCTAAGTTCTAAAACACTATGTTTCACTACATTAGATGGTTTCTTACTTTCAATCAAGCCAAATAAACTTCTCGCTCACATGTGGTTAGGATTGTCAAAACAAAAGGGTGTACTGTACTGCCATCTGTCGAGATTATGTAGCAATAAGTTAAACCTCACTAGCTGTCAAGTTAATGAAATGTGAATGAAATTATGACAGTAAAGATAAAAATGTAGGTATAAGACGATATTGCAAGCACTGTAAGCGCACACTGTAGTTTTGTCAAGAGATAACCAAATCCAAGCCAGCGCACTTACTATGAACAAAGTTCATTTAAACTCAACTACCCATACCAAAACAAAGAATGTTTCATAAAAAAGAAACTAAAATATTTTTGATATTTAAAAAAAAAATTTAAGACCACGTTTTTAATGTAACCTATATGAACACATTAAGAATTGAACTAGGTCTATGTTATTGCGCAAGGCACAGGTCATCTTCCACCAATTGTTTCATGATGTTATCATATTTCACTGCGCTCAGTCATAGCAGTGCAGCATATCGTGTCGATGGGAATTTTTTCCCATCTGCTAAATAAACAAACAACGTACTCTTAGCAGAGATAGGCATTAATAACCTGGATGTTTTGTTGCCTTTAAACATCAATCGATTATTAATAAAACAATTCTTCTATCTGCAGTCCAGCAATTATATTAGCCATATCTTTTGCGTCCTGAGTTAAATATGTCTTGCCTTCATTTGGTGAGGGATTCAGCTACCACTATGGCAGTTCCTTTAAGTGCTCGTTTTGCATTCCATACCGCGTTTCTTGGCTGGTATCCCATGAACTTGACTATCATAGGCCTCTTGCCTTTTGAAGCTTGTATGAAATGAGTTCTGGAGACAAGACATGTCGTGTCTTATTTACTACGTTTACTTACGTACTAGCAAGAACGACATTAGTAAAAGTTCCCACAACCGTTTCTCACTTAGGTTGTCAAAGTGGTTTACAGAGTGAATGTTTTCTGGCAGTAATGACACTTCAGCACCTCACTGCACTCATACTTCAAATGTGTATGTATGTATGTTATCTTTATTCACAACAGGGCATACGCCCCACAAGTGAAGTGACGAGTCGGTTCAGAAATGTAGCTTTTCAGGCACTTTTCAAATTTGTACGTTTTTGCAGTCATATTTAATATGGGTCCCAAGGTTACACTTGTGCATGAATCTCTTGCTACAGTTTAGACACTGGAACCTGGAGCTCTTCTGTGCGTCCTTCACGGCAAGCTAGCAGCCAACGAGACCTAGCTAAACAATTCAAGCCATTAGTACTATTAAAGCGATGCAAAACTGTCAGACAAATATGTTTCAAATTTAAAAGGCAAAGAAAAACAAGCGACAAGAGTAAAGCATGGCACTTCCCCCCCCCCCCCCCCCCTCCACTACCCCTCACTAACCAACTGAAGATCTCTTCTCCCACTAGGCCCTGCCCTCCCTTGCTGGACTCCCCTTAAATGGTGACCCCCGTGATGTATAATGGATCTGATCTGATTCCGAAGACCGTTATATAACCTAGGCTGTATAGTTCAAATAATCAAAGGAACTTGCATGGGTCCTCGAATTTTGGATTCAGTGAGGTTGTGATACCTTAAGCTATATCGCTCATAATGTTGGGTTTTTGCCGCCACATTGTCGTCTAGTTTGTATGGGGAAGTGCAACTGTGCCGCGATCCATGTGGGGCCGGCGGTCTTCGCCTGGTAGGCCTAAGTGGACCTACAACATGTCGAAGGAAGTGATAGTTGGTTTAGCTTATTTATAGGTACACTTGTCATTAAAAATGAGGAAGATCAAAAGAAGATGTTCGCATACCTTATTGTACTGGAGTAGGGCAGCCTAAAGAGTGGATCTACATAGCTTGAAGATTTGCAAGAAGAAGAAGAGATTGTTCATTTTAGGAATTTTACCCGGAACTATTGAAATGGTTCTTGTGCTTAGAGTTCCAAAGAACCTCTTTAATTGTATTCACTTCGATTAGGTTCAAAAGCAAGACATTGTTCCACTGAATGTTGTGAACGAATAACTCGATACTGAGGATCAATAATAATAATTGTAGCTATTTGCTTTTGTAATCACTTGCTGCAGCCGTATTGTTTGACTGCCCATACATTGTCAGGGTCTGTCTCATCGCACCATGTCTTAGGCCTCATCGTGCACACCACCAAGGCCGTCTAGATATATCGCTTCGCTCTCCAGGCCTGCAACTGCTTGGCGTGACGTCACGAGCATAGGCGGACTGGCAAGCGGCCATAGCATGGCGCGCATAGGAATAATACGGCGCGCAACACAGTATTTGCCTTATAAAACAAAGTTACTCACTATTTTGCCCCCTCATATGCATGTCCCAAGAAAAGGATAAAGTTACGGTGCGGATGGTACCGAATTTGTTCCGCGTTTACATCATTTGACTGCGTAATTGGCACCTAAATAAACTATTGACGTTTCTAATTTTGAGCCCATAGGCTTATGACACTTCTATTTTACATACGATTTATTCGGAAAAAGCGTATAATTCAAATTTGTGGTTATGAAATAAAGTGGATAACTTGGATTATTTTGTATTCCAATTATGAATCATAGCATCATAGTAAATGATATATCTTATTATTCATGCTTACTTTTTAATTATTTGGATGGTATTGGTTATTGTATATCATGTTTGACTCTACAACTGATAATTTAATATCGTAAATTGGTTGATTTTGGTGTAAATAAATTATTTAAAGCATTTTGGACTACTTGTTTGTCCTGTTGATGTACTGTAGTTCGATTTACAGCCCGGCACGCAACATTTGCGAGGCATTTTGTCCGCCGAACCTCAGAGTTTATTTTTATGGGAATAAAATATATTCATAAAACGTCATTTTAAAAGAAAATATTAACGGGATTGTCACTGTGAAGACACGATATCACGAATAATCACTGAACATGATTATAAATAACACTTCACATACTTCACGACAAAAATGTTTCAAATGTTTCTTTTTCCACACAAATACACACTGTACACACCCGCACAAAACTCGGCTCGAATGTAACATGTTGTCTCGACTATTAGGTAAAGACGTGACTTAATTGAAACTGTACTGTATACCTACCTAAGTAACCCATATTGTAGCTCAGACGGAAATAGCTATTTCTTGGATACGTAAATAAGTCGTCAATGGACCATTCAAAGACAATGCAAATGTCAATGGACTTTTAAAGGAATTTTAATCCCATTACTTGCTACACAGGAAGTGCAAACATATTTCAGATGGTGCAGAATATTATACTGTCTAGTATTTAAATACATCATGCATCAGACGGTCGGGAATGTCAAGAAAACAAATAAAATTGGGAGATGTTGTGTAGCGCGCAATGCTTTTCACAGCGCGTTTAGCCGAGCCATCCGCCTACTTGCGTGACGTCACAGCGGTGATCGAGAGCCAGTTGCAGGCCTGTACATCACGAAGGCCCCGACACCACACTCATGTTGACTCTCTGACGTCACCGTTGTGTGTCACCATGTATCATCGGACATAATATATCCATAGAGTGGATAGAAACTAACAGCTTACCTTGAGTATCTCGACAGCTTCTAGACAGATAATAGTAATAATTTATAATTATGCTTGTCTACCGCGATGTCCCCCCCCCCCTCTTCCTATCATATACCTTCATGGAATGACTGTTACCTTGATGAGGCGTCTGTTTCGTCTCTGTTTGCTCTCACACCTGCCTTGCGAATTGCAGAAATAACTTCATCATTGGTTACCTGTTTAAATGACCGACTTCCAGCTTCCTGTACACTCAAATCACGAAACTCACCAATATCTTTTGAACAATCTGTAGTGTTTACTACAAAGCTCTTCTGCAACAGACTACAAATTTCATGATAAGATGTGTAAGACACTCCATTTTCAGTAAAAGATGAAATATTACACCCTTGTTTGATTTAATACCCGTAAACGTATTATAAACCGACCATAAAGATTTCGAAGAAATATCAGTATCAAAAGATGACTTAAAATACTCACGTTTAGAAAAACGAATGCAATTATTTACCTTGTTCCGAATATGTTTATACTCATCCCATGTGGATTGCTGTCTCGAAGTACGGAATTGTTTCCGCAAGTGGTCCCTCCTGTGCATCCATCTTCTAATTTTTGAAGATAACCATGGAGCCGATTTTCCTTTTACTCGTAACTTTTAAATTGGTGCATGATTATTAAGAGTGTCCAAAACAATATTATTAAATAATTCTAATTTATCATTAGCACTTACCATCATATTAATTTGCTCAAAGGGCCCACTCAAAATATCACTATTTACCCGTTCCCAATCAATATTTTTAAAATTTCTGGTATTAACCAGCTTAGGAAGAAACTTCTGTCGATTAATTTTACGAATGCAATAAATTAACTCATGGTCACTAATACCTACAATTATTATACCTGATTGAATAACATTATCATTACGAGAAACATAAATGTGGTCAATTAAACTAGATGACTTAACATTAACTCTTGTATTTAATTTAACTTATTGCACTAGCCCACGAGACCTAGTGAGAAACTTAAATCGATTGACTGGAGCAGTTTTCTTTTGTAGATCAATGTTGAAGTCACCTAGAATGAAAATCTCATTATAATTTGTAACTAAAGTACTTACTAAACTATCAAAAGGCTCGGAAAAATCTTCGGTTTTAACATGAGGGGGTTTATAAACAACTGAAAATACCATAGGTTTCATATGAGCACACCAGAACTTGACTGACTGTAATTCCACATCTAGGGGAAAAGTGATAACACTATCAATGACACTAAACATAAATCTTTCTGCAATATAAATAACTAAACCTCCTCCTTCCCTTACCCGATCAAACCGCAGCATAGTGTAGTTGGAGATCGAAATGAAACCATCTGGAACAGACTCATCGAGAAACGTTTCAGAACAAGCAAATATATCAAATTTGTATGTATCAATAATAAGTCGCAATTGATCAATGTATTTATCTAACTTACGAATATTAAGGTGACCTAACTTCAAACCCTTCTGAAAAGATGTTACCTCTGGAACAAATATATCATTTAATGGTTCATAGTCATAAGACCTAAGACAAGATGTAAAAATATCATGAACATCCAGAGGTGGAAATAAGCAATTCATACAATACCAGACAGGCGCAATTCCTCCAGTAGATGCATCATTCTTCTTAGTGTAGACCTCTTCCAAACCACACTCAATGCAGTGGGAGCTAGTGAAGTTCTGCACACACGATTTACACTCCCACTGATCCCGCACCATATAAAATGTCTCCAAGTTCAAATTCAAACAAGTCATATGATAAAAGTCTTCACATACGCAGCACTGTAAACTTAAAGTTTTATAGTTCTTTTTCAATTTACATTGTAAACAACGACGCACCATGATGATAAATAATATTGATTTGAGATATAAAATGAGTAGTAAATGAAATTTAACAGTACAGTAATAGTTTCCAAAGCTAAAAATTATACAAATCAAATGCCCTAATGCCAAATAGTAAACAAATGTTATTGATATTATGAAAAAAAAAAGCAGTCGAACTAACTTCTTTGCTCTAAAATAAAAGTAAAACACTCAAACGACCATGCAGCACTCTCCAAATGGCCGTTACCAAACTTACAGAAATCACTGCAAACTGACAAAAACGCCCTGCTTACATAAAACTTCTAAATACGTATCAAATGAAAAAAAATGCCATAAAATAAAGATATCAAACAAATAATTCGAGAAAGCTAGGCTACAATAGCTGTCAAATGAGCTATTTTCAACTGTTTTTTATTTGAGATCAAGCCCTAAAGAAATAACAAAACAACCAAAACTCAACAGTGCCCACACTGAGGGCGTGAGGTGGGCGTGGAAGGGGTTGTAGATGGTCCTGGTGATGACGATGTGGTGTAACTGGCGTAAACTGTGTGTGAGGTCTCAACAGTGCTCACATTGAGGGCGTGTGGTGGGCGTGGAAGGTGTTGTAGATGGTCGTGGTGATGACGATGTGGTGTAACTGGCGTAAACTGTGTGTGAGGTCTTAACAGTGCCCACACTGAGGGCGTGTGGTGGGCGTGGAAGGTGTTGTAGATAGATGGTCGTGGTGATGACGATGTGGTGTAACTGGCGTAAACTGTGTGTGGGGTCTCAACAGTGCCCACTCTGAGGGCGTGTGGTGGGCGTGGAAGGTGTTGTAGATGGTCCTGGTGATGACGATGTGGTGTAACTGGCGTAAACTGTGTGTGAGGTCTCAACAGTGCTCACACTGAGGGCGTGTGGTGGGCGTGGAAGGTGTTGTAGATGGTCGTGGTGATGACGATGTGGTGTAACTGGCGTAAACTGTGTGTGAGGTCTTAACAGTGCCCACACTGAGGGCGTGTGGTGGGCGTGGAAGGTGTTGTAGATAGATGGTCGTGGTGATGACGATGTGGTGTAACTGGCGTAAACTGTGTGTGAGGTCTCAACAGTGCTCACACCGAGGGCGTGTGGTGGGCGTGGAAGGTGTTGTAGATGGTCGTGGTGGTGACGATGTGGTGTAACTGGCGTAAACTGTGTGTGGGGTCTCAACAGTGCTCACACTGAGGGCGTGTGGTGGGCGTGGAAGGTGTTGTAGATGGTCGTGGTGATGACGATGTGGTGTAACTGGCGTAAACTGTGTGTGGGGTCTAAACAGTGCTCACACTGAGGGCGTATGGTGGGCGTGGAAGGTGTTGTAGATGGTCGTGGTGATGACGATGTGGTGTATCTGGCGTAAACTGTGTGTGGGGTCTCAACAGTGCTCACAATGAGGGCGTGTGGTGGGCGTGGAAGGTGTTGTAGATGGTCGTGGTGATGACGATGTGGTGTAACTGGCGTAAACTGTGTGTGGGGTCTCAACAGTGCTCACACTGAGGGCGTGTGGTGGGCGTGGAAGGTGTTGTAGATGGTCGTGGTGATGACGATGTGGTGTAACTGGCGTAAACTGTGTGTGGGGTCTCAACAGTGCCCACACTGAGGGCGTGTGGTGGGCGTGGAAGGTGTTGTAGATGGTCGTGGTGATGACGATGTGGTGTAACTGGCGTAAACTTTGTGTGAGGTCTCAACAGTGCTCACACCGAGGGCGTGTGGTGGGCTTGGAAGGTGTTGTAGATGGTCGTGGTGATGACGATGTGGTGTAACTGGCGTAAACTGTGTGTGAGGTCTCAACAGTGCTCACACTGAGGGCGTGTGGTGGGCGTGGAAGGTGTTGTAGATGGTCGTGGTGATGACGATGTGGTGTAACTGGCGTAAACTGTGTGTGAGGTCTCAACAGTGCCTACACCGAGGGCGTGTGGTGGGCGTGGAAGGTGTTGTAGATGGTCGTGGTGATGACGATGTGGTGTAACTGGCGTAAACTGTGTGTGAGGTCTCAACAGTGCCCACACTGAGGGCGTGTGGTGGGCTTGGAAGGTGTTGTAGATGGTCGTGGTGATGACGATGTGGTGTAACTGGCGTAAACTGTGTGTGAGGTCTCAACAGTGCTCACACTGAGGGCGTGTGGTGGGCGTGGAAGGTGTTGTAGATGGTCGTGGTGATGACGATGTGGTGTAACTGGCGTAAACTGTGTGTGAGGTCTCAACAGTGCCTACACCGAGGGCGTGTGGTGGGCGTGGAAGGTGTTGTAGATGGTCGTGGTGATGACGATGTGGTGTAACTGGCGTAAACTGTGTGTGAGGTCTCAACAGTGCCTACACTGAGGGCGTGTGGTGGGCGTGGAAGGTGTTGTAGATGGTCGTGGTGATGACGATGTGGTGTAACTGGCGTAAACTGTGTGTGGGGTCTCAACAGTGCTCACACTGAGGGCGTGTGGTGGGCGTGGAAGGTGTTGTAGATAGATGGTCGTGGTGATGACGATGTGGTGTAACTGGCGTAAACTGTGTGTGAGGTCTCAACAGTGCTCACACCGAGGGCGTGTGGTGGGCGTGGAAGGTGTTGTAGATGGTCGTGGTGATGACGATGTGGTGTAACTGGCGTAAACTGTGTGTGGGGTCTCAACAGTGCTCACACTGAGGGCGTGTGGTGGGCGTGGAAGGTGTTGTAGATGGTCGTGGTGATGACGATGTGGTGTAACTGGCGTAAACTGTGTGTGAGGTCTCAACAGTGCTCACACTGAGGGCGTGTGGTGGGCGTGGAAGGTGTTGTAGATGGTCGTGGTGATGGCGATGTGGTGTAACTGGCGTAAACTGTGTGTGAGGTCTCAACAGTGCTCACACTGAGGGCGTGTGGTGGGCGTGGAAGGTGTTGTAGATGGTCGTGGTGATGGCGATGTGGTGTAACTGGCGTAAACTGTGTGTGAGGTCTTAACAGTGCCCACACTGAGGGCGTGTGGTGGGCGTGGAAGGTGTTGTAGATGGTCGTGGTGATGACGATGTGGTGTAACTGGCGTAAACTGTGTGTGGGGTCTCAACAGTGCCCACTCTGAGGGCGTGTGGTGGGCGTGGAAGGTGTTGTAGATGGTCCTGGTGATGACGATGTGGTGTAACTGGCGTAAACTGTGTGTGAGGTCTCAACAGTGCTCACACTGAGGGCGTGTGGTGGGCGTGGAAGGTGTTGTAGATGGTCGTGGTGTTGACAATGTGATGATTATTCCCTCTTGTTGGCTCGAGACATCATTGACTTTGGTATGGTGATTACTGCTACTAGAGAAAGCGAACGTATTACTGTTTACTATATTAAAAACAGATTTATTAGAATTAGACGCGACTGTGCCGAAATGAAATGCGGCCCTGAGATAAGCCAATCTAAATATGATAAAAAGAAGATCTATAACCTTTTATTAATTTATTTACATGTTATATAAAAATTGTCACGAGAACATGCAAAAAATTATGAACGAAAGAGAACAAAACCAACAAAGAATAAACATAACAATGATAATTGGGAAATGAGTTAAGTATAGGAAGGCGCAATCGAACACCGTTTATTATAAGGTTCGTTACTTGTCGGCTCCAGACTCCGAAGTCAAAGTAATCTTGTCCCTGTGTCCCCACACATTCTTACCGGACCTTATTTTGTCCCGTTTTGTTTTAACATACCGATTTCACTTGTAGATTGTGCAGGAAGGTCTGTTTACTTATAAAGCAGAATCATATTCCAATTTTAAATATCCCCAGCCGGAACCGGAAATCGAAACCAGGTCTTTCTGGGAATGGGAATAAACCCACTGGACCAACAATTTGATGATTTGCTCTGTATTTCCTTTGCTCATTATGAAATGACTCAGTCAACTTTATAAACGTTAACATTTTTTCTGGCCTTTCTCAAGTTAGAAAAACAGAAAAACTCAAAGTATTTTACCAAAATTGTTTTTCACTGACGTTATCTTTACCTCAATTTATATCATTCGTCTATATTGACTAGGAAAACCTAACCAAAACCTTTAGTCACGATTGCTGGTAGCGGGTATCGAACCGGCGACCTCAAGAACTAGAGCCTCGTGTGCTAACACTGGGCCGTCTCTAGCGATTACTCTCTGCATTTTATTCTATACCCAGAGTGACTCTGCTAGTCTTAAGAGGGACAAAAGAACCCCCCCCCCACCCCCCCCCGCCTCCCCACTGTCCCACTAATTAGTTATCCCACCACTTGTACCTGCCCACCCTTGCTCGACTCCCGTATGACGACCCACACGGTCGTATCCCTGAAAAGGATGTTTGTTTGTCTCACTAACAAGGTCTTCAGTGTTCCTCATGGCTGCAAACCGCATCCAACCTCCCTCTTAACATGACTGAAGTACGCCAAACAAGGGAAGATAAAGACAAAGTACTGGTATCGGCCGGGCCGCGAAAATACGCCACTGCTAGTTGCGTCTGTGGCGCCGCTGAAATAGCAGCGAGTGCTTATAATTCATTTTCTTTCAAGATGATCTTTTCCTAATTTAAATCTCCCTAATATGTAGGGGTCTAAGATCTAGATCAGATCTATGTATGACTTTAGATTTCTTTCAATAATAAATAATATTATAAGTACAAATGAGTTAAACAACATAACCTTGAAGACTATATTTTATATTACTTTACGCTTTCGGGTGTACAGTACAAATGTAGTCACTTAATCAACAAATTAATAAATAAATACATGTATATAACAGAAAATAACCATAATTATATCGTCATTTTTATTTTCGTCGCATGCTTCTGAGGTGTGATGGATCGTACATTGCAAATATTTTTTCGATATTTTAAATTGAAATAGTAAGTAGATAGTCTCCCCACCCGGGCCCATTTCTATTAGTGATGTCATGGTGGCACCTACACATAATTAAGATAACATCGGCTTCTCGTGTTGTTGAATTCTTTGTCTTCTTTTGGAGGGAGCCGCCATGTGAAGCCTGTGTGATGCGATTGTGACATTGTCAGCGAGTTCTTGTACTTACAGATATGTATTTGAATTGTGTTTATTAATCAACAAGTTCTTTTACTTTGGGTTGAGATTGTGACTAACCGCACTTAGGCAAATGAGTATCCATAGTTGTTGAGCAGCAAGAAAAAGCCATTCTATCATCATGTCGATCGTAGGCCTACGTTCTTCTTTGTCTACACTGGCCCGAAGCCTGTTCCCTCGTTGAATACGGCGAGGGTATGTATGATTGCCGTCAGTCAATCGCACACGAGACATTGTTCTGCTGTTCGAGATCTGTGGACACTACGGTTACATGAGACCTAGTCTGATCCGATCTTTGATTTGTGCTGTGCTGTTTGTGCCGTTGTTGTCAACGTGGCTGCCTTTAGCTTGCTTTGGTGGCTCGTTAGCTTGGTAGATAGTTACCAAATGGATATTTAATGTATATTAATGTCATAATGGATGACGTGTACTCACAAATTATTGTGTCGAGTGGTTCAAGTTTTGATCTGCTAGATTTAGCTTGTTTATTTGTTCTGTCCCTTGGATCATTCTTATTCGGTACTAACTATTCACATGATGTTTTGTTATGTGCTTTTAATAGGTGTCAAAGTATGCGTGTTGCGCATTGCAACAACACAACGTCACAACATAAGACAGGCCTACCAGTCTGCCTGTCTAGTTTGGAAACTTGTTCCTTATTTCCCTTGATTGGTACATGCTACAGAATATATCTTCTCCAAAGAGACAGTATGAGGGGCCTGGGTTGTGACTTGTGAGGCCCCTTGTCCCAAAGCTGATTCGTGTCCCTGTGTTGTTCTTCTCTACTGTTTTGGTCACTCAGTAACTCGTTGTATCAATTCGCTTGCCAAGTGCCCAATAACCAACAGTGACAACGTAGTGCATGTTACTAGCTTCAAACATATCACTTGATAGCCAACAATTGTACATACAAGAATTGGGACTGGCAATGCCCACAATATTTCCATTGAATTACTTTATTTTGTAGACGTTCCATTTCGTCATCTCCTAGTTCATACATAAATGAAAAAGCATATCAAAAGCTCATCCTGCACCTCAGTAACATATTTTCCGTCCTGGATTTGATTGGATCATTAATTGCTTGAATATGTCCACTGTTACATTTTATTTACGCAAGTGTGTCGAAAATATTGACGAATGTACGATTTACGCGTTAGCCATTACTTATCGCCTTCTTTTTGCTTAGAAGACAATGATACTGTAGCATCTCTGCGTGTATCACCCACTCACCTTTGGCACCACCATGACGCGTAGGATGATCTCTTACGTTCAGAACAACATACAACGTTCCTATTCAACAAGTGTGTGAGCCTCCAGCACTCGTACTAGCACTTGCATTTGCAGCATTGCTAAATGCTAAGTCCTGTGCAACCTGCAGACTAAATATGCTTGCAACCGTACAAATATACTAAGTACTACTATACTTAATGCAATAAATAAAATAATAAATAAATAAGTAATAAAAATAATTAAATATTACAAATACAAAATACCATACTAAATACTAAGTTCTGTGATACCTGCGGACTAAGGGTGCTCCCGAAACATACAGCTATATGGTGGATTGACTCTCATCTTTAATGTCTACATCAACAGCTTTGCTAAATACTAAGTTCTGTGATACCTGCAGACTAAGGGTGCTCCCGAAACATACAGCTATATGGTGGATTGACTCTCATCTTTAATGTCTACATCAACAGCTTTGCTAAATACTAAGTTCTTTACAACCTGTAGACTAAACATGATTGCAAAACATACAAATATACAAAGTACTACAATACTAAATACAATTAATAAATAAATAAGAAATTTAAAATAAATACTACAAATACTAAGTTCTGTGATACCTGCAGACTAAGGGTGCTCCCGAAACATACTGCTATATGGTGGATTTACGCTCTTGTTTGCTGCCATCCTGCACAGTGAGCCGATATGCTGTCATCTTCTAAGTTCTTACGTGTCAAGCAATCGGCAACATCCAAGAGTAATGTACTCGTACAAATTAATTCTCTAAAAGGCAAGTGTGGCATTAAAAAAAATGTATAGTTATTTACATTTTTAATCTTTATTGTGAGATAACAGTAATTTGTTGTCCCTACTGGGGATCGAACTCTGAACGTCCGAACAATTTCCCACAGTGTCTGAATGGCCCAAACTCACCTAGATAGAAAACTTTCTACCCTACCAATAATAGTGGTACCAAAAAAAATGCATTAAAAATGTGTGAAAACGAGTCAATAAGCGAAACAGTCTCCTCGACGAAACACACATGTTTCAAATACTCGATCAACCAGCCCACAATTATGGACTGGTTTAAAGAAACAAACATGTTCCAAAAAGCGGAAGACTTGGATATTTCTGCAGCAACACATTACCTACTTTACATTCATGTCTCCAGGTATAGTCATTTTACTGGCAACTCACTTTTCTCCTTCTTTTCCTGTGCGCGAATTGGATGTCTAGAGTCTAGACATCCAATTCGCGCTCTTAGACTCTAGACAACATCCGATGTATTCTGGTGTCTGTAAATAGCTTTATTTTAGAATGTTTATACATGGAGCACAGAAAACATCTTTAGTAGACCTGCGCTCCACTCTTTGATTGGTTTTGGCGATTTGATGCGCCAAGTCCCATTGCCTTAGATGTTCCTCATTGCGGGAGAGGGGCGATAACCTTACTACCGTTGTGGTGTAGCAGTCATTAAACACCTTGTGGTGAATGCCTGCCTGTTGGGCCACGGGTTTCAAGTCGAGCTTTTTGGCAGTGTCCTGTCTATGCCCATTCATCCGGGTGCTTACTGCTTAGCGAGTTGGTGGTAAGGTAAGGCCTATGTACTCGGCAGGACAGCTGGCATTGTAATTGGTAGATGAGGTTGATTGTGATGCAGTTGTTGTGTTGTCTGATGGGGTATGTTTTACCGGTGGAAGTAGAGGGGTGAATGGCGCAGGTCTTGCAGCGTGGTCTGTAGCATGGGTGTGATGCCTGGGGTAGGGGAAGCTTCTCTATCCTCCTATCTGGCGTCTGCCTAACTACGAGGTCGCCGATTTTGGGTGGGCGCCGGAAGTATACCCGAGGTAGGTTATTGGTGAGCTCATTGGTGAGAGTTGATGACTTCAAGATGGGAGCTTTTGCTTCATGATGCTGTTTAGCAGTCGTAAGCCTGGGTGCTACTGGGTGACCAGTGAGATGATGCTGTTGTTAATGGTTATAATCAATTATATTCTTTATAACATTTCCATGCATTACTCACGAGTTTTGATTTTTTGAGATTAGATTTTGATCATAAAATGTCCGCCGGTTTACAGGAACTGCAATGGATGCCACTGGGTGACCAGTGAGATGATGCTATTGTTATCTGCATTGTCATCAGCAAGATATTCTCTTAACATACATACATCTAATATTGTCATGTTATCATTGTCCTCTGCAAGGTATTCTCTTAACATAGATATATTTAATATTGTCATGTTATCATGGCCATCTCCTTCATAATCATAACACCTAGTAAATAACACCTAGTGACTGACACCTAGTCGTTTCTGTAATCACTTTGTTGTCATAGTCTCTAACTACGGAATGCCTAATACACTTTTGAAATGTTTTCAACATCAACCTTGTGAAAATATTTCAATTTTCTTTTTTTTTTGGATCATTGTCTTATTGGTTCTGCTTCTTGTTTTCTAACAAGAGGTCCAACTTCAGTGGGTTGTGGAGGCCTCCTGTGTTACGTGTCTCAACATACGGAGTTTTTTTTTACTTTGTTTTGAAAGTCAGGCGTTAACGCTGTGTTATCAGTACGTATACGGAGTGAAATTAGTTTAAATCCTGTTTGATAGTAGGTTGAGTCAGTAAGATGCCATTCAGGGACATGTGACAGTTTTAGTTTGTTTATTTTCCTTTTTATCAGATACTTTCCATCAGATAGGCCTAAAGGTCCGGTTTACCTAAAGTAGGCTTCTCTGGAAGCTGAATGGTCAGCCCTAGCTCTGGATCGGATACCCGGGACCTGTCTCAAAAGTAATATTGTTAGATAGTGAGAACCTACCGTGACACCTACCCAGTTCCGCCGGCTCAGCCTCGAACCCACGGACTCCAAAGTCGACGGTCCCGTAGAAGTACTGGGGCGTAGCTCTAGGGGTGGTTCTCACAACTAAGGGATCGGGACGTACCAGTCCAAGCAGTTAAGGTTACAGGAATGATAAGACTTGATTCAAACAATAAAGGAACCGTGATTTATTGAGTAGACATTTATCCTAACCGTGGCTGAGTGGTGGCGAATCTGTCTACGTGTTTAACCCAGTGCAACTTAGTCTAGACGTGTGGCCGGAGTGCCTCTACCTTGGTGTCCTGGCGTCGTATCCCCTTCTCTGTGTCCGCCTCGGTCGCGCTCGTGACGTTCCCTTGGCCTTGTCGTTCGACGTTCCCTTCGCACTGTTGGATCCTCAGCCGTTCTACCCAGGTGTCGGTCCTCCGTCCGTCCTCGATTCCAGTCCTCAGCCAATTGCCCCGAATAAACCCCGTGACCCCTCGCACCTAAGCTTTCCTACGTCATACCCCAGTCACCCCCTCTCTGCCCCACGCTGGCTGTCCCCAGTCATAATCTACCAATCAAACTACTCGGTTCGACCCCCTCTCGTGGCAATCACGAAAGAGTGGGTCCGGGGCCCACTGACGAAGTCAACGAACCGGCCCCCTCCCGAACCGAGCAGTCAGCAAAGTTGCTGCATAACCAGGAAATTATAACCGGACGAGACTGACGAAATAGCCGAGCACAGCGCATACCTTACGGTGACGACAGCTGTGAGCGAACACAGGTGTCACCGTAAGGTATCCATAAATCACGCAATTAAATAAAACTAAGTAAAAATGAAATAATGAACAATACTAATTTTTATCTCACAATATAGTGTTATTCTAGCTCCATTCCTTCAGTCTGCCTGATGCAATAATCTTCCTGAATGCTTTGCGCTGGGTCCCTATTCTTCCCGCCTAACCCCCTCACCAGAACTCTTGGTGGGCTTCTTTACTTCTGCAGTGCCCAGAATTTCCATATTTTCCCATCTCAATAATTAATATGTTGTTTATTGGAAATGTATTGTTGGGACTGGAAACCTCCAATTTCTACAGCAAGCATATTTAACTGGAGCAACACAAGCAGGCTTTGTGTTGACATTGCTTCGATACATCCAGCTAGACAGTCTCGCTCTATGAGGAATCCTTCCCTTCAATGCTGGCCCTCTTTGCAAGCTGAAACCACTTATTTCACATAGAAACAACACAATAGAAAATCACAAAAATACTTGAAATGTGGTCAAAAACATTCATTGATTTTCTTGATAGAAATCAAGTAGTATTTAGCTCATCACAATTGGGTTTCAAAAAACAAATAATTAACAACAGCGGTGATATATTTCGAATGTACTCTAAAAACATGGACACTGGTAAATATGTAATTGGACTTTTTCGTGACGAGTAGGTACGGCTTCTGACTGCGTTGACCACGGGATACTCCTGAAAATGTAAAATTGAATAATAATAATATGAAATTCTCTTTTAACTGCTGCTTGCTGTTTCACTCGGCTGCTTTGTCTTTGCTTTTCTCCTCTTTTCTTAGGATGTTATCGAAGGTTGTTTCTTTTGAAAGCTCTTGTGATTGTTTCTTAGTCACTTCTGCCGCTCTGCATTTATCTATTGGCTTTTGCTGGGTTATTTATTGGAGTCTTTTGGAGCAAGAGGACTTCTTGAAAATGATTGTTCTGGATTCCGGCAATGTCTCCGTTGAATCTCATCAGTATAGAGGGGTCTTACATCCATTATGCCACACACAAGAATAATAGTAGGGGGCCGGTGGCCAGCCGGAGCTGCGCTGTTGCCACCTTTCTTGTCCATGATTTGTCCGGCCCTTTGAGCACCACGTCTCGCCACGGTTTGTGGTTGGTCTTGTACTCTTGAAGTGTTTCATAGGATGTCTTGAGGCCCTCCTTAGCAACCTAGTTTTTGGCAGAGTTGAAGGAGATACTCGCCGTGTCGGGTGGCGACTTCTTCGAGCTCAATTTCGCAATTTGTCTTGTGCGTCGGTCTTCTCGTTGCCCAGGATGTTGCAGTGGCTGGGCACCCACTGGATTTTTTGCAATAATCCATGCATCACTTTCTTGTTTAAACTTTTTTTAAGTGACAGATTTTTTGTACATTATTTTGTTGTTGTGATTTGTATAAAAGTTGTTCTTATATCTGGGGTTGTGCACTTCTAATGTATTTCTGTGTTTTTCTTTGTTGAGTATTGAGTACTTTTCATGCTCATTTATGTACATATAAGATAGATGCATGTATGTATATTGTAAAGACTTACTTCTATTTTTGGGCTTATATGAGATGTGATTTTGTTGTACTATGAAACACTGGTTTTGCAGTTTTTAATTTCTCCGCATCTTTTCTAGAAAGTCCCCTTTTCGTTCCCATCTATGCCTGGAAAAAGGACGACCGCAACGAATGTCCCACGGGAGCTCCGCGAAGTGTGACGGTTATTGACTCGCCCTCACGTGTAACGAGGTGAAGATGAATGGAGCATGGACTCTATCGTTGTAAGATGATCCTGGAAACAGGACGTGACTCTGCGGGGGGCGAGTTGAATATACTTTTGTGCCATATTTTTTGTTTACCTTACTTAAACAATTCATTTGAATTTATTTCAAACACCTGATCTGCGGACCCGTCTCGGCCCGGGGTAGAATTGGCCCAGAGTGACTCTGCTAGTCGTAATAGGCGACGAAAGGAGACCCTCCACTGTTCCACTAATGATATATCCTCCCACATGGCCCTGCCCTCCCTTGCTGGACTCAACACGCTGGGCTGGGCACGCAATTACCAAAACTTTGCCAAATGCCGCCACATCTACCCTTATGGGACGCCTGTGTTTTGTAATAGATGGTTCCATTAGTTTAGACATAACTTTGGCCAAAGCTGCTGTCACTGGTACGTACCCTCAAACCTCCGCCTATATGGACCACCCGTATTACGACCCCGGCGACGACCAGATACATTAGAGTATGACGATTATTAGGCAGGGTGAAGTATCTCCCTTTTCCCCATAGTTCTACCCACTGCAATTGTACGTGAGTAGAATTAGCACAGGGAAAGTCTGACTTTCGTAAGAGTTGAAAAGCGTATTTACTGTTTTGTGACAGATCCTACAACGCTTCGCTTTCTGGACTTGATCCGCCGGAATCGGCAGTAGATCGAGCTACCCCTTTTAACTGTCATAATTGTCTTCTTCGCCGTCTACAAGTTGGTCAAAATAACTTCGTCTCTGCTTGTTGTTTTGTCAGCCACGTTGCTCTACTAATTTATTAGTAGCTTAGGTCTACTAAATCTTTCAAGATGGATAAGGTGACGAACAAGTTCGCCCACCCATTCAAATTACCCATTACAATTGTGTTTTTCAAATGGCCTCATTCATTCGACACTATAATTTTACCACCTTCTTTTAAACTTTCCTTCCTTTCCTGCCAATTTATGGCAAGGTATTTTTTCATCATACAAGATACAACTTACAACGATACAATATTGTTTTTTTAAATGGCCTCATTCGACCCAATAACATTTATCCCGAATATTCCCAAATTGGGACGTTTCACTTTTTTACTGCGAGTTCGCCTTTGGCCTACAACGGAGTAAAACTGTGCATAGCCTTTCCGCTTGTTTCTAAAAATCGGCAATATAACAGTATATTCTGATCGTTTGGGTGGTCCTGGATCCAGGGGCGGCTCTACGTTAAGGGCACACGGTCACGTGTCCCACCTATTAATTATTGGCAAACCAGTATTATAAATAAATTAACCTGGCCAATAATACGTTTCTTAAATACCTATTTATTTTTAATTTATAAAATGTTTTGAAATGTTAAAATGTTTCTATTACTTTTGTGAAGGCAAATGTTTTAGTTTGAACAGTAGTTTGCGCTCTCCGGTCACAAGCCTGATGAGCCGGGACTGCTCTAGCTAATGTTATTGGGTCTAGTCAACACTACCTGCAGCTATGAATCCCATACTTTACACGTCGCTAAATGCAGCCTTCTCGGTCACAGAGAAAGTGAGGACCGAAGCCGAGTTTGGGTCGAAATCGAACGTGTTTCCATCTCTATCCTCTTTCGCGCCAGAGACCATAGGGAGTTTAAGAAATATTTATATTCTCTGTGCAAGTTTCAAGGGTAGTAGTACAGCACAATACATCACTAAACAACCTGTTGCAAATATACTTTTATAAAAGCTCCGCCTATTAGTGTGAAAGCATTCTGATTTGTAGTCACTTTCAGTCCACGTGGAGTGGACATCTCTCTGTCACGTACCTGTCTCAATGGTAAGTGCCAGTCACACAGGACGAAGATTAGGAAGGAAACAAAGTAGTTTGCGAAAATGTTTGATCGGACATATAGCCATAGGGTGGATAGAAACTAACGGCTTACTTTAAATGTTTCTACTTTTTGACGCAGTAGTAGAGAGTGATAAGAGATAAGGATCCTAATTGAATTTTAAGATAAAAAAGGCAGATAATATGAAAAATATTGTACACACAGTTTATGTACACGAACATTTCTCTATCTCGTCTCGAGTATAGAATGTAATGTAAAAAATATTCCGATCTTCGACACAAGTTATTCTCGTGTTGTATTCAGTTGTTTCATTGGTTGAAGCCTTGGGATGGGCAAATAAGTTTAAAAGTCTAAACGTTTAAACGTTTTTTAAAACGCGTAGCAACGTCTAACATTTACGTCGCCCTTATCCCTCCCCCCCTCCACCTGAGATAAAAAAATTACCGATGCAGCAAAGTAATGAAAAGTTCCGATACCTAGAGTAAAATCAAAATTCGTGATGAGAAATAACTAGTATTGTAGACTAGTAGTTGACTCCGTTGTAAAACAAATGTTTGTTTCTATCATTTATAAAAGCACAATTATACAAACGTTTAAACGTGGCATAGCAAATGTAAAAGTATGTACGTCCCATCCCCACTGTGCATCTATATTCGTAGTTGTTCTACAGCATTAACACAACATACTTGGATTTGCTTTACTACTAGCTAGAGAATGCTTCATGTTTCCTTGCATTACCTGGAATCTGTTTGTTTAGGAAAGTGACATACCGTACACTTTTGGCACATAAAGCTTAGATGTCATTTATTATTCTGATGATCCACAGATGTATTGTTTTGTAGTGGCGTATTCTTTATAGCGTTTGTGTGTGGTTCTGTAAAAACTTTGGTTTGTCTGTCTAGAGTACAATTTGTTGTCATTTGTCGTCGAGTTTTACATTAAACACTGCCATAGCTTACTCTCTTTATTAAACAAGAAACCCTTTACGTTACGTTTACAACGTAAAGCAACAGTTCCAGAGGTTAGGTCGTAGCCAACGCGTCTGGCCTCCTGTCAAATTCAAACGTTTTCAAAATGCATATCAAGCTCCAATCTGTATGTACCGATAGTCCAGCAATGCAATAGGTGGTGCACATTGACATAAGATAATGTAATAACGTTGGAAAAAATAGCTTAACTGTAAAACCTACGTTTCTGGTAAATTGTTGACACGGGACGGCGGCTATGGCTATTGCTTGAGTAATGGCGGCCGTAGAAGCCTATTTCTCGCTGCCAATAGAACACGGTATTACTTACGTCTTGAATTTTGCTAGAAAGTCATCTCATCCGAGTTGGCCGTTCTCTTTTCCTGTCCGGCCTCTCTAGATCTACCTGGTAATACTACAGCAGTACTTGTAATACAATGCGTGGCGTATTGTCGTCTCCATGATATTGTCTAGCCATACATACATCTTACATTCTCATATTATCATTGCAATCTCCTTGATAACAATAACAACCACTACCGTATTTGTAATCACTTAATTGTGATACTCTCCACCTACAGAACGCTTCATACATTTTTTAAATGTTTTGAACGTATGCCCTAAAAAATAATTTTAATTTTCTTTACATCTTGGTGCGTCTTCTTGTTTTTCTAACAAGATGTCCAACTGCAGTTTAGTTGCCGAGGCCTCGTTATTTACTTGCCAACATACGGAGTGCTCTATGGCTTTGTTTTGATCGTCAGCACTTAACGCTGTGTTATCTGTATGAACACGGGATGCGATGAGTATAAATCCTGTTGGATAGTAGTTCGAGTCAGTAAGATGCCATTCAGCAACATGTTTCAGTTTCAGTTTTTCTTCTTTTGATCAGGTAGTCAATATCAGATACTCTAGGTACGAGGCGGGTCTACAGGCCTGGTCTATCTAAAGTAGGTTTCCACTACAGATGAATAGTCAGCCCTTGCTCTGGGTTGGATACGTGGACCCGTCCTAAAGTTAATAAAACATTCAACATTCATTACCTTAGTCTATATATATAAACAGAAAGTAATACAATTGTAAATAGTTACCGACACAGTCCACTAGATGGTATGTGTGTGCTTATCCAGTTTGTGTTTTTTTTTTCTAGTTTTAACATCTAGGAGGCCTAAGGAAGGCCTCCGTTCTGTCCATGTGTAATATATATTCTATCGTGCGCCCTTCATAAGATTCTCCCTTGGAGGTGTCAGTGCCGCTATCTGACCTGAGCTCATGACAAAATTTGGAGACCTAAATGATCTTACAAATTGAACCGTTTGTTTTTTTCATTCATCAACTATCCCCTTCTGCATCTGGGTTAGGATTGGTATAGATTGACTCTGCCTGTCGTAACAGGCAACAAAATGTAGCTCACTCTCTCCCACTCCCCCTGTCAAATCTGTGTCCTCTTACATGTCACCATTCTCTCCAAAGTGTAATTTTTTTGAACACGTTTTTTCAAATTACCTTGGTCTTTATCATTTTGATTGTCTACTTATACGTATTTAGACCGTTGATAAATGGGTATAGCATATGAGTTACAAACAATGTGTGCTGCGTTTCACTATCTATTTTCGCTAAGTAACGTGCCCTCCATTCGACACTTCCAGCGTTTGTTTCTCGGGTCTCCGGTTGAAGCAAGTCACAAACTGTGTTGGCTATGTTTATAATCCAAAAGAATAAATAATATTCCTTGTCCTTGCATTTCTCGCACTGAAGCTGTGGGTGCACCTTAGGTGGGTCAGACACATCGAGACCAGCTGGTGCTTCCAGGGCTCATAAAGTGATTGTTGTTAATTGGATTAACGTGCCAGTGGAACCCCCTACATATTCATAGTTCCCACGTGACGTCACAGCGGCCATGATTGCGACACAATTGATGCGGACCAATCCTAGATCATTGGAAAATACTATTGAAATTTAATAAATATGCCTGATTTAGAACTTAAAAAGTAAACATAAGTAATAAATAAATAAAATATTAATACACATACCAATTTTATCTCAAAAACAGAGTAAATTTTAAAGAACTAAGAATTTCTGTGTTCTACCACAACAGCTTTCAATTGTTTCTCCATGGTAACGTCAAAGTTTGATCACAAATGTGGCCGCTACGCGCAAAGATGTGACGTACGTGCAACCTATGAATTGAACTGTCTATACTGTTATTCCACTGCTGAGCATACTGTCAATGCCAGTGATCATCTCTGCAACAAACCTTCTCAAAGCTTGGTCATTTTATTCCATGCGTAACCAATGCACATATTCCAATATCTAGACGACGTTGGCAACCAATAATATCCCATGTCCTTGCATTTCTGGCACAGATGTTGTGGGTGATGCATGAAGGTGTTGTAGATGGTCGTGGTGATGACCATGTGGTGATTATTCCCTCTTGTTGGCTCGAGACATCATTGAATTCGGGATAGTGATTACTACAACTACAGAAGTGGAATGTTTTACTGTTTACAATAAAGTACTGTCGGATTTAATAGAATTAGAGGCAACTACGCCGAAATAAAATCCAGGCCAGAGATTGGCCAATCTATGTAGAAAGAAATGAAGATGTAACCTAAAATTTATTTATTTACATCATCTATAAAAATTTTCACAAAAACATGTCAAAAATTTTAAACGAAAGAGAACAATAACAAAAAAGAATTAACACAACAATGGTAATTGAGAAAGAAGTTAAGTATAGGATGGCGCAATCGAACACCGTTTATTATAAGGTTCGTTGCTTGTCGGCTCCAGACTCCGAAGTCAAAGTGACGTTGTCCCTATGTACCCACACATTCTTACGGGTCCTTATTTTGTCCCGTTTCTTTTTTAATATTCTGATTTCACGTGTTGATTGTGCAAGCTAGTCTATTTACATATACATCAGAATCATATTCCAATTTGTAATATCCCCAGCCGGAGCCGGAAATCGAAACCTGGTCTTTCTGGGAATGGGAATAAACCCACTGGACCAACAATTTGATGATTTGCCCTGTATTTCCTTTGCTCATTATGTAAAGACTCAGTCAACTTTATAAACGTTAACATTTTTCCTGGCCTTTCTCAAGAAAGAAAAACAGAAAAACTCAAAGTAATTTACAAAAATTGTTTCTCACTGACGTTATCTTTACCCCAATTCACATCATTCGTCTATATTGACTAGGAAAACCTAACCAAAACCTTAAGTCACGATTGCTAGTAGCGGGTATCGAACCGGCGACCTCAAGAACTAGAGCCTCGTGTGCTAACACTGGGCCGTCTCTAGCGATTACTCTCTGCATTTTATTCTATACCCAGAGTGACTCTGCTAGTCGTAAGAGGTGACAAAAGAACACCCCCCCCCCCCCCCCTCCGCCTCTCCCCCCCTATTTGTCCCACTAAATAGTTATCCCACCACTTGGCCCTGCCCACCCTTGCTGGACTCCCGTATGACGACCCACACGACGTAAAATGGCTCTGATTTGGATGTGGCTTTTTTCTTCATCATCATCTTCCCCATTTCATCATCACTAGCTCATCGTCTCGATTAGCCATTATTGCACAACTATGAGACGTTAAGCCCCATTAATCAATCAATTCTATGAATTCAAGGTCAAACGTCACGATTACGCGTTCCCGTTCATTTCGTTTAGAGATGTTTTCTTACTGTAACTTTCGTGGGTCGTATCCCTGATGAAGGGATGCTTGTTTGTCTCACTAACAAGGTCTTCAGTGTTCCCCATGACTGCAAATGTCATCCAACCTCCCTCCTAACATGACTGAAGTACGCCAAACAAGGGAAGATAAAGACAAAGTACTCCTATCAGCCGGGCCGCGAAAATACGCCACTGCTAGTCGCGTCTGTGGCGCCGCTGAATTAGCAGCGAGCGCTAGTGTGAAGACCTACATTTTAAACAATGTACTGCTAAACACGACGACTTGCTAAGTATAGCGCCACTAAGTAGCGCCACTAAGTAGCGCCACTAAGTAGCGCCACTAAGTAGCGCCACTAAGTAGCGCCACTAGGTACGCCACTAGGTAGCGCAACTAATTAGCGCCACTAGGTAGCGCCACTAGGTAGCGCCACTAAGTAGCGCCACTAAGTAGCGCCACTAAGTAGCGCCACTAAGTAGCGCCTCAGAGTGGTTCATGTTAAGCGAGACACACAAGGAGGCATCTGGCTGGACGGGTTCCTCCACCAAACCCCGGCACCGCCACCAAGAGGACCATACAAGTCGGCATGTCGGCTTTTCTCTGGTCTGCATTTGGCGCCTTATTCTTGGAAGGTTCTGGCTTAGAAAAACTTGCTTTATGCTTATATAACTCGTATGCCAAGCCCGGAGCTCGATGATAGGTGACTATCTTATATATCCTCCTGACCTACTGTTTTATTTACATAACATTTAGTTCGCACGGCATTAATTACTCCCTGAATTTGGCCGGAACTCTTTTTGTTTTAAGTTGATCTTTTCTCATTTTGAATCTCCCTAATATGTAGGGGTCTAAGATCTCGGATCTATGTATGACTATAGATTCCTTTCAATAATAATATATTTAGTACAAATGAGACAAACAACATAAAATCGAATGACTATATATTATAACGTTACCCTTTTGGGTGAACAGTTATAATGTACAGTCACTTAAATAACAAAAAAATAAATAAATACATAATAATAAAAGAAAATAAGCCTAAACTACATTGCCACTCTTATTTTTGTCGCTTGCTTTTGAGGTGTGGTAGATCGTACATTGCAAATATTTTTTCGATTATTTAAATTAAATTGTTTCGATCACGTTTTGCGGTTTTCGACCCAGCATGCTCAAATGTTTTTTTTTTATTTTTTCTTTCTTTTATCTTAAAGAAAACTAAATTGCGAAACTTCTGATGTGCCCCACTTTAATTACAAGTGTCCTTTTCGATAGTTACGGGCTCAATACACCAGCGGTACGGCTGCACGGTCACACAGCTCTAGCGAACCATGACGTCACAGCCGCTGGGACAGGCGGTGATCTGTTTAGGCGCGGAATTCAAACATGCATTTTGCAAACCTTCGGAAAAGTACGAAAATGTATTTAATAATAAAAAATCTTTTGCAAGGCAGCTTTGCATACAACTACTGTTAAAACTATCATAAACCAAAAGTTAAGGAGCATTCCCTATTACACAACACGTTTTCCCCCCAGAGATGCCCACGAACACGACATATTTCTGTTGTATCCTCAATGTCGTTCTCTATGCAGACGTTTCGTCACGTTTCTGATGTCCTTGATGTCTCCCCTGTGGAGCATTAAGCCGGTCCATCTTTATAAAGACGCACTGTGATGCAGTTTTGTTTGAAAAAACGTAAATTTCACTCTTGTGTAAATATTTTTCGTTTATCCAAAAATGGCGACTGCTGTTTTAGAGTTTTTTTTAACAGATTCTCACTCGAATAAGGGTTGAGTTAAGGGAAACAAGAAGGGCACAAGTCTCTCTCACTTTTCACAATGGTCGGTTCCGTCTAAAACCGTTCCAATCTCCGGGATCAGGATGATATTCTCCAGCTGTACGCGGTTACATGTGGATCTGTACGTGGACACTGGAAGGGAGGAAAGGAAAGTGTTTAGGAATAGGAACACTTTATGGTATGGAGGTGTTAAGCCTATTAAACATAAATACCCTTATTAGAGTTTTAAATGACAAGACTGTCCATCTACTTGACGGTCAATGAGTTTAAGGTAAATGTACAAATGAGACATGCACCAAAGTAGGTACTGTACCTATCTGCCTAGCTATATACTCGATTCCTCCACCAGACAAATAAGTTGACGAACTACTTTCTAACTAAGGAAGCATGCATTGTCAGTAAACACGATACCTGGCAACATAAACAACAGCTGTAGGTTCAGTAACAAAGCTGCTAATAGAACACTATGATAACCTTAACCCCTCTTTACAATTATATAAATCCACCCTGACCAGTTATTTTCCTTGGCCGGAAAACACAGTCAAGTATAGGATCTGTACATAATTGTTAAGGGTCTTGTTTCTCAAGTACAAAAAAATAGCATGCCACGGCACAAGACGATTACTGTCTGAGATAGTGGTATTAACTGACATCGAAGCAAGGAAGCAGAGGGTTATGGTGTACTAATAGTTTGACAGCTCCGTCTTACCTGCGGCGGGTGAGGAATGACGATGGGGTACGGCGAGGGCCGGCTGGGGGTGGGAGGGTCCTGCCCCCGTGAGCACGCGGCTGGGGGCGAACCGGGGGGCGGTGGGGGAATGACGATGGGGTACGGCGGGGGCCGGCTGGCCGCCTGCTAGGGGTGGGAGGGTCCTGCCCCCATGAGCGCGCGGCTGGGGGCGAACCGGGGGGCGGTGGGGGAAGACACGGCCGGAGGGCGGAGGTGGGTCTCTCCCTCCTTGGTGATTCTCTGGTAGCCGACCTGGTTGTTGGGCCTCAAAGGTGGGGTGGGTGTGCGGATGGGAGAAGCAGCGACTTGACGCTACGTGGAATACACTTCATCTAAACCATCATGGTAAAAATTTTGAATTTTGTCACAATTTACAAATAAGCGTAAAATTCTTCACAGATTTACATATTGTTATAAATGATTATTACCTGATTATTACCCAATGATTATAATTGATTAATACATTTGTTGAATTGTTGAACATAATACACGCAATATAAACACAATCCATTTATCATGAATAATATAAACACAAAATAAACTAAAGACAATCTGTTAAGCCTTCTGAGCATGGTTGTGACTCACATGTCTGTTCAGATGCAACTTGTTAGTCGTCACGAATCCACAGTAGAAACATTTAAAATCTTTATCTTTCCGGCATTTATGATTCTTATGAACACTTAAGCCAGCCTTCGACCTGAACTTTGCACCACAAGTTTTGCAGAAAGTCTTGGCTCATCCCCACACTCGTACCTCATGTGCTTAAAAAGGCTATCTTTCGTTGTATACGTTTTCCCACACGCTAGACACTTGTGTGGTTCCTTGCGGTTACAGTCGTGCTTCATATGGCAGGTGAGACTGTATTTGACTGTAAATGTCTTTGGACACGACGGACATTTATGAGGTTTGCAACCGCAATCGTACTTCACGTGCGTTGCAAGAGCAACTTTCATTGTAAAGCTTTTGTTACAATTCGGACATTTGGGCGTTCTTTTCGTCCACAGTCATTTGTGTGTCTACTGAGACTGCTTTTTAATCTGAACGTTTTGTGACATTTCGGACATATGTGTGTGACTACACAGTCATATGTGATGTGTTCTACCAAATTCGTTTTGGCCTTGAAATTCATGGGACAGTCGGGACACTGAAATCTTTTCGGGTTCTGGATGCCACCATCAGGAACCGGATGCCAAACCTCATCGGCAACTGTAACAGATTTACACCGAGTAAGTCGAGTGTTTCTCAAACAACTGATATATGAGTGGTCCACTCCACAACAGTCTCATCACAGTTACCATCAAAATTCATGGTTTTAGTGGAACACGAGAAACATCATCGTTATACAAACACTTTTTCCATGAACCGAATTATTTTGAAAGGTAAACTATAATTCATCACGGTTGAATCTTCATATAACATGCTCCCATTTGGCTATTGTGCCATCATGCTGGATCATCATGCTGGATCGTGGAATACAAAATTCCTTTCAGTTGGATTATATGCGATTTAAAAAAGAAACAGCTCAATTAACCAAACCAATAAATAGTTACGATGATTATTATTTATTTATTTTCAACTTGGTGTCACAGTACAAATGATTCATTACATACCTAACTCAACCTTGTTCAATACACACACAGAACATACACTACTACAAACACTTCACCACTACCAATCAGAGCATGCACTACTATCCATAATATGTACAGGATCAGAGCATACCATTAATACTACCTACATAGAAACATACAAATGTACAAAGCTCCCATATTCAGGTAATATAACAACAAAACTGAAGAAAAATTGCTATCAGATAAAATATGAACCCACAAAAATGTGCAATTCATTCATTCGTATCTACAAATGTGTGCGCCACCTGCAACAGTTTAACATTGGGTAAATAAATTTGTTTTCCACTTTGAATGTTTTATTTACGTACTACAGTACAAACTCGGGTAGTATTTATATTCCAATACAAACTTTAATTCAGAGTCTGCGGCAACTGAGCGTACTACAAACTTGTACTACAGTACAAACTCAGGTAGTATTTTTATTCCAATACAAACTATTATTCAGAGTCTGAGGCAGCAGCAGAGCGTACTTCAAACTTGTACTACAGTACAAACTCAGGTAGTATTTATATTCCAATACAAACTTTCATTCAGAGTCTGAGGCAGCAGCAGGGCGGACTACAAACTTGAACTACATTACAAACTCAGGTAGTACAGTATTTATATTCCAATACAAACTATTATTCAGAGTCTGCAGCAGCAGAACGTACTACAAACTTGAGTCCATTTAATTGAGTTCATATAAAAAAAACTACTTTATTTTCATATTTTATATTATAACAAGTATAACGCGAGTATCCAACAACCTTAAATACATCTAGGAATAAAAAAGTAATATAAAACTTTACACTTACAGTGTATTCCACGTAGAGATTGCAGTAGGTAGTTGCATTGCACTTTATCAGTTTCTCACCTGGTACAACGTCGAAGGCTTCAGCTTGATTGTGGTATTGTTGTTGTTAGTGTTGTTATTGTTGGCGTTGTTTGTTGTTGTTGTTGTTGGGGGGACTCTCTCCCTCTCTCTCTTGCGGCTCCGGGCCTCCGTTGTTTTGTTCCTGCTGTCTGCAGACTTCCATGTGAACCTTCCAGTATAGGTGTCCTACGAGGGAAAGCGTATATTAAACTCATTTACAAACAAATAATGTATGGAAAGCAGGTGACGTACACGGGCTTTCTGAATATTCTGATTATTTACAGATGTTTTGTATCATATACCTTCATTCATTCTTATGAGTGAGTGTGGACCCACTAGTTTGCTTATCCGGAGTACATTGGTGGTCAGTCAGTACTGCTGGTGCTGGGCATCTACTGCATCTGTGTTGGTGCCAACTCGTTGTTGCTTTTAGTAGTGCGTGTATTTTGAGGTGAAATGTTTTGTTTGTGGTTTTTAGCTTACAGAACGTACACCAATAGTTTTTGCTCTAGTTATGATCTCGTGTTAACAGGGAAGGATACCTCTATTCTACGTCAAAATCCTTACACAATTTTCATTTTTAAATTATATCTCAAGAACGGACTTTGAAGTTGAAAATCTGAATCACCAGCGCACTGTTGTTTGGTAAGCCCTACATATTGAATGCTCTAAGTTGTGTCTTACATTATAATCACTATGGTTTTTATATGTAATTAATTCTATTCCTAATTATCGATTTAATAATCAAAATAACTACGCTGATGGTAATAATATTTCATTCAGTATGCAGGGCTTACCATAATTCACTGCGCTATTGATTTCAATTTTCGATTTTGTGTTGCAATCTTGATATAATTAAAAAAAGACAATTGTCTGCGGTTTTTGACGTAGAGGTACCATTCCTCACATTGGAGCTATCGGACGGTTGCACATGGGATTTGTTGATAGCTTTGGAAACCAGTCTAAGCTAGAGTCAACTGTTGTCCGTCATCTGCCTTGCTAAGACTGCGCGGTCGTTCTTCTATTTCAATTGCTTCACGAATTAAACTATTACAATAGAAAACTTACCTTCCCTGAATTTCATTGTCGATTAAATGGCAGATTTTCTTAGCATGTTGGCCTAATCATGATGTCTCTGGTCATCCATTGACTGCTTATTGGTGCTAATCCGTCGAATTGTTCAGCACACACTACCAAGTTTTCCATAATCGACATTGTAGTTCATACAGGCCTATACTACACATACCCATTATTTAGTAGTGTGCAACTGATTGTACTATGTTTATGAAGTTGAAAGCGATGTTATTCAGTTGAGTATTCTTAGTTGTACTGAAGGGTTACAGCTTGGCTGTCTTCCTTCAACTGGCGTTTGTTGGATTTCATCACTCTCTTTGTTCCCGCATTTCGCTAAGAACAGGAATGATATATTATGTTAGGGCCGTTTGGTCTCCTTCAACTGGCGATTGTTAAGCCCTATTAATCAATCAATCATCTTCACTCTCATTGTTCCCCTATTTCGCTAAGAACAGGGATGATATGTAAGGGCCGTTTGGTCTCCTTCAACTGGCGTTTGTTGGATTTCCTCACTCTCAATTTTCCCCCATTTGTCTAAGAACAGGGATGATATACGTTTAGTTATTGTTTAAATATAGCCAATGCCCCTTCTTGCAAGTTAGTGTCTTCAATGTTAGTTTGTGTATCATGTGATTCTTCGAGCCCTGAGCGGATACCTCCAAGTTCACCCCGAACCTGAACAATGTCGGGCGCCCAGAGCTTCTGGGACGGGGTTCTCCAATATATATCTCTCCTACTCAACTCTTCAGTACGAGGCCGATATAGTTCAGTGTCTTAGTGTGTAAATGTTGTGGCTAGCTAATTACCACATGTAACAAGAGGAAGCAGGGTCGTAGAGTAATGTCTGGTTACACGTCCACACCCTCGTGTATTTCAAGACAAACTGAATAATATTGCGGTCGAGGTTTTCCTCCAAACCTCGGATGACAGCAGGTGGTGGGCTCAGTGACGTCAGGACTATCTAGTCCAAGTGAAACCATTTCGCCACTTACACATTTAAAAAAAAAGAGTATAGCATACAGTTTATGATTAATAATATAATAAACAATACAATGAATACATAGATAATTGGATACATTTTTTATTCTTTTATAACAAGAACATAATAACCCTAATAACAAATCCACCTATAATTATAGCAATAATAAGAATAAAACGCTTGCCCCATGTAATTTACTCCTAGTATACAACTTGTTTTAAATATAATTAATGAAGGGTAACACATTACAAAAGAACACTACTGAGCTTAAAGCAAAAGTCACCTAATTGTTAATAGTCTTTAGGTACCTATTTTTAGCGCTGAGATGGCTTTAATGGAACGATCGAGTTTTTAATTGGGCTTACTAGGGCTTCGGCCCGCCTTGCGTCAGACACTGTTTGTTGTGCTGGATTCCCAGACTGCGGGTGTCCGGGTGATAACCCTGACACGGGTGTCCGTGTCGGAGGCAATGCTTGTGCCAGTGTAGAAGTCTGTGTATATCCAGCAGGGTTGGGTTATTCTCTTACATGGGAACTAAGTATTCATCCCATGGTAGAGAATGCTTTGTAGGTGAGCCTAGCTTAACTCTTTGGTTGCCGATTGGCGACCTGTCAGACCTCGTTGAATGCATATTATCTAGCCTTAATGGGTCGCAGTGGCGTAACTAGCATTTGTCTCTTTTTTTGTGGGGGGGGGGGGGGGGGCGAACATTTAAAAACCAGAAATATCGGTATAATTTCCTGATGTGAAATCGTCGAGACTTCGGGTTTTTGGCGTTCGACGTCTTGGGTGTATGAGCACATTCCCCATTCGTGATAGCCCACCTGGATGGAAACTAACGGCTTGAATTATTTCCAAAGCTACTTAGGTAGTATGAATTATGCTGACCCCCCCCCCCGCCCCACTAATATACCTCCATGACAAGGCCGAATAACCTTGACATCTCACACAGGTAGAGGCGTCTTTTTCATCTCTGTTTACTCTCACACAGGTAGAGGCGTCTTTTTCATCTCTGTTTACTCTCACACAGGTAGAGGCGTCTTTTTCATCTCTGTTTACTCTCACACAGGTAGAGGCGTCTTTTTCATCTCTGTTTACTCTCACACCTGCCTTGCTCGTTGCTGTTCTGACCCAGTTGGCAACAAACGGCATTCGCCACTGGAAGATTCTTAATATTCATATAATATCAACTAATTGAGGTGTATTAATCTTAAAACGAATTAATTGTTTATTTATCATATTCTTTATTGTCCTTCGTAATTGTGTCAATGTATAGATAATGAATACAACATAGAAATATATCACACGATTGTTGATGTGTTCGACAATACATATAACATACCAGCCAAATTTTACGAATTAATCGTAAAATTTACGAAAAACTGCATTCCTTTACGATTTTACGATTGCCTTGCTTATTTTACGAATATTTAATTAAGTGTAATTTTTTTATTTTTTTATTTATATGTGGCGCACTTCGTCAATGACTCTACATAACATAAGAAAGTTTAACCCGCCCACTCCTTCACACCCTCTACCACACCCTCCCACCCAGGCATCCCCTTCTTATTTCGAAGACGTTGGACATTCGGACTCAGGAGGTCATGGTAGCATCTCAGAAATGTGAGAAACATGCATTTTGTAAAACTTGTAAATGTGACATTAATGACATTAACATTGCGCATGGGGGAGGGGGAGGGGGGGAAGTGATATTGTTCTGCACATAAACCGTAAAAAGCATAAAGACTATAGGTATGTTCGTTCTGTAGTAGCAGTCGCACTGCAGGAGGCGAGTTGGAGCAAAGGCATATGATGTCATAGGAGTTAGTAGCACATTGGAGTAGTTTATACAAACGAACGGTTTTGTAGCAGATTTTGTTGCGCGGCAAATAATTCCCAATTACCTTGAGATACCAGCATCAACCTCGAGCTACTGAATAGAATATTTCATAGAATAATAGTATTAAAATGTTCCTGCAGGCCAAGTATCACATTATTAAACTCGAAAGGCGAGAGTTATTGTTTTTACAGTAGGGCCTAGGCCTAGACCTACCAACTCATTGGTGAGAGGTTTGGGACAATCCACTAGGCCCAGAGTGTAGAAAACACTATTTATATAAATTTAAAATGTAGACTAAGCATACAACTCATTTGTACTATCAAATATGTAATGACCATCCACTATTTGTGGGCCATTCTCTCTACAAGCAATCTTGCACACTTCTCCATCTATAATTACGCGCATTTTTGCAACCTGCTACAACTTTACTGAAAGCGCTCCACCTCTCGAGAAGGAGCACTTTCAGTAGAAATGTAACAGCTACCATTTCGTAATCGAGCACTTTTGTGTAGCGCCAACTTACTACCAACGCGCCTGCTCCCATAGAAGTAGAACGAACGCTTTTGTAGTACTGTCGCACATTGTAGTAGACAGAACGAACATACCTTATGTGAGTCGGAATGACTCTGCCCTATAATGTAAATAAAAGTCGATTCATTTAAAATGTGGTGAACAATCGTAGACCTACAACTAATATTAATTGACTGTTGTTAGAGGAATTAGGTTTTATCCATCGGATGGACGAAATCATTTGCGGTATAAAGTAGGTACGGCTATCTCTGTTTATTGTGTAGAAGTATAATATAACCGGAGATCGGTCCAACATCGTCACATCCTGTGCATCTTTTAAGAAAGAAGATCATTTACAATAAGTGTCAGCCAGATATTAGAATGTTCCAGCACTCCCCCTTAATCTTGACTGGCACAAGATTAGAAAAAATAACAAAACTCTTACATTTCAGTAATAATTGAATATACAAAACTAAAAAAAGCAATACAAGTACACTTGAACACAAAATTTTATACACAGTCTCTCGACAAATTTGTTATGTTTTATTTTTCCAAGTCCCTTGGTTAATACGTCGGCTACCATTTCTTCCGAACTTACATGATTTAACACAAGATACTTCTGTTCAATGTACTCTCTAATTCTATGGTACCTTACATCCATGTATTTAGTTCTGCCACCAGCACCTGTGTTCATCGCTATCTTTTGCGAGCTTTGATTATCATTATATAGGGTAATACAATCTGATTTTCCAAATAATTCATGAAGTAAATTTTTCAAATACACAGTCTTATCTCCAGCATCGGAAAGAGCGACATATTCAGCCTCAGTGCTGTGTTTTGTTACAATTCTCTGTTTTTTGCTTTCCCAGGACACAGGTTCAGTACCAACCATAAACACAAAACCAGTATATGATTTTCGATCAGATACAATCCCAATCAGCATCTACATAACCATAGATATGGTTATCAGATGCTGTAAAACGCAAATGATAGTCCTTTGTCCATTGCCTATACCGCAACACTCTTTTTGCTGCCTTCCAATGAGCTTCAGAATGAGCAGTGTTGAACTGGCTCAAATAACTTGCTGCAAAGGCTATATCTGGCATTGTACACACAGCCAAATACATTATACATTCCATTAAATGTTGATAGGGAACATTTACACTCTCATTAGGAGTTATTACTTCTAGTTTAACACCAGGATCGAGAGGAGTTGAGACGGGATTACAATCCGACATGTTGAAACGTTCTAGGACATTACATACATACTATTTTTGACTAACTCTAATTTCACCAGTAATCTTGTCCCTTTGAAATTCCATTCCCAAACAGTGTTTCAACTCTCCAAGATCTCTATTTTTAAATTCTTTTGACAAACAATTTTTCAGTTCGGTTTTTGCAGTACGTTTATTAGAAAACACTATAAAATCATCAACATAAAGAGCAATTATGACAATGCCTTCTTCGTTATTTGTAATGTACATACATGGCTCTAGCTTAGATCTACTAAAGCCTAAGGCAACCAAAATTTGATTTATTTTTATACTCCATGCTCTTGAGGCTTGTTTGAGACCACAAATAGCCTTTTTTAATAAACATACCTTATTTTCCCCTTGAATGTCGAGACCTTCAGGTACTTCCATGTAGACAACTTCTTCCAACTCTCCATGTTGAAAAGCTGTACTCACATCTAGGTGATCAACATTCAATTTAAACCTCGCTGCTAAGGCCAGTAGCAGTCTAATTGTTGAGTATCTCACAACCGGAGAGAAAGTCTCTTTGTAGTCTATACCCTCTTGTTGTGAAAAACCTTTTGCTACGAGCCTAGCTCTATGCCTTTCAAAGACTCCATTGGGTCCTCGTTTTATTTTAAAAACCAATTTATTTTTAACTGCATGTGCATCATTAGGCCTATCCACTTATTCCCATGCATTGTTGTCACTCAAGGATTTTAGTTCATTTTCCATGGCTTTTTTCCACTTTTCTTCGTCTTTACTCGAAAGGGCCTGATTAACCGTTTCTGGTTCACCTCACTCCGGTTGAGATTCAACCACATGATATGCGATAGAGTCCGGAAACTGTTTAGGTTTATGAACCCTACCAATACGTCTAACTTCTGCAGGTTCCGCATCTCTCCCGACAATTATTGAATCTTGAGATTCTCCATTATCTGATTCTGCATCTGCCTCGGAGGCTTCACTTTGACCCGACCCCTCGTTACTGATTACTGATGTCGCATTGTCATGGAAATGTGGGTCTATCTCATTACGGACACCTACGTTTAGCTCCTCAGCCTTACTGCTATGAACACTTTCAATTCCTACATTGCTATTACAATCATTAGCTTTTTCATTAATAACAGAAATATTTTCCAAGAATACAACATCCCGAACACGAATTATTACTCTTCTGGCCTTTTGAGGATCGACACACCGATATCCCTTGGTGTCTGTGCTATATCCCACGAACACACATTCTTTGCTCTTTGGATCCCACTTTTTCCTGATTTATTTTAGAAATGTGAACCATAACTTTTGATCCAAAAATTCTTAGGTGACTCAAATTAGGTTTAATACCTGTCTATACCTCTTCAGGAGTCATCCCAATAACTGCCTTACTAAGGGATCTATTTTTGAAATAAGCTGCAGTTTTAATGGCCTCAGCCCAATACCTTACGCCTAACCCTAAATCTTGTAAAAGAGTCCTCCCAATTTCTACCAATGTTCTGTTAGTTCTCTCAGCTACACCATTCTGCTGTGGGCTATCTGGCGCTATGACTTGATGTTTAATCCCTGAATCCGTTAGCAAACGATTCATTTCTTGATTGAGAAATTTCGTACCCCCATCGGTTCTCAGAGCCTGAATTTTTAATTTCGTTTCATTTTCTACCAGTGCTTTAAATTCTGCAAATCTTTCTTTAGTTCCATCTTTCGATTTTAGGAAATACACAAATTTTTTTCTAGTGAAATCATCGACTAACACTAGAAAGCACAAGGAACCATCCCATGCTGGCTCACTCATCGGGCCACACAGTTCAGCATGAATAAGCCCTAATTTTTCTTGAGCCCTTGTCCCACCTGATTTCTTAAATGGGGTCCTATGCTGTTTCCCTTTTATGCATGGTAAACAAGGTTTCCTAGTTTCATTAGAATAGTTAACCCCAAAAGCCATACCATTCTTTAACAAGTTCTTACTCCTACCGTTAAGATGGCCTAGCCGTCTTTGCCACAACTCCTGTAAATTACAACTGGCAAGAGTTGATGAAAAAACAGCTTGCTTAGTAGTATCTGGCATACTATTCTCTTGTTTATAAGTTTAATGGACACCTCCATCATTTGAAATATTCAGCTTGTACAAACCATCATGATTAGTGGCAGTGGCCACAACTTGACCATCATACTGAAAATCATCCTTTCGAAACATCTTACAATTTGTATCAGAAAACAAGACAAACATTCCTTTTTTACACATAGCACTAACAGAGACTAAATTAATACCCAACTCGAGAACATGTGACACCTCTTTAACTTCTGTGAGTCCCCCAGACGATTTTAGTTTAACACAAACATCACCTATCCCAGTAGCTTTAATGGTACTCTTATTAGCTACAGTGACGTCATCATCCCTCTTCCTGTAATTTAACATCCAATCATCCCTCTTAGACATATGACATACTTCATGGCATACTGAAGTAGTTTATTCTTCAGCCAGTCACTAGACAAACTTTTTCCACTGCCCTTGAGTTCCAATTCAAACGACTCAAATCTAGGCGGAAGCCCTGCTAACATAATCGTGGCAAGAAAGTCGTCATCCAAAGCTTTTCCAATCTCTTGGAGTGTCTGGGAAATGCTCATGATCTCAGCGATATACTCTTGCATACTTGAATAATGATCATAGTTGATCCTCATAAGTTTTCGTATGAGGCCTACTGTTCTCTGAGCACCTGAGTCTTCAAATGAATTGGCTAGACTCTTCCATGCTGCCTCTGCAGTTTCAGCCGATTGGATATGCATGTGGCAATGCACCTCGATATTTAGACGGATAGTTGCCAATGCACGCTGATCCTTCTTCTTGTAACTGGTACAAGAACTCCTTGAGAGTCTCTCGTTTTCAATACAATCCCACAGATCCATACCTTTCAGCGACATCTTGGCGATAAGCGTCCAAGTAGTATAGTTGCTTACACCATCTAGTTTTGGTTCAAAACTAGGTATGCCACCTGAGAAACCAGCCATCGTCCTAGTGTTTGAAGACGTGGTCAATGTTTCTGGAGTAGTAGTGGACATTACTTTACCACAAAGACACAAACACTTGATCACAAGCAACTTTCGCCATGTGGTCGAACTTTTGTGAGGTTAAAAATGTCCAACACATTTAGGATAGGAACAATAAGGAAAATTGGTGCAAATGTGACGAATGTTCAGTTATGCCCACAGTCGCCGAATGTATTTGTTGTGCGAAAATACCGGCTGTGAGAAGTATGTTAGAAGACAACGTGTGCATTACGGACCACCAAATATTTGATAACTTAATTTTGATTTCATACTAATTGCAACTGAAAGAAGTAAAAAGAAATCGTATTCTATCGAACCAGTACCAAACAATTTATGGCGGCATTTAGCGTACCGACAGTTTGTGTATTGGATTAACTCAAACACAGCTCTGGGCAAACACAACCGCGTTATTATACCTGCTTGTGTAGTGAATAAAATAAGGTAACGGTTCCCGGATGTGTCGGGCAAATATACTGGGTTTATTCCATTTGAAGAGACATCCGTGCAAGTTTTACCTGACTGATCTAAACTTTAACTTAATATTTCGTCTCCGTGACATAGTAAAATATTTAAAAGGTATCATTGTTTTTAATCTTTTTGCAATGAAGGAAGCATTACATTACACGGAAGCCTACATAACGTATACCTAAACGCGGGTGTGCAGTTGCTAGTTGCTAGTGAACAAACAACTGTTTCGCCGGTTTCAATTTCAATTTTCGATCAGTCCACTTAGGAAGAGGATCGGCATCCTTTGTCCCTTTGTTGTTTCAACCGTACACATAACAACACGGCATTATATTATTTACAATAAAGAAAATAATTGTCAATAAATAATAAAGCTATGATAACAGACACAGTACAAGACACACAGTTACACACCATACACGAGAATGCACGCACATGGGAAAACTAAGCTTCACCCGTACATCCGCGAGAGAGAGAGGGAGAGAGAGAGAGAGAGAGAAAATAATTGTCAATAAATAATATAGCTATGATAACAGACACAGTACAAGACACACAGTTACACACCATACACGAGAATGCACGCACATGGGAAAACTAAGCTTCACCCGTACACCCACGAGAGAGAGAGGGAGAGGGAGAGAGAGAGAGAGAGAGAGAGAGACAGAGAGAGAGAGAGAGAGAGAGAGAGAGAGAGAGAGAGAGACAGAGAGAGAGAGAGAGAGAGAGAGAGAGAGAGAGAGAGAGAGAGAGAGAGAGAGAGAGAGAGAGAGAGAGAGAGAGAGAGAGAGAGAGAGAGAGAGAGAGA
>OX246746.1:33679700-33822985 GCA_945910005.1 Isoperla grammatica | reverse complement strand
ACGGCTGGATTCGTAAGGGTTTCAACCAAATTGCACAAATCGATGTTTTTGAGCGTTTCAGGCACCAATAAGCACAATTTGTCCATTTCGTCACATTGCGTTTTCTACTTAAGAAGTTACACACTCCGTTGAAAAATAAGAATGTTAGTTTTCATTCTGCAAGAGTTTTATAAAAATGTATAAATTGTGTTATTTTTGTCGTTTTACGTTTAAATAAACATAATTTGTAAAAATTGGCTGATTTCAGTCTATCTACTACAGATTCTCATTTAACAGGAAACTTTATTATGGCTGGGAATCGTAAGGGTTTCAACCAAATCGCAGTAATCGATGTTTTTGAAAGTTTTAGGATCAAATAAACCTAATTTGTCAATTTTATCACATTTCGATAAGAACTTAAGAAGTTACACCCTCCGTTGAAAAATAAAAATATTAGTTTGCATTCTGAAAGAGTTTTATAAAAATGCAAAAATTGAGTTTTTTGGTCGTTTTAGGTATAAAATAAGCATAATTTGTAGAAATTGGCTGATTTCAGTCTATCTACTACAGTCTTCAAGTTTTAAGAGGAAACTTGATTACGGCTGTGAATCGTAAGGGTTTCAACCAAATTGCACAAATCGGTGTTTTTGAGCGTTTCAGGATCCAAAAAGCACAATTTTTTCATTTTGTCACATTTCGATATCTACTTAAGAAGTTACACCCTCCGTTAAAAAATTAGAATTTTAGTTTGCTATCTGCAAGAGTTTTATAAAAATGTATAAATTGTGTTTTTTTTGTCGATTTACGTTTAAATAAACATAAATTATAGAAATGGTCTGATCTCAGTCTATCTACTACAGACTTTCAGTTTTGAGAGGACACTTGATTACGGCTGGGAATCGTAAGGGTTTCAACCAAGTTTCACAAATCGATCTTTTTAAGCGTTTCAGGCTCCAATAATCACAATTTGTCCATTTCGTTACATTTCGATAACTACTTAAGAAGTTACACCCTCCGTTGAAAAATAAGAATGTTAGTTTGCATTTTGCAAGTGTTTTATAAAAATGCATTAATTCAGTTTTTTGGTCGTTTTTAGCTTGAATAAGCATAAATTGTAAAAATTGGCTGATTTCAGTCTACCTACTACAAACTTCTCATTTCAACAGGAAACTTGATTACGGCTGGCAATCGTAAGGGTTTCAACCAAATTGCAGTAATCGATGTTTTTGAAAGTTTTAGGCTCAAATAAGCCTAATTTGTCAATTTTATCACATTTCGATAACAACTTAAGAAGTTACACCCTCCGTTGAAAAATAAGAATTTTAATTTGCTATCTGCAAGAGTTTTATGAAAATGCATACATTGTGTTTTTGGTCGTTTAAGGCTTAAATAAGCATAAAATATTGAAGTTGGTTGATTTCAGACTGTCTACTACAAACTTCCAGTTTTAAGAGGAATCTTGATTACGGCTGGGATTCATAAGAGTTTCAACCAATCTGCGCAAATCAATGTTTTTGAGCGTTTCAGGCTCCAATAAGCACAATTTGTCCATTTCGTCACATTTCGTTTACAACTTAAGAAGTTACACCTTCCGTTGAAAAATATGAATGTTAGTTTTCATTCTGAAGGAGTTTTATAAAAATGTAAAAATTGTGTTATTTTTGTCGTTTTACGTTCAAATAAACATAAATTATAGAAATTGTCTGATTTCTGTCTATCTACTACAGACTTCCAGTTTTGAGAGGAAACACGATTACGGATGGAATCGTAATGGTTTCAACCAAATTGCACAAATCGATGTTTTTGAGCGTTTTAGGCTCCAATAAGCACAATTTGTCCATGTCGTCACATTTCGATAACTACTTAAGAAGTTACGCCCTCCGTTGAAAAATAAGATTTTTAGTTTGCTTTCTGCAAGAGTTTTATGAAAATGCAAAAATTGATTTTTTTGGTCGTTTTAGGCTTAAATAAGCATAAATTGTAGAAATTGGCTGATTTCAGACTATCTACCACAAACTTCCAGTTGTAAAAGGAATCTTGATTACGGCTGGGATTCGTTAGGGTTTCAACCAAATTGCACAAATCGATGTTTTTGAGCGTTTCAGGGCCTGAATAAGCACAATTTGTCCATTTCGTCGTATTTCGTTTACTACTTAAGAAGTTACACCTTCCGTTGAAAAATAAGAATGTTAGTTTTCATTCTGCAAGAGTTTTATAAAAATGTATAAATTGTGTTATTTTTGTCGTTTTACGATTAAATAAACATAAATTATAGAAATTGTCTGATTTCAGTCTATCTACTACGGACTTCCAGTTTTGAGAGGAAACATAATTACGGCTGGGAATCGTAAGGGTTTCAACCGTATTGCACAAATCGATGTTTTTAAGCGTTTCAGGTTCCAATAAGCACAATTTGTCCATTTCGTCTCATTTCGTTTTCTACTTAAGAAGTTACACACTCCGTTGTAAAATAAGAATGTTAGTTATATTCTGCAAGAGTTTTATAAAAATGTATAAATTGTGTTATTTTTGTCGTTTTACGTTTAAATAAACAAAAATTATAGAAATTGGCTGATTACAGTCTATCTACTACAGACTTCCAGTATTAAGAGGAAACTTGATTACGGATGGGAATCGTTAGGGGTTCAACCAAATTGCACAAGTTGATGTTTTTGAGCGTTTTAGACTCCAATAAGCACAAATTGTCTATCTCGTCACATATCGATAACTTCTTAAGAAGTTGCACCCTCCGTTGAAAAAAAAAAATATTAGTTTGCATTCTGAAAGAGTTTTATAAAAATGCACAAATTGAGTTTTTTGGTCGTTTTTGGCTTAAATAAGCATAAGATATTGAAATTGTCTGATTTCAGACTATCAAACACAAACTTCCAGTATTGAGAAGAATCTTGATTACGGCTGGGATTCGTAAGGGTTTCAACCAAATTGCAAAAATCGATGTTTTGAGCGTTTCAGGCTCCAATAATCACAATTTGTCCATTTCGTCACATTTCGTTCACTTCTTAAGAAGTTACACCCTCCGTTGAAAAATAAGAATGTTAGTTTGCATTTTGCAAGTGTTTTATAAAAATGCATAAATTGCGTTTTTTGGTCGTTTTTGGCTCTAATAAGCATAAATTGTAGAAATTGGCTACTACTACAGACTTCGTATTTTCACAGGAAACTTGATTACGGCTGGGAATCGTAAGGGTTTCAACCAAATTGCAGAAATCGATGTTTTTGAAAGTTTTAGGCTCAAATTAGCCTAAATTGTCCATTTTATCACATTTCATAACTACTTAAGAAGTTACACCCTCCGTTGAAAAATAAGAATTATAATTTGCTTTCTGCAAGGGTTTTATAAAAATGAAAAATTGTGTTTTTTGGTCGTTTTAGGCTTAAATAAGCATAAAAAAATGTAGAAATTGGCTTTTTTAGTCTATCATTTACAGACTTCCAGTATTAAGAGGAAACTTGATTACGGATGGGAATCGTAAGGGTTTTAACCAAATTGCACGAATCGGAGTTTTTGAGCGTTTCACGCTCCAATAAGCATTATTTGTCCATTTCGTCACATTTTGATAACTACTTAAGAAGTTTCACCCTCCGTTGAAATATAAGAATGTTAGTTTCCATTCTGCAAGAGTTTTATGAAAATGCAAAAATTGAGTTTTTTGGTCGTTTTAGGCTTAAATAAGCATTAATTGTAGAAATTGGCTGATTTCAGTCTATCTACTACAGAATTCTAGTTTTAAGAGGAAACTTGATTACGGCTGGGAATCGTAAGGGTTTCAACCAAAATGCAGAAATTGATGTTTTTAAGCGTTTCAGGCTCCAATAATAACATTTTGTCCATTTCGTCACATTTCGATAACACGTTAGGTAGTAACACCCTTCGTTGAAAAAAATAAGAATGTTAGTCTTCATTCTGCAAGAGTTTAAAAAAAATTTATAAATTGTGTTATTTTTGTCGTTTTACGTTTAAATAAACATAAATTATAGAAATTGTCTGATTTCAGTCTATCTACTACGGACTTCCAGTTTTGAGAGGAAACATGATTACGGCTGGGAATCGTAAGAGTTTCAACCGTATTGCACAAATCGATGTTTTTAAGCGTTTCAGGTTCCAATAAGCACAATTTGTCCATTTCGTCACATTTCGTTTTCTACTTAAGAAGTTACACACTCCGTTGTAAAATAAGAATGTTAGTTATATTCTGCAAGAGTTTTATAAAAATGTATAAATTGTGTTATTTTTGTCGTTTTACGTTTAAATAAACAAAGATTATAGAAATTGGCTGATTACAGTCTATCTACTACAGACTTCCAGTATTAAGAGGAAACTTGATTACGGATGGGAATCGTTAGGGGTTCAACCAAATTGCACAAATCGATGTTTTTGAGCGTTTTAGACTCCAATAAGCACAAATTGTCTATCTCGTCACATATCGATAACTTTTTAAGAAGTTGCACCCTCCGTTGAAAAAAAAAAATATTAGTTTGCATTCTGAAAGAGTTTTATAAAAATGCACAAATTGAGTTTTTTGGTCGTTTTTGGCTTAAATAAGCATTATATATTGAAATTGTCTGATTTCAGACTATCAAACACATACTTCCAGTATTGAGAAGAATCTTGATTACGGCTGGGATTCGTAAGGGTTTCAACCAAATTGCAAAAATCGATGTTTTTGAGCGTTTCAGGCTCCAATAATCACAATTTGTCCATTTCGTCACATTTCGTTCACTTCTTAGGAAGTTACACCCTCCGTTGAAAAATAAGAATGTTAGTTTGCATTTTGCAAGTGTTTTATAAAAATGCATAAATTGAGTTTTTTGGTCGTTTTTGGCTCTAATAAGCATAAATTGTAGAAATTGGCTGATTTCAGTCTATCTACTACAGACTTCTTATTTTCACAGGAAACTTGATTACGGCTGGGAATCGTAAGGGTTTCAACCAAATTGCAGAAATCGATGTTTTTAAGCGTTTCAGGCTCCAATAATAACATTTTGTCCATTTTGTCACATTTCGATAACAAGTTAGGTAGTTACACCCTTCGTTGAAAAAAATAAGAATGTTAGTCTTCATTCTGCAAGAGTTTAAAAAAAATTTATAAATTGTGTTATTTTTGTCGTTTTACGTTTAAATAAACATAAATTATAGAAATTGTCTGATTTCAATCTATCTACTACAGACTTCCAGTTTTGAAAGTGAACCTTGATTACGGCTGGGAATTGTAAAGGTTTCAACAAATTGCACGAATCGGAGTTATTGAGTGTTTCACGCTCCAATAAGCAAAATTTGTCCATTTCGTCACATTTCGATAACTACTTAAGAAGTTACACCCTCTGTTAAAAAATAAGAATGTTATTTTTCATTCTGCAAAAGTTTTATAAAAATGTATAAATTGTGTTATTTTGTCGTTTTACGATTAAATAAGCATAAATTATAGAAATTGTCTGATTTCTGTCTATCTACTACAGACTTCCAGTTTTGAGAGAAACATGATTACGGCTGGGAATCGTTAGGGGTTCAACCAAATTGCACAAATCGATGTTTTTGAGCGTTTTAGACTCCAATAAGCACAAATTGTCCATCTCGTCACATATCGATTAAGAAGTTGCACCCTCCGTTGAAAAATAAAAATATTAGTTTGCATTCTGAAAGAGTTTTATAAAAATGCAAAAATTGAGTTTTTTGGTCGTTTTAGGTATAAAATAAGCATAATTTGTAGAAAATGGCTGATTTCAGTCTATCTATTACAGTCTTCAAGTTTTAAGAGGAAACTTGATTTCGGCATGAATCGTAAGGGTTTCAACCAAATTGCACAAATCGATGTTTTTGAGCGTTTCAGGCTCCAAAAAGCACAATTTGTTCATTTCGTCACATTTCGATATCTACTTAAGAAGTTACACCCCCCGTTAAAAAATTAGAATTTTAGTTTGCTTTCTGCAAGAGTTTTATAAGAATGTATAAATTGTGTTTTTTTTGTCGATTTACGTTTAAATAAACATAAATTATAGAAATTGTCTGATCTCAGTCTATCTACTACAGACTTTTAGTTTTGAGAGGACACTTGATTACGGCTGGGAATCGTAAGGGTTTCAACCAAATTTCACAAATCGATCTTTTTAAGCGTTTCAGGCTCCAATAATCACAATTTTTCCATCTCGTCACATTTCGATAACTACTTAAGAAGTTACACCCTCCGTTGAAAAATAAGAATGTTAGTTTTCATTCTGCAAGAGTTTTATAAAAATGTATAAATTGTGTTATTTTTGTCGTTTAACGTTTAAATAAACATAAATTATAGAAATTATCTAAGTTTAGTCTATCTACTACAGACTTCCAGTTTTGAGTGGAAACATGATTACGGCTGGGAATCGTAATGGTTTCAACCAAATTGCACAAATCGATGTTTTTAAGCGTTTTAGGCTACAAAAAGCACAATTTTTCCATTTCGTCACATTTCGATAACTACTTAAGAAGTTACAACCTCCGTCGAAAAATAAGAATGTCAGTTTGCATTTTGCAAGTGTTTTATAAAAATGCATTTAACGAGTTTTTTGGTCGTTTTGGGCATGAATAAACATAAATTATAGAAATTGTCTGATTTCTGTCTATCTACTACAGACTTCAAGTTTTGAGAGGAAACATGATTACGGATGGGAATCTTAATGGTTTCTACCAAATTGCACAAATCGATGTTTTTGAGCGTTGTAGGCTCCAATAAGCACAATTTGTCCATTTCGTCACATTTCGATAACTCCTTAAGAAGTTACGCCCTCCGTTGAAAAATAAGAATTTTAGTTTGCTTTCTGCAAGAGTTTTATGAAAATGCAAAAATTGATTTTTTTGGTCGTTTTAGGCTTAAATAAGCATAAATTTTAAGAAATTGGCTGATTTCAGACTATCTACCACAAATTTCCAGTTGTAAAAGGAATCTTGATTACGGCTGGGATTCATAAGAGTTTCAACCAAATTGCGCAAATCAATGTTTTTGAGCGTTTCAGGCTCCAATAAGCACAATTTGTCCATTTCGTCACATTTCGTTTACTACTTAAGAAGTTACACCCCCCGTTAAAAAATATGAATGTTACTTTTCATTCTGTAGGTGTTTTATAAAAATGTAAAAATTGTGTTATTTTTGTCGTTTAACGTTTAAATAAACATAAATTATAGAAATTGTCTGATTTCTGTCTATCTACTACAGACTTCCAGTTTTGTAGGAAACATGATTACGGCTGGGAATCGTAATGGTTTCAACTAAATTGCACAAATCGATGTTTTTTAAGCGTTTTAGGCTCCAATAAGCACAATTTGTCCATTTCGTCATATTTCGTTTACTACTTAAGAAGTTACACACTCCGTTGAAAAATAAGAATTATAGCTTGCTTTCTGCAAGGGTTTTATAAAAATGCATAAATTGTTTTTTTTTTGTCGTTTTAGGCTTAAATAAGCATAAATTGTAGAAATTGGCTTTTTCAGTCTATCAACTACAGACTTCAAAATATTAAGAGGAAACTTGATTACGAATGGGAATCGTAAGGGTTTCAACCAAATTGCACGAATCGGAGTTTTTGAGCGTTTCATGCTCCAATAAGCACAATTTGTCCATTTCGTCACATTTTGATAACATCTTAAGAAGTTACACCCTCCGTTGAAATATAAGAATGTTAGTTTCCATTCTGCAAGAGTTTTATGAAAATGCATAAATTGAGTTTTTTGGTCGTTTTAGGCTTAAATAAGCATTAATTGTAGAAATTGGCTGATTTCAGTCTATCTACTACAGAATTCCATTTTTAAGAGGAAACTTGATTACGGCTGGGAATCGTAAGGGTTTCAACCAAAATGCAGAAATCGATGTTTTTAAGCGTTGCAGGCTCCAAAAAGCACAATTTTTTCATTTCGTCACATTTCGATATCTACTTAAGAAGTTACACCCTCCGTTAAAAAATTAGAATTTTAGTTTGCTATCTGCAAGAGTTTTATAAAAATGTATAAATTGTGTTTTTTTTTGTCGATTTACGTTAAAATAAACATAAATTATAGAAATTGTCTGATCTCAGTCTATCTACTACAGACTTTTAGTTTTGAGAGGACACTTGATTACGGCTGGGATTCGTAAGGGTTTCCACCAAATTGCACAAATCATTGTTTTTGTGAGTTTAAGGCTCTAATAAGCACGATTTGTACATTTCGTCACATTTCGATAACTACTTAAGAAGTTACAGACTCCGTTGAAAAATAAGAATGTTAGTTTTCATTCTGCAAGAGTTTTATAAAAATGTATAAATTGTGTTATTTTTGTCGTTTAACGTTTAAATACACATAAATTATAGAAATTATCTAAGTTAAGTCTATCTACTACAGACTTCCAGTTTTGAGTGGAAACATGATTACGGCTGGGAATCGTAATGGTTTCAACCAAATTGCACAAATCGATGTTTTTAAGCGTTTTAGGCTCCAAAAAGCACTATTTTTCCATTTCGTCACATTTCGATAACTACTTAAGAAGTTACAACCTCCGTCGAAAAATAAGAATGTCAGTTTGCATTTTGCAAGTGTTTTATAAAAATGCATTAAACGAGTTTTTTGGTCGTTTTTGGCTTGAATAAGCATAAATTGTAAAAATTGGCTGATTTCAGTCTATCTACTTAAGACTTCTCATTTTAACAGGAAACTTGATTACGGCTGGAAATCGTAAGGGTTTCAACCAAATTGCAGTAATCGATGTTTTTGAAAGTTTTAGGCTCAAATAAGCCTAATTTGTCCATTTTATCACATTTAGATAACAACTTAAGAAGTTACACCCTCCGTTGAAAAATAAGAATTTTAATTTGCTATCTGCAAGAGTTTATGAAAATGCATACATTGTGTTTTTGGTCGTTTAAGGCTTAAATAAGCATAAAATATTGAAGTTGGTTGATTTCAGACTGTCTACTACAAACTTCCAGTTTTGAGAGGAATCTTGATTACGGCTGGGATTCATAAGAGTTTCAACCAAATTGAGCAAATCAATGTTTTTGAGCGTTTCAGGCTCCAATAAGCACAATTTGTCCATTTCGTCACATTTCGTTTACTACTTAAGAAGTTACACCTTCCGTTGAAAAATATGAATGTTAGTTTTCATACTGAAGGAGTTTTATAAAAATGTAAAAATTGTTTTTTTTTTTGTCGTTTTACGTTTAAATAAACATTAATTATAGAAATTGTCTGATTTCTGTCTATCTACTACAGACTTCAAGTTTTGAGAGGAAACATGATTACGGATGGGAATCTAATGGTTTCAACCAAATTGCACAAATCGATGTTTTTGAGCGTTTTAGGCTCCATAAGCACAATTTGTCCATTTCGTCACATTTCGATATTTCCTTAAGTTACGCCCTCCGTTGAAAAATAAGAATTTTAGTTTGCTTTCTGCAAGAGTTTTATGAAAATGCAAAAATTGATTTTTTTGGTCGTTTTAGGCTTAAATAAGCATAAATTGTAGAAATTGGCTGATTTCAGACTATCTACCACAAACTTCCAGTTGTAAAAGGAATCTTGATTACGGCTGGGATTCGTTGGGGTTTCAACCAAATTGCACAAATCGATGTTTTTGAGCGTTTCAGGGCCCGAATAAGCACAATTTGTCCATTTCGTCACATTTCGTTTACTACTTAAGAAGTTACACCTTCCGTTGAAAAATAAGAATGTTAGTTTTCATTCTGCAAGAGTTTTATAAAAATGTATAAATTGTGTTATTTTTGTCGTTTTACGATTAAATAAACATAAATTATAGAAATTGTCTGATTTCAGTCTATCTACTACGGACTTCCCGTTTTGAGAGGAAACATGATTACGGCTGGGAATCGTAAGGGTTTCAACCGTATTGCACAAATCGATGTTTTTAAGCGTTTCAGGTTCCAATAAGCACAATTTGTCCATTTCGTCACATTTCGTTTTCTACTTAAGAAGTTACACACTCCGTTGTAAAATAAGAATGTTAGTTATATTCTGCAAGAGTTTTATAAAAATGTATAAATTGTGTTATTTTTGTCGTTTTACGTTTAAATAAACAAAAATTATAGAAATTGGCTGATTACAGTCTATCTACTACAGACTTCCAGTATTAAGAGGAAACTTGATTACGGATGGGAATCGTTAGGGGTTCAACCAAATTGCACAAATCGATGTTTTTGAGCGTTTTAGACTCCAATAAGCACAAATTGTCTATCTCGTCACATATCGATAACTTCTTAAGAAGTTGCACCCTCCGTTGAAAAAAAAAAATATTAGTTTGCATTCTGAAAGAGTTTTATAAAAATGCACAAATTGAGTTTTTTGGTCGTTTTTGGCTTAAATAAGCATAAGATATTGAAATTGTCTGATTTCGGACTATCAAACTCAAACTTCCAGTATTGAGAAGAAACTTGATTACGGCTGGGATTCGTAAGGGTTTCAACCAAATTGCAAAAATCGATGTTTTTGAGCGTTAGTGGCTCCAATAATCACAATTTGTCCATTTCGTCACATTTCGTTCACTTCTTAAGAAGTTACACCCTCCGTTGAAAAATAAGAATGTTAGTTTGCATTTTGCAAGTGTTTTATAAAAATGCATAAATTGAGTTTTTTAGTCGTTTTTGGCTCTAATAAGCATAAATTGTAGAAATTGGCTGATTTCAGTCTATCTACTACAGACTTCTTATTTTCACAGGAAACTTGATTACGGCTGGGAATCGTAAGGGTTTCAACCAAATTGCAGAAATTGATGTTTTTGAAAGTTTTAGGCTCAAATTAGCCTAATTTGTCCATTTTATCTTATTTCGATAACTACTTAAGAAGTTACACCCTCCGTTGAAAAATAAGAATTATAGTTTGCTTTCTGCAAGGGTTTTATAAAAATGCAAAATTGTGTTTTTTGGTCGTTTTAGGCTTAAATAAGCATAAAAAATGTAAAAATTGGCTTTTTCAGTCTATCAACTACAGACTTCCAGTATTAAGAGGAAACTTGATTACGGATGGGAATCGTAAGGGTTTTAACCAAATTGCACGAATCGGAGTTTTTGAGCGTTTCACGCTCGAATAAGCACAATTTGTCCATTTCGTTACATTTTGATAACTACTTAAGAAGTTACACCCTCCGTTGAAATATAAGAATGTTAGTTTCCATTCTGCAAGAGTTTTATGAAAATACAAAAATTGAGTTTTTTGGTCGTTTTAAGAATAAAAAAGCATTAATTGTAGAAATTGGCTGATTTCAGTCTATCTACTACAGAATTCCAGTTTTAAGAGGAAACTTGATTACGGCTGGGAATCGTAAGGGTTTCAACCAAAATGCAGAAATCGATGTTTTTAAGCGTTTCAGGCTCCAATAATAACATTTTGTCCATTTCGTCACATTTCGATAACAAGTTAGGTAGTTACACCCTTCGTTGAAAAAAATAAGAATGTTAGTCTACATTCTGCAAGAGTTTAAAAAAAATTTATAAATTGTGTTATTTTTGTCGTTTTACGTTTAAATAAACATAAATTATAGAAATTGTCTGATTTCAATCTATCTACTACAGACTTCCAGTTTTGAAAGTGAACCTTGATTACGGCTGGGAATCGTAAAGGTTTCAACAAATTGCACGAATCGGAGTTATTGAGTGTTTCACGCTCCAATAAGCAAAATTTGTCCATTTCGTCACATTTCGATAACTACTTAAGAAGTTACACCCTCCGTTAAAAAATAAGAATGTTATTTTTCATTCTGCAAAAGTTTTATAAAAATGTATAAATTGTGTTATTTTTGTCGTTTTACGATTAAATAAGCATAAATTATAGAAATTGTCTGATTTCTGTCTATCTACTACAGACTTCCAGTTTTGAGAGAAACATGATTACGGCTGGGAATCGTTAGGGGTTCAACCAAATTGCACAAATCGATGTTTTTGAGCGTTTTAGACTCCAATAAGCACAAATTGTCCATCTCGTCACATATCGATTAAGAAGTTGCACCCTCCGTTGAAAAATAAAAATATTAGTTTACATTCTGAAAGAGTTTTATAAAAATGCAAAAATTGAGTTTTTTGGTCGTTTTAGGTATAAAATAAGCATAATTTGTTGAAATTGGCTGATTTCAGTCTATCTACTACAGTCTTCAAGTTTTAAGAGGAAACTTGATTTCGGCTGTGAATCGTAAGGGTTTCAACCAAATTGCACAAATCGATGTTTTTGAGCGTTTCAGGCTCCAAAAAGCACAATTTGGTAATTTCGTCACATTTCGATATCTACTTAAGAAGTTACACCCCCCGTTAAAAAATTAGAATTCTAGTTTGCTATCTGCAAGAGTTTTATAAGAATGTATAAATTGTTTTTTTTTGTCGATTTACGTTTAAATAAACATAAATTATAGAAATTGTCTGATCTCAGTCTATCTACTACAGACTTTTAGTTTTGAGAGGACACTTGATTACGGCTGGGAATCGTAAGGGTTTCAACCAAATTTCACAAATCGATCTTTTTAAGCGTTTCAGGCTCCAATAATCACAATTTTTCCATCTCGTCACATTTCGATAACTACTTAAGAAGTTACACCCTCCGTTGAAAAATAAGAATGTTAGTTTTCATTCTGCTAGAGTTTTATAAAAATGTATAAATTGTGTTATTTTTGTTGTTTAACGTTTAAATAAACATAAATTATAGAAATTATCTAAGTAAAGTCTATCTACTACAGACTTCCAGTTTTGAGTGGAAACATGATTACGGCTGGGAATCGTAATGGTTTCAACCAAATTGCACAAATCGATGTTTTTAAGCGTTTTAGGCTACAAAAAGCACAATTTTTCCATTTCGTCACATTTCGATAACTACTTAAGAAGTTACGCCCTCCGTTGAAAAATAAGAATTTTAGTTTGTTTTCTGCAAGAGTTTTATGAAAATGCAAAAATTGATTTTTTTGGTCGTTTTAGGCTTAAATAAGCAAAAATTGTAGAAATTGGCTGATTTCAGACTATCTACCACAAACTTCCAGTTGTAAAAGGAATCTTGATTACGTCTGGGATTCGTTAGGGTTTCAACCAAATGGCACAAATCGATGTTTTTGAGCGTTTCAGGGCCCGAATAAGCACAATTGGTCCATTTCGTCACATTTCGTTTACTACTTAAGAAGTTACACCTTCCGTTGAAAAATATGAATGTTAGTTTTCATTCTGAATGAGTTTTATAAAAATGTAAAAATTGTGTTATTTTTGTCGTTTTACGTTTAAATAAACAAAAATTATAGAAATTGGCTGATTACAGTCTATCTACTACAGACTTCCAGTTTTAAGAGGAAACTTGATTACGGATGGGAATCGTTAGGGGTTCAACCAAATTGCACAAATCGATGTTTTTGAGCGTTTTAGACTCCAATAAGCACAAATTGTCTATCTCGTCACATATCGATAACTACTTAAGAAGTTGCACCCTCCGTTGAAAAATAAAAATATTAGTTTGCATTCTGAAAGAGTTTTATAAAAATGCACAAATTGTGTTTTTTTGTCGTTTTTGGCTTAAATAAGCATAAAATATTGAAATTGTCTGATTTCAGACTATCAAACACAAACTTCCAGTATTGAGAAGAATCTTGATTACGGCTGGGATTCGTAAGGGTTTCAACCAAATTGCAAAAATCGATGTTTTTGAGCGTTTCAGGCTCCAATAAGCACCATTTGTCTATTTCGTCACATTTCGATAACTACTTAAGAAGTTAAACCCTCTGTTGAAAAATAAGAATGTTAGTTTGCATTTTGCAAGTGTTTTATAAAAATGCATTAATTCAGTTTTTTGGTCGTTTTTGGCTTGAATAAGCATAAATTGTAAAAATTGGCTGATTTCAGTCTATCTACCACAAATTTCCAGTTGTAAAAGGAATCTTGATTACGGCTGGGATTCGTTAGGGTTTCAACCAAATTGCACAAATCGATGTTTTTGAGCGTTTCAGGGCCTGAATAAGCACAATTTGTTTATTTCGTCACATTTCGTTTACTACTTAAGAAGTTACACCCCCCGTTAAAAATTATGAATGTTACTTTTCATTCTGTAGGGGTTTTATAAAAATGTAAAAATTGTGTTATTTTTGACAGACTTCTCATTTTAACAGGAAACTTGATTACGGCTGGCAATCGTAAGGGTTTCAACCAAATTGCAGTAATCGATGTTTTTGAAAGTTTTAGGCTCAAATAAGCCTAATTTGTCAATTTTATTACATTTCGATAACAACTTAAGAAGTTACACCCTCCGTTGAAAAATAAGAATTTTAATTTGCTATCTGCAAGAGTTTAATGAAAATGCATACATTGTGTTTTTGGTCGTTTAAGGCTTAAATAAGCATAAAATATTGAAGTTGGTTGATTTCAGACTGTCTACTACAAACTTCCAGTTTTGAGAGGAATCTTGATTACGGCTGGGATTCATAAGAGTTTCAACCAATCTGCGCAAATCAATGTTTTTGAGCGTTTCAGGCTCCAATAAGCACAATTTGTCCATTCGTCACATTTCGTTTACTACTTAAGAAGTTACACCTTCCGTTGAAAAATATGAATGTTAGTTTTCATTCTGAAGGAGTTTTATAAAAATGTAAAAATTGTGTTATTTTTGTCGTTTTACGTTTAAATAAACATAAATTATAGAAATTGTCTGATTTCTGTCTATCTACTACAGACTTCCAGTTTTGAGAGGAAACACGATTACGGATGGGAATCGTAATGGTTTCAACCAAATTGCTCAAATCGATGTTTTTGAGCGTTTTAGGCTCCAATAAGCACAATTTGTTCATTTCGTCACATTTCGATAACTACTTAAGAAGTTACGCCCCCCGTTGAAAAATAAGAATTTTAGTTTGCTTTCTGCAAGAGTTTTATGAAAATGCAAAATTTGATTTTTTTGGTCGTTTTAGGCTTAAATAAGCATAAATTGTAGAAATTGGCTGATTTCAGACTATCTACCACAAATTTCCAGTTGTAAAAGGAATCTTGATTACGGCTGGGATTCGTTAGGGTTTCAACCAAATTGCACAAATCGATGTTTTTGAGCGTTTCAAGGCCTGAATAAGCACAATTTGTCCATTTCGTCGTATTTCGTTTACTACTTAAGAAGTTACACCTTCCGTTGAAAAATAAGAATGTTAGTTTTCATTCTGCAAGAGTTTTATAAAAATGTATAAATTGTGTTATTTTTGTCGTTTTACGATTAAATAAACATAAATTATAGAAATTGTCTGATTTCAGTCTATCTACTACGGACTTCCAGTTTTGAGAGGAAACATAATTACGGCTGGGAATCGTAAGGGTTTCAACCGTATTGCACAAATCGATGTTTTTAAGCGTTTCAGGTTCCAATAAGCACAATTTGTCCATTTCGTCACATTTCGTTGTCTACTTAAGAAGTTACACACTCCGTTGTAAAATAAGAATGTTAGTTATATTCTGCAAGAGTTTTATAAAAATGTATAAATTGTGTTATTTTTGTCGTTTTACGTTTAAATGAACAAAAATTATAGAAATTGGCTTAAATAAGCATAAATTGTAGAAATTGGCTGATTTCAGACTATCTACCACAAATTTCCAGTTGTAAAAGGAATCTTGATTACGGCTGGGATTCGTTAGGGTTTCAACCAAATTGCACAAATCGATGTTTTTGAGCGTTTCAGGGCCTGAATAAGCACAATTTGTTTATTTCGTCACATTTTGTTTACTACTTAAGAAGTTACACCCCCCGTTAAAAATTATGAATGTTACTTTTCATTCTGTAGGGGTTTTATAAAAATGTAAAAATTGTGTTATTTTTGTCGTTTAACGTTTAAATAAACATAAATTATAGAAATTGTCTGATTTCTGTCTATCTACTACAGACTTCCAGTTTTGAGAGGAAACATGATTACGGCTGGGAATCGTAATGGTTTCAACTAAATTGCACAAATCGATGTTTTTTGAGCGTTTAAGGCTCCAATAAGCACAATTTGTCCATTTCGTCATATTTCGTTTACTACTTAAGAAGTTACACACTCCGTTGAAAAATAAGAATTATAGCTTGCTTTCTGCAAGGGTTTTATAAAAATGCATAAATTGTTTTTTTTTGTCGTTTTAGGCTTAAATAAGCATAAATTGTAGAAATTGGCTTTTTCAGTCTATCAACTACAGACTTCAAAATATTAAGAGGAAACTTGATTACGAATGGGAATCGTAAGGGTTTCAACCAAATTGCACGAATCGGAGTTTTTGAGCGTTTCATGCTCCAATAAGCACAATTTGTCCATTTCGTCACATTTTGATAACATCTTAAGAAGTTACACCCTCCGTTGAAATATAAGAATGTTAGTTTCCATTCTGCAAGAGTTTTATGAAAATGCATAAATTGAGTTTTTTGGTCGTTTTAGGCTAAACTAAGCATTAATTGTAGAAATTGGCTGATTTCAGTCTATCTACTACAGAATTCCATTTTTAAGAGGAAACTTGATTACGGCTGGGAATCGTAAGGGTTTCAACCAAAATGCAGAAATCCATGTTTTTAAGCGTTTCAGGCTCCAATTTAATTATTTTGTCCATTTCGTCACTTTTCGATAACAAGTTAAGTAGTTACACCCTTCGTTGAAAAAAATAAGAATGTAAGTTTTCATTCCGCAAGAGTTTAAAAAAAATGTATAAATTGTGTTATTTTTGTCGTTTTACTTTTAAATAAACATACATTTTAGAAATTATCTGATTTAAATCTATCTACTACAGACTTCCAGTTTTGAAAGTTAACCTTGATTACGGCTGGGAATCGTAAAGGTTTCAACAAATTGCACGAATCGGAGTTATTGAGCGTTTCATGCTCCAATAAGCACAATTTGTCCATTTCGTCACATTTTGATAACATCTTAAGAAGTTACACCCTCCGTTGAAATATAAGAATGTTAGTTTCCATTCTGCAAGAGTTTTATGAAAATGCATAAATTGAGTTTTTTGGTCGTTTTAGGCTAAACTAAGCATTAATTGTAGAAATTGGCTGATTTCAGTCTATCTACTACAGAATTCCATTTTTAAGAGGAAACTTGATTACGGCTGGGAATCGTAAGGGTTTCAACCAAAATGCAGAAATCCATGTTTTTAAGCGTTTCAGGCTCCAATTTTATTATTTTGTCCATTTCGTCACATTTCGATAACTACTTAAGAAGTTACACCCTCCGTTAAAAAATAAGAATGTTATTTTTATTCTGCAAACGTTTTATAAAAATGTATAAATTGTGTTATTTTTGTTGTTTTAGGATAAAATAAGCATAAATTATTGAAATTGTCTGATTTCTGTCTATCAACTACAGACTTCCAGTTTTGAGAGAAACATGATTACGGCTGGGAATCGTAATAGTTTCATCCAAATTGCACAAATATGTTTTTGAGCGTTTTAGGCTCCAATAAGCACAATTTGCCTATTTCGTCACATTTCGATAACTACTTAAGAAGTTACACCCTCCGTTGCAAAATAAGAGATTAAGTTTGCTTTCTGCAAGAGTTTTATAAAAATGTTTAAATTGTGTTATTTTGTCGTTTTACTTTTAAATAAACATAAATTATAGAAATTGTCTGATTTCAGTCTATCTACTACGTACTTCCAGTTTTGAGAGGAAACATGATTACGGCTGGGAATCGTAAGGGTTTCAACCGTATTGCACAAATCGATGTTTTTCAGTTTTTCAGGCTCCAATAAGCACAATTTGTCCATTTCGTCACATTTCGATAACTCTTTAAGAAGTTACGCCCTCCGATGAAAAATAAGAATCATAGTTTGCTTTCTGCAAGAGTTTTATAAAAAAGCATAAATTAAGTATTTTGGTTTTTTTTGCTTAAATAAGCTTAAAATATTGAAATTGGCTGATTTCAGACTATCAAACACAAACTTCCAGTTTTGAGAGCAATCTTGATTACGGCTGGGATTCGTAAGGGTTTCAACCAAATTGCACAAATCGATATTTTTGAGCGTTTCAGGCTCCAAAAAGCACAAATTGTCCATTTCGTCACATTTCGATATCTACTTAAGAAGTTTTATTTATATCTTTTATAGACTACGAAATATTGTTAGTACGCAATTGCTAGTTATTATTTTTTATGCAATTGCTCAATCAGTGATGCAATATGGCATCCTGGGGTGGGGTGGGGCTAGTAGAAGTGTGTTGGAACCGTTGAGGGTGATGCAACGGAACATTTTAAAAATAATTTTGAAAAAACCAAAATTGTATTCTACGTCACTAGTATTCTCCACATTGAATGTCCTTGAACTAACCCAAATGTACATATATATTATGCTGGTGTATACCTTCAAACATCCAGATAAATTTAAAGCACGTGAAATCCCGAGATCAAATATAAGGCATTTGGATACATACTCTTTATTTGTACCTAGAAGATATAAAACCAGGGGGCAGCAACATGTTGACTATATAGCTCCTAAAATATATAGCAAACTTCCATTAAACATAAAATTATTGAGATCTCTTTCAAGATTCAAGTTTGAAATAAAAAATTGGCTTAGAATATGCGGTGTCCGGTGGTTAAGAGAAATATTATACATAACCTAACCCAAGCTGTGTCATCGTTCTTCAAAAACTTGGTAATTTAATAACAAAATGTATCAACAACTCACATCACATTCATTTAGTTAATTCCTAATTTTCATGCTACATTATTACTATCATCATTTTTATTATTATTATTATTATTATTATTATTATTATTATTATTATTATTATTATTAGATAAAATGTATAAACAACTCACATCACATTCAATTGATTAATTCCTTCTTTTCATGCTGCATTATTAATTTATTGTTATTATCACTATTATTATTGTTTGTATTAAGAATTGGTATTTCTACCATAGTTATTATATATACGTTCTGCTTTTCATGTATCACACTTACTTTTGTCATTTTTGGATTATTATTAATATACATTATTTATTATTCAGCCCACACACGAGGTGTGACCCTATGTGGGCTTCTTTTCATTTATATAGTGTTACTAAATTTTGGATTATTTGTACCTGTATTATTTTTTTGAAAGGAATAAAATAAAAGTTGAATTGAATTGAATTGAAATTGAAGTTACACCCTCCGTTAAAAAGTTAGAATTTTAGTTTGCTATCTGAAAGAGTTTTATAAAAATATATAAATTGTGTTTTTTTTGTCGATTTACGATTAAAAAAACATAAATTATAGAAATTGTCTGATCTCAGTCTATCTACTACAGACTTTCAGTTTTGAGAGGAAACTTGATTACGGCTGGGAATCGTAAGGGTTTCAACCAAATTGCACAAATCGATCTTTTTTAGCGTTTCAGGCTCCAATAATCACAATTTGTCCATTTCGTCACATTTCGATAACTACTTAAGAAGTTACACCCTCCGTTGAAAAATAAGAATGTTAGTTTTCATTCTGCAAAGGTTTTATAAAAATGTATAAATTGTGTTATTTTTGTCGTTTTACGTTTAAATAAACGTCAATTATAGAAATTTTCTGAGTTTAGTCTATCTACTACAGACTTCCAGTTTTGAGAGGAAACATGATTACGGCTGGGAATCGTAATGGTTTCAACCAAATTGCACAAATCGATGTTTTTAAGCGTTTTAGGCTCCAATAAGCACAATTTGTCCATTTCGTCACATTTCGATATCTTCTTAAAAAGTTACACCCTCCGTCGAAAAATAAGAATGTCAGTTTGCATTTTGCAAGTGTTTTATAAAAATGCATTAAACGAGTTTTTTGGTCGTTTTTGGCTTAATATACCCATTAATTGTAAAAATAGGCTGATTTCAGTCTATCTACTAAAGACTTCTCATTTTAACAGGAAACTTGATTACGGTTGGGAATTGTAAGGGTTTCAACCAAATTGCAGTAATCGATGTTTTTGAAAGTTTTAGGCTCAAATAAGCCTAATTTGTCCATTTTATCTTATTTCGATAACAACTTAAGAAGTTACACCCTCCGTTGAAAAATAAGAATTTTAATTTGCTATCTGCAAGAGTTTTATGAAAATGCATACATTGTGTTTTTGGTCGTTTAAGGCTTAAAAAAGCATAAAATATTGAAGTTGGTTGATTTCAGACTGTCTATTACAAACTTCCAGTTTTAAGAGGAATCTTGATAACGGCTGGTATTCATAACAGTTTCAACCAAATTGCGCAAATCAATAACTTTGAGCGTTTCAGGCTCCAATAAGCACAATTTGTCCATTTCGTCACATTTCGTTTACTACTTAAGAAGTTACACCTTCCGTTGAAAAATATGAATGCTAGTTTTCATTCTGAAGGAGTTTTATATAAATGTAAAAATTGTGTTATTTTTGTCGGTTTACGTTTAAATAAACATAAATTATAGAAATTGTCTGATTTCTGTCTATCTACTACAGACTTCAAGTTTTGAGAGGAAACATGATTACGGATGGGAATCTTAATGGTTTCAACCAAATTGCACAAATCGATGTTTTTGAGCGTTTTAGGCTCCAATAAGCACAATTTGTCCATTTCGTCACATTTCGATAACTACTTAAGAAGTTACGCCCTCCGTTGAAAAATAAGAATTTTAATTTTGTTTTCTGCAAGAGTTTTATGAAATTGCAAAAATTGATTTTTTTGGTCGTTTTAGGCTTAAATAAGCATAAATTGTAGAAATTGGCTGATTTCAGACTATCTACCACAAACTTCCAGTTGTAAAAGGAATCTTGATTACGTCTGGGATTCGTTAGGGTTTCAACCAAATTGCACAAATCGATGTTTTTGAGCGTTTCAGGGGCCGAATAAGCACAATTTGTCCATTTCGTCACATTTCGTTTACTACTTAAGAAGTTACACCTTCCGTTGAAAAATATGAATGTTAGTTTTCATTCTGAAGGAGTTTTATAAAAATGTAAAAATTGTGTTATTTTTGTCGTTTTACTCTTAAATAAACGTCAATTATAGAAATTTTCTGAGTTTAGTCTATCTACTACAGACTTCCAGATTTTGAGAGGAAACATGATTACGGCTGGGATTCGTTAGGGTTTTAACCAAATTGCACAAATCGATGTTTTTGAGCGTTTCAGGGGCCGAATAAGCACAATTTGTCCATTTCGTCACATTTCGTTTACTACTTAAGAAGTTACACCTTCCGTTGAAAAATATGAATGTTAGTTTTCATTCTGAAGGAGTTTTATAAAAATGTAAAAATTGTGTTATTTTTGTCGTTTTACGTTTAAATAAACAAAAATTATAGAAATTGGCTGATTACAGTCTATCTACTACAGACTTCCAGTATTAAGAGGAAACTTGATTACGGATGGGAATCGTTAGGGGTTCAACCAAATTGCACAAATCGATGTTTTTGAGCGTTTTAGACTCCAATAAGCACAAATTGTCTATCCCGTCACATATCGATAACTACTTAAGAAGTTGCACCCTCCGTTGAAAAATAAAAATATAAGTTTGCATTCTGAAAGAGTTTTATAAAAATGCACAAATTGAGTTTTTTTGTCGTTTTTGGCTTAAATAAGCATAAGATATTGAAATCTTCTGATTTCAGAATATCAAACACAAACTTCCAGTATTGAGAAGAATCTTGATTACGGCTGGGAGTCGTAAGGGTTTCAACCGAATTGCAAAAATCGATGTTTTTGAGCGTTTCAGGCTCCAATAAGCACAATTTGTCTATTTCGTCACATTTCGATAACTACTTAAGAAGTTAAACCCTCCGTTGAAAAATAAGAATGTTAGTTTGCATTTTGCAAGTGTTTTATAAAAATGCATTAATTCAGTTTTTTGGTCGTTTTTGGCTTGAATAAGCATAAATTGTAAAAATTGGCTGATTTCAGTCCATCTACTACAGACTTCTCATTTTAACAGGAAACTTGATTACGGCTGGGAATCGTAAGGGTTTCAACCAAATTGCAGTAATCGATGTTTTTGAAAGTTTTAGGCTCAAATAAGCCTAATTTGTCCATTTTATCACATTTCGATAACAACTTAAGAAGTTACACCCTCCGTTGAAAAATAAGAATTTTAATTTGCTATCTGCAAGAGTTTTATGAAAATGCATACATTGTGTTTTTGGTCGTTTAAGGCTTAAAAAAGCATAAAATATTGAAGTTGGTTGATTTCAGACTGTCTTTCACAAACTTCCAGTTGTAAAAGGAATCTTGATTACGGCTGGGATTCGTAAGGGTTTCAACCAAATTGCACAAATCGATGTTTTTGAGCGTTTCAAGGCCGAATAAGCACAATTTGTCCATTTCGACACATTTCGATAACTCTTTAAGAAGTTACGCCCTCCGATGAAAAATAAGAATTATAGTTTGCTTTCTGCAAGAGTTTTATAAAAATCAAAAATTAAGTATTTTGTTCGTTTTTTGCTTAAATAAGCATAAAATATTAAAATTGGCTGATTTCAGACTATCAAACACAAACTTCCAGTTTTAAGAGGAATCTTGATTACGGCTGGGATTTGTAAGGGTTTCAACCAAATTGCACAAATCGATGTTTTTGAGCGTTTCAGGCACCAATAAGCACAATTTGTCCATTTCGTCACATTGCGTTTTCTACTTAAGAAGTTACACACTCCGTTGAAAAATAAGAATGTTAGTTTTCATTCTGCAAGAGTTTTATAAAAATGTATAAATTGTGTTATTTTTGTCGTTTTACGTTAAAATAAACATAAATACTATAAATTGGCTAATTAAAGTCTATCTACTACAGATTTCCAGTATTAAGAGGATACTTGATTACGGATGGGAATCGTTAGGGGTTCAACCAAATTGCACAAATCGATGTTTTTGAGCGTTTTAGACTCCAATAAGCACAAATTGTCCATCTCGTCACATATCGATTAAGAAGTTGCACCCTCCGTTGAAAAATAAAAATATTAATTTGCATTCTGAAAGAGTTTTATAAAAATGCAAAAATTGAGTTTTTTGGTCGTTTTAGGTATAAAATAAGCATAATTTGTAGAAATTGGCTGATTTCAGTCTATCTACTACAGTCTTCAAGTTTTAAGAGGAAACTTGATTTCGGCTGTGAATCGTAAGGGTTTCAACCAAATTGCACAAATCGATGTTTTTGAGCGTTTCAGGCTCCAAAAAGCACAATTTTTTCATTTCGTCACATTTCGATATCTACTTAAGAAGTTACACTCTCCGTTAAAAAATCTAGAATTTGAGTTTGCTATCTGCAAGAGTTTTATAAAAATGTATAAATTGTGTTATTTTTGTCGATTTACGTTAAAATAAACATAAATTATAGAAATTGTCTGATCTCAATCTATCTACTACAGACTTTTAGTTTTGAGAGCACACTTGATTACGGCTGGGATTCGTAAGGGTTTCCACCAAATTGCACAAATCGTTGTTTTTGTGAGTTTAAGGCTCTAATAAGCACGATTTGTCCATTTCGTCACATTTCGATAACTACTTAAGAAGTTACACCCTCCGTTGAAAAATAAGAATGTTAGTTTTCATTCTGCAAAGGTTTTATAAAAATGTATAAATTGTGTTATTTTTGTCGTTTTACTCTTAAATAAACGTCAATTATAGAAATTTTCTGAGTTTAGTCTATCTACTACAGACTTCCAGATTTTGAGAGGAAACATGATTACGGCTGGGAATCGTAATGGTTTCAACCAAATTGCACAAATCGATTTTTTTAAGCGTTTTAGGCTCCAATAAGCACAATTTGTCCATTTCGTCACATTCCGATAACTACTTAAGAAGTTACGCCCTCCGTTGAAAAAAAAGAATTTTAGTTTGTTTGTGCAAGAGTTTTATAAAATTGCATAAATTGAGTTTTTTGGTCGTTTTTGGCTTAAAAAAGCATAAAATATTGAAATTGTCTGATTTCAGACTATTAAACACAAACTTCCAGTTTTGAGAAGAATCTTGATTACGGCTGGGATTCGTAAGGGTTTTAACCAAATTGCAAAAATCGATGTTTTTGAGCGTTTCAGGCTACAATATTCACAATTTGTCCATTTCGTCACATTTCGTTTCCTACTTAAGAAGTTACACCCTCCTTGAAATATAAGAATGTTAGTTTGCATTTTGCAAGTGTTTTATAAAAATGCATAAATTGAGTTTTTTGGTCGTTTTTGGCTCAAATAAGCATAAATTGTAGAAATTGGCTGATTTTAGTCTATCTACTACAGACTTCTTATTTTAACAGGAAACTTGATTACGGCTGGGAATCGTAAGGGTTTTAACCAAATTGCAGAAATCGATGTTTTAGAAAGTGTTAGGCTCAAATAAGCCTAATTTGTCCATTTTATCACATTTCGATAATTACTTAAGAAGTTACACACTCCGTTGAAAAATAAGAATTATAGCTTGCTTTCTGCAAGGGTTTTATAAAAATGCATAAATTGTGTTTTTTGGTCGTTTTAGGCTTAAATAAGCATAAATTGTAGAAATTGGCTTTTTCAGTCTATCAACTACAGACTTCCAGTATTAAGAGGAAACTTGATTACGGATGGGAATCGTAAGGGTTTCAACCAAATTGCACGAATCCGAGTTTTTGAGCGTTTCACGCTCCAATAAGCACAATTGGTCCATTTCGTCACATTTCGTTTACTACTTAAGAAGTTACACCCTCCATTGAAAAATAATAATGTAGTTTTTATTCTGCAGGAGTTTTATAAAAATGTGGAAATTGTGTTATTTTTGTCGTTTTACGTTAAAATAGTTATAAATTATAGAAAGTGGCTGATTTCTGTCTATACACTACGGACTTCCAGTTTTGAGAGGAAACATGATTACGGATGGGAATCGTAAGGGTTTCAACCTAATTGCGTGAATCGGAGTTTTTGTGCGTTTCACGCTCCAATAAGCACAATTTGTCCATTTCGTCACATTTTGATAACTACTTAAGAAGTTACACCCTCCGTTGAAATATAAGAATGTTAGTTTGCACTCTACAAGAGTTTTATGTAAATGCATAAATTGAGTTTTTTGGAAGTTAAAGGTATAAAATAAGCATTTTTTGTAGAAAATGGCTGATTTCAGTCTATCTACTACAGACTTCCAGATTTGAGTGGAAACATGATTAAGGCTGGGAATCGTAATGGTTTCAACCAAATTGCACAAATCGATGTTTTTAAGCGTTTTGGGCTCCAATAAGCACAATTTGTCCATTTCGTCACATTTCGATAACTACTTAAAAAGTTACACCCTCCGTCGAAAAATAAGAATGTCAGTTTTCATTTTGCAAGTGTTTTATAAAAACCCATTAAACGAGTTTTTTGGTCGTTTTTGGCTTGAATAAGCATAAATTGTAAAAATAGGCTGATTTCAGTCTATCTACTAAAGACTTCTCATTTTAACAGGAAACTTGATTACGGTTGAGAATTGTAAGGGTTTCAACCAAATTGCAGTAATCGATGTTTTTGAAAGTTTTAGGCTCAAATAAGCCTAATTTGTCCATTTTATCTTATTTCGATAACAACTAAAGAAGTTACACCCTCCGTTGAAAAATAAGAATTTTAATTTGCTATCTGCAAGAGTTTTATGAAAATGCATACATTGTGTTTTTGGTCGTTTAAGGCTTAAATAAGCATAAAATATTGAAGTTGGTTGATTTCAGACTGTCTATTACAAACTTCCAGTTTTGAGAGGAATCTTGATAACGGCTGGTATTCATAACAGTTTCAACCAAATTGCGCAAATCAATAATTTTGAGCGTTTCAGGCTCCAATAAGCACAAGTTGTCCATTTCGTCACATTTCGTTTACTACTTAAGAAGTTACACCTTCCGTTGAAAAATATGAATGTTAGTTTTCATTCTGAAGGAGTTTTATAAAAATGTAAAAATTGTGTTATTTTTGTCGTTTTACGTTTAAATAAACATAAATTATAGACATTGTCTGATTTCTGTCTATCTACTACAGACTTCAAGTTTTGAGAGGAAACATGATTACGGATGGGAATCTTAATGGTTTCAACCAAATAACACAAATCGATGTTTTTGAGCGTTTTAGGCTCCAATAAGCACAATTTGTCCATTTCGTCACATTACGATAACTCCTTTAGAAGTTACGCCCTCCGTTGAAAAATAAGAATTTTAGTTTGCTTTCTGCAAGAGTTTTATGAAAATGCAAAAATTATTTTTTTGGTCGTTTTAGGCTTAAATAAGCATAAATTGTAGAAATTGGCTGATTTCAGACTATCTACCACAAATTTCCAGTTGTAAAAGGAATTTTGATGACGTCTGGGATTCGTTAGGGTTTCAACCAAATTGCACAAATCGATGTTTTTGAGCGTTTCAGGGCCCGAATAAGCACAATTTGTCCATTTCGTCACATTTCGTTTACTACTTAAGAAGTTACACCCCCCGTTAAAAATTATGAATGTTAGTTTTCATTCTGTAGGTGTTTTATAAAAATGTAAAAATTTAGTTATTTTTGTCGTTTAACGTTTAAATAAACATAAATTATAGAAATTGTCTGATTTCTGTCCATCTACTACAGACTTCCAGTTTTGAGTGGAAACATGATTACGGCTGGGAATCGTAATGGTTTCAACTAAATTGCACAAATCGATGTTTTTTGAGCGTTTTAGGCTCCAATAAGCACAATTTGTCCATTTCGTCATATTTCGATAACTACTTAAGAAGTTGCACCCTCCGTTGAAAAATAAAAATATTAGTTTGCATTCTGAAAGAGTTTTATAAAAATGCACAAATTGAGTTTTTTTGTCGTTTTTGGCTTAAATAAGCATAAGATATTGAAATTGTCTGATTTCAGACTATCAAACACAAACTTCCAGTATTGAGAAGAATCTTGATTACGGCTGGGATTCGTAAGGGTTTCAACCAAATTGCAAAAATCGATGTTTTTGAGCGTTTCAGGCTCCAATAAGCACCATTTGTCTATTTCGTCACATTTCGATAACTACTTAAGAAGTTAAACCCTCCGTTGAAAAATAAGAATGTTAGTTTGCATTTTGCAAGTGTTTTATAAAAATGCATTAATTCAGTTTTTTGGTCGTTTTTGGCTTGAATAAGCATAAATTGTAAAAATTGGCTGATTTCAGTCCATCTACTACAGACTTCTTATTTTAACAGGAAACTTGATTACGGCTGGGAATCGTAAGGGTTTCAACCAAATTGCAGTAATCGATGTTTTTGAAAGTTTTAGGCTCAAATAAGCCTAATTTGTCCATTTTATCACATTTCGATAACAACTTAAGAAGTTACACCCTCCGTTGAAAAATAAGAATTTTAATTTGCTATCTGCAAGAGTTTTATGAAAATGCATACATTGTGTTTTTGGTCGTTTAAGGCTTAAATAAGCATAAAATATTGAAGTTAGTTGATTTCAGACTGTCTACCACAAACTTCCAGTTGTAAAAGGAATTTTGATTACGGCTGGGATTCGTAAGGGTTTCAACCAAATTGCACAAATCGATGTTTTTGAGCGTTTCAGGGCCCGAATAAGCACAATTTGTCCATTTCGACACATTTCGATAACTCTTTAAGAAGTTACACACTCCGTTGAAAAATAAGAATGTTAGTTTTCATTCTGCAAGAGTTTTATAAAAATGTATAAATTGTGTTATTTTTGTCGTTTTACGTTAAAATAAACATAAATTATATAAATTGGCTAATTAAAGTCTATCTACTACAGATTTCCAGTATTAAGAGGATACTTTATTACGGATGGGAATCGTTAGGGGTTCAACCAAATTGCACAAATCGATGTTTTAGAGCGTTTTAGACTCCAATAAGCACAAATTGTCCATCTCGTCACATATCGATTAAGAAGTTGCACCCTCCGTTGAAAAATAAAAATATTAATTTGCATTCTGAAAGAGTTTTATAAAAATGCAAAAATTGAGTTTTTTGGTCGTTTTAGGTATAAAATAAGCATAATTTGTAGAAATTGGCTGATTTCAGTCTATCTACTACAGTCTTTAAGTTTTAAGAGGAAACTTGATTTCGGCTGTGAATCGTAAGGGTTTCAACCAAATTGCACAAATCGATGTTTTTGAGCGACTTAGGCTCCAAAAAGCACAATTTTTCCATTTCGTCACATTTCGATAACTACTTAAGAAGTTACACCCTCCGTTGAAAAATAAGAATGTTAGTTTTCATTCTGCAAGAGTTTTATAAAAATGTATAAATTGTGTTATTTTTGTCGTTTAACGTTTTAATCAACATAAATTATAGAAATTATCTAAGTTTAGTCTATCTACTACAGACTTCCAGTTTTGAGTGGAAACATGATTACGGCTGGGAATCGTAATGGTTTCAACCAAATTGCACAAATCGATGTTTTTAAGCGTTTTAGGCTCCAAAAAGCACAATTTTTCCATTTCGTCACATTTCGATAACTACTTAAGAAGTTACAACCTCCGTCGAAAAATAAGAATATCAGTTTGCATTTTGCAAGTGTTTTATATAAAAATGCATTAAACGAGTTTTTTGGTCGTTTTTGGCTTGAATAAGCATAAATTGTAAAAATTGGCTGATTTCAGTCTATCTACTAAAGACTTCTCATTTTTACAGGAAACTTGATTACGGCTGGAAATCGTAAGGGTTTCAACCAAATTGCAGTAATCGATGTTTTTGAAAGTTTTAGGCTCAAATAAGCCTAATTTGTCCATTTTATCACATTTCGATAACAACTTAAGAAGTTACATCCTCCGTTGAAAAATAAGAATTTTAATTTGCTATCTACAAGAGTTTATGAAAATGCATACATTGTGTTTTTGGTCGTTTAAGGCTTAAATAAGCATAAAATATTAAAGTTGGTTGATTTCAGACTGTCTACTACAAACTTCCAGTTTTGAGAGGAATCTTGATTACGGCTGGGATTCATAAGAGTTTCAACCAAATTGCGCAAATCAAAGTTTTTGAGCGTTTCAGGCTCCAATAAGCACAATTTGTCCATTTCTTCACATTTCGTTTACTACTTAAGAAGTTACACCTTCCGTTGAAAAATATGAATGTTAGTTTTCATTCTGAAGGAGTTTTATAAAAATGTAAAAATTGTTTTTTTTTGTCGTTTTACGTTTAAATAAACATAAATTATAGAAATTGTCTGATTTCTGTCTATCTACTACTGACTTCAAGTTTTGAGAGGAAACATGATTACGGATGGGAATCTTAATGGTTTCAACCAAATTGCACAAATCGATGTTTTGGAGCGTTTTAGGCTCCAATAAGCACAATTTGTCCATTTTGTCACATTTCGATAACTCCTTAAGAAGTTACGCCCTCCGTTGAAAAATAAGAATTTTAGTTTGCTTTCTGCAAGAGTTTTATGAAAATGCAAAAATTGATTTTTTTGGTCGTGTTAGGCTTAAATAATAATAAATTGTAGAAATGGGCTGATTTCAGACTATCTACCACAAACTTCCAGTTGTTAAAGGAATCTTGATTACGGCTGGGATTCGTTAGGGTTTCAACCAAATTGCACAAATCGATGTTTTTGAGCGTTTCAGGGCCCGAATAAGCACAATTTGTCCATTTCGTCACATTTCGTTTACTACTTAAGAAGTTACACCTTCCGTTGAAAAATAAGAATGTTAGTTTTCATTCTGCAAGAGTTTTATAAAAATGTATAAATTGTGTTATTTTTGTCGTTTTACGATTAAATAAACATAAATTATAGAAATTGTCTGATTTCAGTCTATCTACTACGGACTTCCAGTTTTGAGAGGAAACATGATTACGGCTGGGAATCGTAAGGGTTTCAACCGTATTGCACAAAACGATGTTTTTAAGCGTTTCAGGTTCCAATAAGCACAATTTGTCCATTTCGTCACATTTCGTTTTCTACTTAAGAAGTTACACACTCCGTTGTAAAATAAGAATGTTAGTTATATTCTGCAAGAGTTTTATAAAAATGTATAAATTGTGTTTTTTTTTGTCGTTTTACGTTTAAATAAACAAAAATTATAGAAATTGGCTGATTACAGTCTATCTACTACAGACTTCCAGTATTAAGAGGAAACTTGATTACGGATGGGAATCGTTAGTGTTTCAACCAAATTGCACAAATCGATGTTTTTGAGCGTTTTAGACTCCAATAAGCACAAATTGTCTATCTCGTCACATATCGATAACTTCTTAAGAAGTTGCACCCTCCGTTGAAAAAAAAAAAATATTAGTTTGCATTCTGAAAGAGTTTTATAAAAATGCACAAATTGAGTTTTTTGGTCGTTTTTGGCTTAAATAAGCATAAGATATTGAAATTGTCTGATTTCAGACTATCAAACACAAACTTCCAGTATTGAGAAGAATCTTGATTACGGCTGGGATTCGTAAGGGTTTCAACCAAATTGCAAAAATCGATGTTTTTGAGCGTTTCAGGCTCCAATAATCACAATTTGTCCATTTCGTCACATTTCGTTCACTTCTTAAGAAGTTACACCCTCCGTTGAAAAATAAGAATGTTAGTTTGCATTTTGCATGTGTTTTATAAAAATGCATAAATTGAGTTTTTTGGTCGTTTTTGGCTCTAATAAGCATAAATTGTAGAAATTGGCTGATTTCAGTCTATCTACTACAGGCCTTTTATTTTCACAGGAAACTTGATTACGGCTGGGAATCGTAAGGGTTTCAACCAAATTGCAGAAATCGATGTTTTTGAAAGTTTTATGCTCAAATTAGCCTAATTTGTCCATTTTATCACATTTCGATAACAACTTAAGAAGTTACACCCTCCGTTGAAATATAAGAATGTTAGTTTCCATTCTGCAAGAGTTTTATGAAAATGCAAAAATTGAGTTTTTTGGTCGTTTTAGGCTTAAATAAGCATAAGTTGTAGAAATTGGCTGATTTCAGTCTATCTACTACAGAATTCCAGTTTTAAGAGGAAACTTGATTACGGCTGGGAATCGTAAGGGTTTCAACCAAAATGCAGAAATCGATGTTTTTAAGCGTTTCAGGCTCCAATAATAACATTTTGTCCATTTCGTCACATTTTGATAACAAGTAAGGTAGTTACACCCTTCGTTGAAAAAAATAAGAATGTTAGTCTTCATTCTGCAAGAGTTTAAAAAAAATTTATAAATTGTGTTATTTTTGTCGTTTTACGTTTAAATAAACATAAATTATAGAAACTGTCTGATTTCAATCTATCTACTACAGACTTCCAGTTTTGAAAGTGAACCTTGATTACGGCTGGGAATCGTAAAGGTTTCAACAAATTGCACGAATCGGAGTTATTGAGTGTTTCACGCTCCAATAAGCAAAATTTGTCCATTTCGTCACATTTCGATAACTACTTAAGAAGTTACACTCTCCGTTAAAAAATAAGAATGTTATTTTTCATTCTGCAAAAATTTATAAAAATGTATAAATTGTGTTATTTTTGTCGTTTTACGATTAAATAAGCATAAATGATAGAAATTGTCTGATTTCTGTTTATCTACTAAAGACTTCCAGTTTTGAGAGAAACATGATTACGGCTGGGAATCGTTAGGGGTTCAACCAAATTGCACAAATCGATGTTTTTGAGCGTTTTAGACTCCAATAAGCACAAATTGTCCATCTCGTAACATATCGATTAAGAACTTGCACCCTCCGTTGAAAAATAAAAATATTAGTTTGCATTCTGAAAGAGTTTTATAAAAATGCAAAAATTGAGTTTTTTGGTCGTTTTAGGTATAAAATAAGCATAATTTGTAGAAATTGGCTGATTTCAGTCTATCTACTACAGTCTTCAAGTTTTAAGAGGAAACTTGATTTCGGCTGTGAATCGTAAGGGTTTCAACCAAATTGCACAAATCGATGTTTTTGAGCGTTTCAGGCTCCAAAAAGCACAATTTGTTCATTTCGTCACATTTCGATATCTACTTAAGAAGTTACACCCTCCGTTAAAAAATTAGAATCTTAGTTTGCTATCTGCAAGAGTTTTATAAGAATGTATAAATTGTGTTTTTTTTGTCGATTTACGTTTAAATAAACATAAATTATAGAAATTGTCTGATCTCAGTCTATCTACTACAGACTTTTAGTTTTGAGAGGACACTTGATTACGGCTGGGAATCGTAAGGGTTTCAACCAAATTTCACAAATCGATCTTTTTAAGCGTTTCAGGCTCCAATAATCACAATTTTTCCATCTCGTCACATTTCGATAACTACTTAAGAAGTTACACCCTCCGTTGAAAAATAAGAATGTTAGTTTTCATTCGACAAGAGTTTTATAAAAATGTATAAATTGTGTTATTTTTGTCGTTTAACGTTTAAATAAACATAAATTAAAGAAATTATCTAAGTTAAGTCTATCTACTACAGACTTCCAGTTTTGAGTTGAAACATGATTACGGCTGGGAATCGTAATGGTTTCAACCAAATTGCACAAATCGATGTTTTTAAGCGTTTTAGGCTCCAAAAAGTACAATTTTTCCATTTCGTCACATTTCGATAACTACTTAAGAAGTTACAACCTCCGTCGAAAAATAAGAATGTCAGTTTGCATTTTGCAAGTGTTTTATAAAAATGCATTTAACGAGTTTTTTGGTCGTTTTGGGCATGAATAAGCATAAATTGTAAAAATTGGCTGATTTCAGTCTATAGCCTAAAGACTTCTCATTTTAACAGGAAACTTGATTACGGCTGGGAATCGTAAGGGTTTCAACCAAATTGCAGTAATCGATGTTTTTGAAAGTTTTAGGCTCAAATAAGCCTTATTTGTCCATTTTATTACATTTCGATAACAACTTAAGAAGTTACACCCTCCGTTGAAAAATAAGAATTTTAATTTGCTATCTGCAAGAGTTTTATGAAAATGCATACATTGTGTTTTTGGTCGTTTAAGGCTTAAATAAGCATAAAATATTGAAGTTGGTTGATTTCAGACTGTCTACTACAAACTTCCAGTTTTGAGAGGAATCTTGATTACGGCTGGGATTCATAAGAGTTTCAACCAAATTGCGCAAATCAATGTTTTTGAGCGTTTTAGGCTCCAATAAGCACAATTAGTCCATTTCGTCACATTTTGTTTACTACTTAAGAAGTTACACCTTCCGTTGAAAAATATGAATGTTAGTTTTCATTCTGAAGGAGTTTTATAAAAATGTAAAAATTGTGTTATTTTTGTCGTTTTACGTTTAAATAAACATAAATTATAGAAATTGTCTGATTTCTGTCTATCTACTACAGACTTCAAGTTTTGAGAGGAAACATGATTACGGATGGGAATCTTCATGGTTTCAACCAAATTGCACAAATCGATGTTTTTGAGCGTTTTAGGCTCCAATAAGCACAATTTGTCCATTTCGTCACATTTCGATAATTCCTTAAGAAGTTACGCCCTCCGTTGAAAAATAAGAATTTTAGTTTGCTTTCTGCAAGAGTTTAATGAAATTCAAAAATTGATTTTTTTGGTCGTTTTAGGCTTTAATAAGCATAAATTTTAGAAATTGGCTGATTTCAGACTATCTACCACAAATTTCCAGTTGTAAAAGGAATCTTGATTACGGCTGGGACTCGTTAGGGTTTCAACCAAATTGCACAAATCGATGTTTTTGAGCGTTTCAGGGCCCGACCGAATAAGCACAATTTGTTTATTTCGTCACATTTCGTTTACTACTTAAGAAGTTACACCCCCCGTTAAAAAATATGAATGTTACTTTTCATTCTGTAGGTGTTTTATAAAAATGTAAAAATTGTGTTATTTTTGTCGTTACGTTTAAATAAACATAAATTATAGAAATTGTCTGATTTCTGTCTATCTACTACAGACTTCCAGTTTTGAGAGGAAACATGATTACGGCTGGGAATCGTAATGGTTTCAACTAAATTGCACTAATCGATGTTTTTTGAGCGTTTTAGGCTCCAATAAGCACAATTTGTCCATTTCGTAATATTTCGTTTACTACTTAAGAAGTTACACACTCCGTTGAAAAATAAGAATTATAGCTTGCTTTCTGCAAGGGTTTTATAAAAATGCATAAATTGTGTTTTTTGGTCGTTTTAGGCTTAAATAAGCATAAATTGTAGAAATTGGCTTTTTCAGTCTATCAACTACAGACTTCAAAATATTAAGAGGAAACTTGATTACGAATGGGAATCGTAAGGGTTTCAACCAAATTGCACGAATCGGAGTTTTTGGGCGTTTCATGCTCCAATAAGCACAATTTGTCCATTTCGTCACATTTTGATAACTTCTTAAGAAGTTACACCCTCCGTTGAAATATAAGAATGTTAGTTTCCATTCTGCAAGAGTTTTATGAAAATGCATAAATTGAGTTTTTTGGTCGTTTTAGGCTTAAATAAGCATTAATTGTAGAAATTGTCTGATTTCAGTCTATCTACTACAGAATTCCACTTTTAAGAGGAAACTTGATTACGGCTGGGAATCGTAAGGGTGTAACCAACCATACATATCCCACCTTGTGTTCTTGATCACAGAACATGTATCAAGTAGTGTATAGAAAGCGGTGGATTTAAGTATTGGATGTTTTTGGGAATTGAAGTAGTGTATAGAAAGCGGTGGATTTAAACATTGGATTATGTTGAGAATTGTTGGAATTGTTAAGTATAGAAGGCGGTGTATGGAGTTTGGGGTTGCTAGGATACGAGATGGTTTGTTAGTATGTGTTGTGGATAGAATGTGAGAGTGTGTTGAGTTTTCGTGAGTTTGTGTATTACTTACTAAAAGTATATTAAAACTATCTTATTTATAATAGAACTTCTATTATTTCTACTAGACGTAGTTCAACGGTTCACACTTCGTGAGTGCATACAACAATTATCGACATCGTGCGCTACTCCACGTTCACGAATCAGAAGTAGCGGCATTTTAAGGTATTTACAAATTCCTCACTACTGTCTATATAATTTGTTTCCTCACCCTTCCTCACCCCACCTGTCATATGTTACTGAGGATAGGGTGAGAAACGTAACATTGGCGCCCAACGTGATTGTGGTCCGAGTATATCTCACGGCATTGCCCCGGGACCAAGAAGTATTTGGTACACTGGTTGGTGGACAAACCAGGCACAATGAGTGATAGTTTTCATGCATTGCTGGCAGCGGTGGAATCCGTGATCCAGCAGAGACAACAGAACCCAGTTGATGAGGCTACTTACAATATGGGCCAACACATATTGTCAATTTTTAAAGAGGAGTTGCTACAGGAGGTACGCGGCCACATTAAAGAGGAATGTATCCGCGAAATAAACACAACAGTAGATGGTTTGCGGGACGAGCTTCACGAGATCCGTACGTCCGTGAATGCCCTCCAGGTGACCTCTATTGACATGACTAAAGACGTCGACGCAATGGACTCGGCGATTAGAACTTTAAAATATGATATGAAAGAGGTTTCGCGGGCGCTAGATAGCCTGTCGCCAAAGTCGGGGGCAGAGGCCCCACCCAACCCCAATGACGGTACGAGCTTGTACTTTAATTTGCAAGCCTGGGAGAGCTTAGCGCGAGGGGGGCTAAAATATAGTGGCCTGGACTCGGGCTTTCACGCAGTCGATTTTATGGACTCAGTGGAACGTAATTTTAAAATGATCAACATACCACCAATGCACCAATTAAACTTGGCCCTGCAATGCTTGGTAGGTAAGGCCGCGCAATGGGGAAGAGAACATCAGTTGTTGTTCCATTCTTTTGATGATTTCAAACAAGCTTTTATGAACAAGTTCTGGGGGCAAAAGGAACAGAGTCGAGTTTTGCGACACATTTATGGTGGCGCGTTTCAACCGGGAAAAAAGACAAGAGCTGAGTACTGTGCATTCTACTGCCGGATCACTCAACATCTTGTTAACCCACCCAATGACAGAGAGTTGTGCGAGCAACTTACAAACCATTTTATTAAAAATATTAAAGTGTTGCTTTGGAATACTGATATGTCTAAGAAAGGTATCAGTGAGCTGTTAGAGCGTCTGGACGGCGATGAAGAAGACATGGGTCACCCGGCAGCGGAGGGGTTTGGCGACGAACGGGCGCAGCGCAGCTCAGCGCACAATAGCAACCCACACCCACAGCGAGGTAGCGCGCCAAATGACCGCCGAAACAACGGTAAGTCGCAACAAAGCGGCAATTATCATACAGACAATAGGAAACCCAGTGGGCAACCACAATATACTAATTGGCGAGACCGAGGAACGACTCACGTAAGGACGGTTGAGGTCGAGCAACATGGCGAAGCCTACACTGATGAGAATTCGGGAAACGGGGTACGGTCGGAACACGAAGGCCAGGAGTTTCGACCGAATGCGTTGGAAGAGAGGGCCTAGACGAGACATGTCGACGTACTATATCCACCATATACACCAAACCGACTGAAGATTTGGTGGAGGATACACCAGTAGTGGGAACACTACCACCAAAAATAGAATGCCCCGTGCTACAAGCCCTAGTGCAAGGACAACTATGTGACGTGCTTTTAGATTCCGGTTGTGAGGCCTCCTGTATTTCACAAGTACTCTGGGACCAGTTGGCTCCACACCACGCCACCATACCAGTATTGCCAGTCGTGGGAGTAACAGTGGTGGGAGCAACAGGCAAGCGTAGTCAACGAGTCTCACAACAGGCCTATTTACAGATTATTGTTGATGGGGTTACGACAGAAATGGGTTGCCTCATTGTGAGAGACCTCGTGAAGCCAGTCATACTTGGTGTCGACTGGTTGAGTAAATTTGAAGTACACCTCGACTTCGAGAACAATGTAGTTACCATTGGGGGCACTCAAGTGAGGGGGCCGCTGACAACCACCTGCTGCAGTCACAATATTGGAAAAGGACAGGACCTGCTACCCGTAGCAATAGCACTTGCAGAAGATATACCGATGTACGCCTTGTCAATTAACAATATTTTCACTAAACCGTACGACGCCACTGATACCCCTGAGACTATAACAAAGGATCTGCAGGCGGTAGACAGGAAGCTAATACTGATCAAGTCGGAAAGCCATGAGCTTCAATCACTATTGACCCGTTTTGATTACGTTTCCTCCAACAAATCTGGCATGATAAAAGCATGCGAATGTTCCTTGAAAGGGCACAATGCTGAGTTCTGTGTACAGACTTCTAACCCCATTCCTTTTGCCCATCGGGAAGCGGCTGATAAGCACATTGCAACCGTAGTGGAGAAGTTTCGCGCTGCCTCAGAGGCCAACGTCAAGGAGTTCAAGCGATTGCAGAACGAGCAACGCAAGATGCTGATGGAGCACGAGACGATGAAGCTCGAGGCGGTGCACGAGGAGCGCGAGAAACTGTTTCTGGAGAAACTCAACGAGAATCACGAGTCCTTGCAGCGGCTACTGAGCGCATCACACCGAGAGGAGATTGCACTCATGGAGCGACAGTTCAGGCAGCACAAGCAACAGTTGATGCGGTCGCGAGCAACATTGCTCTGGGAGTTGGAGAAACGACAACTCCACGAGAAACAACAACTGGCTGAAAGACAATTAAAATAGATATGTTACCAACAAAGACGTCAGATGCTGGTTCAGCACGACAAGGAAGTGGAGCCGGTCAAGCACATGGACATGCCCCGTGAGGAGGACCTTGTCAAGCACCAGAACACGGAGAAGAGGAGGAAGAGGACGTGGCACCAGCGGATACGCGCCAAGATGAAGGCGAGATATATGATGTTCCGGGAGTCAGTGAGGACCACTATGGGGCCTCGCGATCCTGACGAGGGCAGGGAGAAACTGAAGAACTTCAAGAAGAACGAGAAGAAGCGATACCAGGCGGAGCAGCACAGGTTTGAGGTGAAGCGCGTCCAACAGCTGGAGGAGTTCGTGCTGAGACGCAAGCCCGAATACAAGACGGAGACGAATCGCAGCGGTCGCACTAAGGAGGACATCCAGCTGATGAATGAACCTGACGAAGAAGCGACGCAAGGTGGAGGTCGATGGCGTCGTTTTCACGACGAACACGAGCAAGGTTATCTACGGAGACGAGGAGAACAACGTACTTTCCAACGACCACATCTTCAAGACGCAGGAGCTGCGGCTGCTCAAGAACAGGAGGAAGAATACGTTCAAAGTCTTCGAGGACAATGCCGACGACAAACCCTTAGACTGGAAGATCGTTATGGCTAAAGGATGGTTGGTTCGTGAAGAGGTAGTTTGGACTGATGGGCAGTTTCCCAGCACAACCTCTTCAGGGGGCAGTGTAACCAACCATACATATCCCACCTTGTGTTCTTGATCACAGAACATGTATCAAGTAGTGTATAGAAAGCGGTGGATTTAAGTATTGGATGTTTTTGGGAATTGAAGTAGTGTATAGAAAGCGGTGGATTTAAACATTGGATTATGTTGAGAATTGTTGGAATTGTTAAGTATAGAAGGCGGTGTATGGAGTTTGGGGTTGCTAGGATACGAGATGGTTTGTTAGTATGTGTTGTGGATAGAATGTGAGAGTGTGTTGAGTTTTCGTGAGTTTGTGTATTACTTACTAAAAGTATATTAAAACTATCTTATTTATAATAGAACTTCTATTATTTCTACTAGACGTAGTTCAACGGTTCACACTTCGTGAGTGCATACAACAATTATCGACATCGTGCGCTACTCCACGTTCACGAATCAGAAGTAGCGGCATTTTAAGGTATTTACAAATTCCTCACTACTGTCTATATAATTTGTTTCCTCACCCTTCCTCACCCCACCTGTCATATGTTACTGAGGATAGGGTGAGAAACGTAACAAGGGTTTCAACCAAAATGCAGAAATCGATGTTTTTAAGCGTTTCAGGCTCCAATTTTAACATTTTGTCCATTTCGTCACTTTTCGATATCAAGTTAAGTAGTTACACCCTTCGTTGAAAAAAATAAGAATGTAAGTTTTCATTCTGCAACAGTTTTAAAAAAATGTATAAATTGTGTTATTTTTGTCGTTTTACGTTTAAATAAACATACATTTTAGAAATTGTCTGATTTCAATCTTTCTACTACAGACTTCCAGTTTTGAAAGTTAACCTTGATTACGGCTGGGAATCGTAAAGGTTTCAACAAATTGCACGAATCGGAGTTATTGAGCGTTTCACGCTCGAATAAGCAAAATTTGTCCATTTCGTCACATTTCGATAACTACTTAAGAAGTTACACCCTCCGTAAAAAAATAAGAATGTTATTTTTATTCTGCAAAAGTTTTATAAAAATGTATAAATTGTGTTATTTTTGTCGTTTTAGAATGAAATAAGCATAAATTATTGAAATTGTCTGATTTCTGTCTATCAACTACAGACTTCCAGTTTTAAGAGAAACATGATTACGGCTGGGAATCGTAATAGTTTCATCCAAATTGCACAAATCGATGTTTTTGAGCGTTTTAGGCTCCAATAAGCACAATTTGTCTATTTCGTCACATTTCGATAACTACTTAAGAAGTTACACCCTCCGTTGCAAAATAAGAGATTAAGTTTGCTTTCTGCAAGAGGTTTATAAAAATGTTTAAATTGTGTTATTTTGTCGTTTTACTTTTAAATAAACATAAATTATAGAAATTGTCTGATTTCAGTCTATCTACTACGTACTTCCAGTTTTGAGAGGAAACATGATTACGGCTGGGAATCGTAAGGGTTTCAACCGTATTGCACAAATCGATGTTTTTCAGCGTTTCAGGCTCCAATAAGCACAGTTTGTCCATTTCGTCACATTTCGATAACTCTTTAAGAAGTTACGCCCTCCGATGAAAAATAAGAATCATAGTTTGCTTTCTGCAAGAGTTTTATAAAAAAGCATAAATTAAGTATTTTGGTTTTTTTTTGCTTAAATAAGCTTAAAATATTGAAATTGGCTGATTTCAGACTATCAAACACAAACTTCCAGTTTTGAGAGCAATCTTGATTACGGCTGGGATTCGTAAGGGTTTCAACCAAATTGCACAAATCGATATTTTTGAGCGTTTCAGGCTCCAAAAAGCACAATTTGTCCATTTCGTCACATTTCGATATCTACTTAAGAAGTTTTATTTATATCTTTTATAGACTACGAAATATTGTTAGTACGCAATTGCTAGTTATTATTTTTTATGCAATTGCTCAATCAGTGATGCAAAATGGCATCCTGGGTTGGGGTGGGGCTAGTAGAAGTGTGTTGGAACCGTTGAGGGTGATGCAACGGAACATTTTAAATATAATTTTAAAAAAACCAAAATTGTATTCTACGTCACTAGTATTCTCCACATTGAATGTCCTTGACCTAACCCAAATGTACATATATATTATGCTGGTGTATACCTTCAAACATCCAGATAAATTTAAAGCACGTGAAATCCCGAGATCAAAAATAAGGCATTTGGATACATACTCTTTATTTGTACCTAAAAGATATAAAACCAGAAGGCAGCAACATGTTGACTATATAGCTCCTAAAATATAAAGCAAACTTCCATTAAACATAAAATTATTGAGATCTCTTTCAAGATTCAAGTTTGAAATAAAAAATTGGCTTAGAATATGCGGTGTCCGGTGGTTAAGAGAAATATTATACATAACCTAACCCAAGCTGTGTCATCGTTCTTCAAAAACTTGGTAATTTAATAACAAAATGTATAAACAACTCACATCACATTCATTTAGTTAATTCCTAATTTTCATGCTACATTATTACTATCATAATTTTTATTATTATTATTATTATTATTATTATTATTAGATAAAATGTATAAACAACTCACATCACATTCAATTGATTAATTCCTTCTTTTCATGCTGCATTATTAATTTATTGTTATTATCACTATTATTATTGTTGGTATTAAGAATTGGTATTACTACCATAGTTATTATATATACGTTCTGCTTTTCATGTATCACACTTACTTTTGTCATTTTTGGATTATTATTAATAAACATTATTTATTATTCAGCCCACACACGAGGTGTGACCCTATGTGGGCTTCTTTTCATTTATATAGTGTTACTGAATTTTGGATTATTTGTACCTGTATTATTTTTTTGAAAGGAATAAAATAAAAGTTGAATTAAATTGAATTGAAATTGAAGTTACACCCTCCGTTAAAAAATTAGAATTTTAGTTTGCTATCTGAAAGAGTTTTATAAAAATATATAAATTGTGTTTTTTTTGTCGATTTACGATTAAAAAAACATAAATTATAGAAATTGTCTGATCTCAGTCTATCTACTACAGACTTTCAGTTTTGAGAGGAAACTTGATTACGGCTGGGAATCGTAAGGGTTTCAACCAAATTGCACAAATCGATCTTTTTTAGCGTTTCAGGCTCCAATAATCACAATTTGTCCATTTCGTCACATTTCGATAACTACTTAAGAAGTTACACCCTCCGTTGAAAAATAAGAATGTTGGTTTTCATTCTGCAAAGGTTTTATAAAAATGTATAAATTGTGTTATTTTTGTCGTTTTACGTTTAAATAAACGTCAATTATACAAATTTTCTGAGTTTAGTCTATCTACTACAGACTTCCAGTTTTGAGAGGAAACATGATTACGGCTGGGAATCGTAATGGTTTCAACCAAATTGCACAAATCGATGTTTTTAAGCGTTTTAGGCTCCAATAAGCACAATTTGTCCATTTCGTCACATTCCGATAACTACTTAAGAAGTTACGCCCTCCGTTGAAAAAAAAGAATTATAGTTTGCTTTGTGCAAGAGTTTTATAAAAATGCATAAATTGAGTTTTTTGGTCGTGTTTGGCTTAAAAAAGCATAAAATATTGAAATTGTCTGATTTCAGACTATCAAACACAAACTTCCAGTTTTGAGAAGAATCTTGATTACGGCTGGGATTCGTAAGGGTTTTAACCAAATTGCAAAAATCGATGTTTTTGAGCGTTTCAGGCTACAATATTCACAATTTGTCCATTTCGTCACATTTCGTTTCCTACTTAAGAAGTTACACCCTCCTTGAAATATAAGAATGTTAGTTTGCATTTTGCAACTGTTTTATAAAAATGCATAAATTGAGTTTTTTGGTCGTTTTTGGCTCAAATAAGCATAAATTGTAGAAATTGGCTGATTTCAGTCTATCTACTACAGACTTCTTATTTTAACAGGAAACTTGATTACGGCTGGGAATCGTAAGGGTTTCAACCAAATTGCAGAAATCGATGTTTTTGAAAGTTTTAGGCTCAAATAAGCCTAATTTGTCCATTTTATCATATTTCGATAATTACTTAAGAAGTAACACCCTCCGTTGAAAAATAAGAATTATAGTTTGCTTTCTTCAAGGGTTTTATAAAAATGCATAAATTGTGTTTTTTGGTCGTTTTAGGCTTAAATAAGCATAAATTGTAGAAATTGGCTTTTTCAGTCTATCAACTACAGACTTCCAGTATTAAGAGGAAACTTGATTACGGATGGGAATCGTAAGGGTTTCAACCAAATTGCACGAATCCGAGTTTTTGAGCGTTTCACGCTCCAATAAGCACAATTGGTCCATTTCGTCACATTTCGTTTACTACTTAAGAAGTTACACCCTCCATTGAAAAATAATAATGTAGTTTTTATTCTGCAGGAGTTTTATAAAAATGTGGAAATTGTGTTATTTTTGTCGTTTTACGTTAAAATAGTTATAAATTATAGAAAGTGGCTGATTTCTGTCTATACACTACAGACTTCCAGTTTTGAGAGGAAACATGATTACGGATGGGAATCGTAAGGGTTTCAACCAAATTGCGTGAATCGGAGTTTTTGTGCGTTTCACGCTCCAATAAGCACAATTTGTCCATTTCGTCACATTTTAAAAACTACTTAAGAAGTTACACCCTCCGTTGAAATATAAGAATGTTAGTTTGCACTCTACAAGAGTTTTATGAAAATGCATAAATTGAGTTTTTTGGTAGTTTAAGGTATAAAATAAGCATTTTTTGTAGAAAATGGCTGATTTCAGTCTATCTACTACAGTCTTCCAGTTTTAAGAGGAAACTTGATTACGGCTGTGAATCGTAAGGGTTTCAACCAAATTGCACAAATCGATGTTTTTGAGCGTTTCAGGCTCCAAAAAGCACAATTTGTCCATTTCGTCACATTTCGATATCTACTTAAGAAGTAACACCCTCCGTTAAAAAATAAGAATTTTAGTTTGCTATCTGCAAGAGTTTTATAAAAATGTATAAATTGTGTTTTTTTTGTCGATTTACGTTTAAATAAACATAAATTAAAGAAATTGTCTGATCTCAGTCTATCTACTACAGACTTTCAGTTTTGAGAGGAAACATGATTACGGCTGGGAATCGTAAAGGTTTCAACAAATTGCACGAATCGGAGTTATTGAGCGTTTCACGCTCCAATAAGCAAAATTTGTCCATTTCGTCACATTTCGATAACTACTTAAGAAGTTACACCCTCCGTTAAAAAATAAGAATGTTATTTTTCATTCTGCAAAAGTTTTATAAAAATGTATAAATTGTGTTATTTTTGTCGTTTTACGATTAAATAAGCATAAATTATAGAAATTGTCTGATTTCTGTCTATCTACTACAGACTTCCAGTTTTGAGAGAAACATGATATCACGGCTGGGAATCGTAATAGTTTCAACCAAATTGCACAAATCGATGTTTTTGAGCGTTTTAAGCTCCAATAAGCACAATTTGTCCATTTCGTCACATTTCGACAACTACTGAAGAAGTTACACCCTCCGTTGGAAAATAAGAGATTTAGTTTGCTTTCTGCAAGAGTTTTATGAAAGTGCATAAATTGTGTTTTTTGGTCGTTTTAGGCTTAAAAAAGCATAAAATATTGAAATTGGCGGATTTCAGTCTATCTACCACAAACTTCCAGTTTTGAGAGGGATCTTGATTACGGCTGGAATTCGTAAGGGTCCAACCAAATAACACAAATCGTTGTTTTTGAGCGTTTCAGTCTCCAATAAGCACAAATTGTCCATTTCGTCACATTTCGATAACTTCTTTAGTAGTAACACCCTCCGTAGAAAAAAATAAGAATGTTATTTTTATTCTGCAAAAGTTTTATAAAAATGTATAAATTGTGTTATTTTTGTCGTTTTAGGATGAAATAAGCATAAATTATTGAAATTGTCTGATTTCTGTCTATCAACTACAGACTTCCAGTTTTGAGAGAAACATGATTACGGCTGGGAATCGTAATAGTTTCATCCAAATTGCTCAAATCGATGTTTTTGAGCGTTTTAGGCTCCAATAAGCACAATTTGTCTATTTCGTCACATTTCGATAACTACTTAAGAAGTTACACCCTCCGTTGCAAAATAAGAGATTTAGTTTGCTTTCTGCAAGAGTTTTATGAAAATGCATAAATTGATTTTTTTGGTCGTTTTAAGCTTAAATAAGCATAAATTGTAGAAATTGGCTGATTTCAGACTATCTACCACAAACTTCCAGTTGTAAAAGGAATCTTGATTACGGCTAGGGTTCGTAAGGGTTTCAACCAAATTGCACAAATCGATGTTTTTGATTGTTTTAGACTCCAATAAGCACAAATTGTCCATCTCGTCACATATCGATAACTACTTAAGAAGTTGCACCCTCCGTTGAAAAATAAAAATATTAGTTTGCATTCTGAAAGAGTTTTATAAAAATGCATAAATTGAGTTTTTTGGTCGTTTTAGGTATAAAATAAGCATAATTTGTGGAAATTGGCTGATTTCAGTCTATCTACTACAGTCTTCCAGTTTTAAGAGGAAACTTGATTACGGCTTTGAATCTTAAGGGTTTCAACCAAATTGCACAAATCGATGTTTTTGAGCGTATCAGGCTCCAAAAAGCACAATTTGTCCATTTTGTCACATTTCGATATCTTCTTAAGAAGTTACACCCTCCGTTAAAAAATTATAATTTTAGTTTGCTATCTCCAAGAGTTTTATAAAAATGTATAAATTGTGTTTTTTTTGTTGATATACGTTTTAATAAACATAAATTATAGAAATTGTCTGATCTCAGTCTATCTACTACAGACTTTCAGTTTTGAGAGGAAACTTGATTACGGCTGGGAATCGTAAGGGTTTCAAACAAATTGCACAAATCGATCTTTTTAAGCGTTTCAGGCTCCAATAATCACAATTTGTCCATTTCGTCACATTTCGATAACTACTTAAGAAGTTACACCCTCCGTTGAAAAATAAGAATGTTAGTTTTCATTCTGCACGAGTTTTATAAAAATTTATAAATTGTGTCATTTTTGTCGTTTAACGTTTAAATAAACATAAATTATAGATTTTGTCTGAGTTAAGTCCATCTACTACAGACTACCAGTTTTGAGTGGAAACATGATTACGGCTGGGAATCGTAATGGTTTCAACCAAATTGCACAAATCAATGTTTTTGAAAGTTTTAGGTTCAAATAAGCCTAATTGGTCCATTTTATCACATTTCGATAACTTCCTAAGAAGTAACACCCTCCGTTGAAAAATAAGAATTTGAATTTGCTATTTGCAAGAGTTTAATGAAAATGCATACATTGTGTTTTTGGTCGTTTAAAGCTTAAATAAGCATAAAATATTGACAAACTTCCAGTTTTGAGAGGAATCCTGATTACGGCTGGGATTCATAAGGGTTTCAACCAAATTGCACAAATCGATATTTTTGAGCGTTTCAGGCTCCAAAAAGCACAATTTGTCCATTTCGTGACATTTCGATATCTACTTAAAAGTTACACCCTCCGTTAAAAAATTTCAATTTTAGTTTGCTATCTGCAAGAGTTTTATAAAAATGTATAAATTGTGTTTTTTTTGTCGATTTACGATTAAAAAAACATAAATTATAGAAATTGTCTGATCTCAGTCTATCTACTACATACTTTTAGTTTTGAGAGGAAACTTGATTACGGCTGGGAAAAATAAGGATGTTAGTTTTCATTCTGCAAGAGTTTTATAAAAATGTATAAATTGTGTTATTTTTGTCGTTTTACGTTTAAATAAACATGAATTATAGAAATTGTATGAGTTTAGTCTATCTACTACAGACTTCCAGCTTTGAGAGGAAACATGATTACGGATGGGAATCGTAATGGTTTCAACCAAATTGCACAAATCGATGTTTTTGAGCGTTTTAGGCTTTAATAAGCACAATTTGTCCATTTCGTCACATTTCGATAACTACTTAAGAAGTTACGCCCTCCGTTGAAAAATAAGAATTTTAGTTGGCTTTCTGCAAGAGTTTTATGAAAATGCATAAATAGATTTTTTGGGTCGTTGTAGGCTTAAATATGCATAAATTGTAGAAATTCGCTGATTTCAGACTATCTACCACAAACTTCCAGTTGTAAAAGGAATCTTGATTACGGCTGGAATTCGTAAGGGTTTCAACCAAACTGCACTAATCGATGTTTTTTAGCGTTTCAGGGCCCGAATAAGCACAATTGGTCCATTTCGTCACATTTCGTTTTCTACTTAAGAAGTTACACACTCCGTTGAAATATAAGAATTATAGTTTGCTTTCTGCAAGAGTTTATAAAAAAGCAGAAATTAAGTATTTTGGTCGTTTTTTGCTTAAATAAGCATAAAATATTAAAATTGGCTGATTTCAGACTATCAGACACAAACTTCCAGTTTTGAGAGGAATCTTGATTACGGCTGGGATTCGTAAGAATTTCAACTAAATTGCACAAATCGATGTTTTTGAGCGTTTCAGTCTCCAATAAGCACAATTTGTCCATTTCGTCACATTTCGTTTTCTACTTAAGAAGTTACACACTCCGTTGAAAAATAAGAATGTTAGTTTTCATTCTGCAAGAGTTTTATAATAATGTATAAATTGTGTTATTTTTTTCGTTTTACGTTTAAATAAACATAATTTATAGAAATTGGCTGATTACAGTCTATCAACTACAGACTTCCAGTATTAAGAGGAAACTTGATTACGGATGGGAATCGTTAGGGGTTCAACCAAATTGCACAAATCGATGTTTTTGAGCGTTTTAGACTCTAATAAGCACAAATTGTCCATCTCGTCACATATCGATAACTACTTAAGAAGTTGCACCCTCCGTTGAAAAATAAAAATTATAGTTTGCATTCTGAAAGAGTTTTATAAAAATGCATAAATTGAGTTTTTTGGTCGTTTTAGGTATAAAATAAGCATAATTTGTAGAAATTGGCTGATTTCAGTCTATCTACTACAGTCTTCCAGTTTTGAGAGAAACATGATTACGGCTGGGAATCGTAATGGTTTCAACCAAATTGCACAAATCGATGATTTTGAGCGTTTCAGGCTCCAATAAGCACAATTTGTCCATTTCGTCACATTTCGTTTTCTACTTAAGAAGTTACACACTCCATTGAAAAATAGGAATGTTAGTTTTCATACTGCAAGAACTTTATAAAAATGTTTAAATTGTGTTATTTTGTCGTTTTACGTTTAAATACACATAAATTATAGAAATTGTCTGATTTCAGTCTATCTACTACAGACTTCCAGTTTTGAGAGGAAACATGATTACGGCTGGGAATCGTAAGGGTTTCAACCGTATTGCACAAATCGATGTTTTTAAACGTTTCAGGCTCCAATAAGCACAATTTGTCCATTTCGTCACATTTCGTTTACTACTTAAGAAGTAACACCCTCCGTTAAAAAATATGAATGTTACTTTTCATTCTGTAGGTGTTTTATAAAAATGTAAAAATTGTGTTATTTTTGTCGTTTTACGTTTAAAAAAACATAAATTATAGAAATTGTCTGATTTCTGTCTATCTACTACAGACTTCCAGTTTTGAGAGGAAACATGATTACGGCTGGGAATCGTAATGGTTTCAACTAAATTGCACAAATCGATGTTTTTTGAGCGTTTTAGGCACCAATAAGCACAATTTGTCCATTTCGTCATATTTCGTTTACTACTTAAGAAGTTACACCCTCCGTTGAAAAATAAGAATTATAGCTTGCTTTCTGCAAGGGTTTTATAAAAATGCATAAATTGTGTTTTTTGGTCGTTTTAGGCTTAAATAAGCATAAATTGTTGAAATTGGCTTTTTCAGTCTATCAACTACAGACTTCAAAATATTAAGAGGAAACTTGATTACGGATGGGAATCGTAAGGGTTTCAACCAAATTGCACGAATCGGAGTTTTTGAGCGTGTCATGCTCAAATAAGCACAATTTGTCCATTTCGTCACATTTTGATAACTACTTAAGAAGTTACACCCTCCGTTGAAATATAAGAATGTTAGTTTCCATTCTGCAAGAGTTTTATGAAAATGCATAAATTGAGTTTTTTGGTCGTTTTAGGCTTAAATAAGCATTAATTGTAGAAATTGGCTGATTTCAGTCTATCTACTACAGAATTCCATTTTTAAGAGGAAACTTGATTACGGCTGGGAATCGTAAGGGTTTCAACCAAAATGCAGAAATCGATGTTTTTAAGCGGTTGAGGCTCTAATTATAACATTTTGTCCATTTCGTCACATTTCGATAACAAGTTAAGTAGTTACACCCTTCGTTGAAAAAAATAAGAATGTTAGTTTTCATTCTGCAAGAGTTTTAAAAAAATTTACAAATTGTGTTATTTTTGTCGTTTTACGTTTAAATAAACATAAATTTTAGAAATTGTCTGATTTCAATCTATCTACTACAGACTTCCAGTTTTGAAAGTTAACCTTGATTACGGCTGGGAATCGTAAAGGTTTCAACAAATTGCACGAATCGGAGTAATTGAGCGTTTCACGCTCGAATAAGCAAAATTTGTCTATTTCGTCACATTTCGATAACTTCCTAAGAAGTTACACCCTCCGTTAAAAAATAAGAATGTTATTTTTATTCTGCAAAAGTTTTATAAAAATGTATAAATTGTGTTATTTTTGTCGTTTTAGGATGAAATAAGCAAAAATTATTGAAATTGTCTGGATTCTGTCTATCAACTAATGACTTCCAGTTTTGAGAGAAACATGATTACGGCTGGGAATCGTAATAGTTTCATCCAAATTGCTCAAATCGATGTTTTTGAGCGTTTTAGGCTCCAATAAGCACAATTTGTCTATTTCGTCACATTTCGATAACTACTTAAGAAGTTACACCCTCCGTTGCAAAATAAGAGATTTAGTTTGCTTTCTGCAAGAGTTTTATGAAAATGCATAAATTGATTTTTTTGGTCGTTTTAGGCTTAAATAAGCATAAATTGTAGAAATTGGCTGATTTCAGACTATCTACCACAAACTTCCAGTTGTAAAAGGAATCTTGATTACGGCTGGGATTCGTAAGGGTTTCAACCAAATTGCACAAATCGATGTTTTTGATTGTTTTAGACTCCAATAAGCACAAATTGTCCATCTCGTCACATATCGATAACTACTTAAGAAGTTGCACCCTCCGTTGAAAAATAAAAATATTAGTTTGCATTCTGAAAGAGTTTTATAAAAATGCATAAATTGAGTTTTTTGGTCGTTTTAGGTATAAAATAAGCATAATTTGTAGAAATTGGCTGATTTCAGTCTATCTACTACAGTCTTCCAGTTTTAAGAGGAAACTTGATTACGGCTTTGAATCTTAAGGGTTTCAACCAAATTGCACAAATCGATGTTTTTGAGCGTATCAGGCTCCAAAAAGCACAATTTGTCCATTTTGTCACATTTCGATATCTTCTTAAGAAGTTACACCCTCCGTTAAAAAATTATAATTTTAGTTTGCTATCTCCAAGAGTTTTATAAAAATGTATAAATTGTGTTTTTTTTGTCGATTTACGTTTTAATAAACATAAATTATAGAAATTGTCTGATCTCAGTCTATCTACTACAGACTTTCAGTTTTGAGAGGAAACTTGATTACGGCTGGGAATCGTAAGGGTTTCAAACCAATTGCACAAATCGATCTTTTTAAGCGTTTCAGGCTCCAATAATTACAATTTGTCCATTTCGTTACACCCTCCGTTGAAAAATAAGAATGTTAGTTTTCATTCTGCACGAGTTTTATAAAAATTTATAAATTGTGTCATTTTTGTCGTTTAACGTTTAAATAAACATAAATTATAGATTTTGTCTGAGTTAAGTCCATCTACTACAGACTTCCAGTTTTGAGTGGAAACATGATTACGGCTGGGAATCGTAATGGTTTCAACCAAATTGCACAAATCAATGTTTTTGAAAGTTTTAGGTTCAAATAAGCCTAATTTGTCCATTTTATCACATTTCGATAACTTCCTAAGAAGTTACACCCTCCGTTGAAAAATAAGAATTTGAATTTGCTATTTGCAAGAGTTTAATGAAAATGCATACATTGTGTTTTTGGTCGTTTAAGGCTTAAATAAGCATAAAATATTGACAAATTTCCAGTTTTGAGAGGAATCCTGATTACGGCTGGGATTCATAAGGGTTTCAACCAAATTGCACAAATCGATATTTTTGAGCGTTTCAGGCTCCAAAAAGCACAATTTGTCCATTTCGTCACATTTCGATATCTACTTAAAAGTTACACCCTCCGTTAAAAAATTTCAATTTTAGTTTGCTATCTGCAAGAGTTTTATAAAAATGTATAAATTGTGTTTTTTTTGTCGATTTACGATTAAAAAAACATAAATTATAGAAATTGTCTGATCTCAGTCTATCTACTACATTCTTTCAGTTTTGAGAGGAAACTTGATTACGGCTGGGAAAAATAAGGATGTTAGTTTTCATTCTGCAAGAGTTTTATAAAAATGTATAAATTGTGTTATTTTTGTCGTTTTACGTTAAAATAAACATGAATTATAGAAATTGTATGAGTTTAGTCTATCTACTACAGACTTCCAGCTTTGAGAGGAAACATGATTACGGATGGGAATCGTAATGGTTTCAACCAAATTGCACAAATCGATGTTTTTGAGCGTTTTAGGCTTTAATAAGCACAATTTGTCCATTTCGTCACATTTCGATAACTACTTAAGAAGTTACGCCCTCCGTTGAAAAATAAGAATTTAAGTTGGCTTTCTGCAAGAGTTTTATGAAAATGCATAAATAGATTTTTTGGGTCGTTGTAGGCTTAAATATGCATAAATTGTAGAAATTCGCTGATTTCAGACTATCTACCACAAACTTCCAGTTGTAAAAGGAATCTTGATTACGGCTGGAATTCGTAAGGGTTTCAACCAAACTGCACTAATCGATGTTTTTTAGCGTTTCAGGGCCCGAATAAGCACAATTGGTCCATTTCGTCACATTTCGTTTTCTACTTAAGAAGTTACACACTCCGTTGAAATATAAGAATTAAAGTTTGCTTTCTGCAAGAGTTTATAAAAAAGCAGAAATTAAGTATTTTGGTCGTTTTTTGCTTAAATAAGCATAAAATATTAAAATTGGCTGATTTCAGACTATCAGACACAAACTTCCAGTTTTGAGAGGAATCTTGATTACGGCTGGGATTCGTAAGAATTTCAACTAAATTGCACAAATCGATGTTTTTGAGCGTTTCAGTCTCCAATAAGCACAATTTGTCCATTTCGTCACATTTCGTTTTCTACTTAAGAAATTACACACTCCGTTGAAAAATAAGAATGTTAGTTTTCATTCTGCAAGAGTTTTATAATAATGTATAAATTGTGTTATTTTTTTCGTTTTACGTTTAAATAAACATAATTTATAGAAATTGGCTGATTACAGTCTATCTACTACAGACTTCCAGTATTAAGAGGAAACTTGATTACGGATGGGAATCGTTAGGGGTTCAACCAAATTGCACAAATCGATGTTTTTGAGCGTTTTAGACTCTAATAAGCACAAATTGTCCATCTCGTCACATATCGATAACTACTTAAGAAGTTGCACCCTCCGTTGAAAAATAAAAATTTTAGTTTGCATTCTGAAAGAGTTTAATAAAAATGCATAAATTGAGTTTTTTGGTCGTTTTAGGTATAAAATAAGCATAATTTGTAGAAATTGGCTGAATTCAGTCTCTATACTACAGTCTTCCAGTTTTAAGAGGAAACTTGATTACGGCTGTGAATCGTAAGGGTTTCAACCAAATTGCACAAATCGATGTTTTTGAGCGTTTCAGGCTCCAAAAAGCTTAATTTGTCCATTTTGTCACATTTCGATATCTACTTAAGAAGTTACACCCTCCGTTAAAAAATTAGAATTTTAGTTTGCTGTCTGCAAGAGTTTTATAAAAATGTATAAATTGTGTTTTTTTTGTCGATTTACGTTTTAATAAACATAAATTATAGAAATTGTCTGATCTCAGTCTATCTACTACAGACTTTAAGTTTTGAGAGGAAACTTGATTACGGCTGGGAATCGTAAGGGTTTCAAACAAATTGCACAAATCGATCTTTTTAAGCGTTTCAGGCTCCAATAATCACAATTTGTCCATTTCGTCACATTTTGATAACTACTTAAGAAGTTACACCCTCCGTTGAAAAATAAGAATGTTAGTTTTCATTCTGCACGAGTTTTATAAAAATTTATAAATTGTGTTATTTTTGTCGTTTAACGTTTAAATAAACATAAATTATAGATTTTGTCTGAGCTAAGTCTATCTACTACAGACTTCCAGTTTTGAGTGGAAACATGATTACGGCTGGGAATCGTAATGGTTTCAACCAAATTGCACAAATCAATGTTTTTGAAAGTTTAAGGTTCAAATAAGCCTAATTTGTCCATTTTATCACATTTCGATAACTTCCTAAGAAGTTACACCCTCCGTTGAAAAATAAGAATGTTAGTTTGCATTTTGCAAGTGTTTTAAAAAATGCATTAATTGAGTTTTTTGGTCGTTTTTGGCTTGAATAAGCATAAATTGTTAAAATTGGCTGATTTCAGTCTATCTACTACAGACTTCTCATTTAACAGGAAACTTGATTACGGCTGGGAATCGTAAAGGGTTTCAATAAATTGCAGTAATCGATGTTTTTGAAAGTTTTAGGCTCAAATAAGCCTAATTTGTCCATTTTATTACATTTCGATAACAACTTAAGAAGTTACACCCTCCGTTGAAAAATAAGAATTTGAATTTGCTATTTGCAAGAGTTTAATGAAAATGCATACATTGTGTTTTTGGTCGTTTAAGGCTTAAATAAGCATAAAATATTGACAAACTTCCAGTTTTGAGAGGAATCCTGATTACGGCTGGGATTCATAAGGGTTTCAACCAAATTGCACAAATCGATATTTTTGAGCGTTTCAGGCTCCAAAAAGCACAATTTGTCCATTTCGTCACATTTCGATATCTACTTAAAAGTTACACCCTCCGTTAAAAAATTTCAATTTTAGTTTGCTATCTGTAAGAGTTTTATAAAAATGTATAAATTGTGTTTTTTTTGTCGATTTACGATTAAAAAAACATAAATTATAGAAATTGTCTGATCTCAGTCTATCTACTACATACTTTCAGTTTTGAGAGGAAACTTGATTACGGCTGGGAAAAATAAGGATGTTAGTTTTCATTCTGCAAGAGTTTTATAAAAATGTATAAATTGTGTTATTTTTGTCGTTTTACGTTTAAATAAACATAAATTATAAAAATTGTATGAGTTTAGTCTATCTACTACAGACTTCCAGTTTTGAGAGGAAACATGATTACGGATGGGAATCGTAATGGTTTCAACCAAATTGCACAAATCGATGTTTTTGAGCGTTTTAGGCTTTAATAAGCACAATTTGTCCATTTCGTCACATTTCGATAACTACTTAAGAAGTTACGCCCTCCGTTGAAAAATAAGAATTTTAGTTGGCTTTCTGCAAGAGTTTTATGAAAATGCATAAATACATTTTTTGGGTCGTTGTAGGCTTAAATATGCATAAATTGTAGAAATTCGCTGATTTCAGACTATCTACCACAAACTTCCAGTTGTAAAAGGAATCTTGATTACGGCTGGAATTCGTAAGGGTTTCAACCAAACTGCACAAATCGATGTTTTTTAGCGTTTCAGGGCCCGAATAAGCACAATTGGTCCATTTCGTCACATTTCGTTTTCTACTTAAGAAATTACACACTCCGTTGAAATGTAAGAATTATAGTTTGCTTTCTGCAAGAGTTTATAAAAAAGCAGAAATTAAGTATTTTGGTCGTTTTTTGCTTAAATAAGCATAAAATATTAAAATTGGCTGATTTCAGACTGTTTAGTATTAGTGTTGTTTGAATTTTCCCTCCATACCATCCCTCTGCCGCACTCGTATACGTCATACATTACACGTCACGAGCGTTATCAGCAAACATATTATTGTTGAACAAGCGCTCACTACAGTTGCTTGCGTACCGTCGAGAAGTGAACAGCTGTCATTTCCAGTGTGGTGGAACCATAGCCGGTCGTCGTGGAACGTCTTCATGGAGTCTTAAAGGTTAGTGCGGCTTCCCTAACATGTTCCCCGGCTTTCCCCACATTCCCCCCTTCATCCTATTGTCTACCGCCCGGCGATTTTTTAGTTTGTGTTTCCGTGCTAAACATAATTGGTCCTCCTGGCGGCCGGATTTTGGTACGGTAGGATAGGGGTTTGTTAGTTCTCAATTTCGATTTTTGTTCCGCTCATTTGAGTTCGTTTCGTTTTCAACAATGACTGACAAGGCAACGAAAACGAAACTTGAAAATAAATTGACCGGCCTCGAAGTTCGTAAACAACGAGAATTCAGGAAACTGCAAACACTCTACGATCTAACCAAGGAAATACCGGAAAACCAAGCCAAGATTACAGCTTTCAATGTACGGTTTGAACAAATTGAGAAAATTGCAGAAGAATATTCTAGAATACAATCTGAAATAATTGACGTTCAATTACTTCTTGATTCGACTGCGCAAGTCGATTCGAAGGCTCTCGAATCTTTTGACGATATTTATTACGAGGTAAAAATATTTGCCGCGTCGATAAAACCTACCACATCTGTCGTTACAGATAGGAATTCCAGGCCTAGTCCACGGCTACCTAAAATAAATATTCCGTCATTTGATGGAAGTTATAAAAATTGGGTTACGTTCTACGATACATACCGTTGTCTAATTCATGATAATGAGTCATTGTCAAACGTCGAGAAGTTTCAATACCTTATCACATTAGTACACGGCTCGGCTTCGACTGTTGTTACGAGTGTTCCAATTACTGAGGCGAACTACGTAATAGTTTGGCAAGCTCTGATAGACAAATATCACAACAAGAGAGTTCTTGCTACAAAATACCTCGATGAAATATTTGATTTTCAAGCATTAACTTCTGAATCGACATCGGGACTAAACACATTTTTACAAACGTTTCAAGAGTGTGTTATTGCCCTACGTCACTTGAATATACCGGACTTAGGGGATTTTGTGTTGTTGTACATAGCACTGCGCAATTTGGATCGATCAACACGCAAGTTGTTCGAAATGCAATTAAAACAGACTGACATACCATCGTATGATAATTTAATTACATTTATTCAAGGTCATGCCAAGGTCCTTGAATTATCCAACATTGACAATCGTTCAAATTCTGCCCCAATCAAATCGAAACCTGCTAGTCGTCCGACATCAGCTGAAAACAAGCCTATTCAAGGACGGACATTTGTTGCGGCTGTTCAAGCCAATACAAATCCTTGTCCGTGTTGTTCGCAACAACATTCTATCTATAAGTGTCCTGACCTTTTACGTCTTGAATCAAATCAACGCCGTGATCAAGTGCGGTCTCTACGGTTGTGTTTTAATTGTTTAAGAAACACACACATGATAAACGAATGTCCTTCTAAGAGTTCATGTTTCAAATGCAACGCTCGTCATCACACGTTGCTACATTCGAGCAGCAGTCAAGGGCACTCGGAGTCTAAATCAGAATCAACCCCAAGCGTTGAGTCAGGTACGTCCTTGACTCCAGCGAGTACGTCGTGCCACGCCCTCTCATCTCTGGCAACCACTACTCCTGTCTTGTTGAGTACAGCCGTTGTTCACTGCAAGGATAATTTTGGATCATACCAATTGATTAGGGTTCTTATTGATTCGGGAGCTCAATCGTCCTTCATCACGTCTGATTGTGTTAAGCGCCTTGGGCTGTCTCTTCGTCGATCTACAGGCTGTATTGCTGGTCTAGGTCAGACACATGTCCAAGCCGCTCAGGGTGTTACCACTTGTATAATAAAACCTCGAGATTCCGAGCACCCTAAGTTTACTACGGAAGCTATTGTTTTGCCCACAATCACTTCGGCCATGCCTGTTGTTCATATACCGCCAGTTCACTTCGCCCAGTTCAAACATTTGAGTTTGGCTGATCCACAATTTAATGTTCCTGGGCCTATTGATTTTCTTCTTGGTGCTGACCTCTGCCCGGATGTATTTACTGGTGAGACAATTCGTGGTTGTCCTTCGGCGCTCCATAGTATTTATGGCTGGGTCATTACAGGGAAGGTTAACTTTTTTGATCGGTCGCCCTCCTCTATCACAACTCTGCTAGCCTCAGTTGATTCACCACTTGACATCAACATCACCATGAGGAGATTCTGGGAAGTTGAGGAACCGCCTCATGTAAACGTAGTTAACCCTGATGATAAATATTGTGAAGATTTATTTGCAAATTGCCATTATCGTGACCAAACTGGACGGTATGTCGTACCCTTACCCTTTAAAAGAGAAGCACCTAAGCTAGGTGATTCATATCCTCAAGCAGTTTCACGTTTCCAGCAACTTGAACGTCGCCTAACTCGACAGCCTGAGCTTCAAAAACCTTATGAAGAGTTCATGAGGGATTACGAAGCGTTGGGACACATGCGTGAGTTGCCATCGTCTACCATATCACAGTATGTTATTCCTCATCACCCTGTACTCAAGTTGTCAAGTTCGTCCACAAAGTTGCGTGTTGTTTTTGACGCTTCGGCCAAAGCTTCATGCAACAGATCGCTCAACGATATCCTATTTACGGGACCCAAGCTACAGACTGATATAACCGATGTTATACTCAAGTTTCGAATGCACGCAATGGTATTCTCCGCTGACATTTGTAAGATGTATCGGCAAATCCTTGTATTACCAGAACACAGGCCGTTTCAACATATATTGTGGAGAAATTCATCAGACTTGGACGTCAAGAGATTCGAATTAAATACCGTTACGTATGGAGTATCATCTGCTCCTTGGTTGGCCATACGAACCCTTCATCAGTTAGCGGAAGATGAAGGTAAAAAATGTCCTGATGCAGCCAAAGTCCTGCGGGAAAATGTCTATGTAGATGACGTTTTAACCGGAGCAGATTCGTTAGAAGAGGCGCTTTCCCTTAAACAGCAACTAATCACCGTGCTGAAATCTGGTGGTTTTCAACTACGAAAATGGAGCAGCAACTGCCCCGACATTCTACACGATGTTCCCTTGATTGACAGAGAGGTTTATTTGTCACTCTCTTCACCAGATGATTCAGTAGTAAAAATTTTAGGCATCCACTGGGATGCACAAGCGGACGCATTTTCATACAAAGTCGCACTAAACAATATCGTTCACACCAAACGAGCATTATTGTCCGTCATAGCGCGAATCTATGACCCGCTGGGTTGGGTCACACCAGCAGTATTCAATGCAAAATACCTTATACAGAAACTTTGGTCTCTTGGTTTGGGTTGGGACGACCCCATTCCCACAGCTATTCATGATCAATGGATGGTGTTTGCTACTCAACTCGAGGAGTTATCAAAATTAAGAATTAAACGTTGTATAGCGTCGTCTAGCAATGCAGAAGTTAACCTAGTAGGGTTTTGTGATGCTTCGGAAAAGGGTTATTCTAGTGTGGTTTATCTTCACCCTACCGTGTCTCAATCTAAAAGCATTGTAAGCATGCTTATGGGCAAATCAAAGGTTGCACCGCTGAAGACGCTGTCAATTCCTCGCTTGGAGTTATGTGGAGCTGTCCTCCTCTCAAGACTGTTACAGTATGCCCTGTCCATACTTACCACTACAATAAATCGCACTTACGCATTTACCGATTCGGCCACCGTCTTGGCCTGGCTACGAACACCGACGTTCAAATTAAAACCATTCGTTTCTAATCGTATCGTACAGATCCATGAGTTAACCGAACCTTCAACGTGGGGCTACGTGTCCACCGACGACAACCCAGCTGACTGCGCGAGTAGAGGGCTCACTCCCAAGCAGCTTGTCGATCATCCACTGTGGTGGGAGGGTCCCGCTTGGTTGTCCTCCCCACGAGAGCGATGGCCCATTGCTGCCGTACCGGGCTTACAGCCTGTCGACATACCTGAAATTAGGACTGCTACGAACACGTTGGTCTCGATGACCGCGCTTCCTGTGTATGCCATGGAGGAGAGATTCTCATCGTTGACCACTTTGCAACGTGTCACTGCTTGGTGCTTCAGGTTTGCAACTAATTCAAAGTTACCAAAAGGGTTGCGTTGTCGAGGGACCTTGACGGCTAATGAATTGCGCCAAGCATTACACGTTTGGATTAGACATGCACAACGCATACATTTCTGTAAGGATATCGACTCACTGACAAAGAAGATTCCTTGTTCGCCTTCGTTGCGACGTCTAAATCCATTTCTTGACAACTCAGGATCTCTTAGAGTAGGAGGCAGATTGCGAAACGCCCCCTTGCCCTACAGCACTCGTCATCCGCTACTTCTGCCTCCAAAAACCCATTTGACAAATCTAATTATAGATTACTATCACCGCTCATACCTTCATATCGGTCCCCGCGCTTTACAAAGCATATTGCAACGCCAATTTTGGATTTTGTCAGCCCGTCGAATAATTCGTTCAAGGCTATCAAAATGTCTCATTTGCCACAAGATGAAAGCAACCCATGCCCAGCCATTGATGGGAGATCTACCAGCTTCGAGAGTCGAACAAGGACGCCCGTTTCTGACTGTAGGTCTTGACTTCGCTGGCCCATTCAACATTAAAGAAAGTAAAAGAAGAAATGCAAAGATATCTAAGGCATACATGTGCCTCTTTGTCTGCATGTCAACAAAGGCCGTGCATTTGGAAGTTGTGTCTGACCTATCAACTCCTGCATTTCTTGCTGCACTTGACCGATTCGTAGCCAGACGAGGTTTGTGCTCAGCCATTTACTCGGACTGTGGAACAAACTTTGTTGGAGCAAGCAGGTATCTCATAGGCATCTTCAAATATTTACACGAACAATCAACGCAAATTATAGACGCAACCGCCGCAAAGGGAATTCAATGGCACTTCAACCCCCCTTCGGCCCCTCACTTCGGCGGATTATGGGAGGCTGGGGTACGCTCAGTGAAATATCATTTACGACGCGTCATAGGTGATCAAGCTCTTACGTTTGAAGAACTAGCAACTTTATTCAGCAAAGTCGAAGCAATTCTCAACTCCAGACCATTATTTGACTTATCGCCAGATGTAAACGAATTTGATACGTTGACTCCGGGGCATTTCCTCGTAGGAACCCCACTAGTGTCTCTTCCAGAGGAAAACTTCATCGACACACCTATAAACAGGTTATCCCGTTGGCAGCTTCTTCAGAAAGCATCCCAGGATTTTTGGAATAAGTGGAAAACGGAATATCTCAACACACTTCAACAACGTTTAAAATGGTGTACAAACAGACCAAACTTGAAGGTCAATGACCTTGTCATTATTAACGATGGGAAATCTACACCGCTGCAATGGAAACTAGGCAGAATCGTTGCCGTGCACCCCGGATTAGACAAGGTCGTCCGAGTCGCTACCGTACGCACTTCCCAGGGGACAATCACTCGGCCAGTAGTGAAACTATGTCCACTGCCCGCCACAGAATAGATATCCCCTGAGGTATTTTATATTATTTTCGTAGAAGAACGTTTGTTTAGTTTTCAGCATCTTATATTGCTTACGAAAATTTCGTGAAGTTACGAATTACGTCATATTCCGCTTGCTTAGGAAACCACACTTTGGTTTCGGTGGGGGGTATGTTTAGTATTAGTGTTGTTTGAATTTTCCCTCCATACCATCCCTCTGCCGCACTCGTATACGTCATACATTACACGTCACGAGCGTTATCAGCAAACATATTATTGTTGAACAAGCGCTCACTACAGTTGCTTGCGTACCGTCGAGAAGTGAACAGCTGTCATTTCCAGTGTGGTGGAACCATAGCCGGTCGTCGTGGAACGTCTTCATGGAGTCTTAAAGGTTAGTGCGGCTTCCCTAACATGTTCCCCGGCTTTCCCCACATTCCCCCCTTCATCCTATTGTCTACCGCCCGGCGATTTTTTAGTTTGTGTTTCCGTGCTAAACACAGACTATCAAACACAAACTTCCAGTTTTGAGAGGAATCTTGATTACGGCTGGGATTTGTAAGAATTTCAACCAAATTGCACAAATCGATGTTTTTGAGCGTTTCAGTCTCCAATAAGCACAATTTGTCCATTTCGTCACATTTCGTTTTCTACTTAAGAAGTTACACACTCCGTTGAAAAATAAGAATGTTAGTTTTCATTCTGCAAGAGTTTTATAAAAATGTATAAATTGTGTTATTTTTTTCGTTTTACGTTTAAATAAACATAATTTATAGAAATTGGCTGATTACAGTCTATCTACTACAGACTTCCAGTATTAAGAGGAAACTTGATTACGGATGGGAATCGTTAGGGGTTCAACCAAATTGCACAAATCGATGTTTTTGAGCGTTTTAGACTCTAATAAGCACAAATTGTCCATCTCGTCACATATCGATAACTACTTAAGAAGTTGCACCCTCCGTTGAAAAATAAAAATTATAGTTTGCATTCTGAAAGAGTTTTATAAAAATGCATAAATTGAGTTTTTTGCTCGTTTTAGGTATAAAATAAGCATAATTTGTAGAAATTGGCTGAATTCAGTCTCTATACTACAGTCTTCCAGTTTTAAGAGGAAACTTGATTACGGCTGTGAATCGTAAGGGTTTCAACCAAATTGCACAAATCGATGTTTTTGAGCGTTTCAGGCTCCAAAAAGCACAATTTGTCAATTTCATCACGTTTCGATATCTACTTAAGAAGTTACACCTTCCGTTAAAAAATTAGAATTTTAGTTTGCTGTCTGCAAGAGTTTTATAAAAATGTTTAAATTGTGTTGTTTTCGTCGATTTACGTTTAAATAAACATAAATTATAGAAATTGTCTGAGTTAAGTCTATCTACTTCAGACTTCCAGTTTTGAGTGGAAACATGATTACGACTGGGAATCGTAATGGTTTCAACCAAATTGCACAAATCGATGTTTTTAAGCGTTTTAGGCTCCAATAAGCACAATATGTCCATTCCGTCACATTCCGATAATTACTTAAGAAGTTACGCCCTCCGTTGAAAAAAAAGAATTATAGTTTGCTTTCTGCAAAAGTTTTATAAAAATGTATCAATTGTGTTATTTTTGACGTTTTTTACGATTAAATAAGCATAAAATATTGAAATTGTCTGTTTCAGACTATCAAACACAAACTCTCAGTTTTGAGGGGAATCTTGATTACGGCTGGGATTTGTAAGGGTTTCAACCAAATTGCAAAAATCGATGTTTTTGAGCGTTTCAGGCTACAATATTCACAATTTTTCCATTTCGTCACATTTCGTTTACTACTTAAGAAGTTTCACCCTCCGTTAAAAAATTAGAATTTTAGTTTGCTATCTGCAAGAGTTTTATAAAAATGTATAAATTGTGTTATTTTGGCGATTTACGTTTAAAAAAACATAAATTATAGAAATTGTCTGATCTCAGTCTATCTACTACAGACTTTCAGTTTTGAGAGGAAACTTGATTACGGCTGGGATTCGTAAGGGTTTCAACCAAATTGCACAAATCGATGTTTTTGAGCCTTTCAGGCTCCAATAAGCACAATTTGTCCATTTCGTCACATTTCGATAACTACTAAAGAAGTTACGCCCTCCGTTGAAAAATAAGAATTTTAGTTGGCTTTCTGCAAGAGTTTTATGAAAATGCATAAATTGATTTTTTTGGTCGTTTTAGGCTTAAATATGCATAAATTGTAGAAATTCGCTGATTTCAGACTATCTACCACAAACTTCCAGTTGTAAAAGGAATCTTGATTACGGCTGGGATTCGTAAGGGTTTCAACCAAACTGCGCAAATCGATGTTTTTTAGCGTTTCAGCGCCCGAATAAGCACAATTGGTCCATTTCGTCACATTTCGATAACTCTTTAAGAAGTTACGCCCTCCGATGAAAAATAAGAATTATAGTTAGCTTTCTGCAAGAGTTTTAAAAAAAAGCAGAAATTAAGTATTTTGGTCGTTTTTTGCTTAAATAAGCATAAAATATTTAAATTGGCTGATTTCAGACTATCAAACACAAACTTCCAGTTTTGAGGGGAATCTTGATTACGGCTGGGATTCGTAAGAATTTCAACCAAATTGCACAAATCGATGTTTTTGAGCGTTTCAGTCTCCAATAAGCACAATTTGTCCATTTCGTTACATTTCGTTTTCTACTTAAGAAGTTACACACTCCGTTGAAAAATAAGAATGTTAGTTTTCATTCTGCAAGAGTTTTATAAAAATGTATAAATTGTGTTATTTTTGTCGTTTTACGATTAAATAAACATAAATTATAGAAATTGGCTGATTACAGTCTATCTACTACAGACTTCCAGTATTAAGAGGAAACTTGATTACGGATGGGAATCGTTAGGGGTTCAACCAAATTGCACAAATCAATGTTTTTGAGCGTTTTAGACTCCAATAAGCACAAATTGTCCATCTCGTCACATATCGATAACTACTTAAGAAGTTGCACCCTCCGTTGAAAAATAAAAATATTAAATAAGAACCAAGACTATTAGACCGGGAGTAGTATTAAAACACAAATAAACACACGAACAATAACCACGGTCAAAAAATAAAACACTCACCAGTGCGTAAATTTTCGACAGCGTCCGCTGTCTTCCTCAGACGCGAGGGAACTAAGCTGTCCCCGTGGATGGGTCACGTGGTCTCCTCGCTGGATCACATGCAATGGCGAGCTGCGTGCGCACCACTGATCTCCATAGAGGGGGGAAGTCGGTGCTCGGTTGACTGATAGCACGCGGGATAAAGTCTATCATTTCAGCCTCCTTAAATTTTCTCTTCATTACGTTAGTCTCTTTCATTAAAACACACACATTTTCCCAATCTACACTTGTTTTACATTCAAAAAGATGGTCTTTGAGCTTGCTGGCAGCATGCGTTCTCCCTTCTATCGTTTTCCTGTGTTCACTTACACGCACTTGAACCGGCCTACCCGTCTCACCTATGTAAATTGCGTCACAATTGCAAGGAATGCCATAAATCGCGTCCTTGCTTATTTGAGCAGGAACAAGTGGTTTAGTCACCGTGAGGAGGCTCCTTAAGGTTGACGAAGATTTGAAAGAAGTCTGAATATTAAACTTGTTAGTGATACGACGGAGTTTTTCCGACACGCCTGGGATATATAACATGATTTTTTTAGGAATCGTAATGGTTTCAACCAAATTTCACAAATCGATGTTTTTGAGCGTTTCAGGCTCCATTTAGCACAATATGTCCATATCGTCACATTTCGATAACTCTTTAAGAAGTTAACCCCTCCGATGAAAAATAAGAATTATAGTTTGCTTTCTGCAAGAGTTTTATAAAAAAGCATAAATTAAGTATTTTGGTCGTTTTTTGCTTAAATAAGCATAAAATATCGAAATTGGCTGATTTCAGACTATCAAACACAAACTTCCAGTTTTGAGAGGAATCTTGATTACGGCTGGGATTCGTAAGGGTTTCAACCAAATTACACAAATCGATATTTTTGAGCGTTCAGGCTCCAAAAAGCACAATTTGTCCATTTCGTCACATTTCGATGTCTACTTAAGAAGTTTCACCCTCCGTTAAAAAATAAGAATTTTAGTTTGCTATCTGCAAGAGTTTTATAAAAATGTATAAATTGTGTTATTTTGGCGATTTACGTTTAAAAAAACATAAATTATAGAAATTGTCTGATCTCAGTCTATCTACTACAGACTTTCAGTTTTGAGAGGAAACTTGATTACGGCTGGGATTCGTAAGGGTTTCAACCAAATTGCACAAATCGATGTTTTTGAGCGTTTCAGGCTCCAATAAGCACAATTTGTCCATTTCGTCACATTTCGATAACTACTTAAGAAGTTACGCCCTCCGTTGAAAAATAAGAATTTTAGTTGGCTTTCTGCAAGAGTTTTATGAAAATGCATAAATTGATTTTTTTGGTCGTTTTAGGCTTAAATATGCATAAATTGTAGAAATTCGCTGATTTCAGACTATCTACCACAAACTTCCAGTTGTAAAAGGAATCTTGATTACGGCTGGGATTCGTAAGGGTTTCAACCAAACTGCGCAAATCGATGTTTTTTAGCGTTTCAGCGCCCGAATAAGCACAATTGGTCCATTTCGTCACATTTCGATAACTCTTTAAGAAGTTACGCCCTCCGATGAAAAATAAGAATTATAGTTAGCTTTCTGCAAGAGTTTTATAAAAAAGCAGAAATTAAGTATTTTGGTCGTTTTTTGCTTAAATAAGCATAAAATATTTAAATTGGCTGATTTCAGACTATCAAACACAAACTTCCAGTTTTGAGAGGAATCTTGATTACGGCTGGGATTCGTAAGAATTTCAACCAAATTGCACAAATCGATGTTTTTGAGCGTTTCAGTCTCCAATAAGCACAATTTGTCCATTTCGTTACATTTCGTTTTCTACTTAAGAAGTTACACACTCCGTTGAAAAATAAGAATGTTAGTTTTCATTCTGCAAGAGTTTTATAAAAATGTATAAATTGTGTTATTTTTGTCGTTTTACGTTTAAATAAACATAAATTATAGAAATTGGCTGATTATAGTCTATCTACTACAGACTTCCAGTATTAAGAGGAAACTTGATTACGGATGGGAATCGTTAGGGGTTCAACCAAATTGCACAAATCGATGTTTTTTAGCGTTTTAGACTCCAATAAGCACAAATTGTCCATCTCGTCACATATCGATAACTACTTAAGAAGTTGCACCCTCCGTTGAAAAAAAAAAATATTAAATAAGAACCAAGACTATTAGACCGGGAGTAGTATTAAAACACAAATAAACACACGAACAATAACCACGGTCAAAAAATAAAACTCTCCAGTGCGTAAATTTTCGACAGCGTCCGCTGTCTCCCTCAGACGCGAGGGAACTAAGCTGTCCCCGTGGATGGGTCACGTGGTGTCCTCGCTGGATCACATGCAATGGCGAGCTGCGTGCGCACCACTGATCTCCATAGAGGGGGGACGTCGGTGCTCGGTTGACTGATAGCACGCGGGATAGTCTATCATTGCAGCCTCCTTAAATTTTCTCTTCATTACGTTAGTCTCTTTCATTAAAACACACACATTTTCCCAATCTACACTTGTTTTACATTCAAAAAGATGGTCTTTGAGCTTGCTGGCAGCATGCGTTCTCCCTTCTATCGTTTTCCTGTGTTCACTTACACGCACTTGAACCGGCCTACCCGTCTCACCTATGTAAATTGCGTCACAATTGCAAGGAATGCCATAAATCGCGTCCTTGCTTATTTGAGCGGGATCAAGTGGTTTAGTCACCGTGAGGAGGCTCCTTAAGGTTGACGAAGATTTGAAAGAAGTCTGAATATTAAACTTGTTAGTGATACGACGGAGTTTTTCCGACACGCCTGGGATATATTCTACAGTTATAGTGGCTGCCGATCTGTGTGTGTTTTCTTCCGGAAAACAGAAGTCACCAGTTTCCCTTGGTCAGATCTTTCAACATTGACGTCTAAGAAGGGCAAAACTCCGTCCTTTTCTACTTCAACCGTGAACTTGATGGAAACAACCTTCACAACCCCCCCAACACAACCTATTTAGATCACCTGAATCAACAGGATGCTTCCATCAAGTTCACGGTTGAAGTAGAAAAGGACGGAGTTTTGCCCTTCTTAGACGTCAATGTTGAAAGATCTGACCAAGGGAAACTGGTGACTTCTGTTTTCCGGAAGAAAACACACACAGATCAGTATCTGAACTTCACCTCAAACCACCCTGCTAATGTTAAACGCGGAATAATAAAGTGTTTGTCTGCTAGAGCGTCAGTTACGTGTTCCACTCCTGCATCGCTCAAGGACGAGAACGAGCATCTTTTACAAGCTTTTTTAGCTAATGACTACCCAAGAAGTTTTATCCTTTCGACTTTTAACAGTGTGCCTCGCATCAAGACTAGGGAAAATCCGGCAGCCACTATAACTGTAGAATATATCCCAGGCGTGTCGGAAAAACTCCGTCGTATCACTAACAAGTTTAATATTCAGACTTCTTTCAAATCTTCGTCAACCTTAAGGAGCCTCCTCACGGTGACTAAACCACTTGATCCCGCTCAAATAAGCAAGGACGCGATTTATGGCATTCCTTGCAATTGTGACGCAATTTACATAGGTGAGACGGGTAGGCCGGTTCAAGTGCGTGTAAGTGAACACAGGAAAACGATAGAAGGGAGAACGCATGCTGCCAGCAAGCTCAAAGACCATCTTTTTGAATGTAAAACGATGGAACGCATGGAAAAGTGTAGATTGGGAAAATGTGTGTGTTTTAATGAAAGAGACTAACGTAATGAAGAGAAAATTTAAGGAGGCTGAAATGATAGACTTTATCCCGCGTGCAATCAGTCAACCGAGCACCGACTTCCCCCCTCTATGGAGATCAGTGGTGCGCACGCAGCTCGCCATTGCATGTGATCCAGCGAGGAGACCACGTGACCCATCCACGGGGACAGCTTAGTTCCCTCGCGTCTGAGGAAGACAGCGGACGCTGTCGAAAATTTACGCACTGGTGAGTGTTTTATTTTTTGACCGTGGTTATTGTTCGTGTGTTTATTTGTGTTTTAATAAAAATATTAGTTTGCATTCTGAAAGAGTTTTATAAAAATGCATAAATTGAGTTTTTTGGTCGTTTTAGGTATAAAATAAGGATAATTTGTAGAAATTGGCTGATTTCAGTCTATCTACTAGAGTCTTCCAGTTTTAAGAGCAAAGGGTAGTCTCTACGTCAAAAACCGCAGAAAATGTTCATTATTAAATAATATCTCAAGATTGCAACAAGAAAGCGAAAATCTAAATCAGCAGCGAACTTTGCTTTGGTAAGCCCTACAGATTGAATAAAATATTATAACCATTAGCGTAGTATTTTGATTATAATTCGATAATTAGTAATAAAATTAATTATTTATAAAAAAAACATACTGATTATAATATAAGTCACGACTTAGCGCATTCAATGTGTAGGGCTTACTAAACCACAGTTCGCTGTTGATTTAGATTTTTGATTTCGAAGCCCATTCTTGTGATATAAATTAAAAATGAAAATTTGTTGCGGTTTTTGACGTACGTGTATCCTTCCCTGTTAAGAGGAAACTTGATTACGGCTGTGAATCGTCAGGGTTTCAACCAAATTGCAGCAATCGATGTTTTTGAGCGTTTCAGGCTCCAAAAAGCACAATTTGTCAATTTCATCACGTTTCGATATCTACTTAAGAAGTTACACCTTCCGTTAAAAAATTAGAATTTTAGTTTGCTGTCTGCAAGAGTTTTATAAAAATGTTTAAATTGTGTTGTTTTCGTCGATTTACGTTTAAATAAACATAAATTATAGAAATTGTCTGAGTTAAGTCTATCTACTTCAGACTTCCAGTTTTGAGTGGAAACATGATTACGACTGGGAATCGTAATGGTTTCAACCAAATTGCACAAATCGATGTTTTTAAGCGTTTTAGGCTCCAATAAGCACAATATGTCCATTCCGTCACATTCCGATAATTACTTAAGAAGTTACGCCCTCCGTTGAAAAAAAAGAATTATAGTTTGCTTTCTGCAAAAGTTTTATAAAAATGTATCAATTGTGTTATTTTTGACGTTTTTTACGATTAAATAAGCATAAAATATTGAAATTGTCTGTTTCAGACTATCAAACACAAACTCTCAGTTTTGAGGGGAATCTTGATTACGGCTGGGATTTGTAAGGGTTTCAACCAAATTGCAAAAATCGATGTTTTTGAGCGTTTCAGGCTACAATATTCACAATTTTTCCATTTCGTCACATTTCGTTTACTACTTAAGAAGTTTCACCCTCCGTTAAAAAATTAGAATTTTAGTTTGCTATCTGCAAGAGTTTTATAAAAATGTATAAATTGTGTTATTTTGGCGATTTACGTTTAAAAAAACATAAATTATAGAAATTGTCTGATCTCAGTCTATCTACTACAGACTTTCAGTTTTGAGAGGAAACTTGATTACGGCTGGGATTCGTAAGGGTTTCAACCAAATTGCACAAATCGATGTTTTTGAGCCTTTCAGGCTCCAATAAGCACAATTTGTCCATTTCGTCACATTTCGATAACTACTAAAGAAGTTACGCCCTCCGTTGAAAAATAAGAATTTTAGTTGGCTTTCTGCAAGAGTTTTATGAAAATGCATAAATTGATTTTTTTGGTCGTTTTAGGCTTAAATATGCATAAATTGTAGAAATTCGCTGATTTCAGACTATCTACCACAAACTTCCAGTTGTAAAAGGAATCTTGATTACGGCTGGGATTCGTAAGGGTTTCAACCAAACTGCGCAAATCGATGTTTTTTAGCGTTTCAGCGCCCGAATAAGCACAATTGGTCCATTTCGTCACATTTCGATAACTCTTTAAGAAGTTACGCCCTCCGATGAAAAATAAGAATTATAGTTAGCTTTCTGCAAGAGTTTTAAAAAAAAGCAGAAATTAAGTATTTTGGTCGTTTTTTGCTTAAATAAGCATAAAATATTTAAATTGGCTGATTTCAGACTATCAAACACAAACTTCCAGTTTTGAGGGGAATCTTGATTACGGCTGGGATTCGTAAGAATTTCAACCAAATTGCACAAATCGATGTTTTTGAGCGTTTCAGTCTCCAATAAGCACAATTTGTCCATTTCGTTACATTTCGTTTTCTACTTAAGAAGTTACACACTCCGTTGAAAAATAAGAATGTTAGTTTTCATTCTGCAAGAGTTTTATAAAAATGTATAAATTGTGTTATTTTTGTCGTTTTACGATTAAATAAACATAAATTATAGAAATTGGCTGATTACAGTCTATCTACTACAGACTTCCAGTATTAAGAGGAAACTTGATTACGGATGGGAATCGTTAGGGGTTCAACCAAATTGCACAAATCAATGTTTTTGAGCGTTTTAGACTCCAATAAGCACAAATTGTCCATCTCGTCACATATCGATAACTACTTAAGAAGTTGCACCCTCCGTTGAAAAATAAAAATATTAAATAAGAACCAAGACTATTAGACCGGGAGTAGTATTAAAACACAAATAAACACACGAACAATAACCACGGTCAAAAAATAAAACACTCACCAGTGCGTAAATTTTCGACAGCGTCCGCTGTCTTCCTCAGACGCGAGGGAACTAAGCTGTCCCCGTGGATGGGTCACGTGGTCTCCTCGCTGGATCACATGCAATGGCGAGCTGCGTGCGCACCACTGATCTCCATAGAGGGGGGAAGTCGGTGCTCGGTTGACTGATAGCACGCGGGATAAAGTCTATCATTTCAGCCTCCTTAAATTTTCTCTTCATTACGTTAGTCTCTTTCATTAAAACACACACATTTTCCCAATCTACACTTGTTTTACATTCAAAAAGATGGTCTTTGAGCTTGCTGGCAGCATGCGTTCTCCCTTCTATCGTTTTCCTGTGTTCACTTACACGCACTTGAACCGGCCTACCCGTCTCACCTATGTAAATTGCGTCACAATTGCAAGGAATGCCATAAATCGCGTCCTTGCTTATTTGAGCAGGAACAAGTGGTTTAGTCACCGTGAGGAGGCTCCTTAAGGTTGACGAAGATTTGAAAGAAGTCTGAATATTAAACTTGTTAGTGATACGACGGAGTTTTTCCGACACGCCTGGGATATATAACATGATTTTTTTAGGAATCGTAATGGTTTCAACCAAATTTCACAAATCGATGTTTTTGAGCGTTTCAGGCTCCATTTAGCACAATATGTCCATATCGTCACATTTCGATAACTCTTTAAGAAGTTAACCCCTCCGATGAAAAATAAGAATTATAGTTTGCTTTCTGCAAGAGTTTTATAAAAAAGCATAAATTAAGTATTTTGGTCGTTTTTTGCTTAAATAAGCATAAAATATCGAAATTGGCTGATTTCAGACTATCAAACACAAACTTCCAGTTTTGAGAGGAATCTTGATTACGGCTGGGATTCGTAAGGGTTTCAACCAAATTACACAAATCGATATTTTTGAGCGTTCAGGCTCCAAAAAGCACAATTTGTCCATTTCGTCACATTTCGATGTCTACTTAAGAAGTTTCACCCTCCGTTAAAAAATAAGAATTTTAGTTTGCTATCTGCAAGAGTTTTATAAAAATGTATAAATTGTGTTATTTTGGCGATTTACGTTTAAAAAAACATAAATTATAGAAATTGTCTGATCTCAGTCTATCTACTACAGACTTTCAGTTTTGAGAGGAAACTTGATTACGGCTGGGATTCGTAAGGGTTTCAACCAAATTGCACAAATCGATGTTTTTGAGCGTTTCAGGCTCCAATAAGCACAATTTGTCCATTTCGTCACATTTCGATAACTACTTAAGAAGTTACGCCCTCCGTTGAAAAATAAGAATTTTAGTTGGCTTTCTGCAAGAGTTTTATGAAAATGCATAAATTGATTTTTTTGGTCGTTTTAGGCTTAAATATGCATAAATTGTAGAAATTCGCTGATTTCAGACTATCTACCACAAACTTCCAGTTGTAAAAGGAATCTTGATTACGGCTGGGATTCGTAAGGGTTTCAACCAAACTGCGCAAATCGATGTTTTTTAGCGTTTCAGCGCCCGAATAAGCACAATTGGTCCATTTCGTCACATTTCGATAACTCTTTAAGAAGTTACGCCCTCCGATGAAAAATAAGAATTATAGTTAGCTTTCTGCAAGAGTTTTATAAAAAAGCAGAAATTAAGTATTTTGGTCGTTTTTTGCTTAAATAAGCATAAAATATTTAAATTGGCTGATTTCAGACTATCAAACACAAACTTCCAGTTTTGAGAGGAATCTTGATTACGGCTGGGATTCGTAAGAATTTCAACCAAATTGCACAAATCGATGTTTTTGAGCGTTTCAGTCTCCAATAAGCACAATTTGTCCATTTCGTTACATTTCGTTTTCTACTTAAGAAGTTACACACTCCGTTGAAAAATAAGAATGTTAGTTTTCATTCTGCAAGAGTTTTATAAAAATGTATAAATTGTGTTATTTTTGTCGTTTTACGTTTAAATAAACATAAATTATAGAAATTGGCTGATTATAGTCTATCTACTACAGACTTCCAGTATTAAGAGGAAACTTGATTACGGATGGGAATCGTTAGGGGTTCAACCAAATTGCACAAATCGATGTTTTTTAGCGTTTTAGACTCCAATAAGCACAAATTGTCCATCTCGTCACATATCGATAACTACTTAAGAAGTTGCACCCTCCGTTGAAAAAAAAAAATATTAAATAAGAACCAAGACTATTAGACCGGGAGTAGTATTAAAACACAAATAAACACACGAACAATAACCACGGTCAAAAAATAAAACTCTCCAGTGCGTAAATTTTCGACAGCGTCCGCTGTCTCCCTCAGACGCGAGGGAACTAAGCTGTCCCCGTGGATGGGTCACGTGGTGTCCTCGCTGGATCACATGCAATGGCGAGCTGCGTGCGCACCACTGATCTCCATAGAGGGGGGACGTCGGTGCTCGGTTGACTGATAGCACGCGGGATAGTCTATCATTGCAGCCTCCTTAAATTTTCTCTTCATTACGTTAGTCTCTTTCATTAAAACACACACATTTTCCCAATCTACACTTGTTTTACATTCAAAAAGATGGTCTTTGAGCTTGCTGGCAGCATGCGTTCTCCCTTCTATCGTTTTCCTGTGTTCACTTACACGCACTTGAACCGGCCTACCCGTCTCACCTATGTAAATTGCGTCACAATTGCAAGGAATGCCATAAATCGCGTCCTTGCTTATTTGAGCGGGATCAAGTGGTTTAGTCACCGTGAGGAGGCTCCTTAAGGTTGACGAAGATTTGAAAGAAGTCTGAATATTAAACTTGTTAGTGATACGACGGAGTTTTTCCGACACGCCTGGGATATATTCTACAGTTATAGTGGCTGCCGATCTGTGTGTGTTTTCTTCCGGAAAACAGAAGTCACCAGTTTCCCTTGGTCAGATCTTTCAACATTGACGTCTAAGAAGGGCAAAACTCCGTCCTTTTCTACTTCAACCGTGAACTTGATGGAAACAACCTTCACAACCCCCCCAACACAACCTATTTAGATCACCTGAATCAACAGGATGCTTCCATCAAGTTCACGGTTGAAGTAGAAAAGGACGGAGTTTTGCCCTTCTTAGACGTCAATGTTGAAAGATCTGACCAAGGGAAACTGGTGACTTCTGTTTTCCGGAAGAAAACACACACAGATCAGTATCTGAACTTCACCTCAAACCACCCTGCTAATGTTAAACGCGGAATAATAAAGTGTTTGTCTGCTAGAGCGTCAGTTACGTGTTCCACTCCTGCATCGCTCAAGGACGAGAACGAGCATCTTTTACAAGCTTTTTTAGCTAATGACTACCCAAGAAGTTTTATCCTTTCGACTTTTAACAGTGTGCCTCGCATCAAGACTAGGGAAAATCCGGCAGCCACTATAACTGTAGAATATATCCCAGGCGTGTCGGAAAAACTCCGTCGTATCACTAACAAGTTTAATATTCAGACTTCTTTCAAATCTTCGTCAACCTTAAGGAGCCTCCTCACGGTGACTAAACCACTTGATCCCGCTCAAATAAGCAAGGACGCGATTTATGGCATTCCTTGCAATTGTGACGCAATTTACATAGGTGAGACGGGTAGGCCGGTTCAAGTGCGTGTAAGTGAACACAGGAAAACGATAGAAGGGAGAACGCATGCTGCCAGCAAGCTCAAAGACCATCTTTTTGAATGTAAAACGATGGAACGCATGGAAAAGTGTAGATTGGGAAAATGTGTGTGTTTTAATGAAAGAGACTAACGTAATGAAGAGAAAATTTAAGGAGGCTGAAATGATAGACTTTATCCCGCGTGCAATCAGTCAACCGAGCACCGACTTCCCCCCTCTATGGAGATCAGTGGTGCGCACGCAGCTCGCCATTGCATGTGATCCAGCGAGGAGACCACGTGACCCATCCACGGGGACAGCTTAGTTCCCTCGCGTCTGAGGAAGACAGCGGACGCTGTCGAAAATTTACGCACTGGTGAGTGTTTTATTTTTTGACCGTGGTTATTGTTCGTGTGTTTATTTGTGTTTTAATAAAAATATTAGTTTGCATTCTGAAAGAGTTTTATAAAAATGCATAAATTGAGTTTTTTGGTCGTTTTAGGTATAAAATAAGGATAATTTGTAGAAATTGGCTGATTTCAGTCTATCTACTAGAGTCTTCCAGTTTTAAGAGCAAAGGGTAGTCTCTACGTCAAAAACCGCAGAAAATGTTCATTATTAAATAATATCTCAAGATTGCAACAAGAAAGCGAAAATCTAAATCAGCAGCGAACTTTGCTTTGGTAAGCCCTACAGATTGAATAAAATATTATAACCATTAGCGTAGTATTTTGATTATAATTCGATAATTAGTAATAAAATTAATTATTTATAAAAAAAACATACTGATTATAATATAAGTCACGACTTAGCGCATTCAATGTGTAGGGCTTACTAAACCACAGTTCGCTGTTGATTTAGATTTTTGATTTCGAAGCCCATTCTTGTGATATAAATTAAAAATGAAAATTTGTTGCGGTTTTTGACGTACGTGTATCCTTCCCTGTTAAGAGGAAACTTGATTACGGCTGTGAATCGTCAGGGTTTCAACCAAATTGCAGCAATCGATGTTTTTGAGCGTTTCAGGCTCCAAAAAGCACAATTTGTCCATTTCGTCACGTTTCGATATCTACTTTAGAAGTTACACCCTCCGTTAAAAAATTAGAATTTTAGTTTGCTATCTGCAAGAGTTTTATAAAAATGTTTAAATTGTGTTGTTTTTGTCGATTTACGTTTAAATAAACATATATTATAGAAATTTCAGTCTATCTACTACAGACATTCAGTTTTGAGAGGAAACTTGATTACGGCTGGAAATCGAAAGGGTTTCAACCAAATTGCACAAATCGATCTTTTTAAAGGGATAGTCGGGTGAAAAACTAAAGAACTACCATTTGTAGATGTCCACCTTTAAATATAAAAAACATGACTAAAAGATACCATACTTTAAAAGCAGGCGGTTAAAAAATTAAAGAAAACGCGATTATTTGGTTTGGTGCTACCAAGTAGCACCGAGCAACTTTTCTCATGGTAATTCCCATATAAAAAAAATGTTGCCTCGAGAAAGTAAAACCACCGCTAAAATAGGGCACTGATCAAAAATCGATCACGAGGTTTAATGTGCATCGTTTCTCTACCGATAACATGCTTCTTAGTACGAACGTTTACTTCTACAAAATACACTGCAATTAATTTTTTTGTGACATGATGTGTAGAAAAGTTGCAATCTGTTTTGAGCGGCACTGTCCGCAGTCGCCGAGTGTTTCGCGGAGCGCGGGCTGGTCTCGTATAACACAATGAGTCCTCTGTCTATCGGGAGGGCGCCAGCGACCTCAGAACCGATACAGTTACACTACGCTTTAGAAGAAAAATGCAGCAAGAGCTGCCGAAGGGAATCTAGTAGAATAGCTAATTGTTCACTATTTTTTTTCTTGCATTGAAGCAACCTATATCAATTGTATTTTACACATAACTAAATTTCATGGACTAATGACTAATTGGTGATTTTTTAGTTCTTCATCTGACTATCCCTTTAAGCGTTTCAGGCTCCAATAATCACAATTTGTCCATTTCGTCACATTTCGATAACTACTTAAGATGTTACACCCTCCGTTGAAAATTAAGAATGTTAGTTTTCATTCTGCAAGAGTTTTATAAAAATGTATAAATTATGTTATTTTTGTCGTTTAACGTTTAAATAAACATAAATAATAGAAATTGGCTGATTTCAGTGTATCTACTACAGACTTCCAGTTTTGAGTGGAAACATGATTACGACTGGGAATCGTAATGGTTTCAACCAAATTGCACAAATCGATGTTTTTAAGCGTTTTAGGCTCCAATAAGCACAATTTGTCCATTTCGTTATATTTCGATAACTACTTAAGAAGTTACGCCCTACGTTGAAAAAAAAGAATTATAGTTTGCTTTCTGCAAGAGTTTTATAAAAATGCATAAAATGAGTTTTTTGGTCGTTTTGGGCTTAAATAAGCATAAAATATTGAAATTGTCTGATTTTAGACTATCAAACACAAACTCTCAGTTTTGAGAAGAATCTTGATTACGGCTGGGATTCGTAAGGGTTTCAACCGAATTGCAAAAATCGATGTTTTTGAGCGTTTCAGGCTACAATATTCACAATTTTTTCATTTCGTCACATTTCGTTTACTACTTAAGAAGTAACACCCTCCGTTGAAAAATAAGAATGTTAGTTTGCATTTTGCAAGTGTTTTATAAAAATACATAAATTGAGTTTTTTGGTCGTTTTTGGCTCAACTAAGCATAAATTGTAGAAATTGGCTGATTTCAGTCTATCTACTACAGACTTCTTATTTTAACAGGAAACTTGATTACGGCTGGGAATCGTAAGGGTTTCAACCAAATTGCAGAAATCGATGTTTTTGAAAGTTTTAGGCTCAAATAAGCATTAATTGTCCATTTTATCACATTTCGATAACTACTTAAGAAGTTACACCCTCCGTTGAAAAATAAGAATTATAGTTTGCTTTCTGCAAGGGTTTTATAAAAATACATAAATTATGTTTTTTGGTCGTTTTAGGCTTAAATAAGCATAAATTGTAGAAATTGGCTTTTTCAGTCTATCAACTACAGACTTCCAGTATTAAGAGGAAACTTGATTACGGATGGGAATCGTAAGGGTTTCAACCAAATTGCACGAATCGGAGTTTTTGAGCGTTTCACGCTCCAATAAGTACAATTGGTCTATTAAGTCACATTTCGTTTACTACTTAAGAAGTTACACCCTCCGTTGAAATATAAGAATGTTTGTTTGCATTCTACAAGAGTTTTATGAAAATGCATAAATTGAGTTTTTTGGTCGTTTTAGGCTTAAATAAGCATTAATTGTAGAAATTGGCTGATTTCAGTCTATCTACTACAGAATTCCAGTTTTAAGAGGAAACTTAATTACGGCTGGGAATCGTAAGGGTTTCAACCAAAATGCAGAAATCGATGTTTTTAAGCGTTTCAATCTTCAATAATAACATTTTGTCCATTTCGTCACATTTCGATAACAAGTTAAGTAGTTACACCCTCCGTTAAAAATTAAGAATGTTATTTTTCATTCTGCAAAAGTTTTATAAAAATGTATAAATTGTGTTATTTTTGTCGTTTTACGATTAAATAAGCATAAATTATAGAAATTGTCTGATATCTGTCTATCTACTACAGACTTCCAGTTTTGAGAGGAATCATGATTACGGCTGGGAATCGTAAGGGTTTCAACAAATTGCATGAATCGGAGTTATTGAGCGTTTCACACTCCAATAAGCACAATATATCCATTTCGTCACGTTTCGATAACTACTTAAGAAGTTACACCCTCAATTAAACTATAAGAATGTTATTTTTCATTCTGCAAAAGTTTTATAAAAATGTATCAATTGTGTTATTTTTGTCGTTTTTCGATTAAATAAGCATAAATTATAGAAATTGTCTGATATCTGTCTATCTACTACAGACTTCCAGTTTTGAGAGGAAACATGATTACGGCTGGGAATCGTAAGGGTTTCAACAAATTGCATGAATCGGAGTTATTGAGCGTTTCACGCTCCAATAAGCACAATATATCCATTTCGTCACGTTTCGATAACTACTTAAGAAGTTACACCCTCAATTAAACTATAAGAATGTTATTTTTCATTCTGCAAAAGTTTTATAAAAATGTATCAATTGTGTTATTTTTGTCGTTTTTTACGATTAAATAAGCATAAATGATAGAAATTGTCTGATTTCTGTCTATCTACTACAGACTTCCAGTTTTGAGAGAAACATGATTACGGCTGGGAATCGTAATGGTTTCAACCAAATTTCACAAATCGATGTTTTTGAGCGTTTCAGGCTCCAATAAGCACAATATGTCCATTTCGTCACATTTCGATAACTCTTTAAGAAGTTAACCCCTCCGATGAAAAATAAGAATTATAGTTTGCTTTCTGCAAGAGTTTTATAAAAATGTATAAATTGTGTTTTTTTTGTCGATTTACGTTTAAAAAAACATAAATTATAGAAATTGTCTGATCTCAGTCTATCTACTACAGACTTTCAGTTTTGAGAGGAAACTTGATTACGGCTGGGATTCGTAAGGGTTTCAACCAAATTGCACAAATCGATGTTTTTGAGCGTTTCAGGCTCCAATAAGCACAATTTGTCCATTTCGTCACATTTCGTTTTCTACTTAAGAAGTTACACACTCCGTTGAAAAATAAGAATGTTAGTTTTCATTCTGCAAGAGTTTTATAAAAATGTATAAATTGTGTTATTTTTGTCGTTTTACGTTTAAATAAACATAAATTATAGAAATTGGCTGATAACAGTCTATCTACTACAGACTACCGGTATTAAGAGGAAACTTGATTGCGGATGGGAATCGTAAGGAGTTCAACCAAATTGCACAAATCGATGTTTTTGAGCGTTTTAGACTCCAATAAGCACAAATTGTCCATCTCGTACATATCGATATTTACTTTAGAAGTTGCACCCTCCGTTGAAAAATAAGAATATTAGTTTGCATTCTGAAAGAGTTTTATAAAAATGCATAAATTGAGTGTTTGGGTCGTTTTAGGTATTAAATAAGTATAATTTGTAGAAATTGGCTGATTTCAGTCCATCTACTACAGTCTTCCAGTTTTAAGAGGAAACTTGATTACGGCTGTGAATCGTAATGGTTTCAACCAAATTGCACAAATCGATGTTTTCAAGCGTTTAAGGCTCCAATTAGCACAATTTGTCCATTTCGTCACATTCCGATAACTACTTAAGAAGTTACGCCCTCCGTTGAAAAATAAGAATTATAGTTTGCTTTCTGCAAGAGTTTTATAAAAATGTATAAATTGAGTTTTTTGGTCGTTTTTGGCTTAAATTAGCATAAAATATTGAAATTGGCTGATTTCAGACTATCAAACACAAACTTCCAGTTTAGAGAAGAATCTTGATTACGGCTAGGATTCGTAAGGGTTTCAACCAAATTGCAAAAATCGATGTTTTTGAGCATTTCAGGCTCCAATATTTACAATTAGTCCATTTCGTCACTTATCGTATACTACTTAAGAAGTTACACCCTCCGTTGAAAAATAAGAATGTTAGTTTGCATTTTGCAAGAGTATAAAAAAAAGCATAAATTGAGTTTTTTGGTCGTTTTTTGCTTAAATAAGCATAAAATATTGAAATTGGTTGATTTCAGACTATAATTTAAACTTCCAGTTTTGAGAGGATTCTTGATTACGGCTGGTAGTCGTAAGGGTTTCAACCAAATTGCACAAATCGATGTTTTTGAGCGTTTCAGGGTCCAATAAGCACAATTCGTCCATTTCGTCACATTTTGTTTTTTACTTAAGAAGTTCCACACTCTGATGAAAAATAAGAATGTTAGTTTTCATTCTGCAAGAGTTTAATAAAAATGTATAAATTGTCTTATTTTTGTCGTTTTAGTTTAAATAAACATAACTTATAGAAATGGTCTGATTTCAGTCTATCTACTACAGACTTCCAGTTTTGAGAGGAAACATGATTACGGCTGGGAATCGTAATGGTTTCAACCGTATTGCACAAATCGATGTTTTTAAGCGTTTCAGGCTCAAATAAGCACTATTTGTCCATTTCGTCACATTTCGATAACTACTTAAGAAGTTACACCCTCCGTTGAAAAATAAGAATGTTAGTTTGCATTTTGCAAGTGTTTTATAAAAATGCATTAATTTTGTTTTTTGGTCGTTTTTGGCTTAAATAAGCATAAATTGTAAAAATTGGCTGATTTCAGTCCATCTACTACAGACTTCTCATTTCAACAGGAAACTTGATTACGGCTGGGAATCGTAAGGGTTTAACCAAATTGCAGTAATCGATGTTTTTGAAAGTTTTAGGCTCAAATAAGCCTAATTTGTCCATTTTATCACATTTCGATAACTACTTAAGAAGTTACACCCTCCGTTGGAAAATAAGAATTTTAATTTGCTTTCTGCAAGAGTTTTATCAAAATGCAAACATTGTGTTTTTGGTCGTTTAAGGCTTAAATAAGCATAAATTATTGAAGTTGGTTGATTTCAGACTGTCTACTACAAACTTCCAGTTTTGGGAGGAATCTTGATTACGGCTGGGATTCATAAGGGTTTCAACCAAATTGCGCAAATCAATGTTTTTGAGCGTTTCAGGCTCCAATAAGCACAATTTGTCCATTTCGTCACATTTCGTTTACTAATTAAGAAGTTACACCCTCCGTTGAAAAATATGAATGTTAGTTTTCATTCTGTAGGAGTTTTATAAAAATGTATAAATTGTGTTATTTTTGTCGTTTTACGTTTAAATAAACATAAATTATAGAAATTGTCTGATTTCTGTCTATCTACTACAGACTTCCAGTTTGGAGAGGAAACATGATTACAGCTGGGAATCGTAATGGTTTCAACCAAATTGCACAAATCGATGTTTTTGAGCGTTTTAGGCTCCAATAAGCACAATTTGTCAATTTCGTCACATTTCGATAACTACTTAAGAAGTTACGCCCTCCGTTGAAAAATAAGAATTTTAGTTTGCTTTCTGCAAGAGTTTTATGAAAATTTATAAATTGAGTTTTTTTGTTCGTTTTAGGCTTAATTAAGCATAAATTGTAGAAATTGTCTGATTTCAGTCTATCTACCACAAACTTCCAGTTTTGAGAGGAATCTTGATTACGGCTGGGATTCGTAATGGTTTCAACCAAATTGCACAAATTGATGTTTTTGAGGGACTCAGGCTCCAATAAGCGCAACTTGTCCATTTCGTCACGTTTCGATGTCTACTTAAGAAGTTACACCCTCCGTTGAAATATATGAATGTTAGTTTGCATTCTGCAAGAGTTTTATGAAAATGCATAAATTGAGTTTTTTTTGTCGATGTAGGCTGAAAAAAGCATCAATATTAGAAAATGGCTGATGGTAGTCTATCTTCTACAGACTTCCAGGTTTGAGAGGAAACTTGATTACGGCTGGGATTCGTAATGGTTTCAACTAAATTGCACTTATTGATGTGTTTGTTCGTTTCAGGCTCCAAGAAGCACAATTTGTCCATTTCCTCACATTTCGATAACTACATATGAAGATCCACCCTCCGGTAAAAAATAAGAATGTTAGTTTGCATTCTGTAAGAGTTTTATGAAAATGCATAGATTGAGTTTTTTTCGTGTTAGGCTTAAATAAGCATAAAAAATAGAAATTGTCTGCTTTCAGTCCATCAACTACAGACTTCCAGTTTTGAGAGGAAACTTGATTACGGCTGGGAATCGTAAGGGTTTAAACCAAATTGCACAAATCGATGTTTAAAAGCGTTTCAGGCTCCAATAAGCACAATTTGTCCATACCGTCACATTTCGATAACTACTTAAGAAGTTACACCCTCCTTTGAAAAATAAGAAATTTAGTTTGCATTCTGCAAGAGTTTTTGAAAATGCATGGTCGTTATAGCCATAAATAAGCATTAATTGTAGAAATTGGCAGATTTCAGACTATCTACCACAAACTTCAAGTTTTGAGAGGAATCTTAATTACGGCTGGGATTCGTATGGGTTTCAACCAAATTGCACATATCGATGTTTTTGAGCGTTGTAGGCTCCAATAAACACAATTTTTCTATTTCGTCACATTTCTATAACTACTAAAGAAATTTCACCCTCGGTTGAAAAATAAGAATTTTAGTTTGCACTCTGCAAGAGTAAAATAAAAATGCATAAATTGAGTTTTTTGGTCGTTTTAGGCTTGTTAATCATAAATTATAGAAATAAGCTGATTTCAGACTATCTACCAAAAAAATTCCAGTTTTGAAAGGAAACATGATTACGGCCGGGAATCGTAAAGGTTTTAACCAAATTGCACAAATCGATGTTTTGAAGCGTTTCCGGCTCCAATAAGCACAATTTGTCCATTTCGTCACATTTCGATAACTTCTTTAAAAATTACACCCTCCGTTGAAAAATAAGAATGTTAGTTTGCATCCTGCAAGAGTTGTATGAAAAAGAATTAATTTTTTTTTTTAGTCGTTTTAGGCTTTAATAAGTATAAATTGTAGAAAATGTCTGAATTCAATCTATCAACTACAGACTTTTGGTTTGAGAGGAAACTTGATTACGGCTGGGAATCGTAATGGTTTCAACTAAATTCCACAAATCGACGTTTTTAAGCGTTTCAGGCTCCAATAAGCACAATTTGTCCATTTCGTCACATTTCGATAACTTCATAAGAAGTAACACCCACTGTTGAAAAATAAGAATTTTAGTTTGCATTCTGCAAGAGTTTTTGAAAATGCATCAATTGAGTTTTTTGGTCGTTAAACCTTAAATAAGCATTAATTGCAGAAATTGGCTTATTTCAGACTTTCTACCACAATTTTCCAGTTTTGAGAGGAATCTTGATTACGGCTGGAATTCGTATGGGTTTCAACCAAATTGCACTGACACGTGATTAAAGGGGTGACAATAATATGCACAGATTCATTTTTATTCTGAGCAAACTACAGAGAGAATAACTAAAACCTTTTTTTCTTCTCTGCTACTGAACTCATGAAAACAATCTTACTCGAACTTCTTCTTTTTTGCAACAATGCCGTCTTGTCTTTTCGAAGCCTTCTTAGTTGTTCCCTTCGTAACTATTATAAACCAGAAACTATCGCACTCGCTAGCGGGGTCGAAACTCCCCTTGAACGCTCGAATTATAATACACTCGCGAGAGGGCGAACACGTTCGCGTCACTCAGAGCCCGAACCCTCTCTCTTCACCTGTCGCACATGCGACATTCTCCCCCCCTTAGAACGTGAACTAGGCGTCCGTTTGGTCCCAACGTGGTGTCGTCAGCCAAGGTTGCAGTTGGTCAGCGTTGGCCCGTCCCGCCTTTTTCTTAGTCCCCTCTTCCACCAGGTCGAAGGAATTAGGTGCTACGCATCGTACGATTCTGAAGGGTCCCGACCGACGTGCTGCCAACCCTGCTGCCGTCCCTTGGTCTGCACTGCTTAATGTGTGGAGGTCCTTCAGCACCAAGTCGCCAACGCTAAAGGTATGGCTACTTCGAGACGCATCGTATCTTGCCTTACGGGCGTCCTGATTAGCCCTGACGTGTGTCTTCGCCCAGGTTACGGCCTCCATAAGCTTTGAGTGCAGATCCGTGGCATAATCATGCGTGTCGACCGCAGTGGATGGTGCACAGGCGGTGCCTTGTAGTCCCACGGCGTCCGCAGCTCCCGACCAATACTAAGATATGATGGTGTGTAGCCAGTCACTTCACTTTCGGCTGCTCGCAGGGCAAATGCCAAAGAATGAAGATGGGCGTCCCATTGTTTGTGACATTCGCAATAACACCTTATTGCCGTTTTGAGGATGCCATTGTGCCGCTCCACTTGTTGCCCACAAGGGCGGTAAGGTACTGTGTGACGATCAGAAATGCACAGTTTGGCCATAACCGATCGTTGTCACTAGATACTGCTTCCGGGAAACCGTGTCTGTAGAACAGTTCTACGATCTTCTCGATTATGGCTTTCGATGTTGGACTGCGAATGGGAAATATCTCCGGGTATCGTGTGAACTTATCAATCACCACCAGAATGTATGAGAAGCCTTGGGATGAACGGGGCAGAGGTCCTATCAGATCGATGCTCAATTCGGCAAAGGGTTTCAGAGCTGGGGAGCTACACATAAATCCGTGAGGCTTTTTATTTCGTTGCTTTACCCGTTGGCAGGTCTGACAGGAACGCACGAACAGCAGAACATCCTGCCGCATACCCAACCAAGAGTACTTTTCCTGCACTCGGCGCAACGTTTTATAAAACCCAAAGTGGCCGCTCAACGGATGCGAATGGACAGCCTCTAGGAGCACTGATCGGAGCGACTTCGGCAACCATATAGTTGGGGCCGCGCATGCGAAGCGAGAAGTAACACCCTCCGTTGAAAAATAAGAATGTTAGTTTGCATTCTGCAAGAAATTTATGAAAATGCATAAATTGGGTTTTTTGTCGTTTTAGGCTTAATTAAGCATAAATTGTAGAAATTGGCTGATTTCAGTCCATCTACCACAAACTTCCACTTTTAAGAGGAATCTTGATTACTGCTGGAATTCTAAACGGTTTCAACCAAATTGCACAAATCGATTTTTTGAGCGTTTTAGGCTCCAGTAAGCACAATTTGTCCATTTCGTCACATTTCGATAACTACTTAAGAAGTTACACCCTCCGTTGAAAAATAAGAATGTTTGTTTGCATTGTGCAAGAAATTTATGAAAATGCATAAATTGAGTTTTTTGGTCGTTTTAGGCTTAAATAAGCATAAATTGTAGAAATTGGCTGATTTCAGTCTATCTACCACAAACTTCCACTTTTAAGAGGAATCTTGATTACGGCTTGAAATCGAAAAGGGTTTAACCAAATGGCACAAATCGATGTTTTTTAGCGTTTTAGGCTCCATAAGCACAGTTTGTCCATTTCGTCACATTTCGATAACTACTTAAGAAGTTACACCCTCCGTTCAAAAATAGAATGTTAGTTTGCATTCTGCAAGATTTTAATAAAAAATGCATAAATTGAGTTTTTTTCGTTAAAGGCTTTAGGGTGGGCTGTCACGGTTGATAATGATTTTTGACCATACTCATATTATTTAATAAACTTTGAATCCTCGTTTGAATGAATTGAGCGTCGATACTAGAATTGAATCGGGCTATCGGTTCGGAAGTTACAGCGTGTTTACTTTTAGAAGGGGAGTGGGGAAAACGTCATCGCTACGGTCGGCTCTTGGTAGCGCGCGCCGAACCCTTGCTTGACAGGTATAAACACGTGTAGCCAGCCGCAGTCGACTCGCGGTCTGTGTCACGAGATACTGATTGGGATTTCGTGATTGATCGTAATATTTGCATTGATACATCCTAAGGCATAATGTCGCAATTACAACCCTACAAGTTTGAACCTCGAAAGTCGAAGCAAGCTGAGAAACCGCCAAGACGAAATAAGCCATTAAATCGCGACTTCGTAGGCTCAATAGATTGGTGTGATTGCGGTGAGTGTGTTTTTATGACGACCGACGCTGAAAGTTTCTGTTGCACAGAGAGTGTAATTTTTAACAAGATGAGAGGCAGTGTTGACTGTATCAAGTACCATTCTTCGTTTAATCAAGTCATACTTAACATTGACGTCTTGAAAACAGCGCGCCAAGCTATGTTGGTTTACGAGGAAAATCCTCACCTCGTCGAGCTTCAAGAGGATTATTGATGATATTGATGAGAGGGTTATGATCGATGATCGCCAACATGCTGCGGAGTACCATACCTTCGTATGAGAAGGCTTATCTTTTCGGCAAGTATTTTAACCGTACATTATGATATGACTCTAGGCTCCCTGTGTGGCAATAGTGCTTTGTATGCCGTAAATCTTGAAGGAATGTTTTGTCCAAAATTATGTTCGATAACACTCTAAAATCGTGAGAATTCTCATCTTTCCAGTTGACGTCCCTTTCCTCCTCCTCGTCAAGATCATCATGGTCACACAAGTGGAAGTGATCGTTGCCTTCCCATGAATGTGTGTTGGTAACGTGTGAGAGAACAGATTTGAATTTTTCGATCAAAACATCGTCGTCGTTATTGCAGGTCATCGATGACCACCACAGATGGTTGATTATACTTGATTTCCAGCCTTCTAAGCTTGGTGCTTTCTTCTCGACAGCTTTAATAGCCTTGGCCAGGCTCTTACTCACATGCCATACATCGAACTCGTGTGAGATGCCATCATACTTTTCTCTTATCATTTTTCTGATCCCCCGGTGACGATCAGTGAGGAATAAATCAATATTTGTTCCATAATTTTCAATAAGGCGCGTTAAAAGTTGGTCGCAAGCCGGCTTTTCTAACTCTCCCGCTACGAGACCCTGCTGCAGAACAATAAAATCCATTATCTTATCAGTCTTTATATCCATAATAGTATACGTGCAATATTTGGCACAGAACCTAGACAAATCGTATTGCCCGTCACCTGACAACCAGGCTCCGCCTTCCCGAACTGTCTCTTCTCTGGCGTTATTCATAATGTGCTCCGTCCACGTGTGTTTTATGCACGGAGCAATGAATCGACGCACGATCCTGTAGTACGTGGCCTCAGAAAAAAATAACATATTTATTGCTTCTGCAAAAGAATGAAACTTTATGAAGCTCGTGCCCGTGCAATATAGTGATGTTGCAAACTTCACGGTGCCAACACCGAACCGATTGTTGGATGATTGCGATCTCCAAATCAGTCTGTGACCTATATTGCATATCGTTGAAACAATTAGTGCTGCACCCTTAGTCGATTGTTGTAGGTCGGTGACTTTGTGACCACATTCCATACAATAAACAAATAGCAGTTTTAAACAATCCCATAAAACAATGAACGAATCGTATGTATCAGCTTTAGGTCTATTGTTGTCGGCGTTGCATTCGCTGCCTTCATCATCGCTATCGTCATCGCTGATTTCTCTGTGGTCATCGTCCTCGTCGGTGTGTTCCTCTATTGTTGGCTCATAAGAGGAATCCAATCGCTCATCTGGGTCTACATCACAAGCACTTGTCATATTGTCAGCTAGATTGTCGCCGATAAGATTGCACTGGATTCCAATATCTCGAGTCGTCCCGCGATCATGTGCAATGTCAGTATAATATGTAGTGATGTCCGGTTCACTAATGCCTACTTCTGGTTCTACATCCGTCAAAGTATTACCGCCGGCATTTTCCATGGCTTCGGCTACTGTCTTCTTTCTAATGTATACCGACGTGTTTCGACGCCTTTTCGATTGCGGCTCGGATGCTGAGGAAGACGATGACACAACAGATCCCTGAAAACCTTTCATGTTTTTTGACGGTATTGCACTTTTGATTAGCACAGGGTTACACCTACTTGCAAACAGACCAAAATCTACCTTTAGCTGTGCAGATGTGTGGAAATTGGCAGTAGTAAAGTGATTTAAACATACCACCGAAGTCGCACTGGGCACAAAACCAACCCGACTGATTTTATTCACCCATGCTTTGTGACGGACTGGAGATCGATTCCTGTTTGGAAACTTGTGTAAACTGATGCGTTTTCCGTCAAATACTTGCCCAGGACTATGAGAACACTTATAGACCGATCAGGACGGCATTATAAAATATAAAATATGACGATCATACAAAAAACACAGTCACTGCAGAGACAAAACACGATAAAATAAACTTTGGAAATAGATACTGATGAACGTTCGTATCACACATTCAAAGCTACAATATTGTTCCTATGCGTTTGAAGTCACTTATTATTACCACATGTAATCGTCATAACACACTTGAAAAACTATTGCGGAAGGTTGACAATGTACAAAAGCAACACGCACGTTGAGAGAGACAGGACTGGTGCGTAGCTTACCGCCTCACACCGAACACAAATCACGGCATCGAGCCGGGCGCGGCTGGCCCACGATACGTAGCGCTGACGTCACAAAATCGTCTGCTAGTCGTAATATCGGTATAACTACTTGATGCGAAATCGTAGAGACTTCGCGTTTTCGACGTTCGACTTTTTGAGTGAATGAGCACATTTTATTTTTCGTGACAGCCCACATTTAAATAAGCATAAATTATAGACTTTGGCTAATATCAGTCTATCTACTAAGTACAGACTTCCAGTTTTAAGAGGAAACTTGATTACGGCTGGGAATCGTAAAGGTCTCAACCAAATTGCACAAATCGATGTTTTTAAGCGTTTCAGGCTCCAATAAGCACAATTTGTCCATTTCGTCACATTTTGATAACTACTTTAAAAGTTACACCATCCGTTGAAAAATAAGAATGTTAGTTTGCATTCTGCAAGAGTTTTATGAAAATGCATAAATTGAGTTTTTTGGTCGTTTAAGGCTTAAATAAGCATCAATTGTAGAAATTGGCTGATTTCAGTCAATCTACTACAAACTTACAAATTTTAAGAGGAATCTTGATTACGGCTGGGATTCGTAAGGGTTTCAACCAAATTGCACAAATAGATGTTTTTGAAAGTTTTAGGCTCCAATAAGGACAATTTGTCCATTTCGTCACATTTCGATAACTACTTTAGAAGTTACACCCTCCGTTGAAAAATAAGAATTTTATTTTGAATCCTGTAAGAGTTTTTGAAAATGCAAGAATTGAGTTTTTTGGTGGTTTTAGCCTTAAATAAGCATAAATTATAGAAATTGGCTGATTTCAGACTATCTACCACAAACTTCCAGTTTTGAGAGGAATCTTGATTAAGGCTGGGATTCGTAAGGGTTTCAACCAAATTGCACAAATCGATGTTTTTGAGCGTTTAAGGCTCCATAAGCACAGTTTGTCCATTTCGTCACATTTCGATAACTACTTAAGAAGTTACACCTTCCGTTGAAAAATAAGAATTTTAGTTTGCATTCTGCAATAGTTTTATGAAAATGCATAAATTGAGTTTTTTGGTCGATTTAGGCTTATATAAGCATAAATTATAGAAATAAGCTGATTTCAGACTATCTACCACAAACCTCCAGTTGTGAGAAGAATCTTGATTACGGCTAGGATTCGTAAGTGTTAACCAAATTGCACAAATCGATGTTTTTAAACGTTTCAGGCTCCAATTAGCACAATTTGTCCATTTCGTCACATTTCGATAACTATTTAAGAAGTGACACCCTCCGTTGAAAAATAAGAACATTAGTTTCCATTCTACAAGAGCTTTATGTAAATGCATAAATTTAGTTTTTAAAGCATAAATTTTAGAAATTGGCTGATTTCAGTCTATATACCGCAAACTTCCAGTTTTGAGATGAATCTTTATTACGGCTGGGATTCGTAAGGGTTTCAACCAAATGGCACAAATCGATGTTTTTTAGCGTTTAAGGCTCCAATAAGGACAATTTGTCCATTTCGTCACATTTCGATAACTACTTAAGAAGATACACCATCCGTTGAAAAATAAGAATTATAGTTCGCATTCTGCAAGAATTTTATGAAAATGAATAAATTGAGTTTTTTAATCGTTTTAGGCTTAAATAAGCATAAATTATAGAAATTGGCTGATTTCAGAGTATCTACCACTAACTTCCAGTTTTGAGAGGAATCTCGATTACTTCTGGGAATCGTAGGGGTTTTAACCAAATTGCACTAATCGATGTTTTTAAGCGTTTCACGCTCCAATTAGCACAATTTGTAAATTTCGTCACATTTCGATAACTACTTAAGAAGTTACACCATCCGTTGAAAAATAAGAATTATAGTTCGCATTCTGCAAGAGTTTTATGAAAATGAATAAATTGAGTTTTTTGGGCGTTTTAGGCTTTAATAAGCATAAATTGTAGAAATTAGCTGATTTCAGTCTATCTACTACAGACTTTCAGTTTTGAGAGGACACTTGAATACTGCTGGGAATCGTAAGGGTTTCAACTAAATTCCGAAATCGACGTTTTTAAGCGTTTCAGGCTACAATTAGCACAATTTGTCCATTTCGTCACATTTCGATAACTACTTAAGAAGTTACACCTTCCGTTGAAAAATAAGAGTTTTATTTTGCATCCTGTAAGAGTTTTTGAAAATGCAAGAATTGAGTTTTTTGGTCGTTTTAGCTTTAAATAAGTATAAATTATAGAAATTGGCAGATATCAGACTATCTTCCACAAACATCCAGTTTTGAGAGGAATCTTGATTACGGCTGGGATTCGTAATACCCTGTTCACATTACAGTCCTTAACTGTAGTTACCGCGTTAACTCCAGTTACCAAGGCTATGTGAACGGAACGCAGTTAGGCTTAACTACAGTAAAGCTGGGTAACTACGTTCCTACAACTCAGTTAAGCATTTAACTGAGTTAGCTTCAAGGTCATTGCCCAGTCGCCGCCATGTAAAGTAATACAGGCAGTGGTCATTGAGTGTGATCAAAAATAAACTCAGTTATCTTAACTTCGATTACGAAACGTAGTGTGAACGGGGTATAAGGGTTTCAACCAAATTGCACAAATTGATGTGTTTGAGCGTTTAAGGCTCCAAAAAGCACAATTTGTCCATTTCCTCACATTTCGATAACTACTTAAGAAGTTCCACCCTCCGTTAATAAAAAAGAATGTTAGTTTGCATTCTGCAAGAGTTTTATGAAAATGCATAAATTGAGTTTTATCGTCGATTTAGGTCTAAATAACACACTTTGTGGTAAACCCTGTCCTTCTACATGCTCGGACCCATCCTTTCACACAACACCATATTTTTATGTGGCTTTGGAAAACGTACAAAGGTCACTCCACTCATGTAAACGCTCCCGCATAACCCATAAGCCCATAAGCACAGTGCTTTGTGGCCGGCATGTTTGTTGTGTCAGGGAATATTATAATATCTTTGGTTGTGACTGTCCGCTCGAGTTGTAATACGCGCGCGAGTGACCACTATCGATATATGATAAAGATGGCCGCTGCATATATCGATAGCTAAAAATAGAATCCAGGCCTATGCTATAGGAAGGCATTCACACTAATAGGCGGAGCTTTTATAAAAGTATATTTGCAACAGGTTGTTTAGTGAGGTATTGTGCTGTACTACTACCCTTGAAACTTGCACAAAGAAGAGAAATATTTCTTAAACTCCCTATGGTCTCTGGCGCGAAAGAGGATAGAGATGGAAACACGTTCGATTTCGACCCAAACTCGGTCACCACTTTCTCTGTGCCCGAGGTGGCTGCATTTACCGACGTGTTAAGTATGGGATTCATAGCTGCAGGTAGTGTTGACTAGACCCCATAAGATTAGCTAGAGTAGTCCCGGCTCATCAGGCTTGTGACCGGAGAGCGCGAACTACTGTTCAAACTAAAACATTTCGCTTCACAAACGTAATAGAAACATTTTCAACATTTAAAAACATTTGATAAATTAAAAATAAGTAGGTATTATTGGCCAGGTTAATTTATTTATAATAATGGTTGCCAATAATTAATGGTACGTGGGGCACGTGACCGTGTGCCCTTATAGTAGAGCCGCCCCTGGAAGTAGGGGAAGGTGGGCGGGATCCTAGGACCACAGATTCATTGCAATACACTATAATTTAGAACTTTAAAAGTAAACATAAGTAATACAAAAATTTAAAAAAACCACACATCAATTTTATCACAAAAACAGGCTGAATTGTTAAGGAATAAGTATTTCTGTGTTCTAACACAACAGGCTTCAATTGTTTCTCCATCGTGAAAGTTTGATCACAAATGTGGCCGCCACGCGCAAAGATTTGACGTACGTGCAACCTATGAATACCAGTGCGGGTTACTCGCAGTATGGCACGCAAAACGAAGCTACAACGCCCAGCAGTTGGCAGCCCTACCTGAGCAGCGCGCTGGGATGTGGAGCTTCTTCGTTCAGTCGTTCTGACGCACGTCCAGAGCGGTCTCGAAACGCGTCAACATGGTTTTAGGTGAGTGTGACCGACGTGGCGTAATACCCGACATGTTTTTAATTTTACAAACGTATATATATTGATACCACACAGAGCAGGGTGACTTCAAATACTAAGCGATTTTCCTTGAAGTGATTGTCCAAACATGGACGGATGGATTTTGGAACTAAGGGCATATTTTGTATTCCAAATGTACCCAAGATTACGATCTGATGTTAAAAATGATCATAATATAAAATAAAATAATCAGGTGGATTTTATTGTAAGACATTCTTATTCTTTCATACAGATATTCCACGATTTAAGTCTATCCAAGAAAATATTTCCAGACCAAGACATAATATAACATTTTGTCGTAGAAACACACTTCTCATGTCACAAGTCGGCTCAATGATGAAGAATATCGACGTATGAACATTTCGAAGCCAAATTAAAGTTGTTAATTCGTGGGCAAAGCTGTACAGCTGCATGCAAGGCTCCCTCTACCATTGTTGTTTACAGCTGAGAGCTAAGAAATGCTTTGCCCGAGACGCCCGGGTCATTTCAAAATAGTGGACGGGTAAGTAAAATATTTGCTCACATGCCCGGGCAAGCAATAAAAAAACGTTGGCTATGTTAGAGTTGATCGAAATCCTTGATTGACGTCCTAAATGTTCGACACTTTGGTCATTTGAGTTGTAAGACATTTAGACGTCGATCAAATGGGATCTCGAACATTTGGGACATCGGGCCACTGGGAGCGAACTTTGTCGAACAAACGAGGTGTCGGACATTTGAGTAGTAAAGCAAATGGGGCTCAGCCGGTCTTAAAGTCCGACGTTTGAGGTGTCGATCAGTTTGGCATGTCGGATATTTGGACCGCTAAGTCTTTGTATGTGTGGTACAAGAAACGGATATGATTTCCAGTATATAAGGTTTGTAATTCAAATAACAATAGATTATAATCAAGTGTATTTAAAATATATAGTTAATTTAATTTACAAGACAGTATTAGCTATGACTACCGCATTCTTTGGTTGGTTTCGCCAGTGTTGGCCCATCATGTGTGCGACTGTGCAGGGTCGTTAATCACGGTAGTTCTGAAACACAAATCACTCCACGTTAGAAACATATGAAGCAAGAGTACAGAATGGCTTTCAAACATCCACTCTCTCATTCCAATGTGTAGTTGTAGTGAGTTAGTGAAGTTCAACACAATATAGCTTGAGAAGCGTGAGAATAATTACCAATAGTTGGTTGTAACTTTAGTTTAAAACGACAATCAATATCCATATTTTGGAAAAACGTAGGTAGACTAGATATCATCAAAAAAGGATGTAAAATGGATTGTGTTTGGTTAAAATTAGGCAATATCAATAATATCTTATGGTGTTTTCCAATGGGTGCACTGGACTGCACTGAGTGCGCACCGCTACCCACAATCGTATTCCAATGGACTTTTCGGTGCGCACTCAGTGCAATATTTCGTATTCCAATGGAGGACTGCACTCATCGAGTGCCGCACTGAGTCGCACTCAGTTCAGAGGCAAGTGCAATCAAGTCAGTGCAAAGATGGCGGCATTAGACGCGGGAGATATGTACTTGTTGATGGAATTACTTGTGTCCTCTGACAACAGCGATGACGAAATAATATTGTTCCAAATGATGCAACCTAAGGAAGTTAAACCAAAAATTCAGGCCTAGATTCTGAGGCCTAGGGCTATTGGATAGGCCTACACAAAGCTAGGGCCCTATTTTAATCTAATTTCAATGCGTCGTTTTCTATTTGTAGGTTATGTAGGCTAAATGCTGGTATCTAGGCATATTATATAACTGTGCAAATAACCAGCAATATTCACATTGCACAACACACCGTCATAAGTTATTATTTCGCCATTATCGGACCCCATAATAAAATTTATAATAACCACACAGTTACACTTCTTCATTTGGCGCGTTAGATCTTTGCACAGAGTTTATTTTCGTGTTCCAATGAGCGCTGCACTAGTAGCTCCACTCGTCTAGTGCATTACGTCACTGTGACGTTTCAGTGCGCACTGGTCTCGTTTCGAGTGCAGTCCATTGGAAAACACCATTAAGTTGTCTATTTTAATTCCAACATAATACTTTGTTAATATATTTTTTGGGGAATATCCCTCGGCATATGCGTGGACATCTTTATATCAAAGGCCCACTAAACCCAAACATACATATAGAGTCATTAGACGCTGACGCTTTTACATAAGTCGAATTAAAACGTCCCACCGCTCAGCGAGGCTTCGTTCGCCCTACAGCGCAGGTTTCGTTTTGCCTGTGACGTAGACCGATAGGGGTTCGATCGTGTGGCTGAAATCCCCATTAAAGTTGACGCGAGAAACAACGTCTCACTTCCACGTCTCGTAACTCACTCAATTGTAGCCCGATTTCCAAATGAGTGACATCGACGTAATCTGTAAATCATTGTGATTATTGTGAGTGGTTGTTTTTGTTGATTCTGACATATGCGAGGATTTTTTGATGATGGAAACAAAACCTTGTAATCGCCCGCCCGCTAAAATCATGCGTACTTTCTCTCTACGCCCGGCTCATTGCGACAACACCGTTTCAAATAACACGTCGTAAGTAATTTGTTTGTGGGTACAGCGAAAATCTGTTTCCTTGGTACGAAAGATGACAGTTTGATACAGAAACTGATAGCAAATTCAATCGTCGTATTGTCATGAAACGATCTCCCTATCGTTTCGTTGTTATCGATCTAGGGGTCGTGGTCGTGTGGTTTGTGTTTTTTTTTTTTTTTAATTATTATTATTCTCTTGCTATGGCAACAAGAAAAATATGGAAGAGAGCTCTAGACAGGAGAGTTTGAGAAGGTCCGGAACCAGACACACGTGAACGAGACGTGCCTACAGGAGACAGAAGGACACGGGGACACACGTAGAGGTGGAAGTTACCGTGGTGTGTACAAGCGTGGGTTCGTTTACATATATTGTGTGTACACCCTGTGTTATCTTGTGTTTATTATCTGTGTCTCGAATCTAATAAATAACCAATGTACAAAGATCCCGTCGTTGGGCAGATCATACGGCAGGCCCAGAGTAGCTGCGCCCCATGTGGTACTCTGGTGTCTCCGGGTACCGTATGATTTGCTACAAGACAGGTGTGGTGGAGGCGTCGGGTAGATTTTAACCGCGATAAGTTTGAACGTTACTTTGGTTTGTCTGTGTCTTCATTTTTCTTTTGCTTTGGAGGGTGTTTGGCTTGCGGTCTAAAGGATATCTAGCGCATGTTTCCGGTCCCAGACGATCGTACTTTGCGGCGTGTTCTTCGTGGTGTGGGAGTACTGGCGAACTTGTCATCTGCAGAACGCTTGCTGGAGTACGCTAGAGTGACGCAGGGTGAGTCGAGCCAGATTGCTGAGAAGGCTTTTTTGACTCATTTTCCTCCTGATAGCCCTGTAGACGAGCTCGGTGGTGTATTAGTTGGTGTGCCTGGAGCGGAAACTGCTGTAGACAACATTCATCCTCCACAGGTTGTGCCTACGAGGTTTCAGGCGGGGGCGGATGATGCCGATAGGTGGATGGCAGCGTTTGAGAGGGCGGCAAAAGCGAATGGATGGGTGGACGACAAGAAGCTGTCCATGTTGCCTTTGTATTTGTCAGGTACTCAGTTAACTTGGTATGAGACTGTGGAGGCACGTGCAGCGGCGGGGGCACCTGCAGACTGTACAGCGCCGGAGCTTTTGCAGTGGGCGGCTGTGAAAGCTCAATTCCTTCATGTTTTTGGAAATAAGGGGGACATCCAATACTGGATACTCCTTTTAGGGCAGAGGCTTCAACGGCTGGGTGAGTCTTCCGAAGACTATATTTTCGACCGTCTTCGTTTGTGTGACAAGGTCGACATTAAGATGTCGAATGCTGATAGGGTGCAGTGGTGTATCCGTGGTCTTCGACCAGACTTGGCAGAGGGGGTGGTAGGGAAGAGATTCCCAACAGTCGATGCGTTGTTGGACACACTTCAGCAAGTGGAAGCTGTTCGTAATGGCATGGTTGTAGGGAGTTTTCTTCCTCAAACGGTGGCGCCCATAGTATCGTCAACGGACACGGCTGTTTCGCAGTTGGTTGTTGTGGTTAGAGACTTGGCGAAGCAAGTATCGGCTCTGACTACCCGGTTGCATCAGTTCGAATTCTAATCGGCTTCACAAGACAGTCGACCCGGTCCTTCAGGGGTAGTATATCACCGGACGAATCAACGGAATACAGGCGGCAGGCCTGTTTGTTTCTTTTGTGAAAAACAAGGGCACTTTATTAGAGACTGTGTACAGTTTCAAGCCTCTTAGGCACAACATAGGGATCAAGATTTGTTTCTGATCATCGGCAGGCGTCGGGAAACTAATATCCCGACCGGACATGCAAGGGGCTCCGGTTGGGTATCGACAGTCACCTACAGGAGGGAAGAGAAAGTATAAGGAATGTTCAGCATGGTGGGAACGGGACATTCATAGGAAAATGTTTTTGAAGGAGTTTCCCTTATTATACGCTTCTTTCCTGGATGGTCCAGTTATCCCTTGTACAGATCACAGTCCTAAGTTAGCTGCTCAGTTGGTTGTCAAGGATGAGGGTGATATATGTCGCGGGATGCGAGTTGTTGCTCGTTCAGGAATTAATAGTGATTGTGGTAGGGTAGATTGTCCCACAGAAATAACCCCCTTATCAACTCGTGGATGTGTTGTTCAGGAAGACATTGTGGTTATTCGGACTACAGGAGCCTTAGGGGTTCAGATACAATTCGGGGACGTAACGTTGAATACGTTGCTTGATTCAGGAGCACGAGTATCGTGCATTAATGCGGCAAGAGTGCCTCATGTCCAGCTTAAGCCTATTGCATGTTTGTTGCTGCGCACTGCTTACAACGCTTCTTTGCGAGTAGTGGGCAAAGATGAAGGAGCTAGTGTCTATTAGCGGTGTGTCGTTCTTGGCCGATGTTATTGCTGTGGATGGTTTTTCGGTGGATTGTATTTTAGGGAATGATTTCAGTGTGACGTATGGTGTCGTTATTGACTACAATTAGTTTAGTATATCGGCATGCAATGGCACAGCTCATGTTCGAGTGTCATTTGCGAATGATGCTCTGTGCTATGATCTGCAACTAGAGGAGGCTGAGTCAGCAGAGTTTTTAAATAACATTCAGGTTGACGAGGAAATAACTCTGAATCTCGTGGTGTCTAAGTCAATGTGTCTTGCTGCGGGTGCAATTACAGAGGTTCAATTTAAGGTTGATGGTGACATGTGGTGTGAGTCGTATGTGTTTGAACCTACGCTGTCGTTAATGCATACCAAGGGTTTGCTTATGCCCAGTAGTTTTCTACGACGGGAGTCAATGGCTATTATGTGGGTAGCTAATGTTTCGCCCCAAGTGTGTCAGGTATATGCTGGTGACGTGTTGGGTAGTCTGACTGAGGCTGAGACAGTTCGTAGCGTAGATGCTTGCGTGTTGACGGAGGATAACTCGCGGGGTGAGCAAGCCGCCACCGAGCAACTGGTGAATGAGACGCGTGACGTCTCCGCGGACATTGAGCTACTGGACATTTGCAAAACATTGCCTCCAGAGCAGCGGTCACGTATAAAGAACGTTTTGACGCAGTTCCATGAAGTATTTGCATAGACAATAGATTTGATGGGTCGGTGCAATGTTGGAGAGTATGTTATTGATATGGCCGACACGACACCTGTGCGTAGACAGCCATACAGGGTCAGTCACAAGGAGCGGGAAATTATTCGTGAGCAGATTGACGCCATGTTGACAGTCGGGGTAATTAGTCCTTCGACGTCGAAATGGGCGAGTTCCATTGTTTTAGTAAAAAAGAAAAATGGTAAAATGAGAATGTGCTGTGATTTACGTCAGTTAAATGAGAAAATACGTACATGTTCCTTTCCGAGTTCAAATATTGAGGACATTCTCTCGTATTTGACTGGGTCGACCATATTTTCGACAATCGATCTATTTTCAGGATTTTGGCAACTTCCTTTGGTTGAAGAATCTCGGAAGTATGTCTCTTTAACTACCCCAGTCGGTCTTTATACTTGGAACGTTTTACCATTTGGGCTTGGTCTTCAACAGCTATTTTCAAAGCTACTATGGATAAAGTTCTAGGTGCTTTGAAGTTTATTTCTTGTCTGTGCTATTAAGATGACGTCATTGTTATGGCTGAGGATTATGATCAGCATCTCGAGCGGTTGACGTTAGTGTTGCAAAAGTTTGTAGATGTGAACATGACGCTTAACCCTGAAAAGTGTGTCTTTGGATATAACGAACTTAAGGTTTTGGGACACATGGTAAGTGACAAGGGCATATTGCCAACAGCGGACACAATCAGGGCTGTCCAGAATTTTCAAACACCGAAGAAATTAAAGCAGCTTCGCTCGTTCATAGGTTTGGCGTCTTTCTACAGGAAGTTTGTTAAAGACTTTAGCGTAATTGCAGCGCCTCTTACAAACCTAACAAGGAAGCAGGTCAAATTTGTGTGGGGACCGGAGCAAGAAATAGCTTTTCGGACATTGCAAAAGTTGCTTTCCGCACCGGTGTTACGGCATTTTTCGCATACGGCGCCGATTCAATTGCGGACGGACGCATCGAAGGTGGGCTTAGGCGCTGTCCTGGTACAACAGATGGAGGATGGGGACTGTCATCCCATTGGTTATGCGTCCCGGCGCTTGTCTAGTGCTGAAGTGAACTACGCAATTTATGAACTCGAATGCCTTGCAGTCGTGTGGGCAGTACGTTATTTCCGTCATTTCTTGTGGGGTCGTTCATTTCAGGTGATAGTGGACCATTGTGCATTGTGTTATCTGCGAAAAAACCGTGTACAAGGGGGTCGTTTGTTGCGCTGGTCGACAGCATTAATGGATTATGCCATATGACATAGAGATTGTGTACAAAAGCGGGAAACGTCATCTTGATGCTGATTGTATGTCACGATTGCTGCCTGATGATGTGCATGATTTGGATAATCGCGACGACGAGTTAGAGGTGCTGACAATGGCACTCGATATGGCTGACATTGCGCGTTCGCAGCGAGAGGATATGGATTTAGCTGGGATTATGGATGCAATGGCTGACCCCGACAGTGCAACCTCTAAAGTTCGACGGAAAACACGCAGCTACATAATGGACAGCGGCATTTTATGGGAAGAATTTCGTGTTACCTGGTTCGGACAAGTTAGTGGTTATTCTGCAAAGTTTGAACGTTGAAGTGTTGTATGATTTACATGACAGTCCGTCGGGAGGGGCTCATTTCGGTTACATGAAGACATATGGTAAAGCGCGCTCTAGGTTTTACTGGGATAACATGGCTCGAGAGGGGGAAAAATATGTGCAGTCTTGTGGGGACTGCCAGTCAAAAAAGAGTCCTCGTTTGAAACCGGCGGGACTTCTACAACCTATTCCTGTAGGAACAGTTTTTGATATGATTGGAATCGACTTGTTGGGTCCCCTTAGAAAAACTAGAAATGGCAACAAATGGATAGTGTGTGCAACAGATTACACATCGAAGTGGGCTGAAGCGAAACCACTTCCATCTGGTACGGCTCCTGACGTGGCAACTTTCATTGTTGATGATGTGATTTGTCGACATTCTTGTCCCCGGGTCTTGCTCAGCGATCGAGGGGCGGTATTTAGAAGCAATTTGGTTACTGAGATTGTGCGCAATTTGGGTATTAGGACCATTTAGTGTTCGAGTTACCGCCCTCAGACGAACAGGTTGACGGAGTCCTACAATGGCGTGTTAGGAACTGCTCTCTCCATGTTTGTCAACTCGAAGCACGACAATTGGGACGAATATGTGAAATTGTGTACGTTTTCGTATAGCGTGTCCATCCAAGCGACGACAAAGTACACGCCGTTTTACTTGTTATACGGTCGGGAACCAACACTTCCTATCGATGCAGGATTACAGCCGGATTTGCAGCTAGGTGAAACAACGGAGGAGCGATTGCAACAAGTTCGTGAGGCTCGCACGATCGTGCTTGACGTTATCAAGAAAGAACAAGAGAGACAGAAAAAATACTTTGACGTTGGCCATCGTCAGGTTGACTATGAGGTTGGAGATTATGTCAAGGTGTTCTTTCCTATTCGTAAAGTGGGCCAGGTGGAAAAATTTCAGCATTGTTGGCTTGGACCGTATAAAATTGTGACCAAATTATCGGATTTGACGTACGAAGTTAAGATGAACAAGAAGGGAAAAATAATGACTGATGTTATACAATACATGTTTCCCGTCTCAAAAAGTATTATGATCCGGCAAAATGGCAGCAACCCTGGCAAGATTAGAAATTGTTTTTATTTTTCAAGAGATTAGTGTTGAAGAGTGGATCGGGTCATCACATGGACGAGGTGGTTTTTGATCTGTAGTAGGGGTGTTTACACATTCTGAATGCTTTGCGTTATGCGTACGGCCAGTTCAACCACCTTCCACATGTGTATTGACCGCAGATCTACCAGATTGCTACATTTGGCATTTGCGAAATTTCTACGGTACGGAGTGTTTCGACGAGTTAATTGCAATATCTCAAGGAACTAATCGCCTACAATGTGGCAATATTGTATTGTATTGTTGTAGTTGCAAACCAGACACGAAAAAAACAAAAACTTGAGGCCGATTTTTGTCCCAAGGGGGAAAGATGTCATGAAACGATCTCTTTATCGTTTCGTTGTTATCGATCTAGGGGTCGTGGTCGTGTGGTTTGTGTTTTTCATTATTATTATTATTATTATTATTATTATTATTCTCTTGCTATGGCAACAAGAAAAAGATGAAAGAGAGCTCTAGACAGGAGAGTTTGAGAAGGTCCGGAACTAGACAAACGTGAACGAGACGTGCCTACAGGAGACAGAGGGACACGGGGACACACGTAGAGGTGGAAGTTACCGTGGTGTGTAGAAGCGTGGGTTCGTTTACATATATTGTGTGTACACCCTGTGTTATCTTGTGTCTGTTATCTGTGGCTCGAATCTAATAAATAACCAATGTACAAAGATCCCGTCGTTGGGCAGATCATACGGCAGGCCCAGAGTAGCTGCGCCCCATGTGGTACTCTGGTGTCTCCGGTTACCGTATGATTTGCTACATGACAGTATTACAATCAATTCGGTCGTTTGAAGCCTTATGCGTGGACTCGGTATAGCGCATGCTATTAGCGGGCGGGCAATTACAAGGTTTTGTTTCCATCATCAAAAAAACCTCGAATATGTCAGAATCGACAAATACAACAACTCACAATAATCACAATGATTTGCAGAATACGTCGATGTCACTCATTCGGAAATCGGGCTACAATTGAGTGAGTTACGAGACGTGGAAGTAAGACGTTGTTTCTGGGGATATCAGCCACACGATCGAACCCCTATCGGTCTATGTCACAGACAAAACGAAACCTGCGCTGTAGGGCGAACGAAGCCTCGCTGAGCAGTGGGACTTTTTCATTCGACTTGCGTAAAAGCATCAGCGTCTAATGACTCGATATGTATGTTTGGGTTTAGTGGGCCTTTAAACGATTAGTCAGATGACAAACTAAAAAATCACAAATGAGTCATAAGTGCATGAAATTCAGTTATGTGTAAAATAAAATTGATATAGGTTACTTCAATGCAAGAAAAAAAATAGTGAACATTTAGCTATTCTATAAGATTCACTTTGCAAGCTCTGCTGCATTTTTCTTTTAAAGCATAGTACAGCTGTATAGGTTCTGAGGTCGCTAACGCCTGCCTGATAGACAGAGCACTCATTGTGTAATACGAGTCCAGCCAGCGCTCCGCGAAACACTCGGCGACTGCGGACAGTACCGCTCAAAACAGATTGCAACTTTTCTTGACATCAAGTCACAAGAAAATTAATTGCAGGGCATTTTGTAGAAGTACACGTTCGTACTAAGAAGCATGTTATCGGTAGGGAAACGATGCACATTTTACCTGCTGATCGATTTTTGATAAGTGCCCTATTTTAGCGGTGGTTTTATTATCTCGAGGCAACATTTTTTGTGCATGGAAATTACCATGAGAAAAGTTGCTCGGTGCTACTTGGTAGCAACAAGCCAAAAAATCGCGTGTTCTTTAATTTTTTAACCGCCTGCTTTTAAATGATGGTATCTTTTAGTCATGTTTTCCATATTTGAGGGTGGACATATACAAATGATAGTGTTTTAGTTTTTCATCTGACTAACCCTTCAAGGCAATCTTGAACTCCCCTCCCCCCCCCCCTCCCCACCGAAGCCTAATGGCTCGTGGATGGATGTTATATTTGTACGTAGTACACAAGTAGCAAAAGTTAGGGAACCACTGTTATAGGGTATGTGTCAGAAAACAAGAAATGCAAGAAGAAAATAGGAGTGTACATAATACTATCATTGTTTTAATATATCTCACAGCAAGAGTGTATTCCCTCCCCTCATAGCCTAGTGTGAGACAGCAAGGGTGCAAGGGAGGAGAAGTAAGAGTGTGACATCTCTCATAAAATTAGAGCGAATCAGTGACAGCATGCAGCTAAGCGTGTTTCATAACTTACAAAGAATGAGTGAGTGGCATGCTAGCAGAAAAGAGCTAAGTGTGTTCAGCTGTATACAACCATGCGTGTGTGTTTCATGACAGAGTGTGTGGCTGATATATCTGCATGCATGCGTGTTTACTGTTTCATGACAGTGAATGAGATTGAGAGGCATGCAATGCTTAGTACAACACTCTTACGTCTCCCCAAAGGATATACTCTTCTGCTGGAACAAGTTTCTGTGCTTCGAGCCAGTGTTCAACTCCGTCACACTCGTACCAGGGGCGTTCTTTAAGATGCCGTTGAGCGTTCCACTTCCAGTGTCGCTCTCGGATACTGGTATTCGAATCGTTACTCTGTTGTTGGCGATCTTATTGGTCGAAGGATTGATGGACGCACTTGTGCCGTTGGGAGTCATATTTTTAATGGTTTGGACACAGGAAGAATATGCTGAAGATGTTGGATGTTTGGTGAACGTTCTATGGATTAGGTCAGTTTGTGAAATAATACAGTTCGTGCCCGTTCCTTTGGTACTAGTAGACTCAGTATGGGTTCCTTTTAATTCATTTTCCTAGAAAACAAAAACGAAGAAGAAATAGTTTTTCCAGACTAGTCCTAGTGCAAAGACGAGGAAAGGCGCAATAATAATAGTGGATGCAACTTGGCCATTGTTATCGTAAGGTTAGACTATAAAACGTGACTGTGTGAGGTAAGGCAGGGTTATAGCAAACCAAGAAACTGTAGTCACAGCACTTGTGTTTAATGTAGGCCTACGAGAAACCTTGTCGTCGTAAAGAGATGACTATGCAAAAAGCAAAAATGCACAAGTGTAATTCAAAACAAAGACTGTTTAGCATAAGGATGTTGGTCCACCGTTTTAAATTTTATATATGCACAGCATACGGAAGTTAATCTTTGAAATAAACATTGACTTTTGAAAGTACATTTTTTCCACTTAATTTTTCAAAATCCAGTTGTCAGGGAAGGAATTGGAAAGAAAATGAAAAAAGTTGATCTATTCACCGATCCCAACTCAACCGAATATCACGTACCAGAGGCTCCGTCTGCTTCCTGAGATTGGAGCGGGAAAGCGTCTGAGCCAGCTCGTTCTGCAGTAAGCTTCCTGGCGCCGGCACTGCCGCCAAGAAGTCAAACCGAGAGGGTTTTCTTCGGTCCACCCCCGTCTTATACTCCCCGATAGTGACCGCTACAGCCTTGGGCTTCTTGGAGCCGAAGTAGGTAGCCGGCGGCTTCGGCTGCGGAGATGACGGGTTGTTCAGGGTGAATGACTCTATGGAGATCATCTCCACCCGATCTCCGTCGCCCTTCCTACGTTGACTAGGTTTCCCTTCCGGCGGGGTTATGGCAATAGTGGAGGGAGCTCCAATCGGCTTTGTGGTAGACGTTGACGACACGGACAGGTTGTCGTAGTCGGGGGTGGGGCAGGCGGGCGGGCCACTGCTGATGCTGTCTGAGTCAGGCGGCATCTGAAACAAGCATCCACACACATGGACCGAACTGGATCTAGACAACTAAAAGTACAAGATACTACTATATAAAAATTTGCTGATACAGTTGCCCAAAAGTAACGGTAACTATAGTCTCATGTTTACGAAATAGCTGAGCCCAATAGTATACCAGCTAATTTTCTACTTCTCTATATACTTCCTAACATTTAATTTACATCCTTGGATCGCATACTTGGTCATTCTTAACACAGCTGGCGCTCTACCAAGCAGAAGATCGCCCTTGCGAATGTGTGAAAGAAGTAAGAACGCCAAGAATATGTCGATTTTCGTTGAAACAGAGTGTCTACATGAAATATTGGAAGAGGGCATAGAATGAATAGAATAGAATGTAAAGAAACAAGCAACCACAAACTCGTTCCACAGCAACCGTGTGAATGCTCGTCATAGATGAGTGATGAGATGAGTGAAGCATTGGCCAACCAAATGTCCGTATTCGAAATAAGCCACCCGCTGATTGGCTGCGCGAATATGGCGGCCATCGACAGGCGCGGACTTGCTAGGGATGCCGGGATACGATCGCATCCCGGGCCCCTGGGCAAATCCGGGCCCTTTGGCAGTCCGGGCCCGCGGGCTGCCACCAGAAAGTTCCTATGATGTAAATACTTATCTGTATATTGCTAAAAAAAAATCATAACCCCACTATAAGTATTATTTTGAAATACCGCGCGCCGCGTGTCCGCGGCTTGGTGATTATAAGGGCGGGGAAGTAGGGAACAAGCCCTGCCTTGTTGCATGCACAATGTGAATTACAATGTTATTAAAAAGTTAATACGTCATGATTCAATCAATATTTTTATTTCATGGAGAGACTCACCACTGACCCCCGTCGCCCAGGAAACCTTGTCAAATCCGCTCGCACGCTAGCATTTTGCGAGTGACAATATTTAGTCCTTGTCAGTTACACTAATGGCCGTACCGTAGGCATACCTGGAATATCGTTTCCTTAAAATTTGAATAACGCGCCCGGTAGTGGTACTGGTAGGGTGGCTTCTGGTAATCGCGCCCTAAAATCGCATTTTAGGCCATACAATTCAATGCAACCCCAAAATATGTTTACGTCTTCGGCGTATTTGCCTCCGGCGGCTGCGGCTTTGCCCCAGACCCCAGCTGCACCACGCCACCTCGTGCGGGCCTCCCCCGAAACCCAGCATCCCGGGCCTTTTTATCCCCGTCCGCCCCCGGCTATCGAGGAACAAGCATATGTTTTCGGACCTCCATTCAAGACTAAAGTTACGTATATTGGAAACAATATTCATATCTTTGGTGAAAGTAAGTGCAATGAAGTCAATTTATTCTTACCGGCGGTGGCGGTAGGGGTGGCGCGAGTGGCGCATCGGGTGGCGTCACTTCTCGGGGTTTCACTGGCGTTGGCTCTCGGTCCTGCAAACAGTCATCATTTATCCTTCTCATCTAAGTTTAAAATTTGTAAACGCTAAATTTATCTAAGTAGGCTACTTTGGAAAAAAATTACAAGATCTAAGATAATTGGCCCAAGGTCTACTAGATCTCCGCTTGGAGCGAGTGCATAGGCGTGCGCACGGCCCAGGCCGGACCTAATGAGTAATGACTAATGAGTCAACTTCTCGGCCGGGCCGCGCTGGACTCCAATTCCTTTAGACCCGGCCTGGGCCGAGAGCAGTTTAACCCTTGAGTGAGTAATATAGGCGTTGAGTGAGTAATATAGGGTAGAGTCGCAACGCAATCGCCAGTTTGTCTACCTCCTTATGCTGCCCAACATACTTTAGTCGGGTAGTAGAAGTTCGCCAAACGACGCGATGACAGAGTTTTCGGCTGTCTTCGTATATCCTCGGTGAAGTAGCCGACCAATCAGGCTCCGTCATCGCGTCGCTTGGCGAACTTCTACTACCCGACTAAAGTATTTTGGGCAGTAAAAGACGGTAGACAAACTGCCGATGGCGGGGGGCCTCTACGGACCCTATATTACTCACTCAACGGTATAGAGTAGAGGGGCCCATTTAAAAAAATACATGTTCGCCGATTTAGTCTCTGAAACCTAAAACCAATTTTTCCGTGCTAAAACGCTAACAAAAAACGTGCCAGTCACAACCAATCATACTCGACTAAGAGCGCAGGTAGGAGTGCCAAGATACCATAAGACAGATCTGTAGTTCGTTACGTGGCGAGTTGTGCAATCGCATTCCGACGTTTATCAGCTGGTTGATAAGCTATATAGGCCTAGGCTCCTTACGCCCGTACATGCTAGAGACTACGCGAGAGCAAGCCTCGTAGACGGTAGAGTCAGTTCGTTTAAGCCGGCAAAATGCAACTCAAAGAAAGTAATTTGTAAGTTATTGTTGTAGATCATAGATGTTAATCATCCCATTTCCTCTGCTAATACTAATCACTCACGAGTCACATACTCCCCCGTCTGGGCGCGGGGTACAATTTAGCCCAGAGGTCCTCCAAGAGGCGAGAAAATGAGGTCCCCCCACCCTTCGCTATCCCCCCGTCAACCCCTTTGAATATTAGCCCCACTCTTCCTCCTGCTTGTCCCGTTCCTTCTATCAACACCGACGTCATATGACCAAGTTGTCGAGAACGTCTACTCACATGGCCTGCTACAGATAGGTCCAATCCAAATCAAATGGACCTTCAACACTCAATCATCTTGTCATTTTGTTACTTCGAATATAAATCATAAATGGTTGGGTTACTCCGTCTGTGGATCCGTCCTGTTCCGAGCGACTAATGTACCAACTTTGTGCGAGTGGTGTAGGGACACAGCTTAGGTTACCGATATCGTTCTTTTACGAATCATACTAACGTTAGGCAAACCACTCGGGAATATACAAATATTGGTAAAATTAAACATATTGTTAAATAATTGTACAACACAAATAATAGCAGAAAGTCCTAAATAAACAAACATAACTCGTTTCACACCATCAGGTAATAAAATAAATAAACATATTAAGTATGTTGACGAAGTAAGTCGATAAACCCAGTGGGTCAGAAGATTGAGATATACAGTAAGCACTGTAGATCATAACTGTCCTTGTTTTAATTGCACTGACAATTTATGCATATTTTCTCATTTTCTTTTGTTCCTAATAGTAACTATAAAAAAAAGATAATAATAATAATAATAATAAGAAGAAGAAGAATGAAGACTTCAAGAAGTTATCCATCCCGATGGTGGTTTTCGTGGTTTCCACCGTACAAAGAGCGAATGCTGGGATGAGTACAAATCGGCCACGACCGTACATAGCATCTACAGTTCGGTTTGGAAAAAATAATGTGGACAATGATATATTAAGTAGTTCTAAGTATATTTTAATAAGGTAAGCACATGGAAATACTTGACATTTGTGTCCGTACAACATGTTTATGCCGGTTTTGACCGAGTTTGTATGTATTGCAACAATAAAATAATAATAATAATAATAATAATAATAATAATAATAATAATAATAATAATAATAATAATAATAATAATAATAATAATAATAATAATAATAATAATAATAATAGTAATAATAATAATAATAATAATAATAATAATAATAATAATAATAATAATAATAATAATAATAATAAAAATAATAATAATAATAATAATAATAATAATAATAATAATAATAATAATAATAATAATAATAATAATAATAATAATAATAATAATAATAATAATAATAATAATAATAATAATAATAATAATAATAATAATAATGGATGCTTCTGATGTATTATCGCAACAGACCACCAAATTTGGAAGAGTGAGGCAGCGTATCAAATGGACAGATAATATGAACATTTGTGTGATGCGCAACTATTATAGAATTACGTTATTAGAAACTAGATTAGTTGGATATCGACAAGAACTGCACCGAGCGTTTACACGTGAATACCCATTAGTAGATGTAACCGAACAAAGAGTAGCAGACCAAAGGAGAATAATTGTAAGTAATGGTATGCTACCATTTAATCTATTGAACGTAATAAGACATGAAGTAGAGGAAGAACTACAAATGGATCAAGAAAATGAAGAGATTTTGGCGAACGAGGAGCACATCATGGAAGCATCAAGAAACGATGACCATCTACGACAAGAATTAATGGAACAAGTAGATCTACCAGAAGGTCAGAACACACAAGAGGTACATCACCAACATTGACCTATAAATAACATTGAACAAGAAGAGAATACAAGAGGGAACACACAAGAAATAGACGAGTTAAAGAACATATTACATTTAGCTTTTGAAAATGCTTTGTCAGAATTTGCACATATAGAACCGAACAAGAGACCTAGAATTCCTAAACCTAAACAGTCTAAGCAAATGGACATAGTAATGCACGTAATGAACGCACATATATTGTTAGATTACGCGAAGAAAGAATTGTCGTTTGAGGAAGTGCATGCAGCAATATATTGTGGTGCCGTAGCAGTGGTCAGACAATTAGGATTAAAAATAAAGTTGGTACATTCTCAGAACATAAAAACAAATAAGACTCCAAAATGGGAACGAAGATTAGTCAAACGGATCAACGAGTTAAGGAGAGATATTGGGAGATTAGAACAATTCAGGATGGGTAATAGATCTAAAAAGATATTACAATATTGCCAACACATATTTGAAAGGTTTAAAATCCATACTATACATGAAACACCGAACGAGGCTACAAACGAATATTTGGATACTCTAAAGCAAAAAGTAAGTGCATTAGCCAAAAGACTACGAAGATATAAAGAGTGTAGTGATAGAAAAGAACAAAACGAAATGTTTAAAGAAAAAGAATTCTATCAGCAAATTAACAATAAAGAAGAAATAGTAGGAAATGGTATACCATCGAAGACAGAGATTGAGCAGTTTTGGGGTGGGATATGGAGTAACCCATTAATGCACAATCACAATGCAACATGGATTCAAGATGAAATTGAGGCAATGAGTGATATCGAAGATATGACATTTGATGGCATCAGTGTAAATGATATAAAATCAACGATACGAAATACTCATAATTAGAAAGCACCCGGTAACGATAACATTCAAAATTTTTGGTACAATAAGTTTTCAAACATGCACACCCAGATTGCTAAATGTCTTAATGAATTTATATTAGGAGACAAGGATTTACCAGATTTCTTTACTGAAGGAATAACATTTCTTAAACCAAAAGATAATGACACCAAACATCCAAGTAAATATAGACCAATTACATGCTCACCTACTATATACAAAATCTTGACATCGTGCATAACAAATAAAATATATAGTCACTGCGAAGAACACAATATATTAGCTGAAGAACAAAAGGGATGTCGTAAATTGTCGCAAGGGTATAAGGAACAATTAATTATCGATTCTGTTGTAATGAACCAAGCATTCAACAAGAAGAGAAACATACACGTTAGCAATATTGATTACAAGAAAGCGTATGATTCGTCACCACATTCGTGGCTAATACAGATACTGGAAATTTATAAAGTAAATCCACTGATAGTAAACTTTTTGCGGACAGCGATGACGAGTTGGAAAACAACATTAAAGTTAAACGTAGAGGCAAAGAGCAGATATGTACTGACCCAGTTAACATCCGACGAGGTATTTTTCAAGGTGACTCGTTTAGTGCGTTATGGTTTTGTCTTTCATTAAATCCATTATCTCATATACTAAACAAATCTACACATGGTTTCAAGGTAAAGGACGGTTATACGGTTTGCCACACACTTTCACATCTATTCTACATGGACGATCTCAAGCTATATGCTTTAAATGTGACACACATGACGAATCTTCTTAACTCAACGTTAGAATTCAGTAGAGATATATGTATGGATTTTGGAATTGATAAATGTAAGTCACTTCATATCATCAAAGGAAAGATTACGAAATTAGAAGAGTTTGAAATTGACGAAGACAACCGGATTGGAGTAATGGACGAAGAAGACATATACAAATATCTAGGATTTGCGCAGGCTAAACGAATTGATCATAAACTGATGAAAAGTAAACTAATTTCTACATACAAGAAACGAATAGGATCCATTTTCAAAACACAACTGAATGGTAAAAACAAGATCAAAGCAATTAACACTTATGCTATACCGGTAATTACATATTCATTTGGAATTATTAACTGGACACAGACAGAACTTCATGCCCTAGAAATTCTCACCCGCACAACATTCACCAAATACAGAAGTCATCACCCTAAGTCAGCAATAGAACGAGTGACTCTACCTAGAGAAAAAGGGGGAAGAGGCTTGATTGATTTAAACAATTTATATTATAAACAAATTGAAATTCTAAGGAAGTACTTTTATACAAAATGCCCACATTCACAACTTCATACAGCTTTAGTATCGGCAGACAAGTCGCTTTCTCCCCTCAATTTAAATGACGGAAATTTAAACTTGCTTCAAAAACTAAATTCTGACACAGCAAAAGAGATCAGAATATCAGAAAAGACGTTAAATAGCAGACATAATAAAAAACTTCTTAAAAGGATAACGTCGATAGGGTAGCATCAAACAAATGGTTAACGTCCGGGGACATTTTCAGCGAAACAGAGGGATTTATGATGGCTATTCAAGATAAAGTAATCAAGACTAACAATTACAAAAAATACATACTGAAAGACGTCACAGTGGAAGATAAATGTAGAAAATGTAATATGAACGGCGAAACAATTGAACATATCGTATCTGGGTGCAAAATGCTTTGTCAAACAGATTATCTTCATAGGCATAACCAAGTTGCAAACATTATACATCAAAAATTAGCCATGAAGTATAAACTTATAAACACAACCACTGCGTATTACAAATACAAGCCTGAAAAGGTATTAGATAGTAAAGACTACAAATTATATTACGACCGGGCAGTTATTACAGACCAAACCATACATCACAATAGACCGGATATTATATTTATTGACAAGAAGAAACAAGAAACGATTTTAATTGATGTTGCCGTCCTTTTATGCCACAATGTAGAGACAACTTGGCGGGAAAAGATTAACAGATATAAGGAATTATCTATTGAAATAAAAAGGTTGTGGAAGCAGAATAATGTAACTGTTATACCGTTAATTATATCAGCAAATGGCATTGTTCCACGTAAACTCCGTGACAGTATTAAACTAATTGGTCTCCAACCGAACATATACATCGAGATGCAAAAAGCAATTATTTTGAACACGTGTAGGATAGTGCGAAAATTTTTGAACTAAGAAGAATGAAGACTTCAAGAAGTTCTCCATCCCGATGGTGGTTTTCGTGGTTTCCACCGTACAAAGAGCGAGTGCTGGGATGAGTACAAATCGGCCACGACCGTACATAGCATCCACAGTTCGGTTTGGAAAAAATAATGTGGACAATGATATATTAAGTAGTTCTAAAGTAGATTTTAATAAGGTAAACACATGGAAACACTTAACATTTGTGTCCGTACAACGTTTATGCCGGTTTTGACCGAGTTTGTATGTATTGCAACAATAAAATATTAATAATAATAATAATAATAATAATAATAATAATAATAATAATGAATTTACTTTGCTGTTAATAAAAGGGCGTTATTTAGTTAACGTGAGCTTAAATGTAGTACATGGTAATGTTAAGTAACTGTATTGACCTAGGATTAATATTAAATAATTTTAAGTATTATTACAAGCAGTATAGAAGTAGGTAAACAACTACGGTGGAACAATTAAATTATACAAGCAAAAGTTGAACGAACTTTGTGCATGCTTTGGTAAATAAACAGTTTAGTGGAACCGACGTGGTACGACCGAAAGCGGTATCGAATGTAACTGCTATGTAGAAGATCTGCTCTCGCATGACAAATTGTCCCACAATGTGGCGCCAATCTACTTGTCTCACTTCAACCACCTGTCCCCCACCCATTAGACTCATATGTCCCACAATTTAGACCGACCTAGTTGTCTCACAACAGCCAACTGTCCCCCACTAGACTCGTATATCACAATGTTGCACTGACAATGGCGGTATAGTGGATGTAGATATAGAAATTTGAATTTCGAACAGACCAACTAGAAAAACATCCAAATGGCACGTACGTTGTGTGATGTGATTTCGGATTTCGCGCACTAAAGAATAATGAATATCGTTAAGAAGACTCACGTAATAAGTTTGAAGCACCACAAGACACGACTTCTTGGTAGCCATGCTTGCCATGGGCAGCTGGCTGGCAAGCTCGCTCGCTAACCGTGCGTTGCTTTCGAGACACCGAGGCAGACTGGAGTGACTCGCTTCACTTTTAGCAGTAGTGTGCAGTCGCGCTACGTACGTCTACATTGCGTAACACTGAAAGCTAGACAAGCTAAGGTAGGCACAGTGATGATTTCAGGCATATCCCGGGGGGGGTGCCCCCCCTAGCAGATTGAAAAAATCACATGAAGTAATGTAAATTTGCAAAAAAAAAAAAATGCAAAATACAAGAAAATGAGGTATATTTTTCCACCTCATATAGGACTAAAAAATAGATCGATTTCCACGAAAAACTCATCTACATAAATATTGCAACATTTTATTTTTTATTTAAACGATGTTAGGTAAGGTAATAATGGCAAATAGGAATCACCTTATATTCGAAAACTGAAAGGATGGCATCAACAGAGACCGTAACCCCCTCCACCCCTGCCTTTTGTCACGGCGTCAAAAAAAAACCATAAAATGAGTTACTAATTTAGCAACACCCCAGATTTTTATCAGCCCCCCCTAGGAAAAATGTCTGAAATCATCACTGGGTAGGCAGTACTCAGTAGGCTTGTGTTAGACTACAATAGTGCGAGGCGAGGGTGAAACATAAGCGAGTTGCCTCCCTACCACTTCCTCTCAACCGTCGGCAACACCAAAAAGTGTTATGTAATTAAGTCAATTTCAAAGAACACAATATTCGCCTTAAAGAATGATTACAGCCTGAATCTTCATGAACCAGGTTGCCATAGTTTCTTTTCAAAATTGACAAGGACAAAATAATGATAAGTTATTGTTATTGCACACTTCCGACAAGATGTCCAACGCCCACCGCTATCAGCTAATGACACACGCGTGCGTGCTTACTATATATGTCTACACTATGCACTTAAGTAATTGTTTTTTAATATGTATTTATCTTAAATACACACTTTGAGATAAGTAGTAGTAAAGTCAACATCTGTATTAGCAATAATTTTGCTATGCCAATCAGCTTACATGCTACGCTTCTATGAGTATGCCAATATAAATTTTAAATTATTTAACTATAACTATTTAACTACTATTAGTATAACTACTATTAGTAGTATAACTACTATAACTACTATTACTATAACTACTAACTATTTAACTACTATTATTATTATACTATTTACTACTATTATTTAACATTCTAATATATTAAATCTTAAATGTATATAGCCTACATCATGATTTCAGAGTAACAGGAAGACCATTCAATTCACGGACCTCACTGCTCAGTATAAAACATAGATTTAATTGCAGATCTTTTCCTAAGACCCTTACAAAATGATTGTTATTAATTTCTTAACAACACGGTATGTATGATGATACACATAGTAATAGGTGACTACGTGCGAAAATGTGACTTGATTGTGGTAACAGATGGCAGTGGCTTTTCAATGACATCTGTCAAGTTGAGGAGTGGACGGGCTCCTGGTGTGAATTGTTACATTTCAACAAGCTTTGCATTGTCTTTTAAAAGAGAAGAAATTAATTTCGTCGAAAAATGAAACAGGAGAATAAAAATCGAAAGTTGTAATAAAAGTCGCTGACTTATTATTGACTTATTAAAATGTGTTTGAAAACGCATACGTGTGTGTGGTGGCTACGCTTTCTAGCATTCTTGCACCACGAGAGCAACCAAGCGTAGGAATCTTCACTAGCAGCAATATCAATGTCAAACCATCAACCCAGTCTGTCTTACAATAAATATTACCTCCGATCAATAATATTTGGTGTCAATAAACTCGATTGTCTCGCAATTATCTCATTTTATATCATACGTCGTATAGGTATAGCCCATAACTGTAAGTTTGTTGTCGACACATAACATAGAACCCCCCCCCCCCCCCCCCATAAAATATCGTCTCAGATTAATTTTGGGCGAGCTGGCGAATCGAAAAGGAACGCCGAGAACTTTTGAGAGTGGTCTGGTTTCTATCTTCTGTGAGAATATTTCATATCCTTCCTATAAGCCGAGGAGCATTATTTCCTGGCTCCCATGCTTTCTACTGTTACGATGCTTGGCTGAATCTCATGCCCATGTTGTGACAGCGGCCTAGATTAACGTGATGTACCTTTTCATGTTTTTTTGGTAATTCACAAGAAATACACCTGTCTCTACTCTTGAATCGAAGGACACGTGAGTAAATAGCGCGGTTAGTCTCTCGCAAGGATGCAGATGCGGTGTGTGTATGCGTAGCCCCCCTCCAGTGGCGTATACACGGGGGGGAGGGGGGGACAACCCCCCCCCCTTTTGCAAAGGAAACATGGAAAGTGACCGTGTGTGTGACCAAAAAATGACCAAATGTGTTGCCAGAAACTGAGTAATCTTGTTTCAGTTGGCAGCTGTAAAACGCACAGATTTGCACTAAAATGACCTTGACGAGAATTTTTTCGGGGGCAAGCCCCCCGGAACCCCAATTATGTTTCGGTTCCACTCTCTATAATATGGGTTGAAAACCCCCCCCTTTCCAAATTCCTGGATACGCCACTGCCCCCCTCTAACCTAAACACACACGGCGATGTAAAGCTTTACACGCCATTCGTTAAGCATTACTCATTAGACAACAATATTATTCAAACCGATGGATAAAAGGCAGAACCACGTAACCCACAAAATTATCAAAATCAGGGTTTCGATTGATTGTTGAGCAGCTATGTAAGATACACCATTTGGCAAAACCCTGTAACCCTCACTTTAATAATAGCAAATTTAACTAACTGTAAGCCAACCAAGATTTTATTTTAAATTTGGCAAAACCACGTAACCTTCCTCGTAAGCCACAAAATATTATGGTCTTTGCCATACAGTTGGGCAAAACAACGAAATCTCTTGTCGAGAGTCAGGGAAATTTATCGTAAGTCATTAGTTAGTTTGGCAGAACAGTCCAATACCTCTTCTACACTAGATAGTTAAATATGTATTTAAATACAGCCTGTCTTTAAATACGTGTGTAGTGGTTCGAGTCTGTATTTAAAGACACCCTCTCATCATCATCCCTCGGACCCCGATATAAATATATGTTTAACGTTATTTACGAGATCTCGCTCCTAAAACGTGAAAATTGACGTCACTTTTTTTTAAGGTTATATGTGTTGATTTGATTCTCACGTAACCTCAATAGCCAAGATCATTTTTTTAATGTCATTATGTCTTCGAAAAGATTATCAAATTTCAAAGAGGCGGAAATTAAAAGTTATAATCGACGTGTGGACCACTTTCATAGTGCAAAAAAAGTTCGAGGGCCATCTCCGCCACAACCTCGTGTGGCAGGCGGTAGGCGAATCATTGGCGGAGATGGGCATAATTAGAATGGCTGAGGCAATAAAGGCGAAGATCAAAAATCTTAAAGCCGAGTATTACAAAATAAAGAGAACAAGTTCAGTCCAATCAATCAATTCAAACCCTAGTCCTAGTCGCATGTTTATTGTTTACATTAACCTAACCTCACTTATGGGTGCAATCTAGCTGGAGGGAGATTCAATTCAAAATTAGTTCAGAAAGTAACCACAGTGTTACACTTACAGCACATGCTAATAACATCTAGTGTAGTTGATGTTGTATTTAAGCATAGGATCATAAACATACTCTATACTAAAATAGAACTGAGTGGGTATAAGCAGGAGCGAAGCGTCGGGGTAGACATTGAGAAAGTGTCTACCGTTACCAAAAAAAGAAAAAAGAAAAAATATCATGTCAAAAATGTAAATACTATTTTACTTGTGATAAATAATATAACAAGTCGCGGGCAAAGGTTTGAATGAGTCTGGAATGACTCTTGCCGGACGCAAACCTATACCATTCTACGTCGCTGCGCCTGCGCTCACCCCCTCCACACGCTCGACACATGCGACTAGTATGCGGCTATCGAGACATGCGCTCACCCCCACCACACGCTCAACACAAGCGATATAGTATGCGGCTATCGAGACATGCGCTCACCCCCTCCACACGCTCGACACAAGCGATATAGTATGCGGCTATCGAGACATGCGCTCACCCCCTCCACACGCTCGACACAAGCGACTAGTATGCGGCTATCGAGACATGCGCTCACCCTCCTCCACACGCTCGACACAAGCGATATAGTATGCGGCTATCGAGACATGCGCTCACCCCCTCCACACGCTCGACACAAGCGATATAGTATGCGGCTATCGAGACATGCGCTCACCCCCTCCACACGCTCGACACAAGCGACTAGTATGCGGCTATCGAGACATGCGCTCACCCTCCTCCACACGCTCGACACAAGCGATATAGTATGCGGCTATCGAGACATGCGCTCACCCCCTCCACACGCTCGACACAAGCGATATAGTATGCGGCTATCGAGGCATGCGCTCACCCCCTCCACACGCTCGACACAAGCGACTAGTATGCGGCTATCGAGACATGCGCTCACCCCCTCCACACGCTCGACACAAGCGATATAGTATGCGGCTATCGAGACATGCGCTCACCCCCTCCACACGCTCGACACAAGCGATATAGTATGCGGCTATCGAGACATGCGCTCACCCCCTCCACACGCTCGACACAAGCGATATAGTATGCGGCTATCGAGACATGCGCTCACCCCCTCTACACGCTCGACACAAGCGATATAGTATGCGGCTATCGAGACATGTCTCAGCACGAAGTAGAATGTGCGTTTACGGTTTCCCGTTTCAATTGTAGTTGCTGCGATTTTTTCCTTGGCTTGGTACAGCTTTGGCTTACTATAGTTCGAGTTAATGATTACTGTTTTATTGAATTATTAAACCCGTGGAAACGTTAGAGAAATATATACGAAAAAAAAATGCCTTGCGGGGCAATAACTACCCCCCATGTGTGAGTGTATTGTAATATTGTGTCTCCCCTATCAAATATTCACCCTTCACCACTGGGTATAAGCCACAGACAGCATGCGACGCGATGTTACCTGGCTGTCAGACTGGTAAGTGGTAAGCCTGTACAATTTACTTGGTGCACTGTAACTGCAAAATAAACAAGGCCTAGACTTAGCCAGGAAGGCAGCAAGGCTAAAGAGACAATCAACGATGTAGGTAATGGCCTAGTTCCTGCCCAAAGGGCTAATACCTAATTTTTAAGAGAGAGGCCCAGCCCTAAATGTAGGCCTAGTTGCGGAGGGAGAAGAGACTGTGATTCCCACCCAATGGGCTAATACCATAGTTCAAGAGGGAGGCCCAGCCCTAAATGTAGGCCTAGTTGCGGAGGGAGAAGAGACTGTGATTCCCACCCAATGGGCTAATACCATAGTTCAAGAGGAGGTCCAGCCCTAAATGTAGGCCTAGTTGCGGAGGGAGAAGAGACTGTGATTCCCACCCAATGGGCTAATACCATAGTTCAAGAGGGAGGCCCAGCCCTAAATGTAGGCCTAGTTGCGGAGGGAGAAGAGTCTGTGATTCCCACCCAATGGGCTAATACCACAGTTCAAGAGGGAGGCCCAGCCCTAAATGTAGGCCTAGTTGCGGAGGGAGAAGAGACTGTGATTCCCACCCAATGGGCTAATACCACAGTTCAAGAGAGAGGCCCAGCCCTGTTGATGACGAAGGTGTTGTAGCCGTGTAAGCGGCCATCGTAAAAGAAAATTCGCATCGAGAGAAGACAACATAGTACTGAAAGCAACTGGCAAGGCCCATCTCAATAGAAAAAATAAATAAGGCAACCATAAATGTGTAAAACCAAATCCTTGCTATGACAGGTGCCAGCATCTATGTGGCCAACAATTCAACGATGTTGATAGGACAGTTATATTCAATCGTTACTGGAATATGTCTTACACAATGCGTGAACGAGTCGTTTTAGTTAGTACCTGCATTGAACGACATGATAAAAAGCGCTCGTACACAGAAAATGATAGTCAACAAGGATTGCGCTGTTGCTGTCTTACTGCTGTCAGCTCTACCATAGATGTTTTTTATAGAATAATTATCTGGTATTATTCATTGGAAGTAATACAAACAATATCTGTTTGATTTGGATTGTGAAACTAACATTATAATGTTTTTAAATATAAAACGAAAAAACTGGGTGCAAACTATTGTCTTCTATCGAAAATTCAAATTCCACAGTAACATCAGTTTAGTAGAACAGCAAAGTGTATCTCGTAGGCTATTCGTGGAAGAGTATAGCGGTAAACGGGATTATGCAAAGTAATGTATGACAATGTTTTTGGACCAGGGTTACATTGCCGGCATTACTGCAGACGGCGTAGGTGGCGCCGCGACGCCACCTAACGCCGCCACACGACGCCACCGAACGTTTTGGCTTGTACATAAACGCTTGCACCGTTTGTCATACAGAAAAAACTAAAATGATTTTTCGTTCAGTTTTTAAATACAAATCGATTGATGTCTATAACGTTATGATTAGATGAGCGTAGCGAAGCGGAGTGAATCTCTTATTTCAACTCGATCGGTGCTTTGTCTATGTGTGTGTACAAAGTTTTTTCGTCGCGCACAGATCAAACGGCTTGACGGATTTGGATGAAATTTTAAATCAACTCTCAAGACTACTAATCTAGATTCTGATAATATAACCAGCAAAATCCGTCTAGATGCCAACCTACACAAAATTAATTAGTGAATAATATCGAGTTTGAATGTTTTGTTCGTCGTACACAGGTCAAACGGCTTGACGGACTTAGCTGAAATTTAAAGTCAACATTTGTGATTTCTATACTAGACGTTTTTAACAAAACCAGACAAATCCGTGAAGTTGCCAACCTACAAAAAATGAATTATTATAAAATCAAGTTTTAATTTTTGTTTCTAAAACTTATAGACAAACTTAAATATTTTTGTATATTTATTTCCAAAATAACAATTTCAACACGTGATAAAACGTTTGAAGTTTTAACTTTAACCGCCATTTTGTAAAAAAAAATATTTTGTTTATGTGCAAAAGTTTGTTCGTCGCGCACAGGTCAAACGGCTTGACGGATTTGGTTGAAAGTTTCTGTAAACACTCATTACTACTACACTAGATGTTATTAACATAACCAGCAAAATCCGTGAAGATGCCAACCTACGATAAAATAATTTCTGAAACAAATCCAATTTTTTTTTAATGAAAACATACCGTCGGATTTTGATAATTATTGTATAATGGTTCCGCAGCCTTGAGCTTCTATATACCTTTTGTTTGGACATGTCTCTTTGCCTATGCCTAAAAAAATTGAAAATCTGTCTAGATTTGGCTAAGTTGTGGCAGTTTTGGTTTTTGTATGTGTGTTATCAAGATTATTATACAATGTATCCATATATATATTTATGTTTGTGTGTTACAAGTGTTTTAAAAAGATAAAAGAAAAGGAAATTTGAAAACAGTAAAACAAAATTTAAAAAAAAATAATTTTTGAAATTTTGAAGTAAAAAAAAAAAAAAAAAATGTATAAAATTTTGAAGTACAAAAAGTACATACACTCATAAAAACTTTCGAAGATACATTAAGAAAGAAAGAAATTCGAAAAAAGTGTAAAACTGTAAAAGTAAAAAAAACATGGTTACAAGATGGCGGTTAACAAAACAATTAGAAAACTTTTGTCATGTGTTAACACCATTATTGTGCATACCATTATAAAACATTATCAACATCCGACGGTATGTTTTCATAAAAAAAAAAAAAAATGGATTTCTTTCAGAAATTATTTTTTTGTAGGTTGGCATCCTCACGGATTTTGCTGGTTATGTTAATAACACCTTGTGTAGTAATCACTAATCACGAGTGTTTACTGAAACTTTCAATCAAATCCGTCAAGCCGTTTGACCTGTGCGCGACGAACAAACTTTTGCACAGAAAGAAAATAATATTTTTTTACAAAAAGGCAGTTACAGTTACAACTTCAAACGTGGTACCACGTGTTGACAATGCTATTTTGGAAATAAATATAAACAAATATTTAAATTCGTATATTAGTTTTAGAAACAAAAATTAAAACTTGATTTTTCACTAATTAATTTTTTGTAGGTTGGCAACTTCACTAATTTGTCTGGTTTTGTTAAAAACGTCTAGTTTAGAAATCACAAATGTTGACTTTAAATTTCAGCTAAATCCGTCAAGCCGTTTGACCTTGTGCGACGAACAAAACATTCAAACTCGATATTATTCACTAATTAATTTTGTGTAGGTTGGCATCTTATCGGATTTTGCTGGTTATGTTATCAGCATCTAGATTAGTAGTCACGAGTGTTGACTTTAAAATTTCATCCAAATCCGTCAAGCCGTTTGATCTGTGCGCGACGAAAAGACTTTGTACACACACACAGACAAAGCGCCGATCGGGTTGAAATAAGAGATTCACTCCGCTTCGCTACGCTCATCTAATCATAACGTTATTGACATCAATCGATTCGTATTTAGAAACTGAACAAAAATCGTTTAGTTTGTTTCTGTATGACAAACGGTGTAAAAGTTATAAGCCAAAACGTTCGGTGGTGTCGTGTGGCGGCGTCAGGTGGCGTCGCGGCGCCACCGACGCCGTCTGCAGGAATTCCGGCGATGTAACCCTGGTCCAAAAACATTGTTATACATACCTTTGCATAATCCCGTTTACCGCTATGGCTATACTCTTCCACGAATAGCCTACGAGAGCCAAAATCATACATCTTGCGCTTCTACTATCTCGTGTTTTCCATAAAGAAAAACATTGTTGACATCCCATTATAAGAGTCATCACATCAAATGTAGGGCCTATAATACTATAAATAAATAAATTCACATTTAGAGTCTACCCACTCAGTAACTAAACTGATTTTCTTGCACCTCTAATAATTTAATGGTAAAAACATTGTTTTGGTGTAAATTAATCCCAATGGTGTTGTAATTCATAACCCTAAAAAAGTATTATGTTTAATTATTACAGTATTTGGCAAAAAGGAGTAACCTATATAAGTAACCTACAAAATGCCTGATACATAATTGGTAAAAAGCTGTAACATTGTGTTCCTTGTACATTGTGTACATTGTGTTGTGTATATTGTGTTCCTGTTCTTAGCCTCTGCATTTGCCTTAGTCCCAGAGTAGCCAAAAATAGAAAAAGATTAACACCGCTATAAAGACACCAATTCACCACCTTGTTAGATGTTAAAAACGAAATTCGTAAACTATGTCACCATAATAAACTCCTACCTGCCTCTGTCCACTGGGAATGTCGAAAGTGTCAAGATTACGGTGGTCTAATCTATATCAGGGATAAGTATAAAAAACAATCATCCAAATAAAACATTGATTCTAGTCTATTAAACGATTCCAGGAACTGACTTGGATCTTGTTGAACGAACAAGTCGCGCCGACAATCCCTCCAAATAGGAATGTCCAAACCATGTAAATCTACGATCGACGCAAAGATTTCCGTCGATGTCCGGGTGACCGCGACTGTAGAAATGACAGATTTTCAATGTAGTAACATTTTGTGTATGAAGTAAGAAGTAACCGTTCGGGAGGCAAATGAGCATAAGTACACAAAACAAGAGTGGTAGGTAATATAAGTACAGCGTGTTTGTTTAGCTGAAGTGAGAGAAAGGTTTGCATTCCGTTCCGCCGAGTAAGAGTAAAACAATTGGAGCGATAACAGCTCGATATAGTCGCGCACGAGATAACGATTCAAGATCTCGTACCCATTATCTCTCTCCGTGTGTGCCAAGCAAGACTACCATGATACCATCATGATTGAGACAAACATATTGTTAGATAGCGAGAACCTACCGTGACATCCATCCAATTCCGTCGGCTCGGCCTCGAACCCACGGACTCCAAAGTCGACGGACCCGTAGAAATACTGGGGCGTAGCTCTAGGGGTGGTTCTCACATCATAGGGATCGGGACATACCAATTCAGGCAGTTTAGGTCTTAGATTGACAAGACTTTGGTTCAAACAATAGAGGAACCGCAATTTATTAGAATACACATTTATCCTACGTGGCTGAGTTATGGCGAATCTGTCTATGGGCATTCCAGGTCTGATGGACTTAACTTTCCTATCTAGAGGGTAGCTGTAGTAACCCCTATACCTTGGCTTCCCGGTGGCTGACTCCGACCCCGTGTCGTGGCTTGGCTCCGTCGTTCTGGTCCACGATCGGCCTCCATGTCCTTCCCTCTGGGTCTTCCGTCGTTCTTTCCACCGTTCCACCTTGGCACAGGTCTACCTCCTCTTCCGTTCCATGATTGAATGCCCCGAATTACACACGTGCTTCCTCGCACCTAGACTTTCCTACGTCATACCCCAGTCACCCCCTCTTTGCCCTACGCCGGCTGTACTAAGTCATAAATTACCAATCAGACTACTCGGTTCGACCCCCTCCCATAACAATCACAGATGAGTGGGGCCAGGCTCTACTGACGTCACCACCGAACCAGCGCCCTCCTAAACCGAGTAGTCAGCGAAGTTGCTGCAATCATTGCCCTCAATACTGTAATAACTGAACACACGAGTCAACAACCCCGGACGTAGCAGTGGAGCTGGGCTGACGAAATAGCCAGCACAGCGCATACCTTAATTGTGAAATAAGCCGGCAAATGACAAACTGACACAATCAAGATATCCATAAATCACCAAGGAGACTACACCTGTAAAAGTTATAAAGTACCAACTTTTACATGACATCCGCCCCTCCCGGATAAGATTCGACCCCGAATCGTAGGGTGATTTATGGAAAGCCAGAAAACAAAGTGATAGCCAAATTTGGCATCGGATGTATGACGTAAGCAAAATTACAAATAATTTGAAATTAAACAACCCACCCCCTGTACAAAATACGAAAAATTCACCAGGACCCATAGTCAAATTCCTCACTCCTCAGCCATATACATTCTAAAATGAAGCTACTATGAGTCATGATCTCCTCAGCCCCCTTGTGCACACACCTGAAACCGAATAACATTCACAGTACGGCCTAGAGATCACGCTCCGCAAACGATGAAATGACCAGAAAACATAGATAAAGAGAAATTAAAACTCATACTTCAATAAATAAAATAATCATAATTTCATGAAAGATAATAAAGACAATACATAATGTACGGTTCCTCCTCAATACAATGGACTCCGGAGTCGAACAATTCCTCGGCTCGGAGTTGTCTTCCCGCCGACCCGCTGACGGCAGCCAATCCACCCAAGCCAACAGATCGACGGTTCGAACACAGACCGCGGAGATGCAAGTTATACTGGAACACAAAAAAAACACGAGCAGAATGGTATTCCTGCACCTGCATCCCCCTCCAGACACCATTGCATATCATGTGAATCTACATACATTTAATAACGCTATTAAACTACCAAGTTACTACATTACTACACTACTGTGCAGACGATAACATTACTGCCGTTTCCCAAAGAAACACTGCCCCGGAAAGTGGGTAGTTTCCATCATATGCCTCCTGTCATACAGAACAGCTGACAACGGAGCGACCTTGATTTGTTCAACTCGATATAAACATCAACAAATACGCGAGAGACAAAACCACTCCGAGAAGCACTCCAGATAGTAGTGAGTCATGACGATAGTCGTCAGCACAATAGTGAAACTATGCCTTCCTCTCACTCCCTCCTACTCTCCTCAGAGAGCCGCCAACGTACAGCAAAGAATCACGCGTGACGTGTCACGGCACACATGAGCAAACTGATGAATTCACCACGTAACACGTGAATGTGAATTACATAAATCGACTTCCAAAAAACCCAACTTGAAACAATGACATAATTTGCTCATGTGATTTCAAAAGGAACCTAAATACCATTATGGCAACAGCCAAACAAAATCAGTATCACCATAGAAAAAATAATGAAACATGACTAATGTAGAATGTGATGACCCCAGCTCACGTAAAACCACCAACATCATGACACAAACACTCCCCCCCTATAGGTAGGGAGAGCGCAAGCAACTACAGGGATGTCCGAACAACAACATAAAAATAATACCTTAAACAAATATTTCTAAATTAAACTTAAAAATACAACAATAAACTAATCATACGTCCCCCCTAAACTACCACTGCAAGGCGATAAAGGGAGTATAAAAGGTAGAAGACCATAAACCTTAAAGAACATAAACCTAAAACGCTTAAACAATAAACCAACATGGACACCCCTGTCGAAAAACCAACCCTTACGGAACCTGAGTCACCAAATACTACACGTATTCAAAACAAGAACATCCATAAAACCAAAGAAAAAACATGCACTCAAAACACACGCACATATACACATGTTTACATGTATACACACTACACGGTACACATACAAGAAAGTGATTGCCCAGCTATCAACTATAGCCTTCTTCATGCGAGCAAACTGCTGATGTGCGTAGAGCCGCGCTCAATGACACAAGAAACAACTCACATTCCCCCAAAAAAAGAAGAGAAAACAGTATATAGAACAGAACAATACTCGACATACCAAGAGAGAGACAAGCGAACACACTCCAAGAACACACCAGCCTGTTCCGCCACGCAGTGAGAGCAAGCGCGACGATGCTACGCCGAGCCAATCACGTCGCCCACTGCACCTGTAACGAGGTTCATCGCGCAAGCACGACAAAGCCCAATCCACGAAACGACAGAACACGCTCACACATACACACACAAATATACACACAAACACACACAACCATCATTCATCACTGTGAGCTAAGACTTGGAATATCGCAAAAACAGCACCGCCCTACCGTTGACCATATCCTAAGTTCACAACAGGACCTGCCGAGCTCTTATCACTTGAAAGCCACACATAAAAACCTAGTTAACAATACTTCACCACATGCATTACACAAAACATAGCATGGACTTCTTAAACAGCACCGTGTAACATGTTCTCTAGGAAAAATTCATGACTCTACAAGAACTAATGACGTCAACAGAAACGCGATGCCACTGCACACACAGCAAAACAGCACAGAGATGAATGAACACTTCCTGACCTACCTAGACAAACTAGCAAAGACTCATAGCCACGATATAATAATTAAAATAAAAAAAATTTATTCAGAAAAAAAAACTGGACAAAAAAAAACTGCCTGACCTGGGAGTCCAAATACACAAAACTAAGTTTTGCAACGGTGCTTTCACCATATGTTAGATCATAAAACAATCTGTCACAAAACTAAGTCCTGTGATAAACCAATTTGTCATAAAGCAAATTGGATCCGGCATGCCTCCACCATTTGTTAGATAGCGAGAACCTACCGTGACATCCATCCAATTCCGTCGGCTCGGCCTCGAACCCACGGACTCCAAAGTCGACGGACCCGTAGAAATACTGGGGCGTAGCTCTAGGGGTGGTTCTCACATCATAGGGATCGGGACATACCAATTCAGGCAGTTTAGGTCTTAGATTGACAAGACTTTGGTTCAAACAATAGAGGAACCGCAATTTATTAGAATACACATTTATCCTACGTGGCTGAGTTATGGCGAATCTGTCTATGGGCATTCCAGGTCTGATGGACTTAACTTTCCTATCTAGAGGGTAGCTGTAGTAACCCCTATACCTTGGCTTCCCGGTGGCTGACTCCGACCCCGTGTCGTGGCTTGGCTCCGTCGTTCTGGTCCACGATCGGCCTCCATGTCCTTCCCTCTGGGTCTTCCGTCGTTCTTTCCACCGTTCCACCTTGGCACAGGTCTACCTCCTCTTCCGTTCCATGATTGAATGCCCCGAATTACACACGTGCTTCCTCGCACCTAGACTTTCCTACGTCATACCCCAGTCACCCCCTCTTTGCCCTACGCCGGCTGTACTAAGTCATAAATTACCAATCAGACTACTCGGTTCGACCCCCTCCCATAACAATCACAGATGAGTGGGGCCAGGCTCTACTGACGTCACCACCGAACCAGCGCCCTCCTAAACCGAGTAGTCAGCGAAGTTGCTGCAATCATTGCCCTCAATACTGTAATAACTGAACACACGAGTCAACAACCCCGGACGTAGCAGTGGAGCTGGGCTGACGAAATAGCCAGCACAGCGCATACCTTAATTGTGAAATAAGCCGGCAAATGACAAACTGACACAATCAAGATATCCATAAATCACCAAGGAGACTACACCTGTAAAAGTTATAAAGTACCAACTTTTACATGACAATATAATACCAACTCAAGAGAGCTAATATGCGTCAAACCAACCTACGCGCCACAATCACAAATACCTTACTTAAATAATACAGTAAACTGGACCCATTTAACATTGAGCGCATGGCGACACAGCACTGCAGCGAACCTGGCGGCTTGAGGTCACAAAACGCGCGCGATTCAAATCAAAGTGGAGTGGAAATAAATAGAATATCGCCTACATGAAGTTTGTAGTTAATCTCTTATAATACCAACATGTAAATGAAGGATTTTCTGGTAATCGGGTATGGTTTAGCCAACATATTAAAATGTGCACTGTTTATTCTTTACGTTTTATCAATAATCATTGACAGTCTTGCCAGTAAAGTATATTCCATTCTGAATGGCCATGTTCAAGGTCCACTAGATCGCTTACTCCACTAGGAGTAAATCCAGTAGACCTGGGCCATGTTGTGATCGTCTTTTGTTTTTGTTTATAACCTAAAAATGCCATTGACCGAAAACGTTTGGGCCTAGTAGGGCTAACGCTGTGAAGGTCTAGACATAAGACCTTTAGGGGGAGGGGATATTTAGGCCTAGACCTGCATTGAATATTAATTTAAAGCTAAAAATACGTGTATAGTTTGACATAACCTCAACAAAATAATATGTAATACAGTAAATTATAGAAAACAAATGTAAATAAGCTAAACACAACGTTTCACGCATATCGGCCTAGAAAGAGGTGCTGAATCAGTACCGGGATTTCAGTCGATAAAAGAAGCCGGCACAGCGAGTGAACTTCATCGGGTCGATAATTCACCAAGTACTTACCTCAAGCCGCTAGGCCAGGCTGTCGCCAGAAATCGACGGGAGCTTCCCGTATTATTTTAGAAAGGTATTTGATAATCAGGTGCAATCGATATCGAGATCATTGTCATAGATAGCGGTATTGATAAAGTTGCCACAACGTAAGTATTCTCATGCTTACGACGTAGCCGAGTCCAAAAGTACCAACTTCACTAGTTCCCACCATCTACTTGAAACAGATCCATCAGGGATCATTTGCGATCATGTTTTTGATGCCTGGAACATCCTAACACAGCGAGCGTGACTTATGAGGCTTTTGCACACTTAATATAAGCGGATCTCAGCAAAATACTGCATTTAAAAATGTATGAAAGAACGCCAGGAGTCTGTTGAGTTTCGTTATCGTTTTCGTGCATGAAAGGGGCAGTGGAAAACGATCTGATAGACGGTCAGCTACGCACTTTTGTGGTCTCACTCGGCCGGACCAACCGAGAGTAGGCTAAAAAAATTCGTAATTTTTACCTGATTACAGCAAAGGCAATCCGGAAATCGAAATCGGTAGCTTTCACTTTTTATAGCCAAAAAACGGCAAAAACCCGTAAATTTATTAAGTACAAGACCAATTGAGTGATTACGCTGGGGAAGGTGTCAAAAAATTCGATTTTTAAAAAATAAAGAAACAATAATGCGTAAATGGAAATCTGCAGAGTTAAGCGTTGAGATCCTAAAAAACGGTAAAAAAAAAATTGGCACAATTTATAGACTAACTGCCAGTAATAATGAAAGAGGTAGGCTAATTTGAAATTTTAAACATGATGTAAAAGAAATAATGTGAAACTCAATATATGTGCCTTTAGGCATTACCGGTGGATGAAAAAGGGTACCAGAAAGGCACCGCTGTCTTTTAGATCGCTTGACTGACTATCTGGGAGAGAAGGCAACAAATGCGATTAAAAGCATCGTGCGAACATCTAAACTATTAACGTTTACCTTTCATATCCTAAAGGGCAAAAATGGTCATAAAGGGGGGGGGGGGGGAGGGGGGGGGTTGGTTATAAGATTATTAGTGCTATTATTTTCGCAAAAATAGAATAAACCCAATTGCAGTTGGAAACTGCCATGAAAGATAAGTCTCAAATTGTTGGTCTTATTCCAAGTGCTTGAAGAACGACAAGAAGGTCACATTTAATTAAATGGAAATACTATTTGCAGGGAAAAATAATTGGGTAGGAAGAAAAATGTATCATTGGACATGATTATGAACGCCGTTGGTCAATATTTATATGATCTTTATTTACACGAAAACGAAAAAATCAAAATAGGCTTATTGTTTCCAATTATTTAAAAGATCAAATACAAGGAAAATATATGGACGGCATGTGTTCCATCAATATAACTCCGTAAGTTCTAGACGGTTTGTGTAGTGTAGTGTATAAAACACCAATGTTCGGCATATTTTAAATTTCTATGGCCTGGCCATGTGTATGTGTAAACTTGTTGAAAAAGTAATTGTACACCTACGAGTACGAAGCATCAAATTATGTAGATGTTAGATCATGATATTATATTATTATACAAGTAAATGAAACACCAATGTAAATACAATTTATCAAAACACACATGTGGGACAACAAATACAAGTTGTACCTATTGTGTCCAACTTCGCTGTAAAGAAGAAATACATCGGTGACTTTGGAGCCATCCTAGCAAGGAAGCACTCAATAAATTCAAAGATGTTCTGAAATCATCCTTGTTGATTCTGATATTTGCCCGCAGGTGTTCGCACTGTCCAACCACTGATTCACATATTTTGTATTTAAATATATATCTTTATAGTTGGTTATCGCTCACTCGTCAGTTGGGTTCGGAGGCTATAGGGTTGGCTCAGTCGCTTTAAATTAAAATCTCTCACTAAAAATCAGTCATGCTACTGAGTGGATAGGCTCAAAATATGAAGTTTTCATTCATTACTTAAAATAGGTTATCCTCTTCGCCTCCTTGTTAAATATTTTCCGTGCTTTGAGAATCACTAGAACAGAAACTCATTCACATATAGTCGCATTGGTAACGCAAAAACTACATTTTATTTAAATATATTTTATCAAGTTTAGTGTAATGAGGGCTTAAATATTATGTATGTATACTTTAGAAATCGGGCCACTATTCTTATTGCAGTAGTTTCCTCTTTTAGGTACTGGATGCAAGGTCTCTTCTTGCACCTCTTTGCACTGGTATTCACAGAAATACAAGTCTGTAGCTAAGCTTCAAATCACTGCACTGACACTTAGCTGTGAAACAGTGTTTGCATTTTCACGATATCAATTCCAGCACCTCTTCAGGGGCTGGTTTTGTCACAAGCCATCGGATAGCACTACCACTACTGAACCATTTTCCAGTCACCAGCTAAAGTCAAATGGGAGTGGGATACTTAAAGATTGAGAGGTGAGAGAATTGAGAGAATTTGTTACCTAGCGTTATCATTTTACTGGTTTTGTATAATCTACATAACACATTTCTTACTAAAAGCCAAATACTTTTGATTTCAACTTTCACAATATTTGTTTAATATTCTGCTTTAAGTATGACATATGTGTTGTCATCTCTTCCATGCAATGTAAGCGGTTACTTGGAGTTAATCGGTAACTTAAACTAAATATTAAATGGTCCATTTATGCCCCCCCCCCTTTTTTCCCAATGCCCAACGCTATTATTTAAAAATTTTGGATAACATTTTCTTCACGATCTCTTAAGATTTCAATTTTTTGCCGCCCTAACTAGCATTATCATTAATTGGTAATGTAGTTCATAAATTGCCCTTTTTGCCATTATTTCTATGTAAAAAGTGAAAGCTACCAATTTCAATTTCCGCGTTGTCTTTAATGCAATCAGGTAATAATTACGATTTTTTGAGCCCACTCCCGAGTCTGGCCGAGTGAGACCATTGTCTTGAATTTTTTAGCAAAGGGGACAGGCTACTGGCTAGTATGCCTTTTTTTATAACTTTTTGTTCTAAAGACCAAGCAAAGCACTGCTGATTTTGATGGTCGCTTTATTTGTTCTGAATTCGTTCTAAAATATCGAGTTCGTGCCACCAGTCTAAGTGTAATCGATCGATAGGTCTTCTATATGATACATTGGTGCCCTTTTTTGCCGTTTCTTGGTTTTAATGACAGTGATTATATTTCTAACTTCACATTATTTGTTATTGGCTACATTCAGTTCGAAATTCCAAGTTGTTTGACTCCTCTTCCAGTGTTATCGGTCAACTGGTCTTCTAACTGAAATGTGTTCCGTTTTTGCCGTTTTTATGCTCCCAGTGCCAAATTGTAGCGATTTCCATTTTCGAATCACTTTTGATTAACTTTACATAAAATAACAAATTGTTAGACACCTTTAACAGCGTTATCAGTCAACTAGTCTTGTAGTATTTAAATAATTCTTTTTGCCGTTTTTTGCCGTTTTTTGGCTATAAAAAGTAAAAGCTACTGATTTCGATTTCCGGATTGCCTTTGTTGTAATCAGTTTAAAATTACGAATTTTTTGAGCTTACTCTCGGCTGGTCCGGCCGAGTGAGACCATTCTGTTGAATTTGGGGGGATAGCTGACCGTCTATGAGGTTGGTATGCTTTAAGCTGGGTTGGGGTCAGTATACTGATAACACGATTTCATTAATAATAATTAGAGAAAGTATAATCACGTACTCATGTTTGATTTTTAACTGCCTCGCTGCAACTCTCTGTTGCATTCTGTATTGGTGCAGTAACGCCGCTTCCATTGTGGGGAACTATACAAAATAATAACTTTTTGTAGGAATAGCCGTTACAGGGTGCACACCAGACATGGTGCCTAACCAGCTAGCTAGGTATGTTGGGGTGTTTGGATGGTTGGGAAGGAATGTCTGAGGGCTGTAAGTAGGGCTCAATCCCAGCATTTACCTTTAAGACTGAGGAATCACCGCCACCGTCACCGGCAGGTGGCCGGTATCGAGTACGATACGAATCATAAGTACAAGGTTGAGCTAAGTTCAGCGTGAGGTAGTTTGGGGGGTGGAGGAGAGTATTACCTCGTGTCTGTTGCGACAAGGTTGAGCTAAGATCCACCTACCTTGTCTGTGGACTTGAACATCTTTCTGTGCGCCATCTTGAACTCGTTCATCAGTTTCTGGTGTCTCTCTTCGTCGACTGTTTGTAGCAACGTCTTCCTCCTCTGTTCCCGGGACGAGTCTGTTTCTTTGCGCTGTGTTCTTCTCTGCAGCTCTTCGCTTAGAGCTGAACCAAGGCTGCTGCTGGAGCTCGCACTGGCAAACGAATTGCTGGACAAATTCTTGGAAAGCTGGCCCTGAAACAAAAGTTGTAGTTTATAGTCAAATGGCAAACTAAACTATCAATACCTCTATTGTGCAAAGAAAATAAAGAACCAGACGAAGAAGAGAAGAAGGCAAAGAAGAAATTGATCGCGAGAAGCACCGAGGACTGCAGAAGAAATTATGATAGTCCTGAGAAGCAGAAGAGAGAAGAAGTAATGTACAGATGGCGAAGAACCAGGAGAAGCGAACGACGGAAGAAGAAGATTCCAGGGGAAGACAACACGTCACAAAGAAACTGAACAATCCGATGACAGAAGAAAAAGAGTAGATAAATGAATAAAAACTAAGACGGAAACTGGAGCAGAAAAGAATTCAGGAAAGTTATCAGGAGCAGGGAAGTCGAAGAATGTGTGAAAGGAAGCCTCTGGCCGCTGGGGCTCTGCCCCAGACACCGCTCTTTACAAAATCGACAAGAAAATATCCAACTACAAACAAAGCACTACCGGGATAAAATCCTGGGCTGACACTGCTGCATACACCCAATGATACACGTCGTACACTCGAGACCCCTAAATATTGGGGTCTGTTAGGTCAGTTTACCTTATTCCTAAATCACAGTTAATTTAATACTTCAAGTGGCTAAAAGATATAAATATCTACAACTCATTCAGGAATACCTATTAGTCTAAAAAATAGGCCAAAAAGTCTACTTGGTGACAGGATAATAATATCTACCTCGAGACAGGTTCAGTTATCACATTAATTCACCGTACTTCTTAAAACTTGACATGGGGCTGTTTGAGGAGCAATGACTAATAAATGAATCGAGTTCTTACATTGTGTGTTCGTGGTACTCCGTTATCATCCAGCTCACTCCTGTGCACTTCTACAATGACCGTGGTCGTCTCTTGTTGCTGGGATATCATGCATATCTCAGCCAGCTTGCCGTTGCTACCCGTATTGTAGAGGTCATTCTCACTGCTGCTCCGTATGTGGATGACGGTCGGCTTACCCTCGGTAATGCAATCATCCCCGTTCTTGTCCCGCTGCGTCCATTGCTTGCCTCGGAACAAGTTGGCACGATCCATTTGGTTCAATCTAAAAGAAAACCAACACACTCATTATTTTCAAGCAAAACTCTCTAAAATCTCTTTGTGACATTTTGGTAATGTGACCGAGCAAAACCTACGTGCGACGTTACTGTACCAACCTATCTAGCCAAGCATCCTCTTTTCTGAAAACCTCTGGATATGTTTTTAACAAACTATTTTGCTTGTTTTTATTTGTGTAACTAATTAATTGATTAATTCATTCATTCACTTAGGATGATTGTATTATTGAAATGAAAGTTGTAACAATTACAATATATAACAGTTTTAAAATTCATTCTAGCTGATACAAACCAAATTCCGCATAGGAATCACTTTTTCAAAATCTTGAATCGTTCTCAGGATATCACTAAAAACCCGTTAACTTAGTGAGTCTGTGAGTCACGTCCTGAACGAACCCTACCTCTCATCCCCTTCAGACATGGCTTCCTCCCTGACGATTGAGAGCCGCTTGGTGTCCCCCCACCGGGGACTCATATCCCCGTTGACAGAACTAGCGGAGCTGTTGTAACCTGAAGACTCTCCAGGGAACAAGTCGAGACCAGCAGCCTTCCTGATTACCAAGTCCAGTTGTCTGGCAGACTTCAGCACTTCAACTGCCTGCATGGGAACAAAATAACTGTCACTTTATTCTCTGTTTATTGATATTATATCTAAATAACTGTACTACAAAAGACACATAGTCGTATTCATTCGGACAAGTAAGGAACCAGATCGATCGACCGAAATGTTGGCGTCCAGTTTAGATTTACGTGGTTTGGAAATATTGCACTACCATCAAAAGACACGTATTGTTGCCATACAAAAAATCATTTTCAGTTTTTGATATTATACTATTTAACAAATCTCTATCCTTTTCATTCATGTCCTGACCTGTGTGATGAAGGATTTCAAATCGTTTTTAAAAGCTACGAACGAGTAAATCGACATTAAATTAATGGCACCAGGAAACGCTTGTTGGAGTTAATATTAAAGGTGCATTTATATAGTTAAAATTGGCTACATTAATAAAATAAAGCGTTACATCTTCTATGAAACTACGACATTTTCTTGCGACAATACGAGTCTTAAAGCCTTGGGGAGTAATTAAGCTTTGCCCGGGCTTAAGGATAATGAACATTTAAAATAATCTGTTGCATTGCTTTCATTGTAGATCAGCTAAGAAGTGGTCAAAGGGTCGAGCTTGGCTTGCTTTGTACGAAATGCTAACAAAATGCGTCTGTAGATTCAGATACTACGAATAAATTCACCGGTGCATATTCAAACAAATTTTGTATTTATTGTGTGCCCAAGTACTCATTTAAAAGAAATCATTTTAAGTGGTAGTCATTTTTACTATTATTATTATTATTATTATTATTATTATTATTATTATTATTATTATTATTATTATTATTATTATTATTATTATTATTATTATTATTATTATTATTATTATTATTATTATTATTATTATTATTATTATTATTATTATTATTATTATTATTATTATTATTATGCCATTAAATCATTTATGATGTGCTTCGTTACTATGACGACTCCAAAGTCACGTTTTACATATAAGTATCACCACAGATAAGGGATTGTAGGATCACTGTAAATTTCGGCAGTTAAAATACCCAGCCCGACGGGAATCGAACCCTAGATCTGCTGCATTAGAAGCAGGATATTACCTGGTTGAAGTCCGTGTGCATAAAAGGCACGCCATTGCACTGCAGGATCTGGTCCCCCGGTCTCAGGCCTGCTTCTCGTGCTACCCCTCTCTCTTTGGTGTATTGCACAAAGATCCCAGGTCTCCAGTCAGGACCTTTGCATATCCTGCAACCAAGGCAAACTGTAAGGTCGTGATCCACGATACATTTTATTAAATTATTATTATTACTATCATTATTATTATTATTATTATTATTATTATTATTATTATTATTATTATTATTATTATTATTATTATTATTATTATTATTATTATTATTATTATTATTATTATTATTATTATTATTATTATTATTATTATTATTGTTATTATTAGTAATATTAATATTATTATTATTATTATTATTATTATTATTATTATTATTATTATTATTATTATTATTATTATTATTATTGTTATTGTTATTATTATTATAACTATTATTATTATTATTATTATTATTATTATTATTATTATTATTATTATTATTATTATTATTATTATTATTATTATTATTATTATTATTATTCGTTAGCGGACACGGAACAAAAAGAAGATATACTTGAAATAAATGACCTTGAACTTTGGTTTGCTGAAAATCAGGGAATTAGTTTCTTACATTTAAATATAAGGTCTATTAATCAAAAGTGGGATGAGCTTCAGCTTGTTATAAGAAAACAAGTTGGTAAGTTTGATGTGTTAGTTCTTAGCGAAATATCCGTTGTCGATAGTGAGTTGTATTTTGATCTAGAAGGTTATTCGAGCATTTACAATGTTCGTGATAAGAGGAGAGGTGGGGGCTTGTTATTGTTTGTGAAATCAAATATTTGTGTTGAGCAGTGTGTGAGTAATTTCATATCTAGCGAATGTACTAGTTGTAAACTAACTTTTGAAGATGACAGAGTCTTATATAGACCGCCAAGTAATAGCAAAGAACGTTTCCTAGACGAGCTGGACACATTTGTAGAAAGTAATACCCATAACAATGTTGTAATAATAGGCGATGTCAACATTAATTTGTTAGATGAGTCAAATGAATATGTACAAAAGTATATCAACACTTTAATCTCTTCTGGGTTTCGAAGCTGTATTAATAAGCCAACCCGAGAGGAGATAGTAAGGGGTAAATTAAGCTCTTCATGTATTGACCACATATTTATAAGAAGTAACGCATTTTTAAGTAACTCTGCTATTTGTTTGACTAAAACTTCTGACCGCTACTTAGTTGCAGCTTGTATCCAATTGCATAGGGTTGAAAGGACTCAAAAAAATATGCAATCTGTTACTGCTGAAAAGAGATTTAACGAAAGACAACTGTTAACGACTTTGCGAGCTGTGCGTTGGGTGGATTTATTGAAGATTAATAGTTGTGTTCAGTTATATAGCGAAATCAACTTAAAATTTCAATATTGCTACAATAAGACTTCTTTTGTTAAAAATCGAAATAATAAGCGTGTTTCTAAGTTATGGATGTCCAGCGAGCTAGAAATAGCTATTGTTCAGAGCGATAAACTATTTAAGAAATGGAAGCAAAGTAATGAATTTGAACCATTTAAATCTAGAATAAGGCAATAATATGTCTGTGCAAGGAACAAAGTAAGTAGAGATATTATAAATGCAAAACGTAACTATTACAAAAAAAAGCTTGAAGAGCAACGTAACTGCATTAAAGGCACGTGGCAAACCATTAATGAAATCCTATGTAAGAAAACAAAAAGTTCCGTAGACGAGGTAATAAACAAGCACTTAGGTAAAATATACACGAATAAAGAAATAGCAAATGGATTTGCAGATTGTTTTATAAATGAAGTGGCAAATATACGGCACTCTTGTAATATAAATACTACTTTTGACGTCCCGATTACTTCACAGATGCAATCAATGTACATGCCAAAGGTCAGCAGTGAAAAGGTTGCTACTATAATCAAACAAATGGATGTCAACAAATCACCGGGAATTGACAATATTCGAGTAGTAGATATAAAAAATATATGCGACTTAATTTCACCAGTAATTGCACATTTAGTTAATTTATCAATTAAAGAGGGAATTGTACCAGATAAGCTAAAAGGTGCTAAAAGTGTCGGTAGTGAGACCTATCTATAAAAAAGGTGACCATAAATGTTTTGAAAATTATAGGCCTATTGCACTGTTGCCAGTGATAGACAAAATTATGGAACGATGCGTTGCAGATCAATTAAGCAGTTATCTAGACAAATTAAATATAATTAATAAACAGCAATTCGGATTTCAAAAACATAAATAACGCAATTTTCTGATTTGATTAATACAAAACTTAATGATAATTTTCATGTTTTAGCAATGTTTATAGATTTTAAAAAAGCGTTTGATACATTAAACCACGCACAACTTTTGGAGTGTTTTCAGAGAGTTGGAATAAGAGGACATGTTTTAAAATGGTTTGAAAGTTATTTTCGAAATAGAAAACTTGTAGTAAGAAGAATAGGTGACACTTATAGCTATGAAAAGGAATCAAATACCGGCGTACCACAAGGTTCAATTTTGGGGCCTATTTGCTATTTAATTTATGTAAATGATATTAATAAATACATTAAACATTGTAAAATATTAATGTTTGCTGACGACGCGGCTTTAATATCCATTCATAAACTTTTAAAAATTGCCGAGAACAACTTTAGCATGGACTTCAAGAGGCTGTCATGTTATGCACATGACAGTGAGTTAACTCTTAATGCAACAAAGACAAAAATTGTTCACATATGTTCACCTTTCAATGAAGACCGATTAGAAAATATTAAAATAATATGTCATACAAATACATGTCTACATAGCAGGAATAATGTAACATGTGATTGTGCAGAGGAAATAGAATGTGTCAATAGTCATATGTATCTGGGTATAATTGTTGATAGAAATTTCAACTGGAAGCCTCACATTGATTTAGTTTGTAAAAAGCTTAGAAGCTGTTCTTATCAATTATTTAAATTAAAATACATATTACCCTGTACTACTTTGCGCGCGGTGTACGTTTCTCTATAGCAGAATCTGTTATTTCGTATGGGTTGTTAGCTTGGGGAAATGCCAGTGCCACTCACTTGCATCAAATTAAAGTGCAAAATAAAATGTTACGTCATATTATTTCCGATAAAAGCCAACACGCAGTCTTGAATACACAGGATTTATTTACATATTTTTATGTTCTACCTGTCTCATATTTATTTCAATTTCGGCTCTTGATAAAATATTATTTTAATGACTTACATAGGATACCACATACGCATATGGTTAACACACAGCTACAATTAAAACATTTATTTAAAGTACCTACATACAACAATAAATATGGCAAGCGAGCATTAGAATTTTCCATCCCTCAACTATTTAATCAATTACCAGAACATTTAAGAATCCTTGAGTCGTACAATTCTGTTAAAATTAAACTTAAAAACTACTTACTTTGTTCCTTATAATATGCTAGCTGTTCCAAAAATGTATATTATGTATTATGTATTCGCTTTTTTTTGTTTTTGTCTTTTTTTGTTATTGGTTTTCCTTGAATTGTGCTGTTATTTTTTTCTTATGTGAACCATATAAATATTATGGAAATAGAATATAATTCTATAATACAATAATATAATACTAGAATTTTTTACTAATACTAGAATTTTTTTTTTTTATTATTATTATTATTATTATTATTATTATAATAATTATTATTATTATTATTATTATTATTATTATTATTATTATAGTTATTGTTGTTATTATTATTATTATTATTATTATTATTATTATTATTATTATTATTATTATTATTATTATTATTATTATTATTATTATTATTATTATTATTATTATTATTATTATAACTACCATTATCATTAACACTATCACTGTCATTGTCATTGTCATTGTCATTGTCATTTTCATCGTCATCGTCATCGTCATCGTCATCGTCATCGTCATCGGCATCATCATCGTCATCGTCATCGTCGTCGTCATCGTCATCATCATCATCATCATCATCATCATCATCATCATCATCATCATCATCATCATCATCATCATCATCATCATCATCATCATTATTATTATTATATTTCAATTTGTCAGTTTAAACTTTTATATTTTTAATTATAAAACTAGACATTCTTGTGTCCTACTGTTTTACTTTTTTGGATAACAAAATGGGTCGGAATTTACTTAGTTAGGGGCCTAATCGAATTATTTTTATAAAAACAAAAAGGCGGCAAAATGTGGGATAGCCATTTTACAGTAAATTTTCTTCCCGTTGCGAATATGTTAACATACATATCGAGTCATTAGACGCTGACGCTTTTACGTAAGTCGAATGAAAAAGTCCCACTGCTCAGCGAGGCTTCGTTCGCCCTACAGCGCAGGTTTCGTTTCGTCCGAAAGGGGTTTGATCGTGTGGGTGAAATCCCCATTAAAATTGAACACGAGAAACAACGTCTTACTTCCACGTCTCGTAACTCACTCAATTGTAGCCCGATTTCCAAATAAACGACATCGACGACGACGTAATCTGTAAATCATTGTGATTATTGTGAGTAGTTGTTCTAGTTCTTGTCGATTCTGATATATGCGAGGTTTTTTTGATGATGGAAACAAAACGTTGTAATTGCCCGCCCGCTAAAATCATGCGTGCTTTCTCGCTACGCCCAGATCATTGCGACAACACTGTTTCAGATAACACGTCGTAAGTAATTTGTTTGTGGGTACAGCTAGAATCTGTTTCCATGGTACGAAAGATGACAGTTTGATACAGAAATTGATACCAAATTCAAACGTCGTATTACAATTAATTCGGTCGTTTGAAGCCTTATGCGTAGACTCGGTATAGCGCATGCTATTAGCGAGCGGGCGATTACAAGGTTTTGTTTCCATCATCAAAAAAACCTCGCATATTATGTCAGAATCAACAAGAACAACCACTCACAATAATCACAATGATTTACAGATTGCGTCGATGTAACTCATTTGGAAATCGGGCTACAATTGAGTGAGTTACGAGACGTGGAAGTGAGACGTTGTTTCTCGCGTTCAATTTTAATGGGGATATCAGCCACACGATCGAACCCCTATCGGTCTACGTCACAGACGAAACGAAACCTGCGCTGTAGGGCGAATGAAGCCTTGCTGAGCGGTGGGACTTTTTCATTCGACTTACGTAAAAGCGTCAGCGTCTAATGACTCGATATGATAAGGATTAAAGAGGTATAAATTACATTTCTATGCGGCCAGTAAGTGAAAAGTAACTATGGCAACTAAAAACCACCAAGGAAAATCTAAGCTCCTTGAATAGCTACATGCCGTGCTACCCGTGAGTTATTTGGAAGACTGTGCATCAGCTGGTTGATTGTTAAGAATGGCGGCAGGATTGGAAACTTTTGGGCATAATGCTCGCTTATCAAAGCGTTACAAAGAGCTGATTAACTTACCCACACCCTAGCTTAGTCTTGGCAGCGACCTCCAGCAAGATACGAACGTCCTTGACTGGAAACTCCCCACCTCCAATTTGTACAGATGACACATTTTCCTGGTGGCGAGTCAGGATAGTCTCCCCCTCTCCCCCCTCCTCTTCCTCCACCAGACGCCAGGTAAGGGGGTCGTTGGATTTGCTGCCGGACAAGGGAAATGTGTTGACATACATCAAATAAATAAATGTAATAGTAATTGCCACATTCCAGAACAATGCCAGAACCCGCACAGTCAAGAAAGAAGACTTACAATTAAAATCTTTGTTCTGAGAAAATAACCATCGTGCTAGATGGAATATTTCAACACTTTCATTTGACAATACTACTATTACTGTAAAGCAAAACCTCGTTACTATAATATCTTCATGTGCGTTCAAATTCTTTAGTCTGAATTGACGAGTGGTGATTTACCCGCCCCCTGACGTCACGAAGGAACGTGGCGCCCATAGTTGGGACAAATCCGCGAACTGTTGCGCTTTCACGCGCTTAATGTACGACACTTATCTCGTTCTAGCTGTTATAATATTCACTTTCCAGGGTAAACCTATAGGAAAGCGTAGTAAGTTTACATCCCAGTGGTCAATATAAAGGTTAGTTCAAAATTATAGACCCAGTAGTTAACTTGTTACAGCAATTCGCGCATCAAAAGGATAAAATGAGCAACGCGTGATTTGTTTTTTCAACTTCAATTGGCGAAAAACTAATGATCGGATTTTGACGAGAGTTTCTTTAGCATGTGTTCCAATAATGTGAGACAATAAACAAATAAACTTTCTAGATAGAAATTGCTCAGAACGAAAATTCATAGCATTCAATAATATGCAGGGTGTAGCGGTTGGGCCTCAAAAGTAGCGGTTTTGACCGTGAAACTAAGCACCTTGCATACTAGTGCATGCTATGAATTTTCGTTCTGGGCATTTTCTATCTAGAAAGTTTATTTGCTTATTGTCTCACATTATTGGTACGTATTCTTAAGAAACTCTCGTCGAAATTCGATCATTAGTTTTTCGCCGATTGAAGTTGAAAAAACAAAACACACTTTGCTCATTTTATCCTCTTCAGTGCGTGAATTGTTATAAGAAGTTAACTACTTCGTCTATAATTTTGAAATAACCTTTATATTGACCACTGGTATGTAAACTAATTATGTTTTCCAGGTTATATCTTAAAAATGAATATTATACCAGCTAGAACGAGATAGGTGTGGATGTGTTTTGCGTGGATCCGTCCGGACAGTAGGGACTTTTCCCAACTGCTAGTCACGTGACACAGTACTCGGCGCAAGCTCCGCCTATCACCACTCGTTACTGTTGAGCATACCCCTCTCCCCCCAGGAATATAGTGAATGCGTTATTACTTACTCCTTGACGGGTATCATTCCAACAGCTGAAAGCAAGAGAAGAAGAGGTTAGCTTCAGTCACACACTAACACACTAGCACATAAATAATACCGATTGGTACAAGTTGAAACGAGCCTCATTGTTAGTGAGGTCTACATTACCTCAATAATACGCCATAAAGTATTATGACGTACGGTATAAAGTTAGCGTCACAGTCACACCAGCAAAAGTACACTTTCAGACAAAATATACATCGAGGGTAGTACACAGTGACGACGCTAGGAATTTTCCGTTTGGGGGGGGGGTGGGGCAAGGGGGGGTCCTACGAATGTATGGGGGGCAGGCAGATTCCAGGTTTGTTTTCTATCGGTGTTGGGGGGGGGGGGGGGGGGTACCAGGCTACTTGGACTCGCGGACATGAAAATATGCATTCCATTCTTACCTAATTAATGCAAGGTTATCAGGGGCGGATCTAGCCTTGATTTATGGAGGGGGGCGGTTTCATGGAAGGTGATTGCCAATTATTATGGGGGGGGGGGCTTAAGTGCATGCTATATATATACAAGTTTTGGGGAGTAATGTACATTATGTTTAATTTAATCAATCACATTTTCAAAACATACTTTACTTCAGTCAATACTTACATTGTCACATTTTGGGTGAAGCAATAACATAGTTGTTACTAATGTTGACGTATAAACGTACAACACACGTCATATTTTCTTTTGATTTTGAGATAATTACGGAAGTTTCAGGGGTGTCATTCGAAAATAACGTAATTTTACACTAAGTATCGATTTGTAAGTGAACCTGAGAATATTCATTTAATTTGTTTCCTTTTAATTAATCTCATTTACATCTACTTTAAGGATATATAAACAAACGTGCGTGACATATCACAGATCTTGAGATAATTTCAGAAGTTTATTAACGGGCTGTCAGTGGAAAATTACCTAATGTCACACACAGTAGCGATTTGTTAGATAACCAGAGTATATTCATTTAATTTGATTCCTGTCAATTAATCTCAATTAAATCTTGTTTAATCACATATAACCATACCTGCGTGACATACTACAGATTTTGAGATAATTACGTAATTTTAACGGGCTGTCATTCGAAAATTACTTAATTTCACACATAGTAGCGATTTGTAAGAGAACCTGAGTATGGCATGCGCATACGTCGGCAGGGGCGGATACAGGCTCGATTAGTCACACAAAGCATAAAGTTCGGTAACGACTCCAAAATAATAATTATTGAAAATTTCCATTTCTTGGGGGGTCATGGGGGGGCGGTCGCCCCCCCCCCCCCTGTATCCGCCCCTGAAGGTTATCCTCAAGTTGTGATGAGCTCCATTAAATTTGCGAACCACCTCGCGCATGCTGAGGCCTTTGGCAATCAATGTCTTTCTTCACTGATGGGACAGATAATGTACTTAGTCGATTGTTTCCCATTCGATTTCGTAACTCTTGATACGGCGCATGCACGAAAATGTTCTTTCAGGAGCAGCACATAATGCAGATATTGTTAGGCTAATAGTGCACAGTTTGTAATAGACGGTCAGCTACGCACTTTTGTGGTCTCACTCGGCCGGACCAACCGAGAGTAGGCTTAAAAAATTTGTAATTTTTACCTGATTACAGCAAAGGCAATCCGGAAATCGAAATCGGTAGCTTTCACTTTTTATAGCCCAAAAACGGCAAAAAACGGTAAATTTATTAAGTACAAGACCAATTGAGTGATTACGCTGGGAAAGGTGTCAAAAAATCCGATATTTTTTAGAAATAAAGAAACAATAATGCGAAAATGAAAATCTGCAGAGTTTAGCGTTGAGATCCTAAAAAACAGTAAAAAATGGCACAATTTATTAAATAGACTAACTGACCAGTAATAATGAAAGAGGTAGGCTAATTTGATATTTTAAGCATAATGTAAAAGAAATAATGTGAAACTCAATATATGTGCCTTTTGGCACTACCGGTGGATGGAAAAGGGTACCAGGAAGGCACCGCTGTCTTTTTGATCGCTTGACTCACTTTCTGGGAGAGAAGGCAACAAATGCGATTAAAAGCATCGTGCGAACATCTAAACTATTAACGTTTACCTTTCATATCCTAAAGGGAAAAATTGTCATAAATGGGAAGGGGGGGGGGGGTTGGTTATATGATTATTAGTGCTATTATTTTCGCAAAAATAGAATAAACCCAAATGCAGTTGGAAACGGCCATAAAAGATAAGTCTCAAATTGTTGTTTTTATTTCAAGTGCTTGAAGAACGGTAAGAAAGTCACATTTAATTAAATGGAAATACTATTTGCAGGGAAAAATAATTGGGTAGGAAGAAAAATGTATCATTGGACATGATTATGAACGCCGTTGGTCAATATTTATATGAGTTTTATTTACACGAAAACGAAAAAATCAAAATAGGCTTATTGTTTCCAATAATTTAAAAGATCAAATACAAGGAAAAAAATATATGGACGGCATGTGTTCCATCAATCTAACTCCGTAAGTTCTAGACGGTTTGTGTAGTGTAGTGTGTAAAACACCAATGTTTGGCATTTACATTTCTATGGCCTGGCCATGTGTATGTGTAAACTTGTTGAAAAAGTAATTGTAAACCTACGAGTACGAAGCATCAAATTATGTAGATGTTAGATCATGATATTATATTATTATACAATTAAATGAAACACCAATGTAAATACAATTTATTAAAACACACATGTGAGATGACGTTAACAACAAATACAAGTTGTACCTTATTGTGTCTAACTTCGCTGTAAACAAAGAAATACATCGGTGACTTTGGAGCCATCCTAGCAAGGAAGCACTCAATAAATTCAAAGATGTTCTGAAATCATCCTTGTTCATTCTGATATTTGCCCGCAGGTGTTCGCACTGTCCAACCACTGATTCACATATTTTATATTTCAATATCTATCTTTATATAGTTGGTTATCGCTCACTCGTCAATGGGTTTCGGAGGCTATAGGGTTGGCTCAGTCGCTTTAAATTAAAATCCCTCACTGAAAATCAGTCATGCTACTGAGCGGATGGACTCAAAATATGAAGTTTTCATTCATTACTTAAAATAGGTTATCCTCTTCGCCTTTTTGTTAAATATTTTCCGTGCTTTGAGAATCACTAGAACAGAAACACATTCACATATAGTCGCATTGGTAACGCAAACACTATATTTAATTTAAATATATTATATCAAGTTTAGTGTAATGAGGGCTTAAATATTATGTATATATACTTTAGAAATCGGGGTCACTATTCTTATTGCAGTAGTTTCCTCTTTTAGGTACTGGATGAACATTGGTCTTCACAGTAACACAAGTCTGTATCTAAGCTTCAAATCACTGCACTGACACTTGGCTGTGGAACAGTGTTTGCATTTGCACGATATCAATTCCAGCACTTCTTCAGGGACTGGTTTTGTCACAAGCCATCGGATAGCACTACTGAACCATTATCCAGGCACCAGCCATAGTCAAATGGGAGTGGGATACTTAAAGATTGAGATGTGAGAGAATAGGCAACACGCGTAGGATTTTTTTGTTAAACCAAACACTTAGTTTAATAGTATCAGATACAAAAAGTATATTAATGCAAGTCCCAAGTAAAAAGGAAATTTTTAGATAGGTTTAATGTGGTCGCATTTATTGAAGTTTAAACTCGGGGATCTGAAACGCGTACAGGTGGCTGTGACGCAATGATTCTGTAGACGTGGCGTAACAGACCAATCGCTGAGG
>OX246746.1:33629304-33679500 GCA_945910005.1 Isoperla grammatica | reverse complement strand
GTAGCATGACTCATGTTTGGTTCCATATAGGGCTTGCATAATTCAGCGTGCTACAGACTAAAGACGTATACAACATACGGAGAGTGCTTACTTTAAAATCACGTGAACAATTCCTCCGAATAAAACCAACCAAGCGCATTGCTTTCGGAATGATCTTATCCACATGCTGGTTAAAAGACATGTTCGCACTTAGAGTAACACCAAGGTCACTAATCGACATACTTCTCTGTAGCCTGTCAACACCAATAATAAGGTAATTAGAAGTTACAATGTCTCTCTTATTTGTAAATGTAATTACACTACATTTAGAGATATTTAATGCAAGTTTCCATTTACAACACCATTTGTACACAGCATATAAGTCCATTTGCAGTAGCTTGCAGTCAGAGGTGGAAACAATTGCTTTATACAATTTAACGTTCATCAGCATACATTAATACATTTGAAAATTTCACACATTTTGGTAAGTCATTTACATAAAGTATACATAAAAGAGGACCAAGAATGGATCCCTGTGGCACACCAGATGTTACGACCACTTCATCATACTGCTCGCCGTTGACACAAACTGATTGCTTTCTGTCACACAGGTAGCTTTTAAACAATCTTAATACAGAACCACTAATGCCAAACCACTCAAGTTTACACATAAGCAAACTGTGGTCCACCGTATCAAAAGCTTTTGTAAATCAGTATAAATTGCATCAGTCTGGATACTATTATTAACATTAGTTGACACATCGCCAGTAAATATAGCCAAATTAGTGACAGTACATCGCCTAGGAACAAAGCCATGTTGAGAGACTGAAAGACAGTTTGAAACGTGCTTTAGCAACTTACGTTGTAAAACAGATTCAAACTTTAGAAAATGTTGATAAGAGGGTAATGGGACGGTAGTTTGTTACATTATAGCGACTGCCTTTCTTCAACACAGGAATAACACGTCCACACTTCCATTTCTTAGGAAAGACGCCGTTTTGAACACAATTAGAAAACAGCTTAGAGAGTGGGACTGCAAGGGAGTGCTTACAAGTCTTAAGTAGTTTAACCGGTATACCATCAGGGCATGAAGAAGTACCAGATTTAAGATTGGAAAGCGAGACCTCTACATCAGTGGGAGTGATATGGATCTGGCTCAAAATATCAACGTGATATAATGAATTGTCATTATCAGTAACCTGTACATTAAATTGGTTAGCCGGTAAAAAGCCGAAAAAAGGGAACAACATGACTTCCCATCAGTAGCACGCTCGCCACCAAGCTGAACTTCCACTGGAATTCTAAGCTTCTTTTTTTAGCACCGAGATACCTCCAAAAAGATTTAGGTTCCACTGTCAGTTTATTTTCGATATCACTTGTGAATTTCTTACGGTCGGTGTCACGTAAGTTATGGAAGACAGACCTCTTAACCTCATATTCAACGTGCTTATTTGGTTCATTCGTAATTAACCATTGTCTATAGGCCCGATTCTTATCATTCAGAGCAGCAACTGTAGCAGGCTTAAACCAATGATGAAACTTTCGCTTATTGGTACATTTCAAAGGGGCACAGAAGCCGAGAAAGCAGAGTGTAAAATGTCATAAAATAGGCTGCACTGCTTATCAGGGTCATCAGTAGCTGTGTCAAGTAAATGCCAAGGTGACGCATTTAACGCATTGCCAACATCGACAGATCGAGCCCTACCCCAAGAAAAATTAAAGAAAGCACTAGCATCAGACTTCAACTTTTTTGAAGAAAAATGAGGAACTAAAGGAAAAGAAAAACAGCACTCCACTGAAAGATGATCAGATTCTATAGGAGCATCATGTACTCTCACATCACGTACAAAATCACAACTATTCGGCATTCAGTCTGTAGGGCTTACCAAACCACAGCGTTATGATTTCTCAGATTTTCGATTTTGGGTTTCAATCTTGAGATATAATTAGAAAATGAAAATTTTCGGCGGTTTTTGACGTATAGAGGTATCCTTCGCTCTTAAACCAATGGTGTGTTCTTTATATATTGTTTGAAATATGTAAGTCCTGCCTCCTGGGCTCGAGTTGTCTAGTGTTGTACAATGGAATGGTGTAAATGTAAATGTAATTGCTGATGGATGGTGGATAAACATCTATTGCTCAGATCAAACACGGGAGACCGCATGTTTGCCGGGATACTTGTTGATTTCTTGCAAAGCAGACAGTTGTGCCGAGATGCCTTCGCACTTCTACCCTGCCATACCGTATCGTTATTTCAGCTAATACGGCTGCTAAATGTACAAGAAATGCTCCTCCAAGACACAGTCGAGGGCAGGCGCGTAGGAACGTTTTGAAAGTTGGGGGGGGCAAATTTATGAGGACTCTCTCCTGTCTCAACATGTGGGGGAGAGCTGGGGGGGGGGGAGGGGGGTAGGGCATTCATCATGTATGTATCATTCAGTAATCAATAGAGTAAGCGCGGGAGTAAGTTAAATATAGAAAACTGCATCATTCGCATGCAAGTAAAAAAAAAAAAACACTTTATCAAAGTTGAAAATAAAACTAAATAAAATATGGATATTAAAAAAATGAAAATATTAAATAAAACGTCATTCCTACGAATAAAATAACAAAAAGGCATAAACTTACTATCTAAAATAAGTTGTGTTTTGATTCTGTAGTTAATATTTACTTGCTCGTTGCAATTTTACCAAATCCAGAAACATCACGCTTATAAGCTGAACTTTCAATGAAGTCATTCATAACTAATGTCGAGACGGTCTAAATGATCTTGGTAGGCTTTACGGATGCATAGAGTGTTGAGTCTCTGTTGTGACCATAGGCGCCGAGTTTCGGCTTTCCTTGGGGGGGGCTCAACCTACGATCAACAGTATTTGCGTGGGAAGTCTGGGGTCTGGGGCGAAGCCCCAGCCGCCGGAAGCCATTTTTCTTTGGGGTACTATTGCCATCGAGATGGCCTTAGAAGCGATCTGAGGTATTATTTTGAAAAGGTAGATTAAAATATCTAGTATTAAGATATTTTATTCTGGTATTTTAACCTTTCATCAACATTGTTTTGTAGGTTTAACCTACTATGTAAATTAATTTTGTAAGTGTCTATTACAAACATTTCCTAGCTAAGAATATGTGTAAAATGACGCATTATTTATTAACGTTACGAGATCCTATAAATCCGTGGTCTGGCTAAACGAACGGTTTTGCAACCCATGAATTGATAGGGTGATTTTACAAAGAAAGGGTTGGACTTTTCAAGAAGTACAAGTTTCTTCATCCTTACTGATTGAACATTACAGCTGTCAGGTGAAATCTCATAATTATAGGCTCCTTGATAAGAGTAGTGTTCTTTATTGACAGTTTTTCTCCGAAAATATCGTAAGAAAACAAATTTTTACCACTGGGGGCCGAGCATTGCCCCCCCTGCCCCCCCCCCCCCGGTTCCTACGCCACTGGTCGAGGGGTTTGAACGGTTTCAGGAGTTCTTAGCTGCCATACCCGCCAGACTGAAGCAGCCCGTACGATCTCAGGACATGGGTTCGAACCCCGCACAAGGCCTACACTTTATAGTATAAGCATGCACTTTTACACTTTATAGTAAAAGCACAAGGCCTACACTCTGCTGAATTATGACTTCATGGTAACAACAATGTTGGATGCGTGTGAGGTAAATAATTGCGGTAGCTGTCTATCAACTTATTATCTTCATGGTAAGATGCAACCACCCATTCAATAGCCTCATTGGTGTAATTATTTATATTATGTGTATCGTGGTCGCATTGTTTATCTTATCACACCATTGGTAAACTTAACAATCCCTGGAATTTCTGTGGGTATGCACTCATGAAAAATGTATGATGTTCTAAATGTTTGAATACAAATTATAAATATTACTGTAGATGTGCAGTGGGGTATTTGGGGAATGAATGTGACTTTGTTTTTTTCCACGAAATTGAACAAAAATCACTTTTTTATGTTACCTGTTACTGTATCTTTCCAATTATGTAAGGCGCATGCTTCAAATAGTACGTATTTATGTTTTAAATCAATTTTATTCTGTTGAATTAGCTAGAACCTATGCGTAGGCCTATGCACGCCATTCACCATTGTTCAACACTAGGCCTAGGATGAAGAGAAATATCTCTGCAGCAAAATAAGTGCTTTGGTTCTTTGTTATCAGCAGATGCACCAACTTAAACATAAGTTACTGTATAATAATCACAGTATTTTCGATAAATTACCCCTTCTTCAAATTTGAAGGGGTAATTTGAAGAAGGGGTTATTATTTTAAAATAAAATTATACCCAAAAAATAAATTACCCCTCTTCAAGTTTGCGGGCGATATTCGGTTTCATTTCATACGTTGGCTACTGAATCAACGTAGAACAGCTGATTGTAGCATCCAGTAGGCTGTGTGCATGTTGCTAATGGAGAATGGCGTGCATAGACATCTAGGCTCTAGCCAATTCAACATAATTAAATTGATTTAAAACATAAATACGTACTATTTGAAGCATGCGCCTTACATAATTGGAAAGATACAGTAACAGGTAACATAAAAAAGTGATTTTTGTTAAATTTCGTTGAAAAAAACAAAGTCACATTCATTCCCCAAATACCTGCAGTGGACCAGTGGTAGTAAGTCGCAAATTATTGCGTCGTAAACACTTCTGACGAACCGAAAGGCAGCACTAGCAGCTGGTAGAATACACCTGTGTGCCCGGTGTGCGTCCCCGCCCGTACCAATCCCATCGTATAGCAGGAAGTTAGGGAGGTGAGTAGGACTCTTATTTCCATGAGCACTAACATTAAAATAAGCCACTGCACGCTCCACTGCTCAAGCTTGCTATGGTACAGGCAGACACGAGACACACGCACACGCACACGCTCAATACGTATTTTCAATATTTTTTTATTTTTGCTGATTATAAAAACATTTTGTTCTTTCCACAAGCATCATTTTAATATCATGATGGTATGCCTACATATTTTTATACTTTAAATTACATTATAATTAGATTCTTTAATTATAGCTAGAGGAACAAATGAAAAATATATTTGACCAGCGTAACAAGAAAATGTCTTATTTATTGGCGTCGGGATAGAATAATTTTATTCTAAAACTTTTTGATGTCGTTTGGGCTTCCGTCAATGGTGGAGTAAAAATTTTCCTTTTACCGTGTTTAATTTTTCGGTTGTTAAGTGAGTCAAGCACTATAGGAAACCTGAGCAGTTGTGTGGAAGCCCAATCAATATGATTAGAGTAGACAGACCACCCACATGTGTTGGGGTGTTCGTTCAGTCAGTACCAGACACTGACAGAAACAGACACTGCCTACGTATACCAATAGAGGTTTGAATAAAGCTAACAGTTCTCTTCCTCTCTGTTCTGTCATTTTATAATCATTTTATTCCCATAGGCTACAAAGAGAGACATCAATCCATCCATCCATCTATATGAATATGATGACGAACTGGAGTGAATCTTACTTACTTCTAACTTTGAGGTCGATGTGGCTCTGCCTCTGGACTAGCTGCAGCACCTCCTGATGGATAGCGTTGTCCACGGGGAAGCCGTTGACTCGCATGATTTGGTCGCCCACCTGAAACGGTTCATTTACATACTCGTCCCGAAACAACCTTACATATGCTTTCGTGGTCGACCAGCGAGCCCCAATTTGAAATATCGACTGCTGATTGGCCAAAAGTCCCTCCTTTATGACGAAGGCATCGGTAATTGTTATTTCGGGATACGTTTTTAGCAATAATCCGCCAATAATTATCAGGGCAATAAGATTACAAACAAGAGAGTATCTTAAATTACACAATTGATAAAAGTTAGTCAATTAATTTTATGTCAAATAAATTATAACTATATTGTATTTTAATAGCAAACAACGCCAAGGTCAACATTGATAATATGCAAGTGTTATCAGTTTGAACTGCACTATCTGGCGTAATGAACAGTTAAATATGTCAGCACCTCAACGGCAACCTGCAGTCCCATTGTAATTCCTATACTCTTAGTGTATTTATTAACAAGTTGGGGAGCGCGGAACTGCTCCCCACAGAATAACTCCCACACGGTACGGAACAACTCTCACATTTTGCTGTCCCGAAGGTAGCCGAGCAGTGCTGCGTTGCCAAATGTTTAACTAGGAAAACGCTCTGTTTGACGCGTTGATAAGCGAGCGCGTCCATATCTACGAACGTTCTGGCGAAAATATCTCAAAGCTAATAAAAACAACAATTAACAACAATTCAAGAATGCGCATTACAAACATTTTTCTAATTTCCATAGCTATTATAATTCCCGATATTGTTGAATGCAGTGCAATGTGCGACGGTTGCTAAGAATTTTCGTTGTCATTCTGTCTAGTGTTTTCGCCGCGGTCCGCCACCGTTACTAACAGTTATTGACAGCATTTGAATTGTAATTTCTGCCTCTAATACGTATCAGATTGCGTTTACATTAGTATATTCGTGACATGACAAAAATTTACTATAAGATAGCCACCTCACATTTTGCTGTTACTGTGTTTCAGAAATATATTTTCGAGTAACTTTTGTGTAACTTTGCCAATATTTGTCAGGTCGCCATAAAATGAACATATTCGTAACCGGAAAAAGCTTTAAAAAAATATGGCTATCTCACATTTTGCCGCCATTTTGGTGTAACTTTGTAACTTTTCAAACGATTTTGCCTCAAAACTATACACTTTCAATCCACATCGAGGCTTAAGTGGATGGTTTAAATTTCAAGTTGATCGGACTTTCCGTTCGACCGCTATCGACAGACATAAAAAAAAAACAAAAAAAAAACAGAACGAAGTGCCATAAGAGTCTAGTGGAGACGCTCGCTTCGCTCGCTTAGTAATGATTTTGGTAGTCGTTATATACACAAAGTTTACCTAACTTACGTTAGTGTGTATAACGAATAGCAAAATCAGTATTAAACATTTGACAACACAGCACTGCTCGGCTATCTTCGGGGGACTGTTGTTCCATGTGGGAATTATTCCGCGTAGGCCTCCCAATAGTTGGTTGGTACCAGTCGGACGTACCCTGAGACCCTGGCAGTGCGCGTCCGATCCGGGTTCCACCTCGGACACGAAGAACCCAGTGCCGTGCTCCCTACCGCCCCGCACTGAGAACCCGAACGTGCCCCGACGCACTAGCCGAAGTGTGCGCACATCGCCCGCGCTGCTGGTCTCAGACGCTGACGACGACATCATCTCCGTGCAAACACCTGAAACAGTACCAGCCTGGTGACGTCATAGATGAGTGAGTCGGAGCCGATCAGAGGGTGGCTTTTTCAAATACTGACATTTGATTGGTCAATGACAATGCTCAATCATCTTTGACGTGAGCATCTGCAAGGTTGCTGTGGAATGACTTTATTACATATTCTTAATGCAGAAAGTGTCTAGTGGATCAAATTTGACACTTTCAATAATATCTAAAATTGACAAATTTGATCCAGTCTTAATTTATTTGTTATACTTTTTTGAGAATATCTGTATAGATCTTGATAATATCTAGCCCGCATAATTTCAAATGTTGCTATTGAATGTAATTTTAACGAATTGGAAACTAAAATTATCACGGTTTCTAAGTTATTTGCGCCGAAAACTAGCACAAACCAAAGGTGTCGCTCCATCATTGCGAATGAGATGGTGAGGTGCGCGCGTCGCGCGTCGCACATTGGCGCACCTCCACGACAAGGCAGGGAAGTGACCTCCAGATATGTTGTCAGAGGCAGCTCACCAGTGCAGCTCACCAGTGCACGCGAGACTCGAATTATTGAGATCATGGATTCGATTCCCGCCACCGGCAATACTGATGTTTTTCCCTGGTTTTATCGCAGATAAGGCGAATCCTGGAATGTTTACTACAAACAATAGACGTATACTCGTTTCTAACTATCCAAATATCGTACATGCCTTTATATACTTGCCCCGAAACGACCTTACCGATGCCGTATGCGTGCTTCATAGGCGAGTGGTTCTTGGTCAATCAACGATTGGTATTTGTAATTCATCTTCCCCACAGATAAGCCGTGTCAGACTTTGTGGGTTGTTTCTGAGTGAATGGCCATTAATCGTATATTTTCTGTATTGGTATTCAAAAATGATTAAACATACGAACAGCAACGGCGGTTCAGGTAGGTGGGACATGCGACCTACAACCGGGTCGAGTCGTGTGCTCGTCACGTCAACACAAAGATAGGAAGACTGGACCGTTCGGAACAGTATTAGGCCTATCAATACAGTATAACCAGGGTGCAAATTAACACGGGGGATCTCCCCCTCTGGTCATTTCATCCCTGGCTCTTTTTTACTGAAAGGTATCCCCGCCGGGGATGGCTAAATCCCCACATCTGGATATCCATCTCATCTCATATCAAGTGACTTTATCTCGTAACGTTAATAAATAGTGCGTCAATTTACACATGTATTCCTAGCCAGAAAGTGTTTTGTACATTAATAAATCAAATCAATGGACTCTCAGATCGTTTCTAACTTCTAAGGCCATCACGAGGGCTATAATACCCTAACAAAATCTTTGCCCCAGACCCCTTACTAACACATTCATAAAATACATGTTTAGCCCTTGTTTAAATAAAATAAATAAAATAAATTCACATTAAGAGTCTACCCACTCAGTAACTAAACTGATTTGCAGTGGGGGACTTTAATTTAAAGTGACTAAACCAACCCTGTAGGCTTCGAACACCATCGACGAGTGAGCGATAACCAATCAAAGATCGATATTTCAAATACGAAACATATGAATCAGTGATTGGACAGTACGAACACCTGCGGACAAATGCCAGAATCAACAAGGCCGATTCAGAACAACTTTGAATTTATTGAGTGCTTCGTTGCTAGGACGGCTCCAAAGTCACCGTTTACTTATTCCTAAGCCAAGAAGTAATGGAATTGAATCCACATTAGAAGTTAAAAAACTTCTGCCTGAAGCGGGATTTGAACCCGGGACCTTCTGCATTGGACATTGGACATTCTGCAGCAGGGATGCTAACCACTGGACCAACGAGCCATGTTCAATATTTTACAAAATAATAGATTAGATTAGAAATCAATGTTGTAAAGAAATAATTATTTAATGCGTTAATTTAATGCGTCGCGTGAATCTGCCGCCGCCCCCCCCCCCCCCCCTCCCCCCAACACGCAAACTTTATAGCACTAATTCTAAAGCTGCCAGTATTTACTATTTAGTGACGTAGTTGCGGTACAGGTGTGCAAAATCATGGAATTATAGTGACCGGATAGTTCTCAAGAAAAATGCGTTTACAAAGGGGAAGCCAAATTCACGCTGCCCCCCCCCCCCCCCCCCCGGAATGCTAATTCTGAAACTTTGCCAGGTTTGCCTTCAGTTCTAGTACCATTATCGAAATATCGATTTAGTGGTCGGTTTAGTGGTCTGCGGTTTTAAAATGTCCCTGCGATGCTCGCAGATGAAGGTCATCAATATTGGGCACATAGCTAAATGAACTCTACATAGTTGTATCTCATATACAGTGGCGTATACACGGGGGGGGGGACAACCCCCCCCCCCCCTTTTGCAAAGGAAACATGGAAAATGACCGTTTACATTTCAAAAGACAGTATTTTCATACGAATATTACGCTCTGCGTTGACGACGTTATCAACAATATAAACAAGAAAGTGCGGCGATTAGATTTTGCTCTGAAACTCACAACTTTCTTTTCATTTCTCTCCTCCTTGCCTTCCCATCAAAATAAATTATATGTAGGATGCCTCGGATGACATTACGTGATATTATGCAGTGTGCACTAAACAATGTTGTACAAACACACACTTTATTATCTATCATTGTGTATTATATAAACTAAAACCATGAAAGTATTAATTTGAATTAGAGAAATTTGTAAATTATTCTAGCTATATATTGTTTTAAGCTGGTTAACATAGCATAACGTAGCTATAATTATCCATCTCAAAATTTGTGTTTAGAATTATATTGTTGATGTACACACACATGTACACACACCACACTTTATAATTTTTGTATATTGTTGTAATTAAAAGCAAAAACAATACGAAAAATATGCAAATTATTGACTGAGGCTCCTTTTATTAGCGGTGCAGAGGAAAAAATGTGTTGCCAGAATGTGAGTAATCTTGTTTCAGTTGGCCGCTGTAAAACGCACAGATTTGCACTAAAATGACCTTGACGAGGATTTTTTCGGGGGGCATGCCCCCCGGAACCCCAATTATGTTTCGGTTCCACTCTCTATAATATGGGTTGAAACCCCCCCCCCCCCCCCTTTCCCAATTCCTGGATACGTCACTGCTCATATTACGGAACAATAGGCCTGATATCGTTGTGTGATGTGTGCACAGGGGCGGACAGGCCCGCCGGGCAACCGGGCAAATGCCCAGTGGCCTGCCTGTTTTGGCCCAGATTTGGCCTGGTCCGACTGGAACAGGCATAAACTGCCTGGCGCCAGCGGTAAGTTGCCGCGCATTGACATTTAAATTCCTTTAAACCTGAGTCCCTCCCACCCCTTCCTTCACGATATTGCAAGGTTTAAATTACATTGTAGATTCGTTGGATTTAGGTGTAACTTGATCTCATCCTCATCAATCTTCTTCCTGGTGTTTTTCTACTTTTAAGTCAACGAAAACTTCAGTATTTCGGTAGTGCATTCAGCCTGCTATGTTTTTTCTAAACCCCACCAAATGCCTTCTAAAAACCTGATTTAAAAAAATTTCGCCTGCGGCGCTGTTGTTGAAAGGCCACGACCCCCCAATCCCCCGTGCCTGGCCTGACCAAAAGTTTGCCCGGCCTGGATTTTTTCCCTAGTCTGCCCCTGTAGTGTGTATACATCACTGCCAGGGAATACATTAGAAAACGCGGGTTTTACGTCTCATGTTTGGCAGAAATGCTGATCGAGACGATGAGGGGAAGATGTACGAAGATGGGAACACGCCAGATGGCCAAATGGCCAGGTGGCATCCATGCCCAAGCCAGGATTCGAATCTGGGACACACGAACTGTGGTTAACCTGACCAAAGCCAAATCGAAATGACCACTGCAATAAATCGGCACCTTGCATATTATCTTTATATTGTATCTATGCGATGTGCATGATTTTAGTTACCGGTACTCTGTATAGGCTTATGTATAAGACCATATCCTAAATGATAATCTCTCTCTCTCTCTCTCTCTCTCTCTCTCACACACACACACACACGCACACATCCTGTGAAATGCCTACTTCACACAATACTGAATAAATGCAAGTCCAGTGGTGTAGTGCCAACAGTGGCGGAATACCGTATGTGCGCGAATGATTTTTGGTAATGGAAAGTATTCTGAAGACGAGTGACTCTGCGTGAGAGTTCAGCGGTAACCGCTATCCAATCCAATAATAGAAATATTGTGGAACGCCATCTAACTCAAAAAGAAGTATAGTAGTGAGGTTTAATCCTCACTACACCACTGCATACAAAAGCAGTTAGTGGAACCTCTAGTGGAACGGACGATACTGATTTGTCACAGAAATCTCTACTTTAGGGTGCACACCACCTCTCATGCTCCAATGACGAAATGCTATCGTTAGATCATGTGCCCCTCTTCGAGGTGACTAACTATAGACATATTATTATTTGGATATTTGGGAGGATTGCTTGTGGGCTCAGTTCCATCTTTCGCCTTGTATGAGAAAACCTCGGTAAAAACCTTCAGTCGGGAGTACGAGCATCCGTAATCGAACTGATGACCTCCCTAATAAGAATATCGCGTTACTGCTGAGGTACCTCGTGGTGCGTCTCAAGTGTGGTGTGTGGTTTCATCTCACCTTCATTGCTAAATGCTACCACACCGACACTGCTTCAGCTTGTCACACTCCCTTTGGTCCTCCAGCATGCATGCATGTCACCATGCTACTAATTACTTTCAGTTTTATCGTTCATAACAATGTCCCTCGCAGGAGCCTTGAAGATTCTGGTCCGATTGCAAGGATGTTATTATTTCAAGTAAAAGTAGGACTAGTTACAGTTAGATTGTTGCGACAGCGGTCTCACAGTATAGCTGCGTTACGACTTCGTACTGACTATACCAGCGATATGAATAATAACACGCACAATAAGGTATGAGAATTAATGATGGAAGGCTCTCATTGCGCCAATTCCCGTTGCACCAGCACTTTTACAAGCTCCAGAAGGCAATGTTAAACGTTGTGGCTCGTCTCTTGTTAACGGATTGTGAAAAGTAGATTCCCTTTGCGCCAATGTTCTATAGTCCCGTGAAATTAACTTGCAAGGTGTCGTCGTCACGGATTATGTAATATTGAAGTGACGCATGTGACACCTACCAACATAAGTCTAGTTGCATCCTGTTCTCTTGCCTCAGGTATTGTAGTGATAATATCGCCTGCATGTTGTCAGACGTGGTGGGGTTGCATTCCATTCACGGTTGGTGTAGTCAATGCAGTGGATAATAACAATGCAGGTATCGGGAAATCTCGAGTTGAATATTGTTGAAATAGACTGTGTGGAGCGACCGTCTCTTCTCAGAAGCTTAGGGGACACCTTGCTTCTAACGGCGTGGCCATATATATATATATATATATATATATATATATATATTGTTAAAATTATAAATACCACGGGTTGTTAAGTCACGTTTACAGTTACTGCACTTACTTGTCATATTAGTCGACGTTTCTGAGCAACGTATGTGCTCTGTCCTCAGGACACTATGTCACTGTGCGGGAAGCTGCGTCAACACAGGTCTCGTAGTCTACTGCGCATTGTTCTCGAAGGGTCGAACTTCACGTCGATCTTTCGATGTCGTTGCCAGTTTGGATCTAGCGCGCGTAGTCTGTATTGTTGTTGTTATTGTCGTTGTTGTCGTTGTCGTTGTCGTTGTTGTTGTCGTCGTCGTCGTTGTCGTTGTTGCAGCAGCAACTACAACCACAACAACATCGACAACGGCGACAACAACAACAACAACAACAACAACAACAACAACAACAACAACAACAACAACAACAACAACAACAACAACAACAACAACAACAACAACAACAACAACAACAACAACAACAACGACGACGACGACAACAACAACAACAATACATAGGCCCGACTACGCGCGCTAGATCTTAACTGGCAACGACATCGAAAGATCGACGTGAAGTTCGACCCTTCGAGAACAATGCGCAGTAGACTACGAGACCTGTGTTGACGCAGCTTCCCGCACAGTGACATAGTGTCCTGAGGACAGAGCACATACGTTGCTCAGAAACGTCGACTAATATGACAAGTAAGTGCAGTAACTGTAAACGTGACTTAACAATCCGTGGTATTTATAATTTTAACAATATTAATAGTCACGAAAGTCTAAGTTCAGTAATATATATATATATATATATATATATATATATATATATATATATATATATATATATATTAATTTTCAATTTTTCGCGGACATATGTGTACTTGTTGTTGTCCCCAGAAAGTTGCAACAAGTACATATATATATATATATATATATATATATATATATATATATATATATATATATTATATATATATGTATATACCTTCCTGTATTGTTCACATTCGAGCACCGAGATTATTTTTGGTCCCAACGGACTAAAGGTATTAAAACTTGGATTAAAATACCGAATTACTATGTGTACTACATTGATAGAGGTAGCTCGCAGCGGTAAGACGCGGGACTCCAACTCGGGAGGTCGCCGGTTCGATTCGGGCCACCGGCAATACTGACTGAAGGTTTCGTCAGTACTACAGACAGTATTACACGACGCATCCAGAGAGGTTTTTTGGCGTTAGGGACATTCACGTGTTGCAACGCCAACAACATTACTATAATTTTGAATGACAACGCTTTTGATTAACTCCCAGGTAAAACGCGCTGACGTTAGAGGAAAAATGATATCCCCTTCTTGCCAAAGTTCTTCCTATATGTATACAAATGTTGGTGATAAGGGGTTAACATGTTTCCCTTAACGCCGAAGCCATATCGAATATATTTATTTCCGGGTAGTTGCACGCTGTTAGCGTTACAGGAATGAATGAATTCTCATAAAGCCAAAGTCATCTGAACACATCGTGTACACAACCGTGCTCTTCATAGTTATATAGTACAGAAAATGCTAGCGTTACGACGAAAATGTCGTTGACATTATAATGAAAAAAACGTGCTGTATTTTCCCGATAAAGTTTTGTATTGTATCTGTTACATACCATTTTTTTTTGTTACTATTGTAAGGCTCAGTTTCCAACACGAATTGCAGTGAAAGTGTTTCCGCCTAGATACCGCAAACAGAAATAATAGCAAATAGCCTGTTGGTACGGATCAGCTCAAATGCCATGACATGTACTCATACTCGGGGCGTATAATACATTTTACAGAAATCCCTGCTGTAGGGAACCCATAAGCCTTACCTTATATGCACCTCCTTGGGAGACTATTCATTACTTTTACTATTTAGGTCTATAAGGGTATTTGTTAGAAGGAATCCGAGAGATGTTGGTAAGGCTCAATTCAAGCATTCGTCTTATCACTCAGGAAAACCCCCGGAAAAACTTCAGTCAGAATTGCCGGTGGGCGGAATCGAACCAGCGACCTCTCGAATGAGAGTCTCACGTGCTGGGTCTACCGGAAGGTCACCCAGAACATTCTCTGTGTACCATGACACGAGCTGTACTGAAACTGGTGAGGTTATGGGAGAAACGTGGTAGGTCTATAAGCACCGCACGAGATATATTGTCGCGACTAGACTCCAATCAAGCTGCATCAATACTGACTGTCATGTTTCATATCTGATTTAAACGTTGGTTTCTCTTTCTTTGTTGGCCAACTAAATCGAATGGATTTCACGGTCGAGTCTCCCGTTTCCTCTCGGCCGCACTTGTCGGTTGTCGCCAGCCTCATCGAGCGTTGCACTTGATTCGAGTACGGAGTACCTACCAGAGAAAACATGGCCACGCCGTCACTCTAAGACAGTGATGGCAAACCTCTTTGGAGTCTTGTGCCAAATATCATGATGGAACTCAGCTATTTCAACTGAGTGTGCCACTTCACTCAGCCGTCGTAGTTAGGGGTTGCATATTTTAAACTCAAGCTGGAGGGACACATCTTTCTAGGAAAAAAAAAGCACCGGGGGTTTGTAGGGCAGAGCCTTCCAACAATATTGCCGCGGGCAAAATTGTTTGATATCAGACTTTTATAGAGTATGCTCTGAGCATTTCAGAAAAAAAATACCGGACTTAATGCAATACCGAAATACTGTCGTTTTTTGTAGTGCCAAAACCTGAAAACTACCAAAAAGAATTGGATTGGAACACTGACGAGAATTATCAAGCGAGTGAAGCGAGCGTCTCCACTAGACTCTTATGGCAATCGTTCTGTTTTTTTTGTTTTTTTTATATGTCTGTCGATAGCGGTCGAACAGAAAGTCCGATCAACTTGAAATTTAAATAATCCACAAGCCTCGATGTGGATTGAAGGTGTATACTTTTGAGGCAAAATCGTTCGAAAAGTTACAAAGTTACACGATAGTTACTGCAAAATATTTTTCTGAAACAAAATGGCGGCAAAATGTGAGATAGCCAGATTTTTCTACAGATTTTCCGATCACGAATATGTTAATCTAATGGCGATCTGATAAGTATTGGCAAAGTTACACGAAAGTTACTCGAAAATATTTTTCTAAAACGCAGTAACGGCAAAATGTGAGGTGGCTATCTTATAGTAAATTTTTGTCAGGTCACGAATATACTAATGTAAACGCGATCCGATAAGTATTAGAGGCAGAAATTACATTTCTATTGCTGTCAATAACTGTTAGTAACGGTGGCGGACCGTGTTGAATACATGACGACGAAAATTCTTAGCAACGCACATTGCACTGCATCCAACAATGTCGGGAAGTATAATAGCTATGGAAATTAGGAACAATTTTGCAATGCGCATTCTTGAATTGTTGTGAATTGTTGTTTTAATTAGCTTTGAGAACTTTTCGCCACAAAGTTCTTAGATATGGACGAGCTCGCTTATCAACACGACAAACAGAGCGTTTTTCTAGTTTAGTAAATCGTTTTGGAGCTTGGGAAGTTGATGACTGTGTTGATAAGTAGACCACGTTCTGGACTCCAGATATCTGATATTGAAAATTAGACATTGCAATATGTTTTACCAACTACCAAGGGGACAATTATATCCCGTTTGGTGTATGGCGGGACGCGGGACGCAAGACAACCCTAATCTATTCATTCTGAGCGGAGAGATAACATTATGTTGTTATTACTGTAACAACATTCTGATCGGAGAGTAACTCATTGTTGTTATCAGTCACTGTAACAACATTCCGGCCGGAGAGTAACTCATTGTTATCACTGTAACAATTCATTCCGAGCAGAGAGTAACTCATTGTTGTTATCAGTCACTGTAACAACATTCCGGCCGGAGAGTAACTCATTGTTATCACTGTAACAATTCATTCCGAGCAGAGAGTAACTCATTGTTGTTATCAGTCACTGTAACAACATTCCGGCCGGAGAGTAACTCATTGTTATCACTGTAACAATTCATTCCGAGCAGAGAGTAACTCATTGTTGTTATCAGTCACTGTAACAACATTCCGGCCGGAGAGTAACTCATTGTTATCACTGTAACAATTCATTCCGAGCAGAGAGTAACTCATTGTAGTTATCAGTCACGGTAACAACATTCCGGCCGGAGAGTAACTCATTGTTATCACTGTAACACTTCATTCCGAGCAGAGAGTAACTCATTGTTGTTATCAGTCACTGTAACAACATTCCGGCCGGAGAGTAACTCATTGTTATCACTGTAACAATTCTTTCCGAGCGGAGAGTAACTCATTATTGTTATCAGTCACTGTAACAACATTCCGGCCGGAGAGTAACTCATTGTTATCACTGTAACAATTCATTCCGAGCGGAGAGTAACTCATTATTGTTATCAGTCACTTGTACAACATTCCGGCCGGAGAGTAACTCATTGTTGTTACCATAACGATATTCTGAGCAGAGAGATAACTCAAGTTTCAAGTTTCAAGTACATTTTATTCATACTGTTTACATGCAATTTTTCTTTAGTACAAAATAAACAAGTATGTATCAATCAATCCATCTTAAAAATACAATACAAAAATAGAAACAGTAGGAAGCCAAAAAAAAAATCCCGAGGGACTTGAGCGTGGGTAGTTTCAATTAAAATTTAGTTTTCCTAGGAGGTGAGTGAAAAATACTTGCGTAGGTAACAAAATGTAAAATTACCATTTAAATATATGGAATAAAATCTACTCATATCTTAATACAAAATATTGAAATTTTTAACGATAAAATAAAATAAATGTTTGCTAGTAGGGTAAGCATACAATTACAACTAAAATATCAAATAATTGGGCCTATGCTATAAACTAATTTTAAACACATTTTTAAGAATTACATTAAAATACAGGCGTCGGAATGGTTTGCAGTAAAATGTATATATTTCATAAGTGGAATTTTAAAATATAACATTATTAGCACAGATAACAAATTTTTAGTTATTACTTATTAGTTATTAGTAATGTTAAATTAACAAATTTGATAATTTCCTAAATGTGTTCCAATACCGGTGTTCACGGAACTCGGACAAGGTTTATAATATTTTCAAAATAAGATCTGTCTTTGGTTTGGATCCAGTCTTTGATTCTGTATTTATAGAGATAAAGGGAAGTTGAGGTCTTTGTTACATAGTCGAGAGTATTAAAGGTACGGGGGCCAATATAGTTAATAATAATAATCGTTTATTACAATTAAAGTCCCCCACTGCAAATCAGTTTAGTTACTGAGTGGGTAGACTCTAAATGTGAATTTATTTATTTATTTATAAATTTGTACAATGTAGAGTGTAGACCCTTATAAATATTTAGATATAATGTAAACAATTAAATGTAGTCTAGGCCTACTCATGAGTGAGCCTGAGCTCTATATATCATATAATTATTCTTAAAACTAGTTACACTCTTAGAATTAACAACTTTAGATGGCAGGTTGTTGTATTCTCTGATACCTGAGTAAAAAATAGATTTACTAGTTACTTTCTTATTACAGGCTTGCAAATAGAATCCTATATATAGAAAGTTGAAGTGTCTTTGTCCTAGTTGCGTCCTCTTTCGTGGAATCAATGGTATGTGCGTGGAGGGTGTGTATGATTGGGATAGGGGTGTAAATTTATGTTTGTGATTAAATATGTACATTAGGACACTTTTTATATACAGTTGGCGTATGTCTAGCACATTTGCTATAGTAAAGAGTGAATCGGTTGGAAAGTCTTTCGGTTTTGATAGGATGACTTTCAATATGTATTTTTGGGTTATACTAAGAGCGGACAGGTGGGTTGTGAGCAGACACCCCCATCCGATAATTCCATATGACCATAGGCGTGCGCACGGCCCAGGCCTATTCGGCCCAGGGGGGTGAGTCTCGACTTCCGCGCGGAAACGAAACTTTCGACAGGCTGAAATCTATTCTTGACCAATCGGAACCATGTGGCGTGTTTTAAGTATTTTCCACAGTCTGCTAGCGGTGAATCAGTGCATCATCCAGGTGGCAGTGGGTATTGTCACTAAAGCATTATCATTTGTTGTGATAAACATGTCAAACGGGCACGACGTTAACAATAAGTAAGCTAATACTTTATTACAACACATTATATTAGGTTCCATACATTATATAGACTAGGCTGTAGTACTACGTTACTAATGAAGGCCTATTAATGTAGGCCTAGGCTTATTGTAGCCTAGCAATGGCCTAAACTAAAAGAGTTGGGCCTAGACCTAGGCTAGACTTAGACCACGTGATCTTCTGACGTCACTTTCGACTGTGGACAGTAATTCCATCTGCAATTTGGCTGTCGGAATTACATCCTACAGACGAAAGTGACGTCAATTCATCACGTGGTGTAGTCCTAGCCTAGGCCTAGGCCCAACTCTTTTAGTCTAGGCCATTACTAGGCTACAATAAGCCCAAGGTCTACTGGATTGCCGCTAGGCTTCGCTACTAGCGGCACAGGCCGATGGCTGCGCTTCGCAATTACTCCGCTAGGAGGAAATCCAGTAGACCTTGCAATAAGCCTAGGCCTACATTAATAGGCCTACATTAGTAATGTAGTACTACAGCCTAGCCTGTATAATGTATAAAACCTTATATAATGTGTTGTAATAAAGTATTAGCTTACTTATTGTTAACGTCGTGCCCGTTTGACATGTTTATCAGAACAAATGATAATGCTTTAATGACAATACCCACTGCCACCTGGATGATTCACTGATTCACCGCTAGCAGACTGTGGAAAATACTTAAAACACGCCACATGGTTCCGATTGGTCAAGAACAGATTTCAGCCTGTCGAAAGTTTCGTTTCCGCGAGGAAGTCGAGACTCACCCCCCTGGGCCGAATAGGCCTGGGCCGTGCGCACGCCTATGGTCATATGGAATTATCGGATGGGTGTGTCTGCTCACAACCCACCTGTCCGCTCTTAGTATAACCCAAAAATACATATTGAAAGTCATCCTATCAAAACCGAAAGACTTTCCAACCGATTCACTCTTTACTATAGCAAATGTGCTAGACATACGCCAACTGTATATAAAAAGTGTCCTAATGTACATATTTAATCACAAACATAAATTTACACCCCTATCCCAATCATACACACCCTCCACGCACATACCATTGATTCCACGAAAGAGGACGCAACTAGGACAAAGACACTTCAACTATATTGGCCCCCGTACCTTTAATACTCTCGACTATGTAACAAAGACCTCAACTTCCCTTTATCTCTATAAATACAGAATCAAAGACTGGATCCAAACCAAAGACAGATCTTATTTTGAAAATATTATAAACCTTGTCCGAGTTCCGTGAACACCGGTATTGGAACACATTTAGGAAATTATCAAATTTGTTAATTTAACATTACTAATAACTAATAAGTAATAACTAAAAATTTGTTATCTGTGCTAATAATGTTATATTTTAAAATTCCACTTATGAAATATATAAATTTTACTGCAAACCATTCCGACGCCTGTATTTTAATGTAATTCTTAAAAATGTGTTTAAAATTAGTTTATAGGATAGGCCCAATTATTTGATATTTTAGTTGTAATTGTATGCTTACCCTACTAGCAAACATTTATTTTATTTTATCGTTAAAAATTTCAATATTTTGTATTAAGATATGAGTAGATTTTATTCCATATATTTAAATGGTAATTTTACATTTTGTTACCTACGCAAGTATTTTTCACTCACCTCCTAGGAAAACTAAATTTTAATTGAAACTGCCCACGCTCAAGTCCCTCGGGATTTTTTTTTTGGCTTCCTAATGTGTCAACTTGGCAGTCGGGCCGCGCTGGACTCCAATTCCTTTAGACCCGGCCTGGGCCGAGAGCAGTTTAGCTTTAAACTTAACTTTATATTAGTCTTTAAATTAAAATGCACTGTCAGTAGCGCGTTTTTATGCAAAGGCACACTTCACCCGGGGCTGCGCAAATAATTTATTAAATGAAACGAAACAAAGCTCTATAGGGGCCACAAGATCCTATGGCAGCGGAAAGCGTCGCGTCTTAAAATCGCGTTTTAGGCCATAAAAGTTAGTGCATCAACCGAAAAATGTTTCGCCTACGGCGAAATTGCCTCCGGCGGCTGGGGCTTCGCCCCAGACCCCGGCTGTACCACGCCACCTTGTGCCGGGTCTAATGTTTGGCGCTGCGCACGCCTATGCATATGACAGTATTGACAAAGCTGTGTAAATGATTTTTAGGATGTGGGTAGTCAGTATTTTTCTCAGTCGATAGAATATATATTATATATTAATGATTGCAGTCTTAACCTCAGCTCGTTTCTATGGTAGTTCCATTTAAGATGGCAGTCTATTATTAAACCAAGATACTTATCCGTGTGTACATTTTTCACTTGTGGGCAATTACAATAATCTTTGCGCAAGCATGTTTGTTGGTGTATATTAATTGTAAAAGGATAGGTATTTAGAGGCTGTCCATACTGTTTGTGGGAAAAAGTCATGTACACAGTCTTTTTCTCATTAAGCGTAAGATACGTTTTGTTTAGGCACTCAGCGACTGTAGGCTACTTAATACTGCGTTTGCCTTCCAAAACGATATCATATATACGATTCCATAACGATATTCTGAGCAGACAGATTAACTCGTTGTTGTTATCATAACGATATTCTGAGCAGAGATATAAATTTATGTTGTTATTAGGCTACTGTAACAACATATTTCGAGCGGAGATGGCTGAAATGAAAGCGCCGAGACCCGACCTAGATGGTCTGGGAAGCTGCCTAGCCCTAACTTAACCCGTAATTACGCAGAGAAAACAACGGGTCGAGCGTCCAAAGTAGAACCAACTAGACAAACGTTAATTGATCCACAATAATGTAAATTGTTCTTTTTTGGTTTTGTATGAGGGCTTTGTTTTATTTTATCATTGCATAATATTTGACACTTATTTTAAAAAATATCCCTATATCTCAACCAACAAGGCCCAAACAGAAATTTACTCCTTGTGAGAAAAGAACTGCCCAGGATAATATTACAAATTTATTGTAAGATAGTACATTACATTGAGGACAACAATAAAAAGAATTAACTTTTTTTTTTAATATAGACGAAAAGAATGAGAGAGGAAAGCGGGCGTAAACCGTGTTCTGCTCTTTGGAAGAAGTAATCCTTTAGAATGTTTAGATGTTTTAGGTTTGAGCCCCCTGAACCCGGGAAGCCGCGTTGGGAGCGAGGCTAGACTCCCAAGCTCACTATGATCTGATGGACCTGGGTCTGTTCTGGGGCCTCGGAGCCGCGTTGGGAGCGAGGTTAGACTCCCAAGCTCAGTCTGATGGAGCTGGGCTCACTCCGACACCTCGGATCTGACCTCGGATTCGGCCCCGCGTTGGGAGCGAGGGCTAGATTCCCCATGCCAGACTCCTAGACGGCCTAAGCGACGTGGTATTGCCAGATATTGCTCACCGCAGCACTTTGCTCCCAACGCAGACCCGAGAGCCCGAGAGCCCTCAAACGCTCCGGCTCACGAGAGGAGCGAGCGGAGCGCGCACAACCAACTATAAGACAGACGTGTCTACGTCTGTGAGTACATCTATAACAACATTTTAGTAGCAGTTAATGTATGGACAATATGACAGTAGTTTATTTATTTAAAAAAAAAAGCTTTGTCAGGAAAGAGGAAAGGCAATGTACATGCGGAGAGCGACCGGATGTGCCAGCTCGGAGTAGTATAATTACCTCATATGAAAGCCTTCCCTTGATAGCGAGATCAACACAACACTGGTAATGTTACATTTATCATAATCACATACACAACACCTCCATCACTAAAGACACTCGTTTGCACTCACTTCACTTGTTGGAACACTTCGTGACTGAAGGAATTTACGTCCTTATTGAATTCATTTGCAAAATATTCATCAGAATTTAGAAATAAATGAAATCACTTTCTAGGAAACGGAACTCGTCTGTCTACATTGCGTAACTGGAATGTGCGAGGTTCGACGAACAACCAACCGCTCCAGGTGAAGGTTCACCTGCTACTGGTTCTCTCTCACACCGCGCCGCGCCGCGCGCCATGCCAACGCCATCTACCGTCTACATTACATCACCACAACAATGCTTTTGTTTACATGCTCACGATTACACCCTGTACATCATACATTTTACTATTCATTTACTAGGATATGCAGATTTATATTGTACACAAAATGATAAAAGTTAGGGTTGCTAGGGTTGAAAATTGAAATGACAACACATTCCATAAATGGGGGCTAGTGAGTGGGTTCTATTGTTCCCATCCGAACCCGTCAAACAATGGTGAGCGCTTTTTTGGGCAGAGCGCCAGCACAAAAGACCCTGGCTCCATTCATTCACTTTGCTTCTCAACCCAGGGACGAAATTAGTCATCACTATCAAGGTTGAAGAAGTCGCTCCTAGCCTCTTTGAGGTAGTTTATATATGTCGGGTGTTTTTTCTTTATTTGAGATTAACTATAAGATCGACTTGTCATGCCAGTTTATATGATTTTATCAAAACATGTCCTATACCGTGTGTGATAAGCTAATAAAGGGAAAAGCAGATTTGTTTTAACAATTATCATACATGTAAGCAGGGTGCGAAATAACGGGGGGGGGCATCCCCCCCCCCTCTCTCTGGTAATTTCATCCCTGGCTATGTTTTACTGAAAGGTATCCATGCCAGAGATGCCTGAATTCCCACCTCTGGATACCATCTCATCTCATATCAAGTGACTTTATCTCGAAACTTAAAAAAAAAAACTGGGCCAATTTACACATATTCCTAGCCAAGAAGAGTTTGTATATTAATAAACCAAACCAATGAACTCTCAGATCACTTCTAAGGTAATCTCGAGACAGGAACGCATTCCTTTATCGGGAACAAAAGTTCCCGATAAAGCGTTCCTGACGCGTTCCTTTTTCATTGAAAGGAACTTTGATTACAAAAGTTCCTAATTTCGGGGAACTTCTTAAAAAAATACCGAAAAGTTATTTTCATTTCACGAGGCATTTACTACAATCACCATTCAGCCATTCCAGCTACATTTGAAAACGTGTTACTAATTTCGGGGAGTCAGAATTAATAAATAAAAAAATAAAATTCTTTCCATTTTTTGCGACTAAATGTTGATTCTGCATCATCCTGGCGGACACGAATTACAAACGAGTTGATCAATTAAGTAGTGACATATTTGTTACTTCTAGGACACGTTAACTCGATTGATCAACGTAGCTATGATATGCAGGTAAAACCGGCTACTTAAATAGTATATCCCATTATTTTTTCGTAAAAGGAACTTTTAAAACTCTAGAAATGCAAAAAAGTTCCTTATTTTTCGAGGAACTGTAATTTTTAAAAATTCCTTTTTATGGGGAACTTACCCAACACTTGGTCGACTTGGAAGAAGTGAAGATTCTGTGAAAACATACTCATACATCCCTGTCTCTTGTATTTAGACATAACGGTTTGGAGTTCGCAGCAATTGGATCCTATCGTGAAGTGCCAGAAGTTACATGACTTGAAATTAATTCATCTTACCGGCAACCTAGAAAGTTTCTCGCAAATGCCCAATCTACGTCATCTGCAGATCAGTTTTATATGGGCACCAGTGATGGACTGGGATCTCATGCGCGATATCTCCGCATTGCGAAACTTGGAGTCTCTCTGCATCAGTGGCAGCGGATTTAATGATGACATGGCAGGGATCATCATACAGAATATTGACTTTCATTTACCCCGGCCGTAGGGTTGTGCGAACCTGTTTTTTTTTTATTTTGAACCGAACTCGAACTTTCAAGGTGAGCGTCCGTCAAACTTCGAGCAAAAAATTTCAAACTGAACCCGAGTCGAACTCGAACCGAACTTATAAATTGGGTTTAGAGAAACTACAAGAAAAGAAAGCATTCTAATTTATCAAGTGCACCTTTATCTACGTGACCTGACCTGGATCAAATCAAGTCCCTGCAGTAGGTTTATATTTTAAACATAAAACTAAGTGTTAAATGTTCTTATATTTAGTGGTAGGTAGTGCGGGAAGTGCGTGCGCATGTGCACAACCACAAAACAGCAGGCAAGATGGAGAAGCAGTAGTTTTGAGGTTATGGGTTCTAGTTCTGGGTTAGTTAACTTTAAAATGTATGTAACTACCCCACGACGTACAGAAACATAGGAAATGTAGAATAAGTAAATAGCCATATACCACGGCCGTCTGTTTTGAGTAACCATAATGAAAATATTTGTGTTAGGTACGATACTAGTCTCGTCACGCCCGCTGCACGCAAACGCAATGTCGGGAATACATTCAGAAATGTCACGCATAAACGCAGCGTGCTGCAAAAATTTGCGTTTTCTCCACGCAAGGTCGGGCAAGCGCCTTTACTCGGGGTTTACTGATACGAAAGTGCCAATGCCAACTTAACGAAAAGTTACGGACATTATTTTTGTGCACAAAGTTTGTTAATAAAAGCAGATTTACCAAATTGTTTTCAATTGAGCCACAATACGCACGTGGACGTGTTTCCACGTTGATTTTGATGTAAATACAACTAAATCTTGCATAAGAATGCAGGGGCGGCTCGTCCATAAGGGCACACAGGCATGTGCCCTCCCTCCCCACCCGCCAACCACCAACAATCACTCACATTAAATGACGAGTTGTTTTTGTAGTATGTTTACATAAAATCGAAAATTTTGTAATTGTAATGTGCACATTCAAATAAAGCGCGGTGCGCTGACTTATCCAGGGAGACGGCGGTACCCGAAGTCTCCGACAGAGCTCCTTACGATTACGTTTTGGGTTATCGCTGGCCGCTGCGTCTTTGGGTTTATCGCGTCTTGCATTTTGTTGCCTGGTGATTCCCCGGGGGGGGGGAGCCCATGCTGATAACACTCATACCGCGCATGCGCAGTTACATTTTTTCCGCTGATAAGTGAGTGGAGACGGCAGATTTTACATGACGAATGAGCATGTTTTTTCGAGAGCCCCAGTACGGAGCGAGGCACCGTTTATGTAAGTACGTGTGGGCGTGGTGTTGTCAATTGTTTGTAGACAGGTGGTTGTCTTTGTTTTGTAGTGTATAGTGCGTGTGATGTGTTGTGTTTTGTCACTGTGTGATGTGTTGCTTTTGACTTTGTAGTAATAGTCAAACAAAATGAACGAGGTGAGGCACATAAAACATAAACATTTGAATTGTGAAGAGAGACTGGTAGCAAAGACATTAGGCCGACCAATGCCTGACTTGTGTATAACTCAGGTATGCCAAATTAAAAATAGACTTCAAAAAGTAACTTCTTAGCACTAGTATACAGACATTAAGTTATCAGGTTAGTTTGCATGTGCTGTTATTTATTATCTTCTAATTGAAGACTATAACTTTCTTTTTTAAATGTTAACTGATTTGTGCCCTACCCATTTCAAACCCCACGAGCCACCACTGTAAGAATGCAATTGAATGCTAATGCAAAAAGTGGGTGTACATTAATGACGTTGGCTGCACTGCTCTCGTTCAAGTTCGACCTTGAGTCGGTGATATATCGATAGGTCGACAGCGCTTCGAGCGCACATGGCGGTCGATAGTCGAGTTTCAATGTCGCGCGGGAAGTTCGAATTTCAAAGACGAACTTTGATATTTACGATCTCGAACTAAAATTAAACCATTCGAACCCGCACCCAACGTTCTCAGAGTTCGAGTTCGAGTTCGAATTTCGAACGTTCGCACAACCCTTATTTACATAGTATCAATTATGATTGTTTCTATTAAGATTAGGGTTGATAATACACATTGCTGTCAGCTAACTTGTGTGATATATAAATTGCATTAAATTTGTCATGTCAATAAGTACGTAATTTGAAGAGAATGAGATCAATAATTTGATATGAAATTTAATTATTTTATTTTTGATTAAAGTAATGTCGTATTTTTCATTAAAAATGTAGATGATACTGGTATATCCCAATGGTAAAATTTGTATGGTAAAATTGTTTCTCAACATTGTTGTATTTTGGATGTTTAAAGAAACATGTAACTGTATCACCACACAATGAGAAACAATTTTAGATTGCAAATTACTTCTCATGTTAAGACTCAACATTAGTCATCAATAGCTGACATTAGTGAAGCAGAACTAATGTCACACCAACAATGCATATAAATTTATAATAATGATTTATTACTAATAATGTGCTAATTGTTATGTAGGTCTATGTGTACTTAATGTAACTGTTCATAAAAAAAAAAACAATTAAAAATCTAGTTCCATGCCAATTGACAAATTATACTATGCTTTTGGATGTTTTAAAATATATATTTGAACTTCTTCATTAGCTCAATTAATTAATTTTCTCAGCATCTAATATTTATTTGTCCCTACAGTTGTTTTCTGAACAAACAAAAATAGCAGTATATATGAGAAATTGTTTGTTTTCATACCTCGCCACATTATGTGCAATCTTCTATTTATATTATTATGTGAACTACTTGCCCATGTTGTTTGTGAGAGCTGGAAATGCCACTGTAACAAAATACGATCTGACACAACAATTATTGACTACCGTACCGACTATTGTACGCCACGAGACTGTTGCCATAAACTGAAGCATCTCTAGTATTAATTTTCTCCCACTTAATCCTTAAAAAAACAAGAAGAAAAATATCTACACAGTATGGCAAGGCTATGTTTTGACTAACAACATGAAATTCATGAGAAATACAGCCTTGATAAAACTCGACGGGTACTATTAAAAGTAGTGAGTCACACTATTGAACAGGGAACAGTAGACTTAAAACGAATCAATAAATCTCGTAAATTACATTCACTTATAAACTTAGAATCATTTAATTTATTCCAAGTATTGTTTGCATATTCCAACAATAGTTTTATACAAGTGAAGTGGAATGGTTCAAATTTGGCACTACCATATATGGCTACAATATTTTAGTTATTACTAACAATCACATGCACAACGCACACACATTCATACTAAATGTCAGTACAAAAATAGAAACAAAATTAAAACTAAAATATTTGTACACAAATTATAGTACAGCACGTCAAACGTGTCAAGAATGTTAGTTTTGTTGTGTGAGGACATAGTAGTATTATATGAATTCACTTAAAATAAAATATTATTACATTACAATGTTTTGCCTTGATACAAGGGAAACACTACGCACATTTCTCGTAATCACACGTATTCCTCCGAGGGCTTCGGAGCACTGTTTGTAAGTCTTAAAGAAGTGGCCACACGCCCGTTTACCGAATCGGGTAACTCTGCAATATCTTTAAACACACCAACTAGAGACTCAAAGTTGGGCCCCCAGTTGAGTAAATAGTCCCAGCCGAGCGCCGTGGTCGAGCCGTTGTGGGGCCTGTACAAAGGAGCTCCCATGTGAGTGGACAGGTCGTCGTCCGAGGCCACCAGCGTACTCAGAGAACCGCGAAACGAAGAGTCGAAGCCGTCGTAGGTGGACGGGACGGGAGGTAAAGGAGGTTTAGGATTGCCATCCGAGCGTCTCTCTTCTCCGTCGTTCTCCTTAAATATGGTGTCTCTCTTCTCGTTGTTGTTGTCGTACTCGAACTCGGAGCAGGTGAACGAGTCGTTGCCCGACTCGTCCGTGGTGGTGGACGAGCGGTTGTCGAGGTGTGGATGATGGGCCGGGGGCGGCACGGTGGCCAGCCGGCGGCGAGGGGCGTCGCTAGAGCTGGACACGGCGTCCAAGGTCGACACCAGGCTGGACGTCCGCGGCCGAGAGTTGAGCCGCTCTATCTCCTCCGCGGTCAGTCCCACGGCCCCCGCCCCCGCCGCCCCCGGCTTCCCGCTGGTCGAGCTACGCCCGCTCAGCTGACTCATCACGGGGCTGTTGAGACTGCGCTCGCTGTTGCTGTGCAGCGCGTCTTTGCCGCCTCCTCCAGAGGACGAGGTAGTTGCCAACAACGCCGACTGAAGGGGCTTCCCGCTGATGTCTTGTAACGTCAGTATTCTCGGCGTCTGCTGTGAGGAGAGCTCGCTGCTGGGGCTGAGCCTGGCCAGGGGGGTGCTCTGCAGCAGCTTGGTGGGCACCTGGGGGCCCTGGGCGGGAGAGTCCACACGCGACGAGGGGGGAGGGGGGCGGGGGGAGTCCCTTGGAGGGAACCCCGAGGTAGCGTGGTGCGGAGAATGTCTGTGCTGGGCACTGGGTTGGGTCGCTTGGTGCTTGTGGTGATATGCGGCCCCGGGTGGGGGCAAATGGGGTGCGGCTTTATACTTGCGTACGCCGCCTTCACGATAACCCTTGTAATGGTAGACGATGTCTATGTCTGACGGGGCGATGGAACTGGCGTTTTCCAAGTCGTAGTGTTCGGGTACTTCGAGGTCGACTTGTTCGTGAGCGTGATGTTGAACCGGTGGTGGAGGGGGGTGGTGGTCGTCTCGGGACAGGAGAGACTTTCCGACCACTTCTCTTTCGATGATGTCCGGGCGGGGTGGTCTAGGCTCTGCTGCAACGATCTCACGCTCTTTATATTTCTTGGAAATGAGCTCTGGGGCAACCATGTGGTGGCCTCCTCGGAGACTGTCCACATTATCGCCCGGGAAACTGCTTTCCCCCGGATGAGCACGGGACACTTCGTTGCCCCCGGCGACCAGAGTGGCACCTCCGTTCTGCTTGCCGTGACCCGGATTTCCTCCCGGGCCTCCTCCCTTTTCCTTCTTCTGTCTCCGGAGACGAAACACGACAAAACTGACCAAAATGGCAACGAGAAGGATCACGAAGAATACGATGACCAGAGTTATTCCGATGCTCAGAGGGTCTGGTGCAGTCGCGGCTCCGACACCCACGGGACCCGAACATCCTCGCAGCACTTTCCCCACCTGCACCACATCCGGCAAGATGCTCCCCGAGCCATTGAATGGCTGAACTTCTCCATTGATAGTCAAGTTTGCAACACAGCCCTCAAAACCTGCAACACAAATATATGGGATAGTAAACAAAACTAATGCCAAACTTCCTAGATAGCTATTTTTATAACAGTAAACAACAACATTAATAACAACACCGCTTTAGTACCAGTAACACTACAGCCAATTACTAGCAAATTCTAAATTGTACCCCTGAAATCATATTTCCTTCATAAAACTAACAATATCATCATTTCATTTCTTATGCTCCCTTAATTTTTGGCTTATCAAAAATGCCCACGAAAAAAGGACTGCTTCAGTGCATCTTGCATGAAGGTTATTTTCAAGGTACCACTTCTAGTGCAAACTGAATTAGAAGGGGTTGATAGTACCAGTGTTGAGTAAGTTCCTCAAAAATAGGAATTTTGAAAAGTTAAGTTATTCCACCTTTAAAAGGAACTTTTAAAAGTTAGTTCCTCAAAAATAAAAGGAACTTTTGAGTTCCTGAATTATTTAAAGTTCCTGCTTAAAAGTTCCTTTTGCGGTAACAATGTGGGATGTGGGATTTACTCGTATGTTGAGGTTTTGGTCCTGCGTAACTAGACGCAAGCATAGGGAGACGAGAAGCAAGCAAAACAGGCTGATCAAATGCATCATGTCTAGTTTTTTTAAAATGTTTATTTATATACCAGGAAGGCCCTATATATTTAAGCTTGGCTACTTGTTTTATCATATTGTAGGCCTATTGTTATTTAAAATTACATTATTTCACAAGACAAAAAGAAATGGAAAACAAAGATTTTTTCTTTTTATGACGGAATCCTAATTGTAAATCACATAGGTACAATAGTTGTCGTACAACATCTACGGTAATGCTTCCGTCACGAGTGGGTGAGCGGCAGCCAACCAGCGGCCGTGGATAATTCAAATATCTGCTCGGGTTGGCCGAGACCGTAAACACGTCATTGATTGATGACGAAAGCATTACCGAAGTTCTTGTACGACGACTTTACTGCATTAGCATGTTGTGGGCTAACAGGTAAGATTATTCCAGTAAAAACATATAAAGTTCTCATTCTCAAATTCTCAGTTTACATATTTTTTTTGAGGGGGGGGGGGGGGGGGGGGGGGGGGTAAAATATGTTGTATAATAATCTAGAACTAACCCTACAGAAACTACAAATAATTTTGCGTTTTGAAAAAATCTAGTGTAAATGTGGGGGGGGGAGAGGTACCATGGGTGAGGGGTAATGGGGGATATTTATGGGGAGTAATATATGTTGTAAAATAGTGTATCTAGGCCTACCTATACAAAAATTACTGGTAAATAAAGGATTCTGTGTACATATTCATTGTTATTAGAGTGTGAATTGGAATTGGTGAGGGGGGGGGGAGAAAGGTAGTGGGGGGAGGGATTGAAGGGGGTAGTTACTAGGAATGTATGTTGGTTTGGTAGGTCATTCTGTAGGTTAAAACTTAAATTTGTATAAATAATATGTATATGTACATTGTACACACTCTACTCTACCTTGTAACAATGATTAGGCCCATGTATATGCCATGCTAGATAGTCAATCTGGCTTTTCCACTACAGTACCATTATCTACTGCTTGGTTATTATTATTATCACCATTGTTATTCTTTTTCGGTATTTAATTTTAATTTAATTTTCTTTTATGTTCTAAATTCAATCGGTTTTTCAATGATGACTATCTATCTATAACAACTTGCATGATTTGGATACCTACTATTATAATAATAATCACCCTCACATTTCATTGTATTTTATGTTAAAAAGCAACTGTATTGCTGTAATTGGTTCAATCTCACTATTTCCTGTCAAATATAATAAATAATTAGTTCCTCTAAAGGCCCCTTTCCATGATGTGCACTCATGCTCTGCACTCCTTAGGGGCCAATGACAAACATGTAAAAAAAAATGCATTGTAACCATTTTTTGGGGGGGGGGGGCGGGGGTTCTGAACCTAAAAAGTTTGGCATTTGTTCATAAAACTCTTGCTTAGTCCTTTCTTGTCAAAACTGGAAAGTTTCATCACTGTACCTTACAAAATATATGCAATATTTTGTATTTATTTACAAAAACACTAATATTCCCAGATTTAAATGAGCATCTGGGGAACATTTTAAGAAAATTAAATGAACAGTTAAGGGGTTGATACTAAATAAAAAGAAATACACAAAAAAATTAACGAATTAATTTGATGTTGTAAATAAATATCGATTTCAAAATCAATTTAGATGTCGCAATAATTTCGATTTGATGTCGGAAATTTGGATTTGACGTCGATTAGGAAGTTCCCATTAAATCCCAACCGTAATTATTATTATAGTAGTTACTTCTGAGCGAGGTATCCATTGCGAGGTTGTGCCGCACTCCGCCAATGGAGAAAACCGTCAGGTACGGGTCCAAGAAGTCGTGAACTCCGTCGACGTCCAGTTCATCCCCGACCCCTCGGCCATCGAGGTGCAGCCGCAGCCCCGGACTGTGAGACCGCAGTGTCAGGTTGTGCCAGCGACCGTCCGCCAAGCTCCCGGGCTCACCAACTGTCATGTTGACGGGACTCCGAGTGACTCCCAGACGAGAGGTGTACATCAGCTGGCCGTTACGGAGCTAGAGGACATTTCATTTACACCATTACACTTTGCTCAGGGACAGTTGAGCAAGAAGGTAGGGATGACTGAAAATGGTGTTCTTTTTTTTCAAAATATCGTTATCGTTAACACTTAGCGTGCGGCCGGAGTATTGTTACGCCGCGCAATGTCGTGCCAGGTTGGCAGGCGGCGTAATATTACGTCGGGCATATATCAAACGTTCTAGTGACTGCCGACGTTCTTGCACGCCGCTCGGATTTTGGGAGAACATTTGTACTGTTGTTTACCGTTAGATGGCATAGGCAGCCGCTTTTATTTTCTGTTGGCGCCAAAATTTCCAGATGTTTGCGTGAATAGTGCGAATGGCTTCTAGTAGTAGTAGTAGAAGTAGTAGCCTATTTTTATTCTAATTATTATTATCAGTGCAGAGTGAAAATGTTCTAGCTTCAAATAAGTCCAAAATTTAAAACAAAAAAAATTTAAATTTTTCTTAACTCCAAAATTGTCACTTTTTTACAAAATTATGACTTATTCATATGAAAATAATAATTAAAAAATAATCGTTTTGAAGATCAAGAGTCAAGCTTTTTTTTAGTTATAACTCCCACATATATACCTTCCATACTTCCTTCGGTACAATATCGAGAAAAGTGGCAAAAACCCCCAGGACCAGGGGAAGGACCTGTCTACAACGTCCAGCACCCAAAGTGTTAAACCTTTTGAGTAGTAAGTTAATTTTCACCTAAAGTTCTTGTCTTTTTAACCTGAGCCCGGCGTTTGGCAGTTTCAAAGCGCGCAGAGCGCAGCCTCTTCTATTGTGTCACATTGTAAACATATCACAGTTTGACAGCCGAAGTGCATCTCCGCGCAGAGTACAGTCATATCCACTGTGGAGTTGGCCCTGTATTTTGTATAATGATGATATTGATAGAGCGAGAGGATAATCGAGACGTTAGTGAAGAGTATGCCAAGTAATCCTACACCCAGTTTTCTGTTGACGTTAGGAAAGTTTTTGGATCAGGCATGTGCGACATTAGACGAATGTTACGACTGAGCTCTACACATAGCACCCTCGAAATTTTATCCCCCACTATTCCCATGTCTAGAATATGGAAAAACCTAAGCAGGTACTCATCTTATAATAGAGATGGGAAAAGTGGTTTAACTTTTAAACCCTAAATTTAACTTTGAAATATATTTTGAAACGACTTTTAAAGGCAGACAAGGAGACCCCTCCCCCCTCCGCCCCCCAAATAAAAGTTTATTTTATTTAATTTGTCTTTGTAAATTGCTATTGCTAGACCCCACATCTTAGAGTAATTGGTCGTGGTCCCTTATGATAGCTTCGGCATTAGAAGGCGATTGAAACGCACCCAGGCTACGTTCCGATTAGCAATATTGTTGCGAAAATAAAAGACTAGAAGTCCAGATAAAACATTTCAGTCTTTAGGAGGGGAACAAGAGCCTCCACCCCCATCCACTAACGAAATGTGGTGTTCTGCGCCGAAAGTGATCCCAACACATCCGGTACAATAAGCTGGTCAGGCGAAACAAAGCATTTCTCAAAATATTTCAAGCAACTATTAGTTTGGCATTTGCGGGCGGACATGACAAATCATGCAAGTAACGATACTTTACTGATGGTTCACTAGCAGCGGACCAATATGTATTGGATGTAATTTTACTTTGGTGTTCCGGGGAGGCCCATCCTACCTGTCAAATTAGAAAGGTTTACAATAGAGCAGGCGACATCCTACTTTCTTTGAACCCACAAAACGCCGGGCTCAGGTTAAAAAGACAAGAACTTTAGCTATTTCATTGTCCCCCAAAATATTAAATAACAAAATATGATGTTACTCTTGTATGGAAGTTAAAAATACGTATCTATTTAAAAAATGAGAGGATTATTCATTTTATTGTAGTTTTATGATTTACTTTTGTGACTGGTTTAAATAAGAGTTTTGAAAGTACCTGAACAGAGGTGAAGTCCTTGTTGGTTGCAGAATACAGCAATATTCCGTCTGGCCGCACGGTTCGAAACAGGAGTCCAAGAGTCTTGGGCAGGGTGACATGCCTCTTACTTCTTGTCTTTTGCCAGAGAGTGTTTCCACCATATAATGCCTCCAGCAGCTGCATTCTCCTGTGCTTCTCAGACACTTGGAAGTCCAAGTAGCCTCCCTCGCTAATGGAGACGGGTTCGAGCGCATCTCGACAGTTTGGCGCGATCAGGCCGTCACAGAGGCACGACTGGGTGCGCCAACGATCCAGACACGAATACGTACCGCAAGCTTCTTCCGTGCAGGGGTTTCGTCGGCGATTACACGTGGGTTCCACGTCTCGGGAACGAATGGGGTTACTCAGGTTGAGGGCCCGGCCGTTGACGGACACGCTGTGTACGCACCCCACGAGATCGTCGGAATGAACCTGGCCCGGCCTCTCCAGGATGGGGTCTGCACTCGTCAGCCCGCCTACGTACATGGGGTGGTTGTTGAAGTTGAGAGTCCCCGCGGGCCCGACGTCGTCGGCATAGCAAGAACTGTCTCCCGGTTTACATTCGTGACACACGTCTCCGTTCTCCATACAAGACGCTACGGACAGAGATACTACGCGACCGTTTCGCGTGGCCGTCACCTTGTGCCACTCTCCGTCGGACAGAGTGTTCCCGGAGAGAGAGATGGAAGTGATCGCGGTTCGTGCGCCACCGTACGAAAATGTCACTCGCCCTCCGATCAATTCCAGAGACACGAAATCGGAACGGCCTCCCGTTTGAGCGCCGAAATTATAGACCAATAACGAGTCGGGTTTGGTCGTCGCAAACACTATGGAAATGTCGTTAGTTCCCGCGTCGAGTGGAGGAAAAGTCATGTAAGAGAGTTCGTTGAAGCCAAACGTGGATTTCTCGCAATGGCGACCGTAGCGAGCTTCTGGACAACTACAGTGGTAGCCCGGTTTTAGGGCGACACACAAGCCCCCGAAGAGGCACGGATTGGGGCGGCAGGAGTCTTGTGCAGTCTCGCAGCGATTGCCACGGTAACCCGGGCGACAGAGGCAGAAGAAACTAGAGCCGTCGGGACTTTCACGACACGAACCCCCGTTGGTGCAGGGGTTACCGACACACACGTCCCCCCGCTCTAGTTCGCACACGCGGCCTTCCCGCGAGGGGCTGCAAGCGCACGTGAAGTCGAAGCCCTGCCGTCGACACGTACCTCCCGCCTGGCAGGGATTAGGAGAACACGGGTCTTGTCGCTTCTCGCATCGCCTCCCGGTAAAACCGTCTGTACACTTGCAAGAGAAATCGTGTCGCACTAACGGACTTGTGAAAACAACTGTCTGACTGTCTGTTATACGCGTTTCTTCGTACACTTTGATTCCTTCGCTACACGAGCCACTGTTTTCGCACGTTAGTCTTTGACAGGGAGAATAACCGACGACGATCGAAGAGATCTGAAGTAACTGTCGAATCACCAAATTTTTTTTGGCAAGAGCTTCGGCAACCTTAATCTTGGAGCGATAGCTTTGTGCACTTTTCACTGCCACTGCCAGCTCCAGTCCTCCATCCACTTCGTTCATACTGTACACGTATGGCACATCACTTGCAGAGAATCCACTTTTTAAAATATCCATAAACCCTTTATAAAAGTGGGTCAAAAATTTGGCAGCCGTGACGTTTTCAAAACGCAGCGTCAAACTGTTTTCGACAGTTTCATTATCGAACGCAACGAATTCTATCGTGACCGTGGAAATAACGTCCGGATGGATGCCGTCGTTGCCGGAAACACTGAGCGAGTGTTTGGTGCCCGGAGTTATCTTGGAGATGTGAAGGTCGCACGAAGAAGGGATGGTAAGAATGCCACGGACAGAGGAAGAGCTCAGTATCTGACAGCGATATTCGCCGGTGGTATCGGCATCGTTGGGATGAACGTCGGCTATCTTGCCGAGGGGAAAGGACTCCCCGAATGTGTACACCAACAGATGGACTGATCGAGGTGTAGACGGGCTATCGTTCTGATCCAGCACCATTATCGTGATTGCGTGCTGAGATTTCATGCGTGGCTCTCCACCATCTTCCACCTCCACCTGTAACAACAAGTCTCAATTTAAATTCAATTTTTCAGTTTCAAATTTTATTCTTCTCTTTGGAATGTGCAGGCCTATACTGTACAATATATAAGCCTACTATCAGTGTTGGGTAAGATACTTTTTTGAAGTATCTAGGTATAGGTTAAGATACTTGGTTGAAATGTATCTAGATACAGGAACTGGTAAAGATACATTTTTTTAAATGTATCTAGGTAAAGAAACAAGATACTTACAAAAAGTATCTGTAGATACAAGGTACTTTTTAAAACGGAAATATGGGTTCATAGGATTATTATCCAGGAATAGGATGACCAGAGGTCATTAGTGAAAATATGTTGACAAGTTTAACTATTGAAACATGACCCTGTACTGCCATTATTCCTTGTCTTCGACAAGGTTTCCGTTTCTGTTTGTTTGTGAATGTGATTTTAATCCTTACCTACTTATAGTTTGGGGTTCAATGTTTTCCATATTTTATATGTACGACAGGCAGGCTACATACATAATTTGTACAGGTGTCAAAACTTGTGATTTTTAAGCAAATGGAAGTCTCTCTCATTATGAATATGCAGCTAGGCTTTGATTTAAAGTGGGCTCAAAATTATTTGTATTTGTTTCAACAATTAAATTATTTAGCAAGTTTTCAGAACCAAATTAATTTTATTTCAATACCCGTAATTCACACAATTTATACATATGCACAACATTGTGTTCACAGGTTTGTTCCACACACATAACACATGTTCCAATGTTGATTTTCACATTTTGTTCTTTAATACCAGCAATGATTCGAACATATCGTCTGTTAACCTATTTCTACGTGGAGTTAGAATTTGCCCGCCTGTACTAAATGCCCTTTCAACAAAGGCTGAGGATGGCAACATCGTATTGTACTCAAGAAAAATATGTTTAATTGACGGTAATGCAGTTTTCGACTTTTAGGGTGATTTTCTCGAACAAGAAATGTTTGTAAATTTTACGATCACCAGCATTTTCTTTTTAAAGATTGAATAAACTTCAAAAAGTATTTTTTTACCTATGTATCTGAAAAAGTATAGATACATTGTAAAAAGGATCGAGATACAGGTACAATAAATTATAAGTATCTAGGTATAGGTAAATATGTGAGAGGGAAAGAAGGATAGGAGCCAACAGCTTACCTGAAACCATTTGGCAGGCTGCGTAGCGTAGATGACACAAAACGAAAAACACAACACAAAAACTTCTGGACGTTTCGACGCTTCGGTCTTGGTCACCAGAAGGAGAATACTTAAACTAAAACTATTTACAGTATATACAATGGTTGAACACCGGTGCTGTTGGGGGTAGAGTAAGGTACACAAAATGTATCTAGATACAAGTACCTAGATACTCCACAACACTGCCTACTATAATATACTAGCATGCATATACATGTAATAGTAAATATTGTAAATATACCTCTTATGGTACTGTACACTAGTCCTTACATGGGTTATTCCCATCATTTTGGCTTGTAGGGTTGTGCGAACCTGGGTTATTTGATTTTGAACTGAACTCAAACTTTTAAGGTGAGCGTCCATCGAACTTCGAACTTGCAAAAAATTTCGAATTGAACCCGAGTCGAACTCGAACCAAACTTATAAATTGGGTTTAGAGAAACTACAAGAAAAGAAAGCATTCTAATTTATCAAGTGCACCTTTATCCACGTGACCTGACCTGGATCAAATCAAGTCCCTGGAGTAGGTTTATATTTTATACATAAAACTAAGTGTTAAATGTTCTTATATTTAGTAAACCTAAGTAAGTAACCTATATAACCTAAGAATATATGGATAGAGTCGTGCAAAAACGTAAGTTCTTCGACATGCGAAGGGTCAAGATTTTGCAATGGACGGCCCGGGATCATCGCCATCTTCTCCAAAATCCATTTTTACGATTTAAACCAGAAACCACAATACGAAACGCAAAAGGAAAGTTCAGAGCAAGTGGCATGGTTAGAAACGTTGTTGCTCGTCGATTTACTCAGGGTTTACTGATACGAAAGTGCCAACTTTACGAAAAGTTATGGACATTATTTTTGTGCACAAAGTTCGTGAATAAAAGCATTTTTACCAAATTGTTTTCAATTGAGCCACAATACGCACGTGGACGCGTTTCCACGTTGATTTTGATGTAAATACAACTAAATCTTGCATAAGAATGCAATTGATTGCTAATGCAAAAAGTGGGTGAACATTAAAGACGTTGGCTGCACTGCACTGCTCTCGTTCAAGTTCGACCTTGAGTCGGTGATATATCGATAGGTCGACAGCGCTTAGAGCCCACATGGCGGCCGATAGTCGAGTTTCAATGTCGCGCGGGAAGTTCGAATTTCAAAGACGAATTTTGATATTTACGAACGCGAACTCAAATTAAACCCTTCGAACCCGCACCGAACGTTCTCAGAGTTTGAGTTCGAGTTCGAATTTCGAAAGTTCGCACAACCCTACTTAATGGACTTGAAACAAAATTCGACAATATGAAAATTAAGGTACTTGTCAGATCAATTTTACTGGATATAAATAGTAGTTAGTTCGATACTGCCTTTTTGGAATTTGGGATACAGTGGAACCCTGCTCCAACGATTTTTAGGGGACTGGATAAACAAATTCTTGAAAGCGGGAAATCGGGATGCAACAAAAAATTGGAAAAATGAATTGTGATTGAAAGGACTATTTGCTGGAACGTGACTATACCGCACGAGTTGGGGGAGTGAGCGTGTTTCTTTGTAAAGAGCCGTTTGGGATCGCGAGGGTTGGGGGTTGTAAGGCGGGGTGGGAAGAAGTGGTCAGAAAGCTTTGGCTGTCTGCCCGCTGCCCTCCCCTCCTACATCAACAGGCGCCAGGCGTGCGTGCATGAGTGCTTGAGAGTTGTACAAATAACGCCAGTGTTTCGTTCTCGTAAATGTATAGGCCTACCAAAAGTGTAAAATAACGAACGTTTGATAAATATAAAAAGCTTAGGCCTCACACAAAGAAAGAAGAGCAATGTTTTGTATTATTTTCGGGCTCCCTTTTCCTATCTACGAGTATACGCAGTCGACTGCTAGCCACGCCACTAGTGCGGTCTCTCTCAATGACGCTGCAGCTGTATAGCTCGCTCCTTCCCCCCTCCCCCACTTCCCTTAAAGCTCTAATGGTGTCAGCCGTCAGCCGGCTGGCCGTCAGTCATTCCGGCAGCTGGTAGTAACTCGGTATGTAAACAATGTAGGCCTACATTGCATACGTATAAACACGCTTTTGAACTTGAACTTTTTTGAAATCGTATGAGGGTAATAAGCAATGCAATAAGGCACAAGGGACATTTTATTTCAACATTCAAAGCGGATAATTGTTGTATATTCTTTGTTTCAGCAACGATACGCGGGAAAATTTAACATTGTTTTCATGGGGAAAAAGATGGAACTTACATAAATTGAAAAAATAAATAATGAGCGGGAAATCGTTGCGTCTGTGATCGTTGGAGCGGGGTTCCACTGTACCAAAATTGCCCTAATTTAAAACAGATATTCACTTACCAGTAAATCAAGTTTTGGTGTCGCCTCTCGATCAATGGAGCGAGTGGTCTTCACAACTCCGGTGTGGCGCTCGATGGTCACCATGTCCTTGTGGCGCCCTCCGATCAAGTAGTAGGTGAACGGAGCTCCGTTGGGCGACAGATCAGGGTCCGTTGCACTCAATGTCATCACGCTGGTGTTTGGAGGTTCGTTCTCCGTCACGTAACCCACCACGTTAGGCGGGTCGAACACGGGGCCGTTGTCGTTTAGATCTTGAACGGTGATGCGTACAACAGTGGTTCCCGTCTGTGGAGGTATGCCGATATCCAGAGCTCCGATTGTCAGGGTGTAAGCTTGAACGGTTTCACGGTCCAAGTGAAGTGTGGTTTCCACGTCTCCCGTCTGAGGGTCCACTTTGAAAGCGTGACCCACGTTTCCTCCGATCACAGAGTACGTGAATTGGTTATTCTGTGGCCGGACGTCTTTGTCCAGAGCCTTTACGGTCACCACTTTACTTCCGACCGGCGCTCCCTCGGAGATTTCCGCTTCGTACAACGACTGAAGAAATTCCGGCGGGTCGTTACCGTCCTGTATCGAAACGATTACTTGGGCTTCGTCTGTGTCGTTGCCTCGAATGCCTCCGGAGTTTTTTGCCATCACGGTCAGAACTACACGATTCTGAGTCTCTCGGTCTAGTCTCCTCGAGACTTTTATGATTCCGGTGTCGGCCCCGATACTGAAACCTCGGTCATTGGACGAACCCACAAAGAGGTAGTAGACAACTCCATCTCGACCGGCATCTTGGTCGGTTGCCTGAATCGTTCCCACCGGCGTTCCCACTTCGGCAGATTCCGACACGTCAAAGTGGAACACCGGCTGAATGAAACGGGGATAGAACTCGTTTTTCCCCGTGATGTGGATGGATACTTTTGTTGACCCCACCATTGCCGAATCAGGATTTGCTGCCAAAATATCTAGCGTGTAGCTATTCTTTTCCTCGTAATCAAAACTAACTTTAGAGTTGATTATTCCAGTTTTTGGTTCGATACTAAAAGCATCACGTCCACTGCCACCGACCATAGAATACTGTATGACTGCGTTCTTGGCTGAATCAATGTCTTCAGCTTCAACTCGAAAAACAAATGATTTAGGCAGTGAATTTTCTGGCAGCATTGCCATATATTCAGTCTGATTAAATGTGGGTGCATTGTCATTGATGTCTGTAAGAGTAACCGTTAGGGTGGCCATTGCAAAGCGCGATTCAAATCCAACGTCCTTGGCAGTGATATTCAGTCGATACTCTTGTATGGTGTCATAGTCCAAAGGTCGTTTGATTGTCACGGCACCGGTCGTCCCATCGACCGAGAACTCCTCACGTTCGTTGCCCCCCGATATCGAGTAGCGAACCATCCCGTTGGGGCCTTCGTCTCCGTCCGTAGCTAAAACCGTGAGTATTGTGGTGCCCGGGGGCTCGTTTTCAGGGACTATCACTTGGTAGCTTAGTGCTGTGAAAACAGGGTTGTGGCAGTTTTCCCCAGTAACAACCAGAGTCACACCTATCTGGTCTTGTTGGGGAGGTACCCCCCTGTCGATCGCACGCACGAGCAAACTATATCTCTGAAGAAGTCGACCGGCCAAAGGACGAACCACCGAAATCCAGCCCGTCACCTTGTCCACGGCAAACAGTTCCGAACCGTTACCCGTCATTTTAATGTATTCAATCTCGGCGTTCACACCAAAATCTGCTTCGTCTATGGCAGTGACCTGAACTATCGGCTGACCAATGCTGGCTCCTTCGGGTACCGGAGTGAGGTATTCACGTTGCAGGAAGTGTGGGGCATTGTTGTTTGCGTCAACAACGTTTACGGTGATCAGACTCTCGGAGGACATGGGTGGTTTTCCGTTGTCGGTCGCAGTCACCGTCAAAACATACTGGTTTTCTGGTGAACCTTCCAAAGCTGTGTGTTTGTAACGAAGACTACGTTTCGAAAACAGTTCCCCGCTGGCGGGATCGACAGTGAAGAGACCCGAAGGATGTTTCAGAGCGTAGGAAATAACAGAGTTGGGCCCTTGTTTATCTCGATCGGAAGCGGCAACCTGGCCGACAAAAACCACCGAGCGCTGAAGTTCTGGGAAATTAAAACTGTAATAGGAGTGTTCAAATTCTGGTGCGTTATCGTTTTGATCCTGTATCGTGATCGTTAGCGGTGTTTCTGCCCGCCAAGCACCGTCCACTGCAACAACTTTCAATAAATATTCGTCCTGCGATTCACGATCTAAAGGTCCCACGACCGTGACGTTACCACCCACCGGGTCGATCGAAAACTTTTCTCCCGGGTTTTCGGTAAAACTGTACGTGGCATTGGCGTTATCTCCTACATCCAAGTCCGAGCTGGTCACACGAATGACGAACGCTCCGGGCTCGGCGTTCTCCGTAACGTTGACGCTGAACAGTCGCGAAAATCTAGGAGGGTTGTCGTTTTTATCTAGAACGGTCACCAGCACAGTCGCGGTCCCCGTTAGCGGTTTCACCCCGCGATCTATCGCTTCCACTGCCAACCGATAGCTGGAAAGGGTTTCACGATCCAAGCGCACGGTGGTGAATATTTCCCCCGACTCGCCGTCCACTTGAAAGGATCCCTCGTGGTCATCTACAAGTCTGTAGGTGACCTGCCCATTGAGACCGGCATCTGCATCAGAAGCACGCACCGTTACAATCTTCTGCGGAGGAGACTCCTCCTCTAGTATGGTTGCATTGTAGAGTACTTGTTCAGGCACAGGAGCATTGTCGTTTGCATCCGTCACGTTGATGATTATCTGCAGGACGCTTCTGAGAGGGGGATCGTCCGAGTCCCTCGCCTCCACCCAGACGACGTACTGGGGGGCAGTCTCGTAGTCCAAGCCCCCGCCAGCAACCAACACCTGACCGGATGTGGCGTCCATGCGGAGAGCATCACCTACGTTTCCCCCCGCGATAGCGTATCGTACCACCCCCACTGGACCGGCCTTGGGTGAAGTGGCACTCAGAGTAGTTATTACGCGGCCACCACCGACGTCTTCTGCCAATGCAAAGCTGGGATCTAGAACAAAACAAAACACTTCTTCAAGTTTGTGCACACACACAAAATAAATCTCGCAATTCATTTTTATTGTTTTTTTATAGTAAAACCTATATGTTTTCTTTTTGCTATTCTTGCCATTTAACAATTTTCATTATTATTATTCGTTTGCATAGTTCTATTCATTGTCCTCCTCGTAAAGCAGTTTAATAACCGAACAGGATACACATTAAATAAATAAATAAGTAAATAAATAAATACAAAAATAAATATATAAATAAATAAATAAATAAATAAATAAATAAATAAATAAATAAATAAATAAATAAATAAATAAATAAATAAATAAATAAATAAATAAATAAATAAATAAATAAATAAATAAATAAATAAATAAATAAATAAATAAATAAATAAATAAATAAATAAATAAATAAATAAATAAATAAATAAATAAATAAATAAATAAATAAATAAATAAATAAATAAATAAATAAATAAATAAATAAATAAATAGCCTAAATAAATAAATAACTGATGCGGATACCTTTGAGTGGTGCTATCGTCGGGAATAGGTGAGCAGGCCCAAGATGCACGACGAGCTCTGCGGTGGCAGTTCGGGGGACTCCCCCTCCGTCCTTGGCCAAGATGTTGAGACGGTACTCTCGGTCGGCACCTCGCGTGTTCAGTTTGTCTCGTGCCTTGACCACTCCGGTAGACGGTTCAACGGAGAAGAGACCGGCATCTGGACCATCCAAGGAGAACGCCACTCGACTGTTGGCTCCAGTGTCTGCATCAACGGCCTTCGCGCCAAACACGAATTGGCCTGGAAAGAGAGGAATTAATTTAACATTAAAGTTATCATACAAGAAGATCCAGCCATACTTGCAAAAACAAAGCTAAATGATATTCAAAAGTAATTTCTTAAATGTGGCTCACACATAATGGTAAAGTACTAGTTAATAGTTTTACTACAAATTACCATTTTCTTAAGGAGCTGTGAGTTACATCTGCATGACAGAATCTCTTAACTCAATTTAATAATTCTTTTGATGTACAATGTACATGTATGTAAACAGTTTAAAGGCCCACTAAACCCTCACATTTCGTTTAAAACGTTTAATTAAAAGCCTAATCTGTAATGGTTAGTGCATGTGTAAAGTTGCCTAGTGTATCCAAGCTCTTGAAATCCAAGAAAAAGTGTTTCGCCCCAGGCGTTGTGACGTCGACCAAACTACGCGCTACTCGCTGCATATGGAGCATCTTCTGTGTTTCGAGGCCCGCGCAAATATATCTCGTCGTCCAGATCCATCTAATTCACTTGAGCACAAATCAAACATACCACTGAATTCGTCTTACTTCGATCTACACGATGAATGTTTAAACAACCTTCTATCATTTATGCAACTTATTCTATAAAATGTTAAACATGAAGCAATTACCACATAATTTAGATGAAAACACAACCAATTTCAAGCAAATGTAAAGAGGAGCTTGCTTTAAAAATCAGAATTCCAACCAGCCTATCATGTTAACTGATATGTTAAGATATTATAAGCAGAAAACCAACAAGAAATTGATGAAAATTTAGCCGATTATCGTATCGTATGTATATAATAATGCGTGTTGTCTGTTCACTGCTGCAGAGTACAACTCGGTGAGCGCAGGCAAAGCTGCCGATGGCCTGTCAAGCTTTTAATAGCTTGGCTGAAATCATCAACGCATTTGTACATTGTACAAAATAAAATGTTTCAATTATAAACTTATTAGTTGTAAGTCTCAATCTATTGCTATCGATACTTTAATACAAAAAAATAAAAAAGCGCATATAAAATAACTTAGAATAACTGAACAAACTATATTTTGAATTTGAAATACCAAAATATCATACTACAGTTATTAAGAAGAAACAAAACAGCTTGAACCTGATATTATTAATATAAGTATTTCGGTTATCAAGATTTGTAATTTTAGTTTCCGGCAATTTTAAGTTACAGAATTTCAATTGATGCCAATAATAAAATAAAGTCGATATATTGATAATAATATAATGTAATGATGAAAGTGATAATGACACCACCAATAATAACAATAATAATATTGATGATGATGCAAACACGAATAATACGTAAATCACGCACACAACCAAACCATGACACACACGACTATTGTAGTTTTGACGAGTTCTTTAGGCCTATTACTACGTTTACATGCAGGTTTGAAAAAGTTTTGACTCAAGTCAAACCAAAACCGTCGATCGTTTACATGCCATCGATCTGAATACGTTCTCAAACCATTTTTTAGTTCGTACATTTCCCGGTATACAGCGCCACTTACAATGGGACATTTAGTTTGCTAATGAGCCCGCCAAGTCGAAACGTATTGGCGGCAGTGGGGTGTTTACATGGCAGTTTCCAAAACTAGTTTTCAAGTCACCCCTGCGAGCAAACAGGCGTGACTCGAACCGATCCAAACCCACTTTCGAAGTGTTTATATGCTGTTTTGAAAACTCAAAACGTTCTCAAATCGATTTCAAACCTGCATGTAAACGTAGTATATGTTATAGATTTGTATCAGTTATTATTATTATTTCCAGGCCTGACTGGTAGAAATCCCACGTAGTTTCATCAAAGATTAGACAGTGTCTAATCTTTGGTTTCATGATTCCTCGGGAAATTGGTTGAGTTTGAGAGCACTCATTGAGATACGACACACTGACTCCACTATACATATATAACGCAAGAGAAATCAATAAAACATTTTTATAGTCGATAGTAAAGACTAGTAGTTTGACTGATCTCGATCTACGCAGCTCACTGGATATATTCGCGGACGTTATATACACACGATCATTGACTAAATTTCCATCAATTTCTTGCTGGTTTTCTGCTTAATATATGTTAATATCTTAACATACAGCATGATAGGCTGATTGGAATTCTGATTTTTAAAGCTACTTTCTCATTACATAAACTTGAAATTGGTTGTGTTTCCATCTAAATTATGTGGTAATTGCTTAATGTTTAACATTTTATAGAATATGTTGCATAAATGGTACAAGGTTGTTTAAACATTCATCGTGTAGACCGAAGTAAGACAAATTCAGTGGTATTTTTTTTGATTTGTGCTCAAGTGAATTAGATGGATCTGGAAGACAAGATATATTTGCGCGGGCGTCAAAACACAGAAGATGCTCCATATGCAGCGAGTAGCGCGTAGTTTGGTCGACGTCACAATGCCTGGAGCGAAACACTTTTTCTTGGATTTCAAGAGCTTGGATACACTAGGCAACTTGACACATGCACTAACCGTTACAGATTAGGCTTTCAATTACACGTTTTAAACGAAATGTGAGGGTTTAGTTGGCCTTTAAAGGTATCTTTACTATACTATGTAGAGAACTTGCCCAGTGATGAGTGACTGAAGCCATGCACAAGTGCTTTGTAGTTATATGGTACCAGTCGCTCACACAGGAAATATTATTCTTGTATACTATGCTCGTACCTCAATAATATGAAATTGGACATTGAGGCACAAGCAAGTTCACAAGCTTTTTGACATTTACCACCCCACTAACTAGGCTAAGACATTGAACAGGCAAAATAATAGCATCAGCCAGGGAAAACTCCACTTCAATGTTTTCTATTTAATGAAAGCATATTCTGCGGTCTCCTATATTTGTTACATTAATTTACTATTAATTCAATTGATAACTTAATATGTATTTGTCTGACAACTCACACCTGTAACACAATAATGGTGAATTATTGTTTGTGACGCTAATACATAATCAATAAAATAAACGGTTGTGCTTGTTTTGCAAATTACCTGCGCTAGTAGTGTCGGGCACATGGACAATATACCGATCGCTGTCGAATACGGGCGAGTTATCGTTGACGTCAAGCACTCGAACGGTCAGGTTTACAACGGACGCTCTGGGCTCCGTAGGGCTCGAATCCTGGGCAACTAGAGTCAGGTAGTACATCCCGACCTCTTCTCGGTCGAGGGGAATAGCCGTCGTCACCACTCCGGTATCGGCGTCCACAACAAACCTCTCGACACTTTCCCCCAGGAGGCTAAACCTAAAAACAGATGTGATATGTAAGAGCATGGATCACACAAAGACATGGTACCAGTTTCTAAAATGGCATGCAAACAATTAAGAAAAACAAAAACAATTGCTTTGTGTTGGTTAATACTAAAATAAAGACAGGGTGTGGTTACCCTACTTACTTTGCAAAAATTATCATTTGGAGTATTAATGGGTTGGTTTAAGTAGGTAAAACGGCTGGGTAATTGATTGGGGTAAGAACAGGAGTCCCAAAAGCTTACCTTCAGAGGACCGTCCTGTATATATTTGTGAATTATATCTAGTAAGAGTTCCCAACGATCACCACCATACTCAAGGTAAGCTATTGCTCCTATTGCTCCCCCTAATGAACATTTGGAGTAATTCCCAGACATAGCCAACAGATGAACAAGTGAGACGATTTTTACTGTTAGGTCACAGGAGCATTCCCTAATCATGATACACACAACTTTATTACAGTTTAATGCTCTTCAAACTTGCATTATTTTTGGTTTGAGGGGGGAGGGAGGGGCAAGTGAACATGTGCTCTTAAATGTAAGCTGCCACTGATTGTAATTAAAGTAACACAACTAGACATCAATACAAACTGTATCACTTATTCTACTGTCACACACAGACGAACCGTATCTTTGCGTTCAAATCGACGTCTTTGTCGGTGCATCGCGGCTCTAGCACTACGGCCCCCGGCGGAAGGTTTTCAGAGACTTCCCCATCGTACGACTGTCGCTCAAACTCTGGACTGTGGTCGTTTACGTCGTGTACGATCACACGAACTGTGCCTGAACCAGTCAGAGGGGGCGTTCCTGTAACATGAGAAGACACCATCATGTCATTGCTATCACAGTTACTCACTAGTAAAAAAAATTCAAAATTTTGGTTAAAAATATAATGCAAAACAAAGGTCAATGAAAAAACAATTCATTGACAAATTATTATACTGACATCTCAAGATATTTTAACTAATTCTTACAACAATATTATTATATGCCCCAAAATGTTAAGATAGTTATACTATTTAAGGGTATATGAACTGCTAGTTTCATTAGATAAAATATTGTTATTCCTTCGACCAGCACACCCACAAACAAACTTCTGTATGGGTGTAGTTTTTGGGGGGGGGGAGGGCGTTGGTCCCCCCTAACTTATCCCGTACATACGCCGCTGAAAGTGTTTATTTCCAATTTGATACATCAAATAGCACAAAAGAGTGGACACTGCAGCACCCCCCCTTGACTTTTTTGCCATAAAGATATCAATCAATCTGGTTCGGTAGCGCATCCGAGTTTCATTTGGTGTGGCAGAGGCTGGGGGGGGGGGGGGATCAGGATGAAATGATATTTATTTACTAGATTTATCTTATCACGGTAGGGTTTGGGGCAGGGCCTCGCCCTCATCCATCACAGGCGAATTTCCCCCCAGAAATTGTCTAGCTAGTAAGAGCCCAGAAGGTCTTCTGATAATATAGACATACTATAATGCTATAATGTACGAGTATAGAGCTTCTTGTGGCATGGCAGCGGCGGGGGGGGGGGGGGCTTTAGCCCGAGTGCCCCCCCCCTTGAGTGCTTCACTGATCAGATTATAGACGCTACCTGTTCTGGGTTTAGGCATTGTGTTGTAGGCGTGAGCTTACGTATTAGGGGGGAGGTGGGGTTGGGGGGAGGGGGGGGGGGTACGCACTGAGATAGAGTAATGCAGCCTGGGTTGTGTGAGCGGCTGTTTAGGCTCCTACAGCGGCCAAATGTTGACGTGCCTTTCAAGCTAACCTTTCCCTTGATCTGAAGGCGATGATGGGTGTAGTTGATCGACAAGCCGTGGAAATCCTAATGGAATTAAAATATCGTGATGCTCGACTAAAAGCTCTCCAACAAAGAGGTTCGTTTCCCTTTTGACTTGACCACATGTTAGAATCTCAAATGGACTATCTAAATCTGCAGTAATCCACCGAGCGCGCGCCGATACAGTACAGGCCGCTTGCATTCATACCAGTCACACGTGCCTCGGCCAGAGCTCTGTGACACTAAAGGTCTGTTCGTTGGACCTGCTTGACGTCGCTCCAAGATCACTTTAGAGATGCTTTAGAGTAGGCTCAATTAGGCCACGCCCACGCTCGAGCCGATAGAGCACCGTGCTCTTCCCGTTGTCAAACGAACGCTTCCCATACTCCTTTATTCTCTTTTTGGTGGAACATGTAAAGTCAGTTTAAGCTATAGTAAAGAAGATATTAGATTTATAACTTATCCAACGAAGATATGGTTCCGACAAATATTTTACTTACGAAATACAACTTAAACATCAGAGTTGCTGCACGAGGAAGCCGGTTTTATGAATAACGCGCGAAAAGTAATCTTGCTTCGACACCCGACAGAGCTCTGTGACACTAGTATTTGCCTCGACCATAGAGTTATTGAAGTACAGTATGGTATCTCTATGGCTTGGCTTCGACACCCGACAGAGCTCTGTGACACTAGTACTTGCCTCGACACCCGACAGAGCTATGTGACACTGACACGTCTAAATTACTGGTTTGCTGATATCGGGTTTGGGCTAATAGCTAATGTCTGTGTGGTTTTACTGACAAAGGGTGTGTTAAGCTAAGCTGCACGTCTAAATGACTGGTTTACTGACACTGCGTCTGGAGTAAACTAAATGTCTAAAGCGTGTTTACTGACACTGCATCTGGAGTAAACTAAATGTCTAAAGCGGGTTTAGTGACACAGGGTGTGTGCTAAGCTGCACGTCTAAATGACTAGTTTACTGTCACTGCGTCTGGGGTAAACTAAGTGTCTTAAGCGTGTTTACTGACACAGAGTATGTGTTAAGCTGCACGTCTAAATGACTGGTTTACTGACACTGCGTCTGGAGTAAACTAAATGTCTAAAGCGTGTTTACTGACTCAGGGTGTGTGCTAAGCTGCACGTCTAAACGACTGGTTTACTGACACTGCGTCTGGAGTAACCTAAATGTCTAAAGCGTGTTTACTGACTCAGGGTGTGTGCTAAGCTGCACGTCTAAATGACTGGTTTACTGACACTGCGTCTGGGGTAAACTAAATGTCTAAAGCGTGTTTACTGACTCAGGGTGTGTGCTAAGCTGCACGTCTAAATGACTGGTTTACTGACACTGCGTCTGGGGTAAACTAAATGTCTAAAGCGTGTTTACTGACACTGGGTGTGTGCTAAGCTGCACGTCTAAATGACTATGGTTTACTGACACTGCGTCTGGAGTAAACTAAATGCCTAAAGCGTGTTTACTGACTTAGGGTATGTGCTAAGCTGAACGTCTAAATGACTGGTTTACTGACACTGCGCGTCTGGGGTAAATTAAATGTCTAAAGCGT
>OX246746.1:33471804-33624304 GCA_945910005.1 Isoperla grammatica | reverse complement strand
TCTTTATTGTCTATAGGAAATTGCATGTGTAGTGTAGTGTGTGCATTGTACTTAATAGTAATACCCTACCATGTTTAGCTCGCATTTTAAAAGATTGTTCCGACCCAATTGAAATGCAGTAATACTAACGAGCGCAAATAGACATACCTGCAGAACGCTGGCTCCAATACTGGCGTTCTCTGCGACCGAAGCGCTGTACTGCTTAGGGTCGAACACCGGACTGTTATCGTTCTCGTCCAGCACACAGACGAGAATGGTCGACCTGGTTATCCGGGGGGGATCCCCTCTGTCTCTGGCTGTGACCTCCAGGCTGTAGTTGGCCCTGGTCTCGCGATCCAGCCTGCCCGCGACACGGAGAAGTCCGTCCACCGGCCCCAGAGAGAACATCGCATCCGGGGACGACAGAGAGTACTCGATGTAAGAGTTACGACCTTCATCCTTGTCCAGAGCCTTGACTGCCATCACAACGGTGTTGGCCGGGATGTTCTCGGGAACGGCCGTCTCGTTGGGGGAGATGAACTCGGGAGCCATGTCGTTGACATCCTTCAATACAATGCTTACCTGGGAACAAGATTAATTATTTACTTTATTAATACAAAAATAAAAAATAAATAAAAAATAAATTTATAAATATAACAAATATTGTATTATTTAATAATTATTATTTTTTCCTTTTTTTTTAGACTTGATTCACTATTTCACTATTCTGGTTTATGATCTATGTCTGTTAGATATTACAAAATATAACCAATTAGGTATGAGAATGTGTATAGGTGCAATTTCATAGTACCTACTGTGAAAGTTGGTTTTGTTTCTTAAATTTAGTGTTGTCGTAAGTGGAGTTGCGTGAATGTTTGAAGGGTACGGGAAGTAGAGGAATCTACCTGTACAGTGGATGAAAGCCGTGGCTGGGGTGGGGTCGCTTGATCCGTAGCCATCACAACCAGGTTATACAGCGACTTAGTCTCTCTGTCTAAACGCTTCCGTGTGTAGATCGTTCCGTTCTGCGCGATATCGAAGTCCCCTATGTCGTCTCCAGACCCGATACTGTATGAGATGTGCCCGTTGGTTCCTGCAACAACACCAAGATTAGCGATCTGCTTGGCAACAAACTAACTAACTCCGATACGGAGACCTGTGTCGACCGACTCACCGGAATCCAGATCGGTAGCGCTGACGGTGACTACGCTGGTCCCCACAGTGACGTTCTCGAACACTTCGTCGCTGTAGCTCATCGGATCGAAAAGTGGAGCATTGTCGTTCAGATCGACTACATTGAAGTATGCGGTGAGAGTTGAAGACAAGCTGGGGCGACCGGAGTCCTGAGCTTGCACTACGAAGATGTAGTGTTGAACCTATACACACAACAGAAGACAATATAGACAATAAGTAGATATGCAAGTTTTTCGCAATGCGCGATAAAACGAAAAGTGTAACAAAACACTCTTGAGTGCTGGTTTCAACATTTCTTTACGTTATGCGTCACTGGGATTCAGATACAAATCGCGAAATAACACCATAAAATGCTTATAAAACGAATAATGAGTTTATTCGCGATATAACACCATAATTGCCACTTTCTAGCAAAATAACACCATTATTAACAGTAGTAATTCGTAATTTTGTATTCCCTTCCATTCAAATCTTCACAAGAATTACGAGATAAAAAGCGAAAATAAGCAGTCCGCATTATCACCACTTATTTCTCTACAGTCTAATCTAATCTTTGACGCCCATCACTATGTATATACATACATTTAGGGCCATTCACATAAAATAGTTTAGAAAATGTAACCTTTTTTAGTTTTATCAATGATTTTATGTAAAAACATGATTTTCGATTAAAAAACAATAAGACCACAAAACACCATGATTCTCAATTTCTCAAACGAAAAGTGAAGAAAAATAAAACCATTTTCTTGCATCTCTAACAATAAGTAATTTATATTTTAGTCAATTTGTATTATTATTCATAAAACTGATTTACAAACCACACAAATATAACCTTACATCCCACAAGAAAACAATAACAACAATGGTGCTATAAAGACAACCTAAGAATGTTGTAGTGTTTTTAGAACCACATTTTTACGACTGCAAGTATCATTGTTGTGTTGGCAGCTGATGGGTTTTGCCTAAGTGGGCATCAGTATGGAAATGGAATGAACCATGATTTATGTAGATACGCTTGTTGCTAGTGTAGTTATTTTCCCAAGATCCCTCATACACAACAAATGTAGAAAGGTAATAAAAATGATTAAAATATATACATAACTAAGTATTTTTTTCTACCTATTCAGTTATAAGAACTGATTTTCAGTGGGGGTTAATATACCACTTATTACGTGGCAAACATTGTCATGCCAATATTATATTGGTAGAATACAGTGAATTTCAGAAGTTAAGACGTTTTCAGAAGTTTCCTGCCTGAGCCAAGAATCAAACCTAGAACATTCTGTGTTGGAAGCTAAAATAAAGCACAACAGAAAGATAAAAAACAATACTAACTGATTAAAAGTTGTAAGATTTTTTAACCACAAATACAATTTAAAGAAGAGGGAAAAATGTAACGAAAATGTAAAAAATAAATACAAATGTATAGGCTACAAAGTAGGTGCAGAGTAAAAAAGAAAAAAAAGAAAGTGAAAAGTGGCAATATATATAAACAAATAACATAAAAAACAGCTATTGGTATTATTTATGTTATGCTCTTAACTTAACTTTTACTTTTCTCAAAATCATTCTAGGATAGGTTAAACTGTTTCTTTATTTGTCTGCTGAACATAAATTTAGTTATTTGACATTTACTGCAAAAGGTAAGGTTGCGGTGTCAAATAAATCGTTTTTCATATTCTACTATTACACAATTGCACGTTTGAAGTCCAGCTGTACTTGAGCTGCTATAGGAGTGTAGAATGTGCACAACAATACATCGCCCTCTGTGAATAGAATGTGTCTCTCCCCCCCCCCCCCCCCCCCCCCCCCCAACGTCACAAGGCCCACCCAGCCAGTAAGGTCAGTTCACTTCAATTTCAATAGAATGTGTATTTTACTTTAAAATACCTTACTATAGGGTCCGGTATATTGAGTTTAAACAATAAATCCCAGATGGAAGAACATTGTATTTTGAATTAATATGTCAAACTTTTGATTGCCTTGTGTGGATATTATGATCATTTTCGCTCATATCCACTAAATGTTAATTTCTGTTTCAGTCTGCGAAATAACAAAACTTTCAATTATAGTCTTCTTTCTTGTACAGAAAACAATAATTGTTTTCTGTAAAGAATTTAATTTTTAAAATTATTTTAAAAATTAAATTCTTTACAAGGTTGGTGAGTATAGTTTCCAGTAAACCAAAAATAAGGAGCCACATTTTTATTTAAACAAACGTTTATGCCAATTTATTTATAAATGCTACTAAATACCTAATTCTATTTTTTGAGAGGAAAGAAATCATGCAAAACCTTTCAATTATTCCTAATTCCATGGGTCCCACTGTAACGGAAATTAAATTAATTGACTAAATTCTACTAAAATATAGAAATATGCTATATTTTTAATTAAATAATTAATTAAATTCCCGTGACGGCTGTTATTGTTATGAACACTATATTATAGAATACATTATTAATACATAATTAGTATTAGTTTTATTTAGTAACATAATATATAAATTTACCAACTATTTAATTACAAAATCTGTGAAGAGTGTTACACAATCAAGAGTGTACAATAAAAAAATCAAGCATTAACAAAAAATAAAACAATGTTGCTGGTAATGTTGAGGTGGTCCTACCTCCTCATAGTCCAGGCGCGCTGTGAGGGTGAACACACCAGTCTGCGGGTTGAGAGAGAAGACATCATTGGCCCAGTCCGATATCACGGAGTAGGTAACCTGGCCATTGACCCCTTGGTCATCATCCAGCGCCGACACAGAGCCCACCCGAGCCCCTCGACCGGTGTTCTCGGGGATGTCGAAGGAGTAGGCGCTCTCGGAGAAGACAGGGGGGTTGTCATTGGTGTCTGTCACCTACAACAAGACAGAGGTTAGGACAGAACGCGGGATGTATCAGTGGCGTATAGGTTGGGAGTGGGGGGGGGGTTATGAGTTCCAAGCCCCCCCCCCCCCTTTGCGGCGCCTCAAGAGAAAACTACCACAAGATTATATTTATAATGTTTATTCTGTGTCTGGGTATTTCGTTTCGTTTGTAATCATTTGAACATGCTTTGAAACCTATTGTATAGTAACGTATGAAATGTACATGTGTTTACAGGTGTTCAGCCTTTGACGAATAGCCTTCCAGCGACTGGGGCTTTCGCCCACGACCCCCCCTCCCCCTGGAAAATATCTGCGGTAGCCACTGGTACGCATCACAAACGAGTGCACATGAGTGGTGCCACAGAGGTATGGTTGTTGCGAAAGTGGAATGTTACACTTTGATCAAAAATAATTTTGAATGTATCTTGAAGCAAGAAAAACCGTGGTCATAATTTTCAATTTGTTTCACTGAATGTTTCGTCCTCAAGATGTGTCGAAATACTAAGCATGCACGAATCAAAAGCCTGAAGAGTGTTTAGCTAAAAGAATAATGTAGTAAGTCATCTGATATTACGAAATATGAATGTTATAAAAATCCTTGTTCACTGCTAGTCGAACCCATTACAGTACATGGGGCCATGTGATTGATGATATCGTTGCGATTCGCGTTAACTTAACTTGCACTGGTGGTGTCGTCATGAATTATGTAATAGTGAAGTGACGCATGTGACAACTACCAACCTGAAACTAGTTACATCTCGTGCTAATGCCTCTGGTATTACAAAGACACTCAATGCGTATGTTGGCAAATTTTACGAGGGTGCATTCCAATTACGGTTGGTGCAGTCCACGCCGAGGATAATAAAAAGCAGATAGCGAGAAATCCCGCGGTGAATTATGATTAAATAAACCGCGTGGAACGAGCGTCTCTTCTGACCAGAGGCAGGAGTTTAGGGCGAAAAATTTTGCAAATTTCGTTTCAAGATTTAAAAAGGCGGTGAATATTTTGGCAAAAATCGTTTTTATAGCGGTGTTTCATGGCTACTCTGGGACAATGGAAAATACATAGGCTAAGAACAGGAACACAAATGTATCAACTTCCATGTGGTGTTACTATGAATAGATTATTTTTTTTTGGGGGGGGGGGGGGGACTTTAAGTGGAATACACAAATGGTTAGAAGTTGAAAAGTGAACCGTCAGTTTGTATTGTTTTATTTTATTCCAACGTTATTCGTGAATAATGAGTAAAATCGCTCGAATCGCGGCTAAACTTCAAAATCGCAGAAATTCGCGGGCAGATTTTTTTCATTTCCAGCACCACAAGTTCAAAAAAGGTTTCAAAGAAAGTCGCTTTTATCGTAAATACCATAAGACTCCTGTCTCTGCTTCTGAGACATCAGTATAGCAATGATTGTTTCGTAGTAAATCCGTGCCCAGGACAACGCAACTCCTTCTCAGGAGGGAAGGTAACTCAATCCTAGCATTCGGCTTGTGACTGAGGAAAACCTCGGACCTTTATTAAAGCCCTAGTTTTGGTTTGGTAAAAGTGCCCTTCAATAAATCAGTCAAAAATAAAAAAAATAAAAAAAAACGAGCGCAAATTTTTCTAAACTTTAAAAATGGTTGAACCGTTTGGGCAATAAGGTTGTTTGAAGTGTTTGTGACGTCACTAGCCGTGACGTCACAGCGGGGCAGCTCTCTCTGTAGCAAGGCCGTGCTCGCCCCGACAACCCCGCAGCCAGCGCCGTCCAACAGTTCGTGTCAAACCCCTACTCTCACTCGTCGCATCTTCACCGGGAATAATGTTCGGAATTTCGGAAATATATTTTAACATGTTTCATATAAATTACAAACATGGTTGGTTCGTGTGTTGTTTTTCAATGTACAACAGCAAAGTGCAAAGATCGCCTTAGTATTTTATTTTATTTCCAAGCATTGAAAAATATCCAGGCATATATAAAAAGCGGTGACGATTACGAGTGTGAACAGAACATATTTCCAACCTACCAAAACTGTATGTGCAGTTGGTCTGCAAGAAATATATTCGTCAACTACGTAAATACCCATTCAAAATCAAAGTAAAATGCATCTTCCGCTTGGGCGGTCCTGGTCCGTGTACACGGTACACGCCGCCGTTTGCTTCCGGGTACTCCTTTCTGACGGCGCTTGCGACACACGCGGGAATAACTACCCTCTTTTTTTATCAAATGATTCCAAGACTTCATCCAATTCACAAATAACTTTTACGCAAAGTGTCTCCCCATTTTGTTCGAAACAAGTTTGAGGTATTTCACCGTCTGCACGCATGCGTAACAGCGAAAACGTCTGCCAAACTCTGTTCAAATTGTCCCAAGTTCTAAAACTATTTTTTCGAAGATGAATGAATTATTATACACTCAAAGTCAATACTTGGCCTTCTACTTTATTGACTCAGATTTTTGATACTAAATCCGTCCATAACAATCACTGCATTGCGCCATTGCCCACATATTGTGCACCGTTCCGTGGTCCAAGCTCTGCCGTCGAATGTTTTGCACTTCGCATTCTCGATCACGTTATTTCGTAGTCTTTGGTTCGAAACAGTAGGGATGAGCACATTCCATAGTTAGTGTACAAGCTTGGACTGACTGACACTTTCTAAAAATAACGTAATAAAGAAAAAACCGTACTTGGCCCTCAGAAGGCGGGCCTCGCAGCTGCGAGGGTTGCATTGAAGGCCGCGTAGACAATTCAAACCTGCCCCGCTGTGACGTAGTTTTCGCGCCACAATCGACCTTGCTCCAAAATAAGTTTTCCCTCATAAATGAACCAGTGAACCGATTTACAAGATTTTTTCTTTATTCCTGTTTTCTATTGGGTCTTCAAACCAGGATACTGCCTTTAAGGATTGCCGGTAACGGATATCGAACCGTCTACCTCTCGAATTAAGAGTCTCGTGATATTGAATACGTATAATACCAAAATCATCTCTCAGGTCTTATTGGCAATTGCAAACCACTCCTTTATACGAATTTTAACTATTTTTTGTCATTGAACTCAGGTGTTAGGCTGCTTTCTCAAGCTGTGAGGAGCGAAGTAAAGACAAATGCGCCAACTGGCTTTACTTTTCTAAAACTCAATTTAGTTTTATCTCAGAGGGGTTTATTTGAGTATCATATTTCACGACGAGTAGCCCGCCAGACCATACGACGTACTAGCGAAAAAACTACAACGCACACTTAGCTATAATTAATTCGGCAAATGTTATATTTTATTTATGTATTGCGATTTTATTGCATAGGGCCTACAACACAAATAATTTATAAAGATGGGTGAGGCGTCAGCATCTGACAGATTATGGAAGTGAGGCGTGGGTACAAAACTTTGAGAAGCACTCATCCAACTCATCTATCTAACTCGTGATTACGACACAATAAAGACAACATTCATAACCTAAAACTGCAACTGAAAATTTCGCAGTTAAACTTTTTCCAGCAAAAGAAATATATCTTTTAACCTCATGCCATTCGCGCTAAAAAATGATCTCCCGTATGTTTATTTACACATAAAATCGACCATATGTAATGACCAAATTTAGTGATAATATGAAAGCCCCCCTCCCCCACATACACCACTACACCTAACCCATACATCATCACAAACGTACCGGTATATATATAATACAGATAACTAATAATCTTTTATTCCTACGTTCGCCGATGTCTTTTTCATTAAAAACGTGTATTTCCTAGAAATAACCCAAATTGTACATGTACAACAATTTTGGGCGGGCCCGGGCTCGCCCTATAAAACCACCCCGTGTGAACCGTCTCCGCCCGAGCACACAAATGACGTGGGTTCGAATCCTTCTCCCTCACTCTTCTCAATACAACCAACTGTTTCGATGTTCCTTGTGTGTCTAGCGTTGAACTCATTTATTGCAACCGAATATTTCTTCCAAAATGGCGGCGGTAGATCCGAGTCTCTGCTGATACCGTTGACTCCCTAAGCTAAGACCTCCTTCAACGTGCGGAGTAGGCCTACACCTTGACGGCAATACACCGTTTGAATGGTTGAATTTATGTGCTGGATAAGTGAATAATTATATCAAAGAAGTAGCGCCTATAATTTGGAAACAAGCTGTGATATGATGTTGGCTCGTTCTCTCGCGCGGCCCCTTTCGCTTCTGGGAGCTGAGGCGGTCTCTAGATCAGAATCTAACATTTTACTTTTCAGGAGATCGAGCTTGACAAATATGGAACCCATGTACCCCACTAGATGCAAGTATATAACATTATTTTCTTTAAAACACTTCTAGAGTCATGATACGCCAAATCCCTTGCTTATTAATTAGGTAGGCCTATAGGTATAAACTATAAAGGTAATGAAAACTATAAGCAGCACAAAGAGACTACTCCGTACGCATGTACAATAGTACTTACAAATCAGTGGTTTTTAATTAATAGTTATTGATAGCGAACCTCTTTCTAGTAGCTCACCATGGCCGTTCAGCCCAGACCCGTTTGGGCCTGGGGAAGAATTCGGCTCAGAGTGACTCTGTCAGCCGTAAGAGCTGGTCCCCCTCAGGAAGGAGATCTTCCCCTTTCTTCTCATTAACCCCACCTCCTTCCCCAAATCAATCAACCCCTCGACTTTAACGCTCGTTAAACAACAAATAATCTAAATCAATGTTCTGATCACAGGTATTTGATTTTGTAACAATAATTTGTAATCACGTACCTGTATCGTGACGGTAGTGTCGGTATGTTGGACCCCATCACTGGCTTGGACCTGCAGCTGATAGGAGTCCTTGGTCTCCCGGTCCAGCGAGTCTCTGAGACGCAACGCGCCACTGGTGGGGTCAAGGGTGAACCTGCCCAAGTCTCCTCCCAGTAGAGTGTATGTGATCTCCCCCAGAGTGTCGGGATCGGAGGCTCGGACCGTCGCAACGACCTGTCCCGTCCCGAGGTCTTCGGACACCGAGAACTCGAGCGGAGAGTTGTGGAACGACGGCGGGGAGTCGTTCTTGTCCTCCACGGTCACGCGCACCTGCAAACATACCGATGTTACATTCCTGGCGACCACTGGGAGCCCTCCCTGCGGGCCCCCGTCATCTCAAGCGGCTCGTCAAATAGGGATGCCGTCACCGCAGTAGGGTCATCAAGGGCCCTTCCTGCAGAGCCTGTTACCTTCTTCTGGCACACGTATGCATTTAATTTTATCTATCTGTTTTACACACATTTTCTGAAACGGGCCATCGAAGGCCAGTGAGGACAAATTGTAACAGTGGAATGTACTGTTTGGAAGTGGCGCATTCTACCAGCGCATCCAGTAGTCAGAGGAGGACGTGGCTGGACTCTCCAAAATGTCCACTGTTGGCTTAGTAATTAATTCAGTAAATTAGCTGTTACTAGCTCCTCGTTTCCAAACAGCATCAGAATTGGTTAGCGCTTGTAAAGCCTCCCTCTCCCCCGCAACATAATAGGCATTGCCACGGAAGGAACTTATTTCAAGGAGTTATCTACTGTGGAAAAGGCAGTCATGTGGACATAGGCGTGCGCAGGGGGGGGCAAGGGGGGGCAGCGGCCCCCCCATTAGGATAGGTGAGCTTCTTTTTTTTAATATAATTTGGCCCAAGGTATACCGTATACGCCTGCCGATCGTAAAAGAGGAGAAGAGGATCTATAGCACCTTCCCCATATTACATATATTCCTCAAACTGTCACTGTTGCTCCAACTGCCTTACCCGTTTGACCTGGGAAAGAATAGGTCCAGAATAGTGCCTGTCGTAATGGGTGACAAAAATGCTGACGCCTGACAATGGTTCTAATCTTACCTGAAGTCCTAGATTGGAATGACGTTGGAATCAGCCGACCGGCCTCAACATCAACTGTTGCCTTACCGCCAAGATTTTGGCTGAGGGACTGCGCAGTGACCTCTTCCTTCACTTTGTATAACAATGATATCACTAATATCCACAAATAATTGTGTGAAATTAACCCATTGAACAGACAACCTGTACTCCTCCTAATACGCTTAAAATCACGTTTAAAAATGCATGCCTTTAAAAAATCGCCTGCGGAGCTTTTTGTGGGGGGCATCCCCCCCACACCCCCCATTGGCGCCGCCGTGAAGTACTTTTATTGGGAATTTATTGTGCCCCCCCATTGATCAACCTCTGCGCACGCCTATGCATGTGGATGTGCCTAACGACAGTTTCAGTGATCTGTCAACTGCTGTAGTGCATATGCTCATGTACAGATTCTACGTATACATGTATACTGGAGGTATACGTATGAACTGTATGTGTATGTATATATGTATACGTTATGTATACATGCACTGTTGCAGGGCATATGTGAATGTGCATTTACAGGTTCTAGCGTTGCGTCAACTATTGCAAAGCATTTATTCAAGTACAGGTTCTAGTGTTTTGTCAACTATTGCAGAGCTTGTTCAAGTACAGATTCTTATGCTGTGTTACTATTGCAAAGCATAGACTATGTTCATAGACAGGTTCTAGTGCTATGTACACTACTGTACGGCATATGTTCATGTACAGGTTCTAGTGCTATGTCAACTACTGTACGGGTACGGCATATGTTCATGTACAGGTTCTAGTGCTATGTCAACTGCTGTACGGCATATGTTCATGTACAGGTTCTAGTGCTATGTCAACTACTGTACGGGTACGGCATATGTTCATGTACAGGTTCTAGTGCTATGTCAACTACTGTACGGGTACGGCATATGTTCATGTACAGGTTCTAGTGCTATGTCAACTGCTGTACGGCATATGTTCATGTACAGGTTCTAGTGCTATGTCAACTGCTGTACGGCATATGTTCATGTACAGGTTCTAGTGCTATGTCAACTGCTGTACGGCATATGTTCATGTACAGGTTCTAGTGCTATGTCAACTGCTGTACGGCATATGTTCATGTACAGGTTCTAGTGCTATGTCAACTGCTGTACGGCATATGTTCATGTACAGGTTCTAGTGCTATGTCAACTACTGTACGGGTACGGCATATGTTCATGTACAGGTTCTAGTGCTATGTCAACTGCTGTACGGCATATGTTCATGTACAGGTTCTAGTGCTATGTCAACTACTGTACGGGTACGGCATATGTTCATGTACAGGTTCTAGTGCTATGTCAACTACTGTACGGGTACGGCATATGTTCATGTACAGGTTCTAGTGCTATGTCAACTGCTGTACGGCATATGTTCATGTACAGGTTCTAGTGCTATGTCAACTGCTGTACGGCATATGTTCATGTACAGGTTCTAGTGCTATGTCAACTGCTGTACGGCATATGTTCATGTACAGGTTCTAGTGCTATGTCAACTGCTGTACGGCATATGTTCATGTACAGGTTCTAGTGCTATGTCAACTACTGTACGGGTACGGCATATGTTCATGTACAGGTTCTAGTGCTATGTCAACTACTGTACGGGTACGGCATATGTTCATGTACAGGTTCTAGTGCTATGTCAACTACTGTACGGCATATGTTCATGTACAGGTTCTAGTGCTATGTCAACTGCTGTACGGCATATGTTCATGTACAGGTTCTAGTGCTATGTCAACTACTGTACGGCATATGTTCATGTACAGGTTCTAGTGCTATGTCAACTGCTGTACGGCATATGTTCATGTACAGGTTCTAGTGCTATGTCAACTGCTGTACGGCATATGTTCATGTACAGGTTCTAGTGCTATGTCAACTGCTGTACGGCATATGTTCATGTACAGGTTCTAGTGCTATGTCAACTGCTGTACGGCATATGTTCATGTACAGGTTCTAGTGCTATGTCAACTGCTGTACGGGTACGGCATATGTTCATGTACAGGTTCTAGTGCTATGTCAACTGCTGTACGGCATATGTTCATGTACAGGTTCTAGTGCTATGTCAACTACTGTACGGGTACGGCATATGTTCATGTACAGGTTCTAGTGCTATGTCAACTGCTGTACGGCATATGTTCATGTACAGGTTCTAGTGCTATGTCAACTGCTGTACGGCATATGTTCATGTACAGGTTCTAGTGCTATGTCAACTACTGTACGGGTACGGCATATGTTCATGTACAGGTTCTAGTGCTATGTCAACTACTGTACGGGTACGGCATATGTTCATGTACAGGTTCTATTGCTATGTCAACTACTGTACGGGTACGGCATATGTTCATGTACAGGTTCTAGTGCTATGTCAACTGCTGTACGGCATATGTTCATGTACAGGTTCTAGTGCTATGTCAACTACTGTACGGGTACGGCATATGTTCATGTACAGGTTCTAGTGCTCTGTCAAGTGTTCTACTGTGGGAGTCCAACACACGTCTTCACGCAACACAAAGGAGGACGCATTTGCGCTCAAATCAAGCATGAAGTGTTACTTGACCGAGAGGATTTCTCATTTAGAATTGAGTACAATCAACTTATTGTTAAACTAGACCATCTAGCAGAAGTCAACCGCCGTCTTAGATTTGAATTACTATTATTAATTGTGGTTTTACGACGTAGTCGACAGCTAGGTAATATTATGACATCGGTCGAATTAGATCCATCATGCATAAAGGACAGCCCAGTTACGGGGTTGGTGGGGAGTTTAGGTCGCAAAGGTACCCGCTGACCCGGCTGGAATGAGAAGGAGAAAAGAGACAAATGAAAAAGTTGAAAAGTGAGCAAGATCGTGCACGATAAATGGGAAATAAGGTGATTAAAAATATGCACGAGAGACCTCTTTGCGGGCACCGGTCACCACGAGCCAACGAGGAGGAACCCACCTCGACCGACCGTTGTCGTACAAACACAGAAGCTGTGTGTGGTAACATGAGACAGTTTTGTGTTATTGTGTGGCTACACTAGCAGCTGTAATATACGACATCCCTGCTACCATGTCTTTACAATTTAGAATAATATTTTGATTGATGTAAAACTGGCAACTAGTTTAATAGTTGACGAATCGGCATGTTTACAAATGTGACACTGGTTACATCAAATGTCAAGTACGAAATTAGTTCACAAAACCACTACTGCGTCACAGCACATGCTAATTAAACTCTGTGAGTGTGGATGTTGTATTTAAGTACAGGACCATAAAGATATCCTGTATTTAAATATATCTAGGTGTAGAACGAGTATAACTATATGCGACAAAAAATCAATGCAGAAGAGTTAACTAATACGTGTTCTGTCCTACCCTTGATTTACTTATGTCCAATACCTTACACACGTGTTCGCATGCTATATTCCGTTGATCATTTTATGCGCAGAAAAATTATTCATGTATTATTTATCAGTGTTCAAAATAACAAGGCACATATTTTATAGCCAACGTCAAACATCGCCTTGTGATGGTGATGCCTATACGCTTTCAGAGTTGATAAAAAATAAATGTAATTTTCTAAACACTTATTTAAAACCATTTCGTGAACGTATATACACATAATTGCTTAACATTCTTACTAGTGTCGAGATAAAAACTATAATGTTTTACTCACGATTGTAGTAGTCGCCTAGTACGACAAACAGAGCTATCGTGACCGGTTTCAGGGTTTGTTTCATAATTATGCTCTATTTCGTTAAGTATTTAAAAAAGTTTCTGGTCTGTGTTTCCTTTACACAGCATTATGGAGGAGGGGTTGAAGTGTTTTCCCCCCAAGTAATACGGTACACAGGGGGCCTATGCATTATGGAGGAGGGGTTGAAGTGTTTCCCCCCCAAGTAATACGGTACACAGTGGGCCTATGCATTATGGAGGAGGGGTTGAAGTGTTTCCCCCCCAAGTAATACGGTACACAGTGGGCCTATGCATTCTGGTGTCAACGAAAGGAAAACCCCAAAAATCCTAAATATTCACCTTTTCCTATTAAAATTATGAACCTTTGATTTAGTGTTTAAAGCAAAAATCATGCTTGTTCGAAAAGAGACCTACTTATGCTTTTTTGTAATTTTACATAGACTACTCTACTTTAGTACATTGAATACATACCGATGATGTTGGATGTTGGTATTATATGAATTATTTAGCAAACGTGAAAAAAAGTAGTTTTGATCTAAGTTAAGTATCCTTTATCGCCATGTGATCTAAATATCATTTTCGGTGTCACGCAGTCACAAATCATTGCAGAGTGGATGGAACGTGGTTACGCTTCTGGGTCCTTTCTTTATTACCTGTAGCGAGTAAAATACAACCTACTAACTCTGACAATTATAAATAAATAACGACAATGAATCGCACAGATATACAATATAGCGCAGGCGCATAGCGTAGATAGGTTTATCAAATAAAACCATGCAAACGTTTTCTAAGCGTCTTGAGAATGGTTTAGGGTGGTTCCAAGACCTGACTATAAAACCTGTCGACCCCTGCTGGTTGGCCGGTTGGCCCAGTGTTATTTGTCCCCAAGAATGCGAGGCCCTACCGCGGCCGGTCTGTCGGAAAACATGTTCCAGATCGGGTAGGACCCGCACTAAAATGAGAATCACAACCAGCATCCAGCGTAGGTAACCTAAATGGATGACTGTTCCGAACCCCAACATTCTTGGTCTGACAGTAACCTCGCATCTCGCATCTCGTAGCAATACCTTCTGCCATGGTTTGTAAGGTGTGCCCCATTATGTTACATTAACATAAAAACCTTGCATATCATTTTCTTCTACGTTAGAATAAATTGGTGTACCTATTCTAGGATGCATATTTAAATTAGTCGCGGATTAAACTCTTTTTTCAAAAGTCAAAACTAAATAGTGAGGAGGACAAGAATAAACAAAACAAATAACGTATCTACGAAAACAACATCCAATAAAAAGTTGTATGGATGCAGTTTTTAGTTGTCTGAATTCCTAAAAGGAACCCGAGAGAGAGAGAGAGTACTCGAGAGTACACCATATTTCTTCTCGCAGCCTGCAGGCGGGACATCCTGAAACCTGACTGATGCAATGAACAAGGATTCGCAATCAGTATGATTTACAAATAATGCTCCATTAGCCTCCGGTAATGTAAACCCCCGATCCCCAAAATTCCAGGTGATTGTTTTTTAGCGTATACTTTCGACTTCAACGGACGACAAGCTATATACACTTGTAAGACTCATGACCCCTGCCTGCCCTGTTCTCCAATAGATTGCGAGTCGCGCCCCGGTAGACGTGATCCCTGGCTTGTCCTCCACTACTGAATAAAGTCGCGCACTGGCAAATCGTGATTCCTGCCCTGTCCTCCACTAGTGAAACAAATCGCGCCCCGGGTAAAACGCAATTCCTATCCGGTCCTCCAATGGTGAAACAAGTCGCGCCCTGGTAAAACGTGATCCATACCCTGTCCTCCACTAGTTAACAAGTCGCGCCCTGGTAAAACGTGATCCATATACTGTCCTTCACTAGTAAACAAGCCGCACCCTGGTAAAACGTGATCCATACCCTGTTCTCCACTAGTTAACAAGTCGCGCCCTGGTAAAACGGGATCCATGCTGTAAAAACTGTGACTATCTTTCGATCTCGTCCATAGATAAATAAGTATAGGCCTTGTAGATAAATACAATAATTATAGGGACAATTAATTAATTGTTTGCACAATAATTGGTAAAGCAGCGTCGGAGGAGGAGATTCAATGATGAAGGTGTAAACTAGGTGTGCACAACTAATACACAGTCAGTCACCCTAGCTTCTGTACACTGAGCGGTGAGCGCTGTAGGGGGAGATTCAGTCATGAAGGTGTACACTAGGTGTGCACAACTAATACACAGTCAGTCACCCTAGCTTCTGTACACTGAGCGGTGAGCGCTGTAGGGGGAGATTCAGTCATGAAGGTGTACACTAGGTGTGCACAACTAATACACAGTCAGTCACCCTAGCTTCTGTACACTGAGCGGTGAGCGCTGTAGGGGGAGATTCAGTCATGAAGGTGTACACTAGGTGTGCACAACTAATACACAGTCAGTCACCCTAGCTTCTGTACACTGAGCGGTGAGCGCTGTAGGGGGAGATTCAGTCATGAAGGTGTACACTAGGTGTGCACAACTAATACACAGTCAGTCACCCTAGCTTCTGTACACTGAGCGGTGAGCGCTGTAGGGGGAGATTCAGTCATGAAGGTGTACACTAGGTGTGCACAACTAATACACAGTCAGTCACCCTAGCCTCTGTACACTGAGCGGTGAGCGCTGTAGGGGGAGATTCAGTCATGAAGGTGTACACTAGGTGTGCACAACTAATACACAGTCAGTCACCCTAGCTTCTGTACACTGAGCGGTGAGCGCTGTAGGGGGAGATTCAGTCATGAAGGTGTACACTAGGTGTGCACAACTAATACACAGTCAGTCACCCTAGCTTCTGTACACTGAGCGGTGAGCGCTGTAGGGGGAGATTCAGTCATGAAGGTGTACACTAGGTGTGCACAACTAATACACAGTCAGTCACCCTAGCTTCTGTACACTGAGCGGTGAGCGCTGTAGGGGGAGATTCAGTCATGAAGGTGTAAACTACGTGTGCACAACTAATACACAGTCAGTCACCCTATAGCGTCTGTACACTGAGCGGTGAGCGCTGTAGGGGGAGATTCAGTCATGAAGGTGTACACTAGGTGTGCACAACTAATACACAGTCAGTCACCCTAGCTTCTGTACACTGAGCGGTGAGCGCTGTAGGGGGAGATTCAGTCATGAAGGTGTACACTAGGTGTGCACAACTAATACACAGTCAGTCACCCTAGCTTCTGTACACTGAGCGGTGAGCGCTGTAGGGGGAGATTCAGTCATGAAGGTGTACACTAGGTGTGCACAACTAATACACAGTCAGTCACCCTAGCTTCTGTACACTGAGCGGTGAGCGCTGTAGGGGGAGATTCAGTCATGAAGGTGTACACTAGGTGTGCACAACTAATACACAGTCAGTCACCCTAGCTTCTGTACACTGAGCGGTGAGCGCTGTAGGGGGAGATTCAGTCATGAAGGTGTACACTAGGTGTGCACAACTAATACACAGTCAGTCACCCTAGCTTCTGTACACTGAGCGGTGAGCGCTGTAGGGGGAGATTCAGTCATGAAGGTGTACACTAGGTGTGCACAACTAATACACAGTCAGTCACCCTAGCTTCTGTACACTGAGCGGTGAGCGCTGTAGGGGGAGATTCAGTCATGAAGGTGTACACTAAGTGTGCACAACTAATACACAGTCAGTCACCCTAGCCTCCATAGTGTACACTGAGCGGTGAGCGCTGTAGGGGGAGATTCAGTCATGAAAGTGTACACTAGGTGTGCACAACTAATACACAGTCAGTCACCCTAGCTTCTGTACACTGAGCGGTGAGCGCTGTAGGGGGAGATTCAGTCATGAAGGTGTACACTAGGTGTGCACAACTAATACACAGTCAGTCACCCTAGCTTCTGTACACTGAGCGGTGAGCGCTGTAGGGGGAGATTCAGTCATGAAGGTGTACACTAGGTGTGCACAACTAATACACAGTCAGTCACCCTAGCTTCTGTACACTGAGCGGTGAGCGCTGTAGGGGGAGATTCAGTCATGAAGGTGTAAACTAGGTGTGCACAACTAATACACAGTCAGTCACCCTAGCTTCTGTACACTGAGCGGTGAGCGCTGTAGGGGGAGATTCAGTCATGAAGGTGTAAACTAGGTGTGCACAACTAATACACAGTCAGTCACCCTAGCTTCTGTACACTGAGCGGTGAGCGCTGTAGGGGGAGATTCAGTCATGAAGGTGTACACTAAGTGTGCACAACTAATACACAGTCAGTCACCCTAGCCTCCATAGTGTACACTGAGCGGTGAGCGCTGTAGGGGGAGATTCAGTCATGAAAGTGTACACTAGGTGTGCACAACTAATACACAGTCAGTCACCCTAGCTTCTGTACACTGAGCGGTGAGCGCTGTAGGGGGAGATTCAGTCATGAAGGTGTACACTAGGTGTGCACAACTAATACACAGTCAGTCACCCTAGCCTCCATAGTGTACACTGAGCGGTGAGCGCTGTAGGGGGAGATTCAGTCATGAAGGTGTACACTAGGTGTGCACAACTAATACACAGTCAGTCACCCTAGCTTCTGTACACTGAGCGGTGAGCGCTGTAGGGGGAGATTCAGTCATGAAGGTGTACACTAGGTGTGCACAACTAATACACAGTCATTCACCCTAGCCTCCATAGTGTACACTGAGCGGTGAGCGCTGTAGGGGGAGATTCAGTCATGAAAGTGTACACTAGGTGTGCACAACTAATACACAGTCAGTCACCCTAGCTTCTGTACACTGAGCGGTGAGCGCTGTAGGGGGAGATTCAGTCATGAAGGTATACACTAGGTGTGCACAACTAATACACAGTCAGTCACCCTAGCTTCTGTACACTGAGCGGTGAGCGCTGTAGGGGGAGATTCAGTCATGAAGGTGTACACTAGGTGTGCACAACTAATACACAGTCAGTCACCCTAGCTTCTGTACACTGAGCGGTGAGCGCTGTAGGGGGAGATTCAGTCATGAAGGTGTACACTAGGTGTGCACAACTAATACACAGTCAGTCACCCTAGCTTCTGTACACTGAGCGGTGAGCGCTGTAGGGGGAGATTCAGTCATGAAGGTGTACACTAGGTGTGCACAACTAATACACAGTCAGTCACCCTAGCTTCTGTACACTGAGCGGTGAGCGCTGTAGGGGGAGATTCAGTCATGAAGGTGTACACTAGGTGTGCGCAACTAATACACAGTCAGTCACCCTAGCCTGCATAGTGTACACTGAGCGGTGAGCGCTGTAGGGGGAGATTCAGTCATGAAGGTGTACACTAGGTGTGCACAACTAATACACAGTCAGTCACCCTAGCTTCTGTACACTGAGCGGTGAGCGCTGTAGGGGGAGATTCAGTCATGAAGGTGTACACTAGGTGTGCACAACTAATACACAGTCAGTCACCCTAGCCTCCATAGTGTACACTGAGCGGTGAGCGCTGTAGGGGGAGATTCAGTCATGAAGGTGTACACTAGGTGTGCACAACTAATACACAGTCAGTCACCCTAGCTTCTGTACACTGAGCGGTGAGCGCTGTAGGGGGAGATTCAGTCATGAAGGTGTACACTAGGTGTGCACAACTAATACACAGTCAGTCACCCTAGCTTCTGTACACTGAGCGGTGAGCGCTGTAGGGGGAGATTCAGTCATGAAGATGTACACTAGGTGTGCGCAACTAATACACAGTCAGTCACCCTAGCCTGCATAGTGTACACTGAGCGGTGAGCGCTGTAGGGGGAGATTCAGTCATGAAGGTGTACACTAGGTGTGCACAACTAATACACAGTCAGTCACCCTAGCTTCTGTACACTGAGCGGTGAGCGCTGTAGGGGGAGATTCAGTCATGAAGGTGTACACTAGGTGTGCACAACTAATACACAGTCAGTCACCCTAGCTTCTGTACACTGAGCGGTGAGCGCTGTAGGGGGAGATTCAGTCATGAAGGTGTACACTAGGTGTGCACAACTAATACACAGTCAGTCACCCTAGCTTCTGTACACTGAGCGGTGAGCGCTGTAGGGGGAGATTCAGTCATGAAGGTGAACACTAGGTGTGCACAACTAATACACAGTCAGTCACCCTAGCTTCTGTACACTGAGCGGTGAGCGCTGTAGGGGGAGATTCAGTCATGAAGGTGTACACTAGGTGTGCACAACTAATACACAGTCAGTCACCCTAGCCTCCATAGTGTACACTGAGCGGTGAGCGCTGTAGGGGGAGATTCAGTCATGAAGGTGTACACTAGGTGTGCACAACTAATACACAGTCAGTCACCCTAGCTTCTGTACACTGAGCGGTGAGCGCTGTAGGGGGAGATTCAGTCATGAAGGTGTACACTAGGTGTGCACAACTAATACACAGTCAGTCACCCTAGCTTCTGTACACTGAGCGGTGAGCGCTGTAGGGGGAGATTCAGTCATGAAGGTGTACACTAGGTGTGCACAACTAATACACAGTCATTTACCCTAGCCTCCATAGTGTACACTGATTGGTGAGCGCTTTCGACACAGGAAGCCTTTCGCTGAAGATCAATCATCTTCGGTAATGATATTTGCCCTTTTAACTTCACGCTTCATATACTTTGGTTAATTGAGACGATGAGAGGTGACACATGAAAGTGGAAAACGCCATATGATATTCATGTCCTAGCCAAGAGTCGAGCCTGGTACGCACGTTCCGTGGCTTACATGCACACGCACACGCGCATATATACACACACACACACACACGCGTGCATACCTACCAGGGAACTTCAAGGTAAAGGTAGAATAAGACTAATGTGGTAAGGAACGACCCCCCGCTGGAGGAAGGTTTTTGTGGCTTGCCCAAGGTTTCCAACGTTGTCTTGTCTACGCGTCGCTCTAACTCATCCGTCATTTTCACATTCCTACAACGTTGCCATCGGTTCTGTCATTCGTCACCAACACCAACACCAACACCAACACCAACACCAACACCAACACCAACACCAACACCAACACCAACACCAACACCAACACCAACACCAACACCAACACCAACACCAACACCAACACCAACACCAACACCAGAACCAGCACCAACACCAACACCAACACCCCCACCCCCACCAACACCAACACCAATTTGAAAAAAAAAACACGTAACCGCGCCCTCTTGACAAGATCAAATCTTCAACCCGCCATACTTTTTTCGATGTCTGTACATTTCGAGTGAATGTGAGATATAAACAATACAGGAAAATTACGCTGTAATGCTCTAATGAATAATATGCATGCATTTATAATCACATTTTTTTAGATTTCACGATTGTACTTTTATTTTTAGAAAATCAGCTAATAAAAAAATCTATTTTTTTTAAATTGAGACAAATTCCATTCTTAAATCCGCACCCGCAAAGTAGCTGCGGGTTGCAGCTGACCCGCTGCCGCTACCTTTCCAATGGTTTTGTGTACTGTGGTCCAGTTGATGGTGATATTTGTGCTTTACGGCTCGTATTTTGACAGCGATTAGTGGATTTTAATTGAGGGGGAATAACGCCACATGGCATTCATGCCCATACTAAGATTCGAACCTGGAACCGTAGTTTACTGAACTGAACCAATTAACGCCTTTTCTACCACGGCTATACGGCAGCAATGTTGTCCAGATTGCTGTAGAATTGCTATAGAATCTCTGAAATTGTCAGCAACAGGATCAACATGGAATAATAGGAGATAGACAGTGTTTTGCTTCAAACATACACACACAAAGGGTAAAGGAGGAATTTTTGGTACGCGTATATTAGTATCTCAACATGAGTTGACATGCCATTAACCCTTGTGACTTGCCTTAATCCACTATCAGCCTGACGAAGGGGGGTGGGGGGGGGGGGGGGGGGTAGATGTTTCCGGTTGCCGAGTGCAAAAAGTTGCATAGGTATTTAAAAAAAGTTGGGAAAAGAAAAGGAAAGTACAGAGGGGACGGAGGGGAGGGGGGGGGGGGGGAATACATCTTCAAAGTACACTCATTACAATCTCCCGCTTTTCCGTATCACCATACTTCGGACATGCAGGGGTGCGTTCAAGCCTGGCTATAGTGTCGTTCAGTAAAATACTGGCTAAAGTCAGAGCAACCACAGATCCATTATCGGCTCATGGCGATTCAAATGGCAAATACAAAATAATGTGATACTACAACAAGTTTTATGCATTGATTCATGATGTGCAGATAGCCCTAATTCGATCCGAGTGCTTGAACAAGATAGAACATACATTATTGCAACTCATGTGAACTTTAAGTACCGTTCTGCTATAGTTATTACCTTACTTTGGTTCTTGAGTAACTATAACCAACAATACTTCCAGCCATTTAGCACAATTCGCGTTCAAGCCTGGCCTAACATGGTATAACAAGCTGCCAACTGAACGTACCCCAGTTCAGGCTTCTACGGCTGCAATTCATTTCTTTCACGGTCGGGCTTTGGGAACATATTGAGGAAATTGGGAGGAACTTTTCCATGACTTCGCAAACAAAATACACCACAAAACAATCACTAAGCTCAGAATCACCAAGCGTGGGGCGGCATCGTACTTCAATGCAGACATTCTAGAATATGCTATGGATGAAATTAAAATTAAGTAGACCAGAATTCCTACGCAATATAAAACACGGAACACCCGAATAATCAGAAGAGCAGTGGTTCGATGCTAGTTCATGCTGCTAGATCGAACATGGAGTCATGATCGGCAGTCAAGCAGGTGTAGGCAGCTATCACAGCAATTTGATTTAAATACCAACTTTATTTATGCCGGAGATTAAAACTCGTTGCGGGTTCACATTTGCTCGCCCTGGGTGAAATGGCCTCCGGCGGCCAGGGATATGGTCCACAACCCTTGCAAGCAGCTTGCTGCCCGTGCGCACGTGAGGGCAAATTCGAACTAGCGAGTGCAGTTTGTTGTGGTTTAGGGTCTGTGGAAAACGCGGCCTGTGAATTCGCGTCCTGCGGAAAGTGAGACACCGGTGTAGAATTCGAGGCCTGCGCAAACCAGTTTATTCAAAGTCACCGCCAACCACTTAAGGAGGGACAACACTGAAATTTTGAATAAAATCTCGTTTTTTGCACTTTTTTTTTAAATCAAATATTATGTTGTGTTCTAAACTTAAGATATAACCCACAATACTTACATTTCATTATTGATATCTGTTTTTGAAGTTTGTTTGAACTCGATTACTATGATCATTTCACAACTTACTAAACTTTGACAGTCATTTCTGGGATAACTTTTTTTACATTTTTCAGAAGGTGGGACATTTTAGTGTCTATACAATATTTGAGCAATCAAAATGAAACTTCCTGTGAATATTCTTTAATAATAAAGGAAGGTCCCATCGGATGAAATAATTATTTTGGTAGAGTAAAAATAAAAAAATCCTAAACTTTAATGTGCAATGGAAATCGAAGAATCGAAATAATTGTTATAAGTAAAAAATAATTTGTTCCTGTATTTTAAATCTGAAAAAATAATCCATCCGTGTGTACCTCAAATGGTTATTATTAAGCTTCACAAAAAAAATATATATATCAATTATGGTGGTTGGTGCTCATGTGAAAATGTCCCGGCTTATTCATTGTTGAATCAACAATACGAAATTAATAACAATGCCATTTTTTATTTTTTTTTTTCAATTTTTTTTTGTTGCTATTCATATCTCAGTCATTGATTAATGCACACACAAAAACACATCTAATTCTGATGGAAACTTTAGAAGTTAGAAATTTCAGTGTTGTCCCTCGATGAACAGCATTCAAAAGTATAGATAAACCACCCCCTAACCTGGTGCCTCAATTTCCGCAAAAGGATGTCACGGGATTACGCAGGTTAGAGTGCCTCGATTTCGCAGTACTCGTTTTCCGAGTTCCCTTGTGGTTTTACAAGAATTGATGGAAACCCACTTTCACTTGAATGGGAAGGGTCCGTGGAGTTTGAAAGAGAGCAGCCGGCAAAGCTAGGGAACTACTGTTTACACTTTACAACAAGGTTTACAGTACAGTCACAGCATGATGCTACTGACAAGGCATCGACGGTCACACACAAAAATTATCATCATTACTAAAATATAGACTCGAGACATCAACAGAATATCAAGACCAAGGGGCGTTGGAGTGGAGGGGTGCGCGACCCACTAGACTACGTAGTGGTGAGGGGGTTGCGTCGTACGCCACTCACGTGGGGGGGGGGGGGGGGGGGGTGCATTTACATACTTCATGACAAAGTAACCGGCGTGGGTCGGAAATATGTTATCCGTCGCAACCGAAAGGTTGAACTCACCCCGCGCACCCTCTCTTGGTTTTCTGTAAATGTTGTCTGTAAATGTGAGATGTAAAAAATATAGGGAAATCACGCTGTAATCTATACATGCCAATCACTTCATAGTATTTTTATATTTCATAACTACACTTTTATTTGCAGAGAACCCGTGAATAATAAATACTGACACATTTTGAAAAAAAAAACGTGCCAAATTCCTATTTTGAATAACCCGCGCCCGCAGTGCGCTAATGTGCGCAACCCGCACCCGACCCGCAACCGCAACCCGCAAATGTGATGCGGATATGCTGGTCTCTCTAAAAAAAAAAAAGCGTTGGGGTTGTCGTGGGTTGCTTTGCCGGCCCTGAGCGAACTGACGGCGACAAAAAGTCTGAAACCCTTAGTGCATCAGTCATTCGAAACCCTTGAAATTGACATCTATCTCGGATTACCATCTCCGCCCACCTGACAATTAAGAAGGTATGTCGAAATCTTCCTGGGTAAAATATTAGCTGTCAGAAATTTATCTTATCAAAATGATTCCTAGTCTAAATAAAAAAGAAAGGCGGCGGTTTAGCCTACGAGGTACGAGCGTCCGCTGTCTACGATCATGAATTATGTACTGGCTCCCCTTATGATTGGATGATTTGATTATGAATCAAGTTGAAGTGCGATTATGATCAGTCAGCTGACCGCATACTTGAAATCCCAGACCAGGAATAGGAAGAAATGATAATCTGTACCATTGGGCTGGGCTCATGTGTAGGCCTACACGTGCAATGCAAGTACTGTGTTGCTGTAAGAACTGTGCTGGCAGGCAGGGCTTATACACTCTGGCATCGGGCATACATGGTTACTCGCAGCGTTGCGCTTATATTCGGAATTCGGATATTGAAACTGTGTTTGGTAGGGTACCAAATACCAACTACTCGCCCATAAGTAAATCAAGTGTCGGGCATAACATATTGTCTTTACTCTGCACTCGCCCTATTATTGTTTATGTAGCGTTTGATTTAGCGCAGTTTCAATAGTTTCAACTCACCTCCCCCTTCAGATCGCCGCATAATAATTATCAATTCCGAATTTTTGTAATAGATCTGATCTCTATTACATCTTCTAGAATCTAGAGCCTCGGTCTCTCTGCCGTGCTCTACAATGTCCTTGCTTGCTGCGCTGCCCTCCAGCTCTGGAGTCTGAGTGCTTCGATTTGCCCCCTACTCAAATCCCGAAAACAACAATAGCTGCGTTTTTTCCCGAGTTGCAGACAAAAACCGATGTGTTTCGACCGATTATTGTTAACACCTTTCTTTATAAGATAATGACAGTACGTACAAAATGCGTGCTCTCATTGTCGCCTTTGTTACCTATAAGCTAGTGGTAGTGGTATCCGAAGTGTTGGAATAATACCATTTACCATTGTCAAAGATTCGTCTTGCTTGTGGAGCAGCATCGTACACAACTTTTTAGCAGGGAGGTCTTTACGCTTCATGACGCCCCCCCCCCCCCCCCCCCTCCCCACATGCCACAAGAATGTGTAATCATTGCTCACTTGCTTGTGGCGTAGGGGTTTCCTTGTAATGCTTATCGAAAATCTCAATACAATTAGATTAGGAAATAAGTTCTCGACTTGTTTTTACCAGTTTACGCTGCGGAATCACCACTCACTAGATCAAGCAAGATCTTTTGAAGATCGTCCCGTTTTTAAATGCCCTCATAATCCTTTCTTGCAGAATGGCATGCAAAGTGTCCGAAAGTATTAACGACAAACGGTAGTATCGCTTCACAATATTGAACTGCTCGCATTGTGGTTCGTAAGAACTAAAAACAGAAATTAACAAATAACAACTATTTTAATCATTACGGTTTTTTAAACCTAATTTAATTTGAAGTTAATTACAAATTACCCGTCAACGATAAAATATTTGAAACATTTAGAATCTAGTTTAGTTTTTTCGAAACCACAATTCGCACAGTAATCACTTTTTTAATTTTATAGCTGTTATTCTATTCACATTTTTAGTTGGAAAATAAGAGCATATTTTCTGTTCGAGAGCTAAATTCACACTTTATCCGCGAAATCAGATTCGGTCACATATGGATCTTGGCTACTGTTGTTCCTTGCAGAGCGTTTTGGTGATTGTACAGTGCTTTAAAACTGATTATACAAAGATTCACTTTCTAACATTTAACCTATTTTAGTTTGTTCTTGAAGTAAATATGGTATAAAGTATGAACGGGAGGAGTGACTACAATAACAGATGGGAAAAGCCTGGGAGAGCTAACCCGAAGGTGGGGACGTATAAAGCTCTTGTCATGCCTGCTGCCTGCTGCATCCCATCCCATCACCCAATCAGGCATAGCAAAAGATAGCAATCATATAAAGCATTGATGGGCGATGAAACAATATATTTGAATTTTGTTGACATATTTCGTCATTTGTCAGGCCAATTAAAGTAAATCTATTCAAGCAATAGCAAGTTATTTTGTGTATTATAAATCTGAATATTATTCATTAGGTACTCAGTACTGAAATAACATGGCAGAGCCAGCGCATAGTTGGCCGCGGTCGATTAGGCTTTCCTCTGTTCTTGCGAATCCTAGCTTAGACATGGACGGATGTCACGTGGTGATTTTTAGCACCAAATTCCCGGAAACATCGTTTCGATTAGCATCGTTGTCAAAATATGAGACTTTCAGCTCAAATAACATCATCAAAATAAAAGAGTTACTATATATAGAGAAGTAATTCATTTTCAGTGCTAGTTATCAAAGCGCTTGAGTGCCCAATAGATATTATATAAACGCATGCATGAGCGGCATATCGCTCAACATGGGGTCAGACAAGAATCCATCGTTTGAGGTAAACTCGGCTGGGGCTGATATCTTGTCATTGTGCCTCGTGTGGCGCTTATGCTGCGCGAGTATACGAGCCGTGCACTTCCTAGGGTAGACCTACACGGGTTCTACCACATTGCACACATGCACATTGTAAGACAAGAATCCATAGTTTGAGGTAATCTCGGCTGATATCTTGTCATTGTGCCTCGTGTGGCGCTGATGCTGCGCGAGTATACGAGCCGTGCACTTCCTAGGGTAGACCTACACGGGTTCTACCACATTGCACACATGCACATTGTAAGACAAGAATCCATAGTTTGAGGTAATCTCGGCTGATATCTTGTCATTGTGCCTCGTGTGGCGCTGATGCTGCGCGAGTTTACGAGCCGTGCACTTCCTAGGGTAGACCTACACGGGTTCTACCACATTGCACACATGCACATTGTAAGACAAGAATCCATAGTTTGAGGTAAACTCTGCTGATATCTTGTCATTGTGCCTCGTGTGGCGCTGATGCTGCGCGAGTATACGAGCCGTGCACTTCCTAGGGTAGACCTACACGGGTTCTACCACATTGCACACATGCACATTGTAAGACAAGAATCCATAGTTTGAGGTAAACTCTGCTGATATCATGTCATTGTGCCTCGTGTGGCGCTGATGCTGCGCGAGTATACGAGCCGTGCACTTCCTAGGGTAGACCTACACGGGTTCTACCACATTGCACACATGCACATTGTAAGACAAGAATCCATAGTTTGAGGTAAACTCTGCTGATATCATGTCATTGTGCCTCGTGTGGCGCTGATACTGCGCGAGTATACGAGCCGTGCACTTCCTAGGGTAGACCTACACGGGTTCTACCACCGACAATCGTGACTCAAGGATTCTTTCAAGGATATTTCAGCCCTAGGGCTTTCGTTCCCAACGATCACAATACCCAAATTAACCGGTCAGGTAAAGGCGCGTTCACAGTTCACACAGAACTCAATCTAAATGGAGTTCAAGTTTAAATTCAAGTATAAACTGCACTTTCACTAACTTACACTTAAAATTAATAGCTCATCGTATTTTACTGAAGCTGTTATTTATTGTGTCGTTTCAGTATTTAGTAATGAATATCAGTCAGTTTTAGAATAAAATACAGAATATTACATTTTTTAAACGGATTGATATTCATTGGTCTGATCATTTACAAAATATAACAACAGAATTGAAAACACCAATTGTTCCCGCTTGGCAATCAATGCGTGATGTAACTACTGTGTTTACCCTGATTGAATTATTAAATACAAATATACAATCGAAAACAATGGATGGCCATGTGTTTTAAATACACCGCCTTCGGTATCTGGTTCAACTAAGTCCTCTGTATCTAGTCTTCAACTTATTACGGCAAACTTGAATGTAATGATATCAATTGTATGTATTAATAGTAGCATAGTAGTCGGATCTTGAATTAGCATACTATAAAACTTTTTTAAAACATCCATCTAATTAAAATCAGTGACCCAGGTCAAAGAAAAACCATTATTGAAGATTTGGGGCCACATGACAGTGAAAAAATAATTACTTTTTCAAATAAGTTGCAAGACTCAACCTTGCGCACGGGTGTAACGTCGTACAACAGACCTGAAGACGCGTCCATGCACACTGCACAGTCCACACACTTGAATGACTAAGCGAGATGAATAACATACAACTTGTTAATCACTCACTGTTATTATTTCGTAGTAACCATCAATCAGCACAGAGAATGTCATTCGTGCACCAATAGAATTAGAATGTCTTTGTTTGTCAAATCGCAATCCTCAGTCAAGCCTTAGTAAATTGCGTGGACCCATATACATATCCATCCCTATAGACCATCAGTTTTTTGCACTAACTTGGCTTACAAAACTGCACAATTTCAACTGTGCAGTTGTTCTACCCACACACTTGACAGTGTCTAGCTCACGCCTCATCTACTACCAGGACCACATCAACTTACAACCCTGATCCGCCATAAGGACAATGCCTGAGCTCGGGAGGTTGGAACTTGATGTGGTATACAGAGCTGATTGGACTGCTCATAACGGCTCCTCAAGTTGACTACGACGTCGATGGACGGGCTGCTGCGTTACGCTACCATCGATGTCTAGTGTATATAAATGGAAGGAGAAGAAGAAAACTAAGGTGTATGGACCTAATTTTTTTTATTTTTTTTTACAAGAACCGAGCTTTCACAGATACGTACGTATTTGAACTATGCTAATTGCGTTGGCACCCTGGAGATTGGCACAACTACCTAAGGATGAGCGAAGAATAGAGTTATATTTGATTTTAATATCAATGATTATTCCAACATTTTTAAAACTGATATCATTCAAGTCAGAAACATTTCCAAGAAACATCGCATCGTTTATCCCACACACTATCAGTTTCTTGAGCAGTTCTGACAAGTGCAAGCCAAATTGGCAAACAAACTGACAGTGTATGGGGGCTCAAAAAAAATGTAGTGATGGCTGTGAACCAAGATGAAATCGCTTTGCTATGAAAATGCAGAGGCAAATTGGTCTGTCACAGGCTGGGACCCGTAAACCATCGCAATGGATTTACTCAATGGCGAATTAAAATGTAATGTAAACATCAAATTAGATTATTAGCACATGTAATGTAATTTGTTGAGATCAGTAGACAGTTTTTGTTGCTATTCTGTTAGAGTTAGACCAATACGCTTCCTTCAAATACTAGATCAAGCCACCGAACTCAGTGCAATTAAACGATAGACAAAAATGAAATGTAAAACATTTCTGCCCCCACACATTGGATAGTACGACGTGGTAGAAGTCAACAGCCCCCGCCAGAAAGTTTTAAACATAATCGAGACGCGTAGTCAGCGCCAGCCGGGCCACGGAACGGCCAGGATCCATTCCAGATAATGAGATGCAAAATATATACCATACTTGCCAACTTCGTATGAAATCTCTCTGTTGAGAACTTTCAGCTGAAGGCTATAGAAGCGTACACGAAGCCATGTTGGGAAGAGGCAGAATCGAGGGGGGGGGGATTAACTTCGCATGCCATGAGGGGAGTAGGACCGGGGTGGGTGAGAGGCCAGTACACTTTGCATGCCATGAGGGGAGTAGGACCGGGGTGGGTGAGAGGCCAGTACACTTCGCATGCCATGAGGGGAGTAGGACCGGGGTGGGTGAGAGGCCAGTACACTTCGCATGCCAAGAGGGGAGTAGGACCGGGGTGGGTGAGAGGCCAGTACACTTCGCATGCCAAGAGGGGAGTAGGACCGGGGTGGGTGAGAGGCCAGTACACTTCGCATGCCATGAGGGGAGTAGGACCGGGGTGGGTGAGAGGCCAGTACACTTCGCATGCCATGAGGGGAGTAGGACCGGGGTGGGTGAGAGGCCAGTACACTTCGCATGCCAAGAGGGGAGTAGGACCGGGGTGGGTGAGAGGCCAGTACACTTCGCATGCCATGAGGGGAGTAGGACCGGGGTGGGTGAGAGGCCAGTACACTTCGCATGCCATGAGGGGAGTAGGACCGGGGTGGGTGAGAGGCCAGTACACTTCGCATGCCATGAGGGGAGTAGGACCGGGGTGGGTGAGAGGCCAGTACACTTCGCATGCCATGAGGGGAGTAGGACCGGGGTGGGTGAGAGGCCAGTACACTTCGCATGCCATGAGGGGAGTAGGACCGGGGTGGGTGAGAGGCCAGTACACTTCGCATGCCAAGAGGGGAGTAGGACCGGGGTGGGTGAGAGGCCAGTACACTTCGCATGCCAAGAGGGGAGTAGGACCGGGGTGGGTGAGAGGCCAGTACACTTCGCATGCCATGAGGGGAGTAGGACCGGGGTGGGTGAGAGGCCAGTACACTTCGCATGCCAAGAGGGGAGTAGGACCGGGGTGGGTGAGAGGCCAGTACACTTCGCATGCCATGAGGGGAGTAGGACCGGGGTGGGTGAGAGGCCAGTACACTTCGCATGCCATGAGGGGAGTAGGACCGGGGTGGGTGAGAGGCCAGTACACTTCGCATGCCAAGAGGGGAGTAGGACCGGGGTGGGTGAGAGGCCAGTACACTTCGCATGCCATGAGGGGAGTAGGACCGGGGTGGGTGAGAGGCCAGTACACTTCGCATGCCATGAGGGGAGTAGGACCGGGGTGGGTGAGAGGCCAGTACACTTCGCATGCCATGAGGGGAGTAGGACCGGGGTGGGTGAGAGGCCAGTACACTTCGCATGCCATGAGGGGAGTAGGACCGGGGTGGGTGAGAGGCCAGTACACTTCGCATGCCATGAGGGGAGTAGGACCGGGGTGGGTGAGAGGCCAGTACACTTCGCATGCCAAGAGGGGAGTAGGACCGGGGTGGGTGAGAGGCCAGTACACTTCGCATGCCATGAGGGGAGTAGGACCGGGGTGGGTGAGAGGCCAGTACACTTCGCATGCCATGAGGGGAGTAGGACCGGGGTGGGTGAGAGGCCAGTACACTTCGCATGCCATGAGGGGAGTAGGACCGGGGTGGGTGAGAGGCCAGTACACTTCGCATGCCATGAGGGGAGTAGGACCGGGGTGGGTGAGAGGCCAGTACACTTCGCATGCCATGAGGGGAGTAGGACCGGGGTGGGTGAGAGGCCAGTACACTTCGCATGCCAAGAGGGGAGTAGGACCGGGGTGGGTGAGAGGCCAGTACACTTCGCATGCCAAGAGGGGAGTAGGACCGGGGTGGGTGAGAGGCCAGTACACTTCGCATGCCATGAGGGGAGTAGGACCGGGGTGGGTGAGAGGCCAGTACACTTCGCATGCCAAGAGGGGAGTAGGACCGGGGTGGGTGAGAGGCCAGTACACTTCGCATGCCATGAGGGGAGTAGGACCGGGGTGGGTGAGAGGCCAGTACACTTCGCATGCCATGAGGGGAGTAGGACCGGGGTGGGTGAGAGGCCAGTACACTTCGCATGCCAAGAGGGGAGTAGGACCGGGGTGGGTGAGAGGCCAGTACACTTCGCATGCCATGAGGGGAGTAGGACCGGGGTGGGTGAGAGGCCAGTACACTTCGCATGCCATGAGGGGAGTAGGACCGGGGTGGGTGAGAGGCCAGTACACTTCGCATGCCATGAGGGGAGTAGGACCGGGGTGGGTGAGAGGCCAGTACACTTCGCATGCCATGAGGGGAGTAGGACCGGGGTGGGTGAGAGGCCAGTACACTTCGCATGCCATGAGGGGAGTAGGACCGGGGTGGGTGAGAGGCCAGTACACTTCGCATGCCAAGAGGGGAGTAGGACCGGGGTGGGTGAGAGGCCAGTACACTTCGCATGCCAAGAGGGGAGTAGGACCGGGGTGGGTGAGAGGCCAGTACACTTCGCATGCCATGAGGGGAGTAGGACCGGGGTGGGTGAGAGGCCAGTACACTTCGCATGCCAAGAGGGGAGTAGGACCGGGGTGGGTGAGAGGCCAGTACACTTCGCATGCCATGAGGGGAGTAGGACCGGGGTGGGTGAGAGGCCAGTACACTTCGCATGCCATGAGGGGAGTAGGACCGGGGTGGGTGAGAGGCCAGTACACTTCGCATGCCAAGAGGGGAGTAGGACCGGGGTGGGTGAGAGGCCAGTACACTTCGCATGCCATGAGGGGAGTAGGACCGGGGTGGGTGAGAGGCCAGTACACTTCGCATGCCAAGAGGGGAGTAGGACCGGGGTGGGTGAGAGGCCAGTACACTTCGCATGCCATGAGGGGAGTAGGACCGGGGTGGGTGAGAGGCCAGTACACTTCGCATGCCAAGAGGGGAGTAGGACCGGGGTGGGTGAGAGGCCAGTACACTTCGCATGCCATGAGGGGAGTAGGACCGGGGTGGGTGAGAGGCCAGTACACTTCGCATGCCATGAGGGGAGTAGGACCGGGGTGGGTGAGAGGCCAGTACACTTCGCATGCCAAGAGGGGAGTAGGACCGGGGTGGGTGAGAGGCCAGTACACTTCGCATGCCATGAGGGGAGTAGGACCGGGGTGGGTGAGAGGCCAGTACACTTCGCATGCCATGAGGGGAGTAGGACCGGGGTGGGTGAGAGGCCAGTACACTTCGCATGCCAAGAGGGGAGTAGGACCGGGGTGGGTGAGAGGCCAGTACACTTCGCATGCCAAGAGGGGTAATAAATAATATTTGTTTGTAGGAATACCTGTTATAGGGTGCACACCAGCTATGCCTGATGTGCCCCTCTTCAGGTGACTAAACTGGTACAGAGTGTTTGGATAGTTGGGAAGGAATGTCCAAGGGTTGTTAGGACTCAATCCCAGAATTCGCCTTCGCGACTGAGGCAAAACCTCGGAAAAACCTTCAGTCAGGATTGCCGGTGACCGGAATAGAACCGGCGACCTAGCTCCCAAACGATTGAATGAGCCTCGCGTCTTACCGCTGACTGCTGAGCCACCTCTATCGGTGAGGGGTTATTCACGTGATCTAATGGAGATGCCCATGGACCCTTATATAATTATAATTAATTGAATACAATTATGCACTAAGACAATCTGAGATTCGTGTTAATTAAATACAAATCGAGCTTCATGTGTGTTTCGGAAGTACAACATAAAACAAACGCCCGATGAAGCCTACAGCTTACAAAAAGAAAATCCGGGAAACGAGCTGATATGAAATAGAAACGTTACTTATATTGTCAATATCTAAGTTTCCAGCCCAATAAGCTACATTTTGGTAAAAGTACTCCCATGAAGACCCCAGGGGAAAGTGTTTTCTGCTCCCAGGAGGAGGTTTCCAACCGAGATTTTACAGTTTTCAGTTTTCACCGAAGAATAGGAAAATGCACATAGGCCCAACAAACAATGTGTAGGGCCTATATTATATAAATGCCCTTAATATTTTGATTATGAACCAAATACATCAAAATTACGTTTTGTACACAAAAGTCTACACATATTTCAACCGTCAATAATTGTTTGTCTGATTAATTTGTAGTAATTGAAAAAACCAATACATATTTACTATTACGTGGCTTTTTCACTTCGAACTACTAAGTATGAGTAAAACGCGCTTCAAAATATAAATATAACCATGCGAAGTAAAGTGTAATGACTGCATGAGTGTATGAGTGTACTCTGTATTTCACCAACGAAACTATATATAGAATCTATGCTCAGATCATAATCTACTATGAATAAAATAGTTATAAAAATGAAAATACTTTTCAAAAGAGAAATTAGTATTTCGAAACAAATCAAGTGTGAGTGTGACATTGAATAGCATCAAATATGGTTGCAATTAGTTTTGTTTTAAAACTACGTATATTGACGCTAAATCGGACTGGTCGCTATAGGCAACCCAAGACTACCTTACACATGCTTTCGTCACATCCGGGGTATTCCTAGCCAATCAGCGAACCACCCGAGAAAAGTCAGCGCAAATAACGATCGCTGATTGGCTAGGAATACCCCGGATGTGACGGATGCATGTGTAAGGTAGTCTTGGGTTGCCTATAGCTATGTCTATGCGTCTCTAGGCATTGACCAAAAGGTTTTTATGACTATGTCCCAATTTTGACGAAAACTCAAGTACAATACCAAATTATGTTTTACTGTACTATGAGAAGCTTCACCTCAGGAAATAAATCAGTGTCAAAACTGGGAACTGAAATCAATGCCCGGATAGGCCGCGCGCTATACGGGCAAAGTCATTATCTCTCATGTTACAGCTACTGCATGGGTAAGAAATGTGAACAAAGAATCTGTTTTAACAATTTTCCTTCAATCTAGCCAGGAACTCGAAAAAGTAAACGAAATTACACCGCAAGCAAGAAATAAGTTAAAGAGAAAAACATACCATCTGTCTAAGAGTTTTGATAAATGAGCCTTCCAAAACATCCGAATTAGCGGTATAAACAAAAACGTCCAATAATTTATAATAATACGGAGCGAAATAACAATAATGAGAGCTGGGCTCGTATAAGTGCTTTGTCATCGTGTTCAGCTTTAGCCGCCTTGGGTTGGCACCCTTGCTTGGCACAAAGTAACGTGTCTAGTTGGCAGTACTCACCCTCACCCCAACACAAGCAGGCAACCAACCCCGTACAAGTTAGAACCTCACCTGTAAGCAGAAAACATACGATATAGCAGACAGCAGTTGCAGACACATGCCTCAAGTTGTGATCCCTAACCAACGTTATTATTTGTCCCATGGAATAAAATCATAGATTAGATAACACTCAATGAAATTATTATACTTTGGCAAAGGCAAGTGTAGATCATATTAGTAAGATGGGTGCATACTGCATATGTAGGCAGAAAGACAACTAAAAGTAGTAATAAGCGCACCATTTGTGATCCATATCGCGCTTCATAGTTTGAAAAGTACACAACGTGACTACGTGAGTGTAGATAGTCCTACACTTTCGCTAGCTATTTTATTCATCGAACGTTTTATGAAGACGGAAGAAAAACTCTCGCGTCAAAAACTGTAACATCAAATGTTTACCGATTCCGTAGAATTATTCCAGCGGTAGTAATGTCATTTGCTTTGACTTCATAATTTAACGTCGTCTTCAAAAGAGACACAGATGAAATGAATAGTAGGCCTATCACAGATAACAAACTATGCAAATAGTAACTAATAGTAGCAATAATAATTATCAAACAGGAAGCTAACGAGTCGTTTTGGTCACACCAAAGCTAACGAGTTTTATTGGTCACACTAGTATTACAAGCTAAGGAGTCATATTTGTCACACCAGATTACAAGCTTATGAGTCTTATTGGTCACACCAGTATTACAAGCTAACGAGTCATTTTGGTCACACCAGTATTACAAGCTAACTAGTCTTATTGGTCACACCAGTATTACAAGCTAACTAGTCTTATTGGTCACACCAGTATTACAAGCTAACGAGTCTTATTGGTCACACCAGTATTACAAGCTAACGAGTCTTATTGGTCACACCACTATTACAAGCTAACGAGTCTTATTGGTCACACCAGTATTACAAGCTAACGAGTCTTATTGGTCACACCAGTATTACAAGCTAACGAGTCTTATTGGTCACACCAGTATTACAAGCTAACGAGTCTTATTAGTCCCACCAGTATTACAAGCTAACGAGTCTTATTGGTCACACTAGTATTCGGATGTTGTCACAGCGTCTTGTGTGGTAGGTATAACAAACAAGCTCCTCCCGTATGTTAACCCGTTCTTCTATCATTTGTATCTACATTCTTCGCTTGGATGAGTTACGCACACTGTTGTTGAAGTGAGTTTGGAAGTATTTGTCTATGTTTAAAGAGATATATATTTTGATGTTTACTTAGTCAAGGAACATAAAGGTAGACTTTTTGTTTTGTTTCTATATACAAATGCGCAAATGTGTATTATTCCCAGTGAAACCAGGGCGGGTTGGATCAGCTGGTTGCTCAAAAACCTGTTAATGTGGAAAAATAATAAAGCATTCGGCCCTTCTAGAAATTTAAGTTTTTGCTACAACTATTTTCCGCTGCTTTGATGTTTTTTGTCTTTCGAGAAAAACAGTTTGTCGGAATGTTTAGGTTTGATGAGAACACTAGATCCTCTGAACATACGCCACTGGAGTGGCTCGAAGGGTATGAATGCTATGCTGTATGCTGGAGCGTCTACATTTCTAAAGATACTGGTGGGAAATGCACAGCAATACGTATAACCTTACGCGCGCTGTGAAGTCAATCAATCAGATGGTATGCGAAATGTACTACCAGCTTGAAAACATTCGCCGAACACACAATGGAAGAATATCTTGTGCCATGTTCAGATATTTCAATGGACGTTTTATAATTTCCCCCAACTTATCATTGAATCGGTCGTGATAACAGACTAAACAAGACCATTGGTCCTTACTGATCGAACTAAATGGGACACTGCTCTGCTCTTATAGAAATTTATTTTTTTCTGGGAGATATTAATTATTCTCATTTATGTTCGCTGAATATAAAACTATCAATTAACAGTACGAAGAATATTTTAAATTGAAAATAGTCTAACTAACATGTGGTGAATAGAAATGGTGATGTATGTTGTTTTGAACCCGTGTCTCGGCATGAGGTATGAACGCGCCTCGTACTACAATGTGCTCTGTGATCGCACACTTGCCCAGCTTAGCCGGGGGACGAGTAGATCACTGCATTCACACGAACAAAGAACGAAAACGTACGAAAATGGGCTTTTTTGCAAAGCTTACAAAAATTACCATGGATAACTCCCCTTTGATGTCAGCTCGGGCAACGTCGTGATCGTGAACGAAACCCACCGGGGGCACCAGGTATACAAAACTCATTTTATTTCATTGATACTGCATGGCACCGGTTTCATGACTATCACTTTGCGAAGCATTTTCAGAACAGCAAATAATGAATTGGGTTTACTCTGTTGTGGGCATAGCATGACTTAACTAACTCTCCCACCACATAATAGAGCGTTGTGGACATAGCATGACATAACTAGAACTCTCCCACCACACACTAAAGCGTTGTGGACATAGCATGACATAACTAGAACTCTCCACACCACACACTAAAGCGTTGTGGACATAGCATGACATAACTAGAACTCTCACACCACACACTAAAGCGTTGTGGACATAGCATGACATAACTAACTCTCCCACCACACACTAAAGCGTTGTGGACATAGCATGACATAACTAGAACTCTCCCACCACACACTAAAGCGTTGTGGACATAGCATGACATAAGTAGAACTCTCCCACCACACACTAAAGCGTTGTGGACATAGCATGACATAACTAACTTTCCCACCACACACTAAAGCGTTGTGGACATAGCATGACATAACTAGAACTCTCCCACCACACACTAAAGCGTTGTGGACATAGCATGACATAAGTAGAACTCTCCCACCACACACTAAAGCGTTGTGGACATAGCATGACATAACTAGAACTCTCCCACCACACACTAAAGCGTTGTGGACATAGCATGACATAACTAGAACTCTCCCACCACACACTAAAGCGTTGTGGACATAGCATGACATAACTAGAACTCTCCCACCACACACTAAAGCGTTGTGGACATAGCATGACATAACTAGAACTCTCCCACCACACACTAAAGCGTTGTGGACATAGCATGACATAACTAGAACTCTCCCACCACACACTAAAGCGTTGTGGACATAGCATGACATAAGTTGAACTCTCCCACCACACACTAAAGCGTTGTGGACATAGCATGACATAAGTAGAACTCTCCCACCACACACTAAAGCGTTGTGGACATAGCATGACATAAGTAGAACTCTCCCACCACACACTAAAGCGTTGTGGACATAGCATGACATAACTAACTCTCCCACCACACACTAAAGCGTTGTGGACATAGCATGACATAAGTAGAACTCTCCCACCACACACTAAAGCGTTGTGGACATAGCATGACATAAGTAGAACTCTCCCACCACACAATAGAGCGTTGTGAATAAAGCCTGACATAAATAGAACTCTCCAAAACACAAAAAAGAGTTGTGGACGTAGCATGGCTTGACTAGAACTCTCACTCCACACAATAAAGCGTTGTGAATATAGCATGACATAACTAGAACTCTCCCACCACACACTAAAGCGTTGTGGACATAGCATGACATAACTAGAACTCTCCCACCACACACTAAAGCGTTGTGGACATAGCATGACATAACTAGAACTCTCCCACCACACACTAAAGCGTTGTGGACATAGCATGACATAACTAGAACTCTCCCACCACACACTAAAGCGTTGTGGACATAGCATGACATAAGTTGAACTCTCCCACCACACACTAAAGCGTTGTGGACATAGCATGACATAAGTAGAACTCTCCCACCACACACTAAAGCGTTGTGGACATAGCATGACATAAGTAGAACTCTCCCACCACACACTAAAGCGTTGTGGACATAGCATGACATAAGTAGAACTCTCCCACCACACAATAGAGCGTTGTGAATAAAGCCTGACATAAATAGAACTCTCCAAAACACAAAAAAGAGTTGTGGACGTAGCATGGCTTGACTAGAACTCTCACTCCACACAATAAAGCGTTGTGAATATAGCATGACATAACTAGAACTCTCCAAAAGACACAATAAAGAGTTGTGGTCGTAGCATGACATAACTAGAACTCTCCAAAACACAAAAAAGAGTTGTGAATATAGCATGGCTTGACTAGAACTCTCTACACCACACAATAAAGAGTTGTGAATATAGCATGGCATAACTAGAACTCTCACTCCACACAATAAAGCGTTGTGAATATAGCATGGCTTGATTAGAACTCTCTACACGGGCACAGCATGACATAATAGAACTCTCCACAACACACAATAGAGCGTTGTGAATATAGCATGACTCCAGTGGCGTGCAGACTATGGTTTTACGGCGCGACCTGCGCCGGTGGAAAATTTCAGGGGGTGTACCCACCCCTTGGGGTGCTTACACCCCCTAGAGCGGTATGGGTTAGTTTAAAAAATTAACAACATAGTATATCTCACACTTCAACAATCAGGACACCGCTGTTTCTCTGCCTTCATATAACATGAGGGATCTTCTTCAACTTTTAAGCTCGTATGATTTGCAAACAGCGTTTCCGAACCTTTTCACCACCTACAAGGCAGCCTGCACAATTCCGACTTCTTCTGCGTCAGCAGAGCGAACATTTTCGAAATTGATATTAATCAAGAACCGCCTCTGCACAACAATTGAGGAGAGACTCGAGGATCTAATGATCTTAGCGTGCGAGATGGACATAAACGTAGATATAACCGCAGCAGTGGATAAGTTTGCTGCTTCTTCAGAAGTATTCAAAACTCATTTAGTTTACCATTAGTTTCCGACTTTGGAAATCGGAACTAGTATCTACAGTGTCAAATATGTTCAATTTATTTATTTCCATCACTAAGAAAACCCTGTGTGAGGCGTTAAAAACGAGCTGTACTCAAAAGTTTTCAAAACTACCGCCATTGTTTTCGCCAGTTTTATTATTTACTGCCCTACCCCTTACAACATATACAAAACATTGTAACTCCTTTAGTAATTTCCTCTTTGAGCATTAAAATTCACAAAATAACTTTGATTACGTGAAAAAATTTTGCGCCTTCGGCGATAAGGCCTCCGGCGGCTGGGGCTACGCCCCAGACCCCTAACAACTCGCGCTTCGCGCTCGTCACACGCGGATGGGTCGGTGTACCCCTAAATGTTCTATGCACTCGCGCCGGTCCTGTTCGTACCTCTGCACGCCACTGTCCATGACATAAATAGAACTCTCCACACCACACAATGAAATCGATAAATCGCTGTGAACAGTGGTGTTTTGGGGTCGAACGGGCCGGAACGCTGTTCCGGTACTTATTTTCGAGTCGGAACGACGATCCCCCACATTTTCTAGTATTTGAATGGTACGAATGAATTGACAAAATATTTGTTTTATGAAATCATATTCATTTGTAGCAAATCGGGCTTATGCTCTCATTCACACTGCAGTGAACTCATACAAATTCTGCCCATTATATTTTCAAAAATCGTTCGTGTTATACATGGTGCGTTCCGTCAATTTTTTTTTAGCAATGCACCACTCACTGGTTGTGGACATAGCATGGCATTACTGAACTACTCTCTACACTACACAATGAAGTGGGTAGCATGAGATCGGTAAAACTTGCCAGTTTCCACAGCACGCAATTAAATGGCTCCAGTGTCTTGAAAAGTCTGATCCCAGGTATGAAGCAAAGGTAGAGGTTGGTCTGAAGCCCGGTCAGAACGGGGTAATCGTGACGATCCTTCTACCGCCCACCTACTTCGTTCGCGGCAGCTAAGTAGTGCAATGCTAATCCTTCTGGTGACTGGAGAAGAGTTAAATTGTTGTGAAACACGTGGACGTATGTCCCTAGTCTTGTCTCAATTCTGTTTCACATAGTTTTTCAGCGCTGCCTATTACACGGAAACACACTTGGACCCTCCACGTATATTATGTGGCCAATATAAAAAATGTATCATTAAAACTTCAAAACCATAATCATACATAAATTTGTATACTACAATTGTATACTATTCCACATTGAAATTATTGCAGGTAAGTTTTTCAAACATTGAAAGCAAAAGTGGGTAGATGATTCTAAGCTTTAAAATATTGTTTAAGTGTTGTTGTATAATCTATAATTACTTGAAGTCTGTTTGATTCCGAGTCCAAAGTTTCGGGAGCCCGTTGAATTAATGGATGGCAACGAACGTTTAGGTTGGTACACGCCTACTGTAAACCAAGGCTAGGCGCATGAACATCAACAGTAATTATCATTATTAGTTGAACACAGCTTGTAATATATGTGAGAATACCCGAGCTAAAACACGCGATACCCCTAGGTCTACTATTACTAGACACAGCGCAAACATTAACCCTAACATACACGTAAAACAACACAGAACACAATAACACACAAAGTCGATCACAGAACATGACTTAATTTACAAACTGTCACTCAACACATTAGATAACGCGCCGTTAAATACGTATCTAATTCTAATATACCAATAACACAAAACATACCGCACATAAATTATTCGTTAAGTATAATACCAGATAGTCGTTATCTACACACAACGTTATTACTTATTAGCTTCGTCAAACGACTTCACGGCAATTGCCTCTCTAAAAATAATAGGGTTTTTGTAAACTTGAACTAAACGTTTAAAACAAAACGACACCTGTTTGATTCTTACCGCATTCATTTCCTGCACATCCTACGATTTAAATTAGTTCATTCTGAGATATCTGGCATTCTTGACCAGTTGAGCATGTCCAAGTTGCTACTGTACGTTTACGTTCACGTTCACGTAACCCAACACCCGGGATAGTTAGCAATGACGTCACGTCTTATAGGCTAACCTAGTATTGATAAAATCGACGAGATACAATTACTAAATTTGTAATTTAATTATAATTACAATAATTACAACGCCGATAAGTTGGGTTGAGTGGGGACGCGTGAGTCTGGTTCAGTGGTTCAGCCATTGATCTACTATCGAAAACAAAGCACTTCAAATGAGAATTCCAAAAAGAGGCGAACGGCATTATACAAAATGATACCTACTGTGTCCATAGTGTGTTTGTTCGTATCTTTCAAACGCAATTTAAAATCAAACTTTTGGAATAATGCGTGGCTAAAGATATAATCAAAGGCTCTAGAAATGAAGCAGCATTCGTTTAATGGAACTTTGAAAAGCCGTGAATGGATGTATACCAGGCAACAAAAGTAAATCAATGGTGTGAAGGAGACTTTCCTTAAATCATCAACTCTTGTCCACGTAGGTATATCTTGTAAAACAATATAGCTGATGATTGTTGTATTGTAACTCATCTACGAATGTGAACTGTAGATTCACAGTTGGGATTGAGAATAGAAAATAAAAAACGGAAGTGCAAGAAAGTTTATGTCCTACCCTTAGTGCATAATGGCAGCTGTTCATAGAAAAGAAGCAGATTAATTTCAGGCACGTGGACGCAGAAGGTAATTATTGGCATTGCTGATAAAAGTAAATATATTATGTGCGTCAGTGTCACTCGCTACTTTTAAACCGAACATTAAAATATTGAAAAATAAACAATGTTAATACACCTAATAAGAAACCTCGTTGGTTTAATGGCTATTTTGGTGCAATATTACTCTGGCAACAATAAGCGTGAAGAGTAACAGTTACTACAGCTACAGCCTAAGCCTCACTTTATAACCAATCTTTATATTTTATTTTGTATTACGCAATAAAACCGCAACACACGAAAACATATAAAACATTCGCCAATGTAATAATTTTTATAATTCATAATTTGAAGTAAGAAACCTGTCCAGGGTCAATCTATGCCCCTCTTTTTGTTTGACTAACTAGACATTGTGGATGCTGTATGTTTTCGCTAGTGTTTCGTTAGTTCGTATGGTCTGGCGGGTTAAGGCTACTGATAATGGAATGTAATACGTAGGCAATCGTTCTGTTGATTGCAAGATAACCCTATGAGATAAAACGAAATTGAATACTTGAAAACTACGATCAGTTTTCCCCTTCAGTAGCATTTGCTTCGCTTCTCACCAGAGGCACTGTGAGGCCCTCACAGTTGAGAAACACCGGCATAAAGCGATGCACAACTGCAATGTAATCAACTAAACAACAGATAATAGCCAGTAATTGTTATTTTGTATCATATGTCCAGTGTTCAGTATTTGATTGTGAGTTTCAAAGTCGAGACACACCATGTTGAATGGTAGATGGTGTCTCCTAGCCTAGTCAACACCACTGGCCTATTAGGGTGTTGAAGAGCAGCTACGATTAGCTGCTAAAACAATGTTTTAGAATGCAGACCTAGAATTCCCACGTGGACCAGCATCACGGGCCTAAATCAGTATGGAAGGTGGGGGCAGTGGGCAGGGGGGAGTGGGGAGGGGAGCTATTATTTTCTCATGACCCCTGGCCACGGGCGTTCGGCAGAGAGCCACAGTAAATTGTATGTTTTCCAAGCTAGAATTTCTCGTGATTTCCACTTTGGTGGTACCTGGGCCAGCTAACTATGTCCTCGTTTTCAGCTACTGGACTTGTATTAAATTACAACTGCTCTTGCACTCATTGATGGTGGGTGATTTGTTTTCATCTAAAGTAAGACGTTTAGAGCGTTACGCAATTTGGCAACGTGGCCTTTGTTATGTTTGTTTAAAATAAAGCCGCAAAACGCTCTGATATTGTGCGTCGAGGGGTCGAACCCAGGCAGCCATATCACACCACACAAGACTAACTCGATCTAACCTCGAGCCAACGCATGCATTCTAGTTTCATGGCCGGGCATTTTATAATATGCAAATAGCTTATCCATAAATATCAAACCAGGATAATCTGATACATGTATCTCTTTCTTACTATGCCCCATCTCTCTCTGACTCACTGCAACTACCTATCTCGAATATAACCTCCTACTTTTTATTCGAAAATATCGTCCAGCTAAACCCTCACGGGCTTATTTCAATCTAAAACCTAACCAATAAGGGGCGGAGTTCTAAAACCGCTTGACCAATCATAGAACTGTGTGCTTTTATCGTACTGAATGATCAATATTTTAAAAAAATCAAACCCCAGAGGCGCGAAAAATGTTAATATAAAAATTATATTCAAAACCATGGCTGAATGCTTCAAAGGCAATAAATAAGAGCCCACAATTGCGCCTCTTAGCTCGATAAGGTGTTGCCTCTTCCCCCCAAATTTCTGCAGGGTTGGTCGGAGTGTGGTCTTTCAGGTTTGTCCTAATAGTGGTTTACTGTTTGGTTAATTAAGCTCTCATCTCCTTCCTGCATATATAATGGCACAGATTGGGCGTTTAGTTGAAACCTGCAGGAAGACCTTCACTTTGAGTCCCACACAAGCACGCGGCACCCCGTTACCGGCCGCCCCATCCTCTCTACCGTCCCATCCTTTACCCCTCGCTTGCTTGCACTTGTCATATGCAGGAAGACCTTCACTTTGAGTCCCACACAAGCACGCGGCACCCCGTTACCGGCCGTCCCATCCTCTCTACCGTCCCATCCTCTACCCCTCGCTTGCTTGCACTTGTCATATGCAGGATGACCTTCACTTTGAGTCCCACACAAGCACGCGGCACCCCGTTACCGGCCGTCCCATCCTCTCTACCGTCCCATCCTCTACCCCTCGCTTGCTTGAACTTGTCATATGCAGGAAGACCTTCACTTTGAGTCCCACACAAGCACGCGGCACCCCGTTACCGGCCGTCCCATCCTCTCTACCGTCCCATCCTCTACCCCTCGCTTGCTTGCACTTGTCATATGCAGGATGACCTTCACTTTGAGTCCCACACAAGCACGCGGCACCCCGTTACCGGCCGTCCCATCCTCTCTACCGTCCCATCCTCTACCCCTCGCTTGCTTGCACTTGTCATATGCAGGATGACCTTCACTTTGAGTCCCACACAAGCACGCGGCACCCCGTTACCGGCCGTCCCATCCTCTCTACCGTCCCATCCTTTACCCCTCGCTTGCTTGCACTTGTCATATGCAGGAAGACCTTCACTTTGAGTCCCACACAAGCACGCGGCACCCCGTTACCGGCCGGCCCATCCTCTCTACCGTCCCATCCTTTACCCCTCGCTTGCTTGCACTTGTCATATGCAGGATGACCTTCACTTTGAGTCCCACACAAGCACGCGGCACCCCGTTACCGGCCGTCCCATCCTCTCTACCGTCCCATCCTTTACCCCTCGCTTGCTTGCACTTGTCATATGCAGGAAGACCTTCACTTTGAGTCCCACACAAGCACGCGGCACCCCGTTACCGGCCGTCCCATCCTCTCTACCGTCCCATTCTCCCCCCCCCCCCCCCCCCCCCCTCTTGCACTTGTAATATGCGTAAGTTGAAGGAAATTCGCCTGTTACATAGTCAAAATCAATATTCTCAGCTCTAGAGATTTTTCTTCTTACTCATGTCAGTTCTTACGCATATGAAAAATACAACATACAAATTGTGTGAATATTTTCGGGTTATTTTTTTTTCATTATATATGATATAATATGGCTTTGGTATTGTTAAAATACTTACTAAAAAGTTCAAGATTATATGTAATATATTTAGTACGCATTATGAGGAAGAGGAAACACTTCCGCAAGTGCAATACACATTATAGTCGTAGTTATAACAATAGTTGAATGTTTTTAAATTCGTTGTTTACCAGATTCAAAACCATGATCTTGAAGAGTTAGTTGTGAAGGCATCAAGAAACCATGTTCATTAAGGGAGTTCGGTTCTCGTTCTTTACCCTTAACACAATCTCGTCATTATTGTATCCTTTGCTCAGGAATTTGATTACGAAGATAGCTTTTGACAAAGAACCTGAGGATACAGCAGCTGGCCATGTTAAAAAAACAACGTACAGTATATGCATTGTGCACATAGGCTATAAACGAACAGTCCACTCTATGGTAAACAATTTTTAGAAGTAAAGCATAGTTATTTTTAACCATGCACATTTACAATCTCAATTTACAGTTTATTGGTAAAATGTATCCAATTACCTAAATTGTGCGACTATCATTACTAACACTTCCCTCACCACACGTATTTATGATTATTAATTTTACAGTGTGTAAAAACACAGTATTATTCAGTATCGCTTAACTTGCATCTTCCTATTACTTATGGTATAACCTCTTAATGAATAACCTATTGCAAATTCCCAAACAAAACTTTTGTCACGCACTACAAAAATAGATCCCAATAAAAGAACCTTCGATGCTTCGAAACGTAATATTTTTTACGGTTAGAATTAATAATAATTACACGCAATTAACTATATTCAGTTTCGAACAAGTCCGCATCCCCAGCCAGATTAAACCCGACACATCAATGTTAGCAGACAACTCGGTAAAGGAGCGAACGAAGAGCGTTCGACACTGATTTATTGATATTTGATAGTCTACTAACTACTCCAGTAGGATTGTTATAAATATTTACCTACTTGTACAATGTACATGAGTGTCATATCTATGTATGGATGTTAGTAATTTGTGACAAAACTGTTAAAAATAATATATACATTTTTAAATGATGTAAATAATTTCTGACGTCGAAAATTATAGACGAAATAATGAAAGAACCAGTTAAAGAATGTGTACATGATTTTTTTCAGATTGGTCACAAATGTCACACCCCACACGTAGATATGACATCCATAAGTACAGGTAAATATTTATAGTTATCCTACTAATAGTTTAAAAGTAATTGGACAACCTACATCTGTGAAACTCCTACGTCTACCAATTCAGTTAGAGAAGAACTGATTTTCAGTGGGAGCCATAGTCAATTTATTGCGTGTTTCTTTGCTATGACGACTCTCAAGTCACCGTTCCCATATTATATACAACCAGTAATAGATCTACATTCCGAATAGGGAATAGAATCCTGGGGCTTGAGCAGGAATCTTTAACAGGGAAGGATACCTTAACGACGTCAAAACCGCACAAAATTTTCATTTTTAAATCTTCTCTAGAATGGACTTCGAAATCGAAAATCTGAATCAACAGCGCACTATGGTCTGGTAAGTCGTACACACTGAATGCTCTAATAATCAGTATGGTTATTTGATCACTAATTATCGATTAAAAATATCAAAATAACTACGCTAATGGTTACAATATTTAATTTAGTCTGTAGGGCTTACCAAAACACAGTGCGCTGTTGACTCAGATTTTCAATTTTGTGTTGCAATCTTGAGATATAATTAAAAAATGAAAATGTCTGCGATTTTTTACGTAGAGGTACCCTTCGCGCGCCGCACTTCCACTAAACTTTATCTTGTTCCCCTCCCTCAACCATTATTAAAAAGGATTTTACTGGACGAAAGAGAGATGTGTGTATGGAAAGCTTTCATCGAGAATTTTGTGTTGTTATAAATTTGATAGGAAAGCACTTTATAAATCAGATTTGTTATTTTCATCTTGTGCTCTCAAAGGTCCCCGAACAACAGGTGTCCACCCTATTCACACGCCACGCACCGAATTGTTATCGGTTGACACAATATAGTAGGTACTGGTTTTGACCAATTTTTAACGTTTATTTTTGCTCTAAATAACTTTACATAATTTATTAAATAATGTTTATTTCGTAGTTTTGTTTTTGTTGATTCCAGTCAATATCATCGGATCCACTTAGACTTCCTTTTATCAACTTTTCAATCCATTTTCACTTCCAAACTTGAATGTCACTTAAAATACAAACGTACTTCCAGTCACGCCTAAATGCGTATACATATATATATTGTAGGTAACTTGTATGGCGCTGGAATTTAAATGCCACGCAAACAAAACCATAATATTTCCTACGCACAGAATAATTGTTGTAGCCAAAGAATATCCATACTCGTGCTCGTCTACGTGTAGAAGGGCTTTGCCGCATCGGACAAGGAAGTACAAATTAATTATACTTAAAACGTAGACATACGGCCAAGTGGGCACTTAGTATCCCGCCGAGGCTGGCTTCGGAAACTTTTTATTATACATTCTCAATTTGCCGGCCGAAGATAAATGTGCTTTTCAACGTCAAAACTCGAACCAAATGATATCGATAAGGAGTACCTATGTTAGGAGCCCCCGGCTTTCTCTGCGCGCAGGTAACTTGAAACGCAGCGTGCGTAGCTTATGCCTTGCGAGGAAAACACGAACAAGTTGCCTCGCTACAGACTATAGAGTAAATATGCAAATTAGAGGCGCATTGCTTGAGGGCTGCTTGTTGTCTAGTCCAGCTAGTGGGAAAAGCATTCCACCGTTCCACGCACTCTGGGCTAGCTAGCTAGCATGGACTCTACCAGGCCCATGATATTCTACATCTTTCGGTTGAAAAAAAATCAGAACAAAAGAGAAGAGACAATATTGTTTGCAGTGGCGTACGTGCACTGGATCTTGGGATGCAGACCAGGCCTATCTGAAGGAACATGTCTGTCGCAATGGGTGGCAGAGTATGATGGCCAATCCTTACGTCATTAAATCATTCTTATTTGGCGCTTTTTGACGTGAAAATACGACCACCATCAATAGATGCCAAGTGAATGCTGACTTCTTGTTCCCTATAACGAGCTGTAATAACGATACAAATGTTATAAACTAACGAGTCTTCATGTGTTATAGTCAAGAAAATGACCGGTACCAAGATTCACGATTTGTTTAGTTGATTTCGACTTCTCTGCACCTTAGATTTTGATTGTGTTATTGATAGAGCAAAAATGATTCTTTGGTATTAAATATTTCCCATGTACAGAGCATTCCACACATCTTCAATGAGAGTGCTTCGACAAGTTTACCCCATCAATTCCAATTGTATCATAACTCCACTGTTTAAATCTACAAAAAGTAATCCGTAAAATACAACATGGGTTTGACCAAATAAGGTGGTGCACAAACAAAATCACGGCGGCCCGAACCTCTGCTGACATATCCACGCCATACTAATTGAAAGAGCTGTCAGGAAGGAAAGAGCGTTGCATTAAAAAAATGTGCTATAGATAGACAATACTTTTACTTGGAGGATCTGAATAACAGTGGCACTACAAAGCCAACGAGAAGTCACATATAAGCCTGACGTCGGACACTGGGGCCATAACACTGGTGTACGCGGACGGCTCCACACGTACAAACATTCATCCACCGCTCCACGTAATTACTCAAGTCTTACAAGAAACCAGACGTAAACACACTAGCACGTCAACTATATGACGTAAACAAGGTGACCCATCCCATTCAATTTCTTGTTCAATCATTCGGAGACAACATTTCCAATACAAGTGCAGAGTCTCGGTGGTTAGAGTGTGGACAACACGTGTGGTACAAGCCTGGCGCAGAGTCCCGATGGGTTGGAGTGTGGACAACACGTGAGGTACAAGCCTGGCGCAGAGTCTCGGTGGTTGGAGTGTAGACAACACGTGTGGTACAAGCCTGGCGCAGAGTCTCGGTGGTTGGAGTGTGGACAACACGTGTGGTACAAGCCTGGCGCAGAGTCTCGGTGGTTGGAGTGTGGACAACACGTGTGGTACAAGCCTGGCGCAGAGTCCCGGTGGTTGGAGTGTGGACAACACGTGTGGTACAAGCCTGGCGCAGAGTCTCGGTGGTTGGAGTGTGGACAACACGTGTGGTACAAGCCTGGCGCAGAGTCTCGGTGGTTGGAGTGTGGACAACACGTGTGGTACAAGCCTGGCGCAGAGTCTCGGTGGTTGGAGTGTGGACAACACGTGAGGTACAAGCCTGGCGCAGAGTCTCGGTGGTTGGAGTGTGGACAACCCGTGTGGTACAAGCCTGGCGCAGAGTCTCGGTGGTTGGAGTGTGGACAACACGTGTGGTACAAGCCTGGCGCAGAGTCCCGGTGGTTGGAGTGTGGCCAACACGTGTGGTACAAGCCTGGCGTAGTTTCCCGTGGGTTGGAGTGTGGACAACACGTGTGGTACAAGCCTGGCGCAGAGTCTCGGTGGTTGGAGTGTGGACAACACATGTGGTACAAGCCTGGCGCAGAGTCCCGGTGGTTGGAGTGTGGACAACACGTGTGGTACAAGCCTGGCGCAGAGCCTCGGTGGTTGAAGTGTGGACAACACGTGTGGTACAAGCCTGGCGCAGAGTCTCGGTGGTTGGAGTGTGGACAGCACGTGTGGTACAAGCCTGGCGCAGAGTCTCGGTGGTAAGAGTGTGGACAACACGTGTGGTACAAGCCTGGCGCAGAGTCTCGGTGGTTGAAGTGTGGACAACACGTGTGGTACAAGCCTGGTGCAGAGTCTCGGTGGTTGGAGTGTGGACAACACGTGTGGTACAAGCCTGGCGCAGAGTCTCGGTGGTTGGAGTGTGGACAACACGTGTGGTACAAGCCTGGCGCAGAGTCTCGGTGGTTGGAGTGTGGACAACACGTGTGGTACAAGCCTGGCGCAGAGTCTCGGTGGTTGGAGTGTGGACAACACGTGTGGTACAAGCCTGGCGCAGAGTCCCGGTAGTTGGAGTGTGGACAACACGTGTGGTACAAGCCTGGCGCAGAGTCCCGGTGGTTGGAGTGTGGACAACACGTGTGGTACAAGCCCGGCGTAATGTCCCGTGGGTTTAGGTTGTATCAATGGGTACCGGAGAACAACCGTGGATGAGCCTCACAATTAAATGCCCTTATAAATGTATGCGATCAACATCGCGCCAGTATGTCAAGCTAACACCGGAGTTAGCCCCTCCCGCAACCAGCTTCAGAAGAAACGTGTGGGTATGGCTAATTGGTATTCCGATTATGTTGGATATATTTGCATACAGACTACTAGGATGGGCGAAAACATGTATCTACCCCCAAACAAGAGTATAGCATGCATGTGACGGTACCCGCTGTCACTGTGTTGTCACTAGGTGCGACACACGCAGCATGTGACGGTACCCGCTGTCACTGTGTTGTCACTAGGTATGACACACGCAGCATGTGACGGTACCCGCTGTCACTGTGTTGTCACTAGGTATGACACACGCAGCATGTGACGGTACCCGCTGTCACTGTGTTGTCACTAGGTATGACACACGCAGCATGTGACGGTACCCGCTGTCACTGTGTTGTCACTAGGTATGACACACGCAGCATGTGACGGTACCCGCTGTCACTGTGTTGTCACTAGGTATGACACACGCAGCATGTGACGGTACCCGCTGTCACTGTGTTGTCACTAGGTATGACACACGCAGCATGTGACGGTACCCGCTGTCACTGTGTTGTCACTAGGTATGACACAAGCAGCATATGACGGTACCCGCTGTCACTGTGTTGTCACTAGGTATGACACACGCAGCATGTGACGGTACCCGCTGTCACTGTGTTGTCACTAGGTATGACACACGCAGCATGTGACGGTACCCGCTGTCACTGTATTGTCACTAGGTATGACACACGCAGCATGTGACGGTACCCGCTGTCACTGTGTTGTCACTAGGTATGACACACGCAGCATGTGACGGTACCCGCTGTCACTGTGTTGTCACTAGGTATGACACACGCAGCATGTGACGGTACCCGCTGTCACTGTGTTGTCACTAGGTATGACACACGCAGCATGTGACGGTACCCGCTGTCACTGTGTTGTCACTAGGTATGACACACGCAGCATGTGACGGTACCCGCTGTCACTGTGTTGTCACTAGGTATGACACACGCAGCATGTGACGGTACCCGCTGTCACTGTGTTGTCACTAGGTATGACACACGCAGCATGTCACGGTACCCGCTGTCACTGTGTTGTCACTAGGTATGACACACGCAGCATGTGACGGTACCCGCTGTCACTGTGTTGTCACTAGGTATGACACACGCAGCATGTGACGGTACCCGCTGTCACTGTGTTGTCACTAGGTATGACACACGCAGCATGTGACGGTACCCGCTGTCACTGTGTTGTCACTAGGTATGACACACGCAGCATGTGACGGTACCCGCTGTCACTGTGTTGTCACTAGGTATGACACACGCAGCATGTGACGGTACCCGCTGTCACTGTGTTGTCACTAGGCATGACACACGCAGCATGTGACGGTACCCGCTGTCACTGTGCTGTCACTAGGTGCGACACACGCAGCATGTGACGGTACCCGCTGTCACTGTGTTGTCACTAGGTATGACACACGCAGCATGTGACTGTACCCGCTGTCACTGTGTTGTCACTAGGTATGACACACGCAGCATGTGACGGTACCCACTGTCACTGTGTTGTCACTAGGTATGACACACGCAGAATGTGCCGGTACCCGCTGTCACTGTGTTGTCACTAGGTATGACACACGCAGCATGTGACGGTACCCGCTGTCACTGTGTTGTCACTAGGTATGACACACGCAGCATGTGACGGTACCCGCTGTCACTGTGTTGTCACTAGGTATGACACACGCAGCATGTGACGGTACCCGCTGTCACTGTGTTGTCACTAGGTATGACACACGCAGCATGTGACGGTACCCGCTGTCACTGTGTTGTCACTAGGTGCGACACACGCAGCATGTGACGGTACCCGCTGTCACTGTGCTGTCACTAGGTGCGACACACGCAGCATGTGACGGTACCCGCTGTCACTGTGTTGTCACTAGGTATGACACACGCAGCATGTCACGGTACCCGCTGTCACTGTGTTGTCACTAGGTATGACACACGCAGCATGTGACGGTACCCGCTGTCACTGTGTTGTCACTAGGTATGACACACGCAGCATGTGACGGTACCCGCTGTCACTGTGTTGTCACTAGGTATGACACACGCAGCATGTGACGGTACCCGCTGTCACTGTGTTGTCACCAGGTATGACACACGCAGCATGTGACGGTACCCGCTGTCACTGTGTTGTCACTAGGTATGACACACGCAGCATGTGACGGTACCCGCTGTCACTGTGTTGTCACTAGGTATGACACACGCAGCATGTGACGGTACCCGCTGTCACTGTGTTGTCACTAGGTATGACACAAGCAGCATATGACGGTACCCGCTGTCACTGTGTTGTCACTAGGTATGACACACGCAGCATGTGACGGTACCCGCTGTCACTGTGTTGTCACTAGGTGCGACACACGCAGCATGTGACGGTACCCGCTGTCACTGTGTTGTCACTAGGTATGACACACGCAGCATGTGACGGTACCCGCTGTCACTGTGTTGTCACTAGGTATGACACACGCAGCATGTGACGGTACCCGCAGTCACTGTGTTGTCACTAGGTGCGACACACGCAGCATGTGACGGTACCCGCTGTCACTGTGTTGTCACTAGGTATGACACACGCAGCATGTCACGGTACCCGCTGTCACTGTGTTGTCACTAGGTATGACACACGCAGCATGTGACGGTACCCGCTGTCACTGTGTTGTCACTAGGTATGACACACGCAGCATGTGACGGTACCCGCTGTCACTGTGTTGTCACTAGGTATACCACACGCAGCATGTGACGGTACCCGCTGTCACTGTGTTGTCACTAGGTGCGACACACGCAGCATGTGACGGTACCCGCTGTCACTGTGTGCACTAGGTATGACACACGCAGCATGTGACGGTACCCGCTGTCACTGTGTTGTCACTAGGTATGACACACGCAGCATGTGACGGTACCCCCTGTCACTGTGTTGTCACTAGGTGCGACACACGCAGCATGTGACGGTACACGCTGTCACTGTGTTGTCACTAGGTATGACACACGCAGCATGTGACGGTACCCGCTGTCACTGTGTTGTCACTAGGTGCGACACACGCAGCATGTGACGGTACCCGCTGTCACTGTGTTGTCACTAGGTATGACACACGCAGCATGTGACGGTACCCGCTGTCACTGTGTTGTCACTAGGTATGACACACGCAGCATGTGACGGTACCCGCTGTCACTGTGTTGTCACTAGGTATGACACACGCAACATGTGACGGTACCCGCTGTCAACTAATGATCACAATAATAATAATAATAATTATTATTATAATAATTAATATTATTATAATTATTATGATTATCATTATTATTATTAGTATTATTATTATTATTGTTATTATTACTATAATTATTATTATTATTATTATTATTATTATTATTATTATTATTATTATTATTATTATTATTATTATTTTTATTATTATTATTATTATAATTATTATTATTATTATTATTATTATTATTATTATTATTATTATTATTATTATTATTATTATTATTATTATTATTATTATTATTATATTACTATTAGGACAGCCGACCGCGGTGGCTCATGCGTTGAGGCCGCAGGTCCTAAGGTCAACGTGCACACGGCCATGAATGGTTGTTCTTTACGACGACAGTGCGGCAAACGGAAGAAGGACAGGGTGGAGTTTTTATTAATCAATATTCGACACACAATTGTACAAATGCGTTGTATGGTACAGGCGCATGTGTCCCTTGTAATTTGGCCGAATTCCTCTGGTGTGGAGCAATCTCTTGCCATTGTAGTGAGATGTGAGCGATCTGAATACTAGCAGCAGCACACGTAATTATCATAATGTGTATCTTGATCCAAGGAACCAAAACCGGAAAGTTATATCTAGGCGACAATAGTGGTGGCAAGTGGGCTCAATTCGGGCACATATACGATATTTACCGAGTTCAAATTACTGATGAAATAATAATCAATACTAAACTAATCTCAACAAGATACATATTGCTGAAACACGAGATAATCATGGGAGGTAATACATCCCTAGGGCTCAAGTACCTCCCTGAGTCTAATAACACGAGTTAATCATGGGAGGTAACACATCCCTAGGGCTCAAGTACCTCCCTGAGTCTTATTACACGAGTTAATCATGGGAGGTAATACATCCCTAGGGCTCAAGTACCTCCCCGAGTCTAATAACACGAGTTAATCATGAGAGGTACGTTATCCCTAGGGCTCAAGTACCTCCCTGAGTCTTATTTTAATCATGGGAGGTAATCCATCCATAGGGCTCAAGTACCTCCCTGTGTCTTATTACACGAGTTAATCATGGGAGTTAATTCATCCCTAGGGCTCAAGTACCTCCCTGAGTCTAATAACACGAGTTAATCATGGGAGGTAATACATCCCTAGGGCTCAAGTACCTCCCTGAGTCTTATTACACGAGTTAATCATGGGAGGTAATTCATCCCTAGGGCTCAAGTACCTCCCTGTGTCTTATTACACGAGTTAATCATGGGAGGTAATACATCCCTAGGGCTCAAGTACCTACCTGAGTCTTATTACACGAGTTAATCATGGGAGGTAATACATCCCTAGGACTCAAGTACCCCCCTGAGTCTAATAACACGAGTTAATCATGGGAGGTACTACGTCCCTAGGGCTCAAGTACCTCCCTGAGTCTAATAACACGAGTTAATCATGGGAGGTAATACATCCCTAGGGCTCAAGTACCTCCCTGAGTCTAATAACACGAGTTTATCATTGGAGGTTATTCATCCCTAGGGCTCAAGTACCTCCCTGAGTCTTATTACACGAGTTAATCATGGGAGGTAATACATCCCTTGGGCTCAAGTACCTCCCTGAGTCTTATTACACGAGTTTATCATTGGAGGTTATTCATCCCTAGGGCTCAAGTACCTCCCTGAGTCTTATTACACGAGTTAATCATGGGAGGTAATACATCCCTAGGGCTCAAGTACCTCCCTGAGTCTAATAACACGATGTTTATCATGGGAGGTAATTCATCCCTAGGGCTCAAGTACCTCCCTGAGTCTTATTACACGAGTTAATCATGGGAGGTAATTCATCCCTAGGGCTCAAGTACCTCCCTGTGTCTTATTACACGAGTTAATCATGGGAGGTAATACATCCCTAGGGCTCAAGTACCTACCTGAGTCTTATTACACGAGTTAATCATGGGAGGTAATACATCCCTAGGACTCAAGTACCCCCCTGAGTCTAATAACACGAGTTAATCATGGGAGGTACTACGTCCCTAGGGCTCAAGTACCTCCCTGAGTCTAATAACACGAGTTAATCATGGGAGGTAATACATCCCTAGGGCTCAAGTACCTCCCTGAGTCTAATAACACGAGTTTATCATTGGAGGTTATTCATCCCTAGGGCTCAAGTACCTCCCTGAGTCTTATTACACGAGTTAATCATGGGAGGTAATACATCCCTTGGGCTCAAGTACCTCCCTGAGTCTTATTACACGAGTTTATCATTGGAGGTTATTCATCCCTAGGGCTCAAGTACCTCCCTGAGTCTTATTACACGAGTTAATCATGGGAGGTAATACATCCCTAGGGCTCAAGTACCTCCCTGAGTCTAATAACACGATGTTTATCATGGGAGGTAATTCATCCCTAGGGCTCAAGTACCTCCCTGAGTCTTATTACACGAGTTAACCATGAGAGGTAATACATCCCTAGGGCTCAAGTACCTCCCTGAGTCTAATAACACGATGTTTATCATGGGAGGTAATTCATCCCTAGGGCTCAAGTACCTCCATGAGTCTTATAACACTAGTTAATCATGGGAGGTAATACATCCCTAGGGCTCAAGTACCTCCCTGAGTCTTATTACACGAGTTAATCATGGGAGGTAATTCATCCCTATGGCTCAAGTACCCCCCTGAGTCTAATAACACGAGTTAATCATGGGAGGTAATACATCCCTAGGGCTCAGTACCCCCCTGAGTCTAATAACACGAGTTTATCATGGGAGGTAATACATCCCTAGGGCTCAAGTACCTCCCTGAGTCTTATTACACAAGTTAATCATGGGAGGTAATTCATCCCTATGGCTCAAGTACCCCCCTGAGTCTAATAACACGAGTTAATCATGGGAGGTAATTCATCCCTAGGGCTCAAGTACCCCCCTGAGTCTAATAACACGAGTTAATCATGGGAGGTACTACGTCCCTAGGGCTCAAGTACCTCCCTGAGTCTTATTACACAAGTTAATCATGGGAGGTAATACATCCCTAGGGCTCAAATACCCCCCTCAACAATATCTTTGATATATAAATGGCTGGGAGGTACTGTATCTCTATAGTGATCGTTTACCGGGTAGGGAGTATTGGTACACGGGAGGAGGTATTCGTACACTAGGGCCTGTGTACCGGGGGGGTACCCCAGCTCTAGGGCTGTATAACCGGGGGGTATTGGTACACGGAAGGAGGTATTCGTACACTAGGGCCTGTGTACCGGGGGGGGGGGGGGTACCCCAGCTCTAGGGCTGTATTACCGGGGGGTATTGGTACACGGAAGGAGGTATTCGTACACTAGGGCCGTTGTACCGGGGGGGTACCCCAGCTCTAGGGCTCCATCACGGGTGTACTCAGTCCCTGCTACACCGGATGACGTTTCATAGTCAGCACTTGTAACCTCGGGAATACATCAGAAAGAAAACAGCCGCATTCCACAATTAATCTCACAAGTAATCTCGGATTACCTGCGCCCTCACGTCTGACGTCACGCCGGGATGTTTTGGAAGACACAACATAAAAAGGACCCTTTACAAATGGAGAGAAATTCGTATTCGCTGGTTAAATTCGTAGGAAAGAGTATTTCTTTGTCAGACAGAATCATTTTCTAGTGATTCCGTGGGTGGTGGCGAATACCACTTAAATTATAATATTAGTTTACCATACAAGCTAGCGGTCTGCACGGGCCTAAATATAGAAGCCCGGCCCGGGCCTGGTATTTCAGGCCCGGACCCGTACCGGCCCGTATTGAGTACGCTAATCAAAGCCCGGGCCCAGCCGAGGCCCGCCTCAAGTATAAATTGGCCCGTAAAAGCCCATTTAACTGTTAAAGCAGCAAGTAAATTTTTATAGTATTTGGCAAGGAATACGAACGACAGTTTGGAAACAAAAAGGAGGTTAAATGAAACGAAATTAGTAACGAAAAGAATTACAACAAAAATGTCGCTTTACTCGTCGATGGTGTTCGGAGCCTACAGGGTTGGTTTAGTTGCTTTAAATTAAAGTCCCCACTGAAAATCAGTCTTATTACTGACTGGGTAGACTCTATAAAAACGAATTTTCTTTGTTTATTTTATTTAATGTTGTGACCGGAAGTTTATACTATTTCGGGTTTGTTTCAAGTTTTGGAAATGTTGGTGAAATAACATTACTTTTCTTTCATTGCAATTACCGCATTACAAAAAAATTAAAAAGGCTCGAAAAATCTCTCCTCGTTCGGTGATATGTATGCCCCGGCCCGTACCCGTGCAGACCTCTGATACAAGCAATCAAACAAATAACCGTCAGAAGTAAATCCATTCAAGCTTCCACCACAACGAATCCAAGTAATCCGAGAATATCGCTTTAAAAATGTCGAGTTGGATGAGATTGGGATTGATTCTGGAGAATGTAAAAAATACCCAGTATGAATATTGGAACACTTGGATTACTGTTGGCTGAGTGAGATTCAGATTAGTAATCCGATTCATTCTGGAAGTACAGTTACAATGTCTACAGCGATGCTAAATGGTTTATCGATCGACTGACTTTTACCTTTGACACATCCGTGACACAGTTCAACAACTCCTATTTTGATTCACTAAAATAGCATCAGGATCAGGATCGTTGTGGATATGCCACCTCTCCCCCCTACTGTGGGCTTGTCGTCGTGGGTATCCTCGATGCTAAACCCCCCACTGTGGGCGTGAGCTTAGATACGATAAAACTCAAAACGCATATATTTTCTTTTAAACACAGAGATGATTTAGTAACACCTGGTTTGCTTTGAAAATGATAATGTATGGAAAGTGTTTCGTGCCTGCACCCTCATTTGTCACCCATACACGACCATAAAGCCAAGCCATAACTAACCGAGGTCCGAGCACACTGAATTAAATTAACCTTTAGATACACAACATAAACTACCAACGTAGTATTTCCCTCAGGATTGTTCTAGATAGCTTCAAGTTTACCCGTATTGTTCGAGATAGCTTCAAGTTTACCCGTATTGTTCTAGATAGCTTCAAGTTTACCCGTATTGTTCTAGATAGCTTCAAGTATACCCGTATTGTTCTAGATAGCTTCAAGTTTACCCGCATTGTTCTAGATAGCTTCAAGTATACCCGTATTGTTCTAGATAGCTTCAAGTATACCCGTATTGTTCTAGATAGCTTCAAGTATACCCGTATTGTTCTAGATAGCTTCAAGTTTACCCGTATTGTTCAAGATAGCTTTAAGTATACCCGTATTGTTCTAGATAGCTTCAAGTATACCCGTATTGTTCGAGATAGCTTCAAGTTTACCCGTATTATTCTAGATAGCTTCAAGTTTACCCGTATTGTTCTAGTTAGCTTCAAGTATACCCGTATTGTTCTAGATAACTTCAAGTATACCCGTATTGTTCTAGATAGCTTCAAGTATACCCGTATTATGCTAGATAGCTTCAAGTTTACCCGTATTGTTCTAGATAGCTTCAAGTATACCCGTATTGTTCTAGATAGCTTCAAGTATACCCGTATTGTTTTAGATAGCTGTAAACACACAGCATTTCCCGAGATATTGTTCTAGAGCTTATAAGTACGGAGCATTTGCAGGACTATTGTTCTATAGATCTGTACTGTAAGTATACGCAGCATTTGTGTGAGTATTGTTCAAGATAGCTGTCAGTACGTAGCATTTCCCATGGGCATTTTTCTAGAAGCTGGAAGCACACAGCATTTGCACGAGTATTGTAATCCATATGAATGGTTCTCCAACTTTTTGTATCAATTACCACCAAAAGTCAGCCAACGTATAACGTAGCACTTTGACCGCGCACGTTTTTTAACTCGATAATGAATAGTTTATTCTAAGATTCTAATCAAGCACGAAGTATTTCACATTACGTGTACACATCTGCAAGAGAATAAGTGATGATATAATAATATGTTAGTATTATTAGTAAGCGAGCTTCCTCGTTTAATTTGATATACGTGTGCCTTCTTTTTGGTCATATGGGAAGATCATTTTAGGTTCAAGAGTGCCGAGTGATTCAGCTAGTTCCGGAGAAGTCCAGTTCACGCAGTTCACGCAGATGTGTAGGCTTACTGACGAGCCAGCAGTAGGAGAACTAACAATGCTACTACTTTAAACTCAGGCGATTCCTCAGTAACTTTTCGGCCAAAACTACGAGCGCACTATTAACAAATCAAAACTATATCAGTTAGTTAGTTCGGGTACACAACGACGTGGTCATTAGTGCCCAATAAACTTTTTGCTTTAACTGGTGTTATTCTAAATAGCACTAAGTAGCTCTAAAGATTGTAAAAAGTTAAAAACTATCAATGAGACTTAAATCATCAGCTAAAATTGCTTTTAAAATTGTTAATTTAAAACGGTTCCTCTCGTCAAATATTTTTCCCACTCAACTAAATAAAATATGTGGTATGTGGAGTTGCTGTAACTGTGAAAATAACTATGATCTTGCATAGTGTAAACTACACCCGCGGGGGAATCTCATACGAATATGGATTCATTGCCTAGCCATGTTTATAGGATCTCAATTTCTGGGAATTAACGCAAAATGTGTTTAAATTTGGTCGATATTGCTGTAAATGTTCACATTTGGTTTTCCTCAAAGAATTCAGATGGACAGAAATTAGAAAAATACAGCAGTGCTCATACAGAAAGTTGTATTTTGTTGTGTTTTGATAGAAGATAAAGTTGATTGCCATTTTGATTAATCAAAATAATAAGATAGTTTGGACTACTGGTCTTATATATATATATAATATACGTGATTAGATTACTTAATACTGAGCTGCCATATTGCTATAGTATAAATTGTTTTATAGATAGCCCTCAGTAGTACGCATGTTCCCGGAAAAGTGTTAGCCCTAAGTCGCAGCATTTTCCGGGTATGTTAGTTAGCCAAAAGTCGCACCATTCCCTGGTATGTAAGTTAATCCTAAGTCACGCAGCATTTTCCAGAATAGTGTTAGTACACTAGAGACCCGTAAGTATAAGCATTAAACATTGAGTTTGTTCTAACAAACTAAGTACGAAGGCAGCATTGGCCCGGACACTGTTCTCAATCTAGATAGCCGTAAGTACGCATAAATTCCTCGAGTGCATTAGCCCCGCCCCCTCGTTGGCACCCACCAATAACAGCGTCAAGTGCTGGAGACCGGCTACTGTCGATGCAGTGGAGGTGGAGGAAGGAATTTACGTTGCTCCGTAATTATAATCATGAAATTACTCCATTCACAATTAGATAAGACGAGTTTGTTACTATTACGTGGTAATACTATTGTACTGTAAGCCTACGCGGTTCTGGAAGGATTTGTTAGCCCACCTTTATATTTACATACAAACGATAGATAACAACATAAATTTAATTTATCTTTTCACCAGAAACGAGCAGCATTTTTAATTATAGCCACTATTATACAGCCGAGAAGCACCAAGCTACAACACTACTTGGAATAGAATCCATTGACGTGTTTACTACTTTTAGAACAGTAATTATTGTTGTTTTAATTCTGCATCATTCTCGAAGAATATGTTTCGTACCGAACCGTCGGAACCTGTACCTGTTACTTTGTTTCTCAGAAATTTGAGTTACGGGTGTGTGGGTAGAAGGACCAAGGAGTGAGAAGCTGCCTTTGTATTGGGGCCTGGGTCATATGCGGTTTACCTTGCGTCCATCAAAGCATATGAAGTATACTCGTCCAGATTTACATGGAAGCAACGCCACAAGTCTCTAAACCGTGAAATAAGATAATGTATTGATATACTGATGTTTTCTACAAATAAGGTAAAGGAAGTGTATTCCAGCACAGATTAATACCTGCCTGTACATTAATTAATTACTACATATAATTGAAACTAAAAGCTAGAAACAGTCATTTTAGAAATAGTGGTGCGTTCGAAGCTCGAACTAATCAAAACCCATGCATACATCCTCGGTTGAAGAAAATAACCACAAGAAAACACGCTTAGTTCTCTGCAAAATATTAATCTGATATAATTTACCTCGTAAGATGTGCTACGGAACTGAGTGTCTCAACATCATACTTCATACACTGATTAGAAACGGGGGAAAGCCCGAGTCTTCGGTGAGTTTAATACGCCACTAAATTAACGATATTTGCCGGTCAAATAATAACAATCATTTTTTTAGTTGAGTGTTTTATCAAACTCATGGTTAGAAACGGTTGAAGACCTGTAACTTTGATAGGTGAGTTTAATAAGCCGCTCAATTAACGATATTCTCCGGTCAAACAGCTAGCGAAATAATTATAATAACAATAATCATTTTGTAAGTTGAATGTGTATCTGACTGGTTATAGGAACAGGCGAAAGCCGGTGACTTTGGTAAGTGAGTTTAAGAAACTACTCAATCAACGTTATTTTCCAGTCAAACAGCTAGCGAAATAATAACAATAATCATTTTGTTGGTTGAGCGTTCCATAAAACTCAGTGGTTACTAGTTAGTAGCCGGTCACAAAAGGTACTAACCTTTGAGTAGGAAGTGAGTTTAACAACCCACCATACCCAATTAACATTATTTTCGGGTCACCCAGCTAACAAAATAATAACAATATTACCGGGTTTCTTTACTTTTCATTAATTATAAATACGTTTGTCAGGACAGAAAATCACAAATTATTCGTCATCCATCTAAGCAAGAATAAAGACATTCCTATACTGCAGCTGTAGGTACTACTATAATTACAACTACCTACATTATAAAGCGATGTGAAATTCCTACGTTAGTACAGCAACCTCATAAAAAGAAATGCCACGCCACGAAAATCAGTAATCGAGAATATTCAAGATTTGCTTCTGAGGTAAAGTAAGGTTTGTTCACTTTGTAGCGATCTTCAACTCGATTGTGTAATAATAATACTAAGTTACTAACATCACTTAAAATAATAATACCTCCATAAGATAATAAAATAGGCCTACGTAACCAATTATTGAAAGAACGAGAAGTTGTCTTGCTGTCTCTCGCACAACAACAACGACAACAATAACAACACTAAGTTGTTGAGTATACCAGCCAATATCGATCCAGGTATCAGGTTTCCAGGGTTACACGATCCCAACTAAAAACACGAAGGACAAAATATATCGCTGCCCAAGGTTAGTTGGCGAGATTTATGGTTGAAAATAAATAAATCGTAAAATTGTTAGCCCCCTATTTATTAGTTGGGTGACATTTATTCGGCGAAGCTCGGGGACCTTCGGACATGCTCGGAAACCGGGTCTCGCTCGCGGCTCCACCGGACTAATTTCTGCGAATATTACCTCTATCTGATTCTGAATGCACTCAATGCTTTTCTGGCTCGACGGGAATTTCGGGTGGGTATGTTTATTTAATTAGTGTCCAGTTTACGTTATTTTGCTACCCACTCAAAACCAAATGAAAAACCACTTTGCCAAACGAATGCAATTGTTTGTTCAGCAAACCAATACCAAGAATCTTAGTCTAGACCAGTCACCTCTGGTACTAATTACTTTTCGACTGCAAGGCGGTAAATCCTAAATAAACATGGAAACTGCTTATGCAACCATTAGGAAAACAATCAAATAAAATAGCCGAATAAAGGTTACGTGGGTCATCGTACTGCCGCAGTCTGCACTCGGCACTGCAGTTTAGTTTACACGTGCCCGCATGTGCATTGTGCACACCTTACTTTCTGTTACATTTTTATTACTTATTACATTTTGCAGTTTGTTGTTTTTACTGTAAACTGTTTGGGTAACAATGTAACTGGTTTTATTGTTTTTATAATCACCAAGGTTATGAAGGATACCTCTTCACTCTTAACAACTCTTCAGCACATGTATTTTTATCCAATGTGGTTTCAGACAATGATTCATAGATTGGATTGAGACTATAAAATAACAAGGCAGGTACAATAAAATATGTGGGGATAACGAATGTTTATGTCTTATCCTTGATTTATGTATGAAATACGCATACAGTTACACAAAGTACAGAGTAAATTGGATTAGCCACGCCCACTGTTCCAGGTAACCACCCGAAGGTCGCAAATTATCCCTAATGGATCTGTTCCAATTGGTTGGTAGGAACTACCCTGCGTTCCAACCAAAGAAGCACCCTGCCAATCACTAATCTCAAAGGAAGGCGATAGTATTGTGGAGATCATAAATGTCAATCACCCCCATTATTGAGCAAAGCACTCACCTTCTCAGCCGGTACCGACAAGTGAATGTGAAGAATGTCGCCTGGACGGATGGGTAAATTTATATCGCTCCCTGTATATAGGGGATGTGTGTAACTGTGTGTCCACCCCCTTGACTGCGGCTTGAGATTTTATACAAGATTGACATTTACAACTGTCAACAAAGGAGGCGACGGCGTGTAGTGATTGGCAGGGTGCTTCTTAGGTTGGCACGCAGAGTAGTAGTAGGAGGCGACGGCGTGTAGTGACTGGCAGGGTGCTTCTTAGGTTGGCACGCAGAGTAGTGATTGGCAGGGTGCTTCTTAGGTTGGCACGCAGAGTAGACAAGATTGACATTTACAACTGTCAACAAAGGAGGCGACGGTGTGTAGTGATTGGCAGGGTGCTTCTTAGGTTGGCACGCAGAGTAGTAGTAGGAGACGACGGCGTGTAGTGATTGGCAGGGTGCTTCTTAGGTTGGCACGCAGAGTAGTAGTAAGAGGCGACGGCGTGTAGTGATTGGCAGGGTGCTTCTTAGGTTGGCACGCAGAGTAGTAGTAGGAGGCGACGGCGTGTAGTGATTGGCAGGGTGCTTCTTAGGTTGGCACGCAGAGTAGTGATTGGCAGGGTGCTTCTTAGGTTGGCACGCAGAGTAGACAAGATTGACATTTACAACTGTCAACAAAGGAGGCGACGGTGTGTAGTGATTGGCAGGGTGCTTCTTAGGTTGGCACGCCGAGTAGTAGTAGGAGGCGACGGCGTGTAGTGATTGGCAGGGTGCTTCTTAGGTTGGCACGCAGAGTAGTAGTAAGAGGCGACGGCGTGTAGTGATTGGCAGGGTGCTTCCTAGGTTGGCACGCAGAGTAGTAGTAGGAGGCGACGGCGTGTAGTGATTGGCAGGGTGCTTCTTAGGTTGGCACGCAGAGTAGTAGTAAGAGGCGACGGCGTGTAGTGATTGGCAGGGTGCTTCTTAGGTTGGCACGCAGCTAGTAGTAGTAAGAGGCGACGGCGTGTAGTGATTGGCAGGGTGCTTCTTAGGTTGGCACGCAGAGTAGTAGTAAGAGGCGACGGCGTGTAGTGATTGGCAGGGTGTTTCTTAGGTTGGCACGCAGAGTAGTAGTAGGAGGCGACGGCGTGTAGTGATTGGCAGGGTGCTTCGTAGGTTGGCACGCAGAGTAGAGAAGTAGAGAATTAGGTTGGTACCATTGGACTCAGCTATTTCGTAACGTAAGCATCAAAATATAGGTAGGAGCAACTTTAAGGTCTTAGCATGGAGCAACGAATCATCCATTACTCATTAGTCATTATTACCGGAAATTTATATTTTTGCATTATCAAATGGTACGTTTGAACGTCCAAGTTATTGGTAGGCAACAGATTGTGTGGTCTAATTTTCATATAAAGCTGACCTGTTGGCAACATGTTATTGCCTTAAAATTGCCTTCGTAAGTCGTAAGTACAAGCTTGACTTTCAATTAAAATTGTCTTCATCTGCCGATCACAAATATCATATTTGCACTTATTGAAAACTGCACTTATTTGAAAGCATTAACTGTTCTTATTTGAGAGCGTTAACTGCACTTATTTCCAAGCAATAACTGTACTTATTTGAAAGCATTTACTGCGCTTCCTTCAAAGCGTTAACTGCACTTATTTCCAAGCAATAACTGTACTTATTTGAAAGCATTAACTGTGCTTCTTTCAAAGCGTTAACTGCACCTATCTCCAAGCAATAACTGTACTTATTTGAAAACATTAACTGCGCTTCTTTCAGAGCGTTAACTGCACTTATTTCCAAGCAATAACTGTACTAATTTGAAAGCATTAACTGCGCTTCTTTCAAAGCGTTAACTGCACTTATTTCCAAGCAGCGTTAACTGCACTTATTTCCAAGCAATAACTGTACTTATTTGAAAGCATTAACTGTGCTCCTTTCAAAGCGTTAACTGCACTTATTTCCAAGCAATAACTGTACTTATATTTGAAAGCATTAACTGCGCTTCTTTCAGAGCGTTAACTGCACTTATTTCCAAGCAATAACTGTACTTATTTGAAAGCATTAACTGCGCTTCTTTCAGAGCGTTAACTGCACTTATTTCCAAGCAATAACTGTACTTATTTGAAAGCATTAACTGCGCTTCTTTTAAAGCGTTAACTGCACTTATTTCCAAGCAATAACTGTACTTATTTGAAAGCATTAACTGTGCTTCTTTCAAAGCGTTAACTGCACTTATTTCCAAGCAATAACTGTACTTATTTGAAAACATTAACTGCGCTTCTTTCAAAGCGTTAACTACACTTATTTCCAAGCAATAACTGTACTTATTTGAAAGCGTTAACTGCACTTATTTCCAATAACTGCAGCAATAACTGCACTTATTTCTAAGCGTTATAATTGCACTTCGCAGCATTAAAGGACGGCTGAAGGTTTGAATTTAATCGCATCGGGCTGTTCCTTCTTTGTTGGTGTGATGGTTTTTAGTTTTGTGTTTTAGGTTCGTAGTTTTAATTCATGATTACTGCCTACCTTTATTCCTTATAAAGGTAAGAATGTAAAAAGTGTAATAAATTATTATAAATGTAAGAACATATTTCATTCAGCATTGTTTGTATTATTAATACGTACAAACTACATCAAACCGGTGCCAACATGCTGTACGGACAAAAATTACTTTCATGTGTTTATTTTTTCATGTATTTTGTATTTTAATAAAATAGTTTGCCGATTAAAAACATAACACAACATTACATTAAATTTTTAAAAAACGTACATAAAATTTAAACGCGCTTTAGTGGTAATGGACTATTCCATTAAAAGTTAAATTATTATTATTATTATTATTACTATTACTATTATTATTATTATTATTATTATTATTATTATTATTATTATTATTATTATTATTATTATTATTATTATTATTATAATTATTATTATTATTATTGTTGTTGTTGTTTAAAATGCGTTACTAGAGAGGAATTTAGAGGTGACACTCTTTCTCAAACTTGCATTGACCACTTATTTATAAAAAAAAAACAAAAAAACGTATATGCCTACTGGTATTGTTGCTACATCAGACACACTCGCACACTCACACACTTTTTAATAACAAAAAATCATTCATATCGGTGTGCAAGTTTTACTTTAATTCATTTAATTATTTTTATTTAATTTAAAATAATGGTGAGGAAGGTATGATTGCGTACGTTTTACTTGGTGTATACTATGTGCATCTAACTGATATATTCCGCAAATGCGAATCATATCTGTGGAACACTGTAAAAATTAAGAAATTATTGTTGTAAATAAACAGTATTTTTTTATAACATGACGGGTAAATTTAAAATTTTGAAACTATTGTCAAGTGTTGAGATTATTGATGTTATCCTACAACTGAAACATCATTTAAATCCGTGTGTAAGTTTTAATTTAATTAAATAAATAAACGAATTTTGTTTTTCAGAAATTAATTTTTTGTAGGTTGGCATCTTGACGAATTTTGCTGGCTATGTTAACAGCATCGAGTTTAGTGGTCACGGGTGTTTACCGAAAATTTCAGCCATATCCGTCAAGCCGTTTGACCTGTGCACGAATGAAGAAAATGTCTGCCGTAAATATACAATATTTTTTTTATAACATGGCCATTAAAGCTAAAATTATGAAACTGTTGTCGAGTGTTAGTATCATTGATGTAAACCTACAAGCAAACAATTATTTGTATCTGTGTGCAAATGGTTATTTTATTCAATAAATTAAAAAACTTGTTATTCAGTCATTAATTTTTTGTAGGTTGGCATCTTACGTCATTGTACCCATTCTATGACAGCTATCAAGATTCCAAATAAAAGTGAACATGTATAATTACGTACGCTATGTTTGGTGTAACAAATGTACATCTTACTGCAATAGTCCCCAAATGCGAATCATATCGGTGGAACACTGTAAAAATGAAGAAATTATTGTTGTAAATAAACAATATTCTTTTATAACATGGCGGATAAACTTACAATTTTGAAACTTTTGTCAAGTGTTGGTACCGTTGATGTTAATCTACAAGTGAAACATTATTTAAATCCGTGCGTAAGTTTAAAGTTAATTAAATAAATAAACAAGTTTTGTTTTTCAGTAATTAATTTTTTGTAGGTTGGCATCTTGACGAATTTTGCTGGTTATGTTAACAGCATCGAGTTTAGTGGTCACGAACGTTGCCCGAAAATTTCAGCCAAATACGTCAAGCCGTTTGACCTGTGCGCGACGAACAAAATTTAGCGCACATACAGACATACATACATACATACATACATACATACATACATACATACATACATACAGACAGACATACATACATACATACATACATACATACATACATACATAAATACATACATACATACATACATACATACATACATACATACATACATACATACATACATACATACATACATACATACATACATACATACATACATACATACATACATACATACATACATACATACATACATACATACATACATACATACATACATACATACATACATACATACATACATACATACATACATACATACACACACACATACATACATACAGACATACATACATACATGCATACATACATACATACAGACACACAGACAAAGCGCCAATCGAGTTGTATGGAGAGATTCACTCCGCTTCGCTACGCTCATCTAATAATAATTACTAGGAAAACGCTCCGCGTTGCCAGATGAGCGAGTTGGTTCAATGTTTTAAAGCAAACAAATCTTTTGAATATCATCTTTCTCTTTAAAAAAAAAAAAATACCCATAATAAACATATGATTTTTTTACAAGATGGCGGATCTAGTTACAACCTTATAACTTAAGTATATTATTTCTTGATATGTTGCTAATAAATGCAAGAAATATTATTGAAATCCGTTTACAAGTTTTCTTTAAAGAAATTAAAACCTTCAAGTTGATGGATTTCCGTATAATTTCATTCGACCGTGGTCTACTCAATAGGCTCTTATTCATAAACTATTAAACCTATCAGTGTATGAAAAGTTCCATAATGTAGATACAGACTATATCTGAAATGTGATATTGTTGAATCATACAATAACTCGCATTTAAACTATAATAATAGCTTTTTAAATTGTCGACCAAGCTTGTTGTTATTTTCTACATGTTTGCCGTGAAAGTCATAAAACATAACACGTCATTGTAGCCATTCTATGATAGCTATCAAAATTCCAAATACATAGTGAGAAAGGTCTGACTCCCTACGCTATTCCTGCAGCATACTGTGTGCATCTAACTTCAATGGTCCGCAAATGCGAATCATATCGGTGGAACACTGTAAAAATGAAGAAAATGTCTGCCGTAAATAAACAATATTTGTTTATAACATGGCGGTTAAAGCAACAATTTTGAAACTAATGTCGAGTGTTCGTAGTATTGATGTGGACCTACATATAAAAAATCATAAATATCCGTGTGTAAGTTTTAATTTAATTAAATAAATAACAAAACATGTGTTTCAGTTGTTAATTTTTTGTAGTTTGGCATCTTATGTCATTGTAGCCATTTTATGACAGCTATCGAGATTCCAAATAATTGTGCATAGGTATTGTTACGTACGCTATTTTTGGTGTATACTATGTGCATCTAATTGCAAAAGTCCGCAAATGCGAATCATATCGGCGGAACACTGTAAAAATGAAGAAATTATTGGTGTAAATAAACAATATTTTTTTTTAACATGGCGGATAAACGTACAATTTTGAAACTTTTGTCAAGTGTTGGTGCCGTTGATGTTAATCTACAAATGAAACATTATTTAAATCCGTGTGTAAGTTTTTATTTAATAAAATAAATAAACAATTTTTGTTTTTCAGTAATTAATTTTTTGTAGGTTGGCATCTTGACAAATTTTGCTGGTTATGTTAACAGCATCGAGTTTAGTAGTCACAAATGTACACAGAAAATTTCAGCCAAATACTTCAAGCCGTTTGACCTGTGCGCGACGAACAAAATTTAGCGCACATACATACATACACACACATACACACAGACAAAGCGCCGATCGAGTTGTATGGAAAGATTCACTCCGCTTCGCTACGCTCATCTTAAAACGCTCCGCGTTGCCAGATGAGCGAGTTTTTTAGTGTATTAAAGCAAACAAATCTTTTAAATATCATATTACTCTTAAAAAAAAAAAAAAAAACTTTATAATAAACATATGATTTTTTTACAAGATGGCGGACCAAGTTACAACCTTATTACTTAAGTATATTATTTCTTGATATGTTGCTAATAAATGCACGAAATATTATTAAAATCCGTTAAGAAGTTTTCTTTAAAGAAATTAAAACCTTCAAGTTGATGGATTTTCGCATAATTTCATTCGACCGTGGTCTACTCAATAGGCTCTAATTCATAAACTATTAAACCTATTAGTGTATGGAAAGTTCCATAATGTAGATACAGACTATATCTAAAATGCTATTATAATTAATCATACAATAACCCGCTTTTAAATCATAATAAAAGCTTTTTAATTTGTCGACCAAGTTCGTTGTTAACATTTGCATGTTTGCCGTGAAGGTCATTACATATAACACGTCATTGTAGCCATTCTATGATAGCTATCAAAATTCCAAATACATAGTGAGAAAGGTCTGACTGCGTATGCCATTTCGGCAGCATACTATGTGCATCTAACTTCAATGGTCCGCAAATGCGAATCATATCGGTGGAACACTGTAAAAACGAAGAAAATTACTGCCGTAAATAAACAATATTTGTTTATAACATGGCAATTGAAGCTACAATTTTGAAACTGTTGTCGTGTGTTGGTACTATTGATGTGGACTTACATGTAAAAAATTATTTATATCGGTGTGTAAGTTTTAATTTAATTAAATAAATAACAAAACATGTGTTTCAGTTGTTAATTTTTTGTAGGTTGGCATCTTACATCATTGTAGCCATTCTATGACAGCTATCGAAAATCTAAATAATATTGCATAGGAATGGTTACGTATGCTATTTTTGGTGTACGTTATGTGCATCTAACTGCAATAGTCCGCAAATGCGAATCATATCGGTGGAACACTGTAAAAATGAAGAAATTATTGTTGTAAATAAACAATATTTTTTTATAACATGGCGGATAAACTTACAATTTTGAAACTTTTGGCAATTGTTTATACCATTGATAGTAATCTATAAGTGAAACATCATTAAAATCCGTTTGTAAGTTTTCATTTAATTAAATAAATAAACAAATTTTATTTTTCAGTAATTCATTTTTTGTAGGTTGGCATCTTGACGAATTTTGCTGGTTATGTTAACAGCATCGAGTTTATTGGTCACAAACGTTGCCCGAAAGTTTCATGCAAATACGTCAAGCCGTTTGACCTGTGCGCGACGAACAAAATTTAGCGCACATACAGACATACAGACATACAGACACACAGACAAAGCGCCGATCGAGTTGTATGGAGAGATTCACTCCGCTTCGCTACGCTCATCTAATTATTATTATTATTACTATTATTATTATTATTATTATTATTATTATTTCCATTCTTCTCTTCTCTCATTTGCACCATCGGGCTCCTCTTGAGCCAAGACGATGCGAGAGTGCGCCGAAAGATGGTGGTGACAATGTAGATCATAGGCTGAGGACCTTCCGCACGATATTAGTTGTGCCGAGGATTGCAGCCTTCTGCATTATTATTATTATTATTATTATTATTATTATTATTATTATTATTATTATTATTTCCATTCTTCTCTTCTCTCATTTGCACCATCGGGCTCCTCTTGAGCCAAGACGATGCGAGAGTGCACCTAGCGTGGCGGCCGAAAGATGGTGGTGACAATGTAGCTCATAGGCTGAGGACCTTCCGCACGATATTAGTTATTATTATTATTATTATTATTATTATCATTATTATTATAATTATAATAATACTTATTATTACTAGGAAAACGCTCCGCGTTGACAGATGAGCGATTTTTTCAATGTATCAAATCAAATAAATCATTTGCATATCATATAACTCTTTTTAAAAAAAATATACCTTTATAATAAACATATGATTTTTTTACAAGTTGGCGGATCAAGTTACAACCTTATAACTTAAGTATATTATTTCTTGATATGTTGCTAATAAATGCACGAAATATTATTTTAATCCGTTAAGAAGTTTTCTTTAAAGAAATTAAAACCTTCAAGTTGATGGATTTCCGCATAATTTCATTCGACCGTGGTCTACTCAATAGGCTCTAATTCATAAACTATTAAACTTATCAGTGTATGGAAAGTTCCATAATGTAGATACAGACTATATCTAAAATGTAATATTGTTTAATCATACAATAACTCGCATTGAAACTATAATAATAGCTTTTTAAATTGTCGACCAAGTTTGTTGTTATTTACTGCATGTTTGCCGTGAAGGTCATTAAATATAACACGTCATTGTAGCCATTCTATGATAGCTATCAAAATTCCAAATACATAGTGAGAAAGGTCTGACTGCGTAAGCGATTTCGGCAGCATACTATGTGCATCTAACTTCAATGGTCCGCAAATGCGAATCATATCGGTGGAACACTGTAAAAACGAAGAAAATTACTGCCGTAAATAAACAATATTTGTTTATAACATGGAAGCTAAAGCTACAAATTTGAAACTGTTGTCGTGTGTTGGTACTATTGATGTGGACTTACATATAAAGTATTATTTATATCGGTGTGTAAGTTTTAATTTAATTAAATAAATAACAAAACATGTATTTCAGTTGTTAATTTTTTGTAGGCTGGCATCTTACGTCATTGTAGCCATTCTATGACAGCTATCGAAATTCTAAATAATAGTGCATAGGTATGGTTACCTACGCTATGTTTCGTGTATACTATGTGCATCTTACTGCAATAGTCCGCAAATGCGAATCATATCGGTGGAACACTGTAAAAATGAAGAAATTATTGTAGTTAATAAACAATATTTTTTTATAACATGGCGGATAAACTTACAATTCTGAAACTTTTGTCAAGTGTTGGTACTGTTGATGTGAATCTACACGTGAAACGATATTTAAATCCGTTTGTAAGTTTTCATTTAATTTAATAAATAAACAAATTTTATTTTTCAGTAATTAATTTTTTTTAGGTTAGCATCTTGACGAATTTTGCTGGTTATGCTAACAGCATCGAGTTTAGTGGTCACAAACGTTGCCTGAAAATTTCAGCCAAACACGTCAAGCCGTTTGACCTGTGCGCGACGAACAAAATTTAGCGCACATACAGACATACATACATACATACATACAGACATACATACAGACACACAGACAAAGCGCCGATCGAGTTGTATGGAAAGATTCACTCCGCTTCGCTACGCTCATCTAATTATTATTATTATTATTATGATTATTATTATTATTATTATTATTATTGTTATTATTTTGAACGGCAGCGGAGAGGATGACAGTCATGTTTCAGTAACTCCGATGCAATGACTAAGAGAACATTGTTCGTTGTGTTTGGGACGTGTGCCGGGTAACGGTGATGTTGATGTTGTCGGTGTGATGGCAAATATTAAATACCAATACGATTGTTGAGGTAACTATGCACACATGTTTTGCAATGCTTTATCAGGATCATGTTGCTATATCGTGTTCATTTGATCATATATCGATCACTTATTACAATCATAGTAAAATCGGTTATCTACTCAATCTCATTTAAATAATTACTCTAAAGACAAGGCACTCGTGTGGCTAATAAAAATACAATAAATTAGGTACTGGAAGGTTTACAACACATTTGTTTCTTTTGGATTTCGATTGGTTTAGTATGCCGGTTAGGACTATAGGACCTTCTATGGGTTTCGTGAGGAACGTTATATTTTATTACGTATGTTTTTGTTGTAGTGTTAAGTATAATATAATAATAATATATTATAATAATATTAATCTACAGTAACTGTTAGCTTTGTAGAAAATAATATTTACAATGATATATTTAGAATTAGTTTTAAGTAGAGTTAAATAAGGTACAAGCGCATGGATATACTTGACTTTTATGTCCGTGCAAATGTTTACACCGGTTTTGACCGAGTTTGTATGTATTAAACAATAAAATAACAATAATAAAAATTATATTCAAATATGTATTATTATTAAATTATTATTATTATTATTATTATTATTATTATTATTATTATTATTATTATTATTATTATTATTATTATTATTATTATTATTATTATTATTATTTTTATTATTATTATAATTATTATTATTATCATTATTATTATTATTATTATTATTATTATTATTATTATTATTATTATTATTATTATTATTATTATTATTATTATTATTATTATTATTATTATTATTATTATTATTATTATTATTATTATTATTATTATTATTATTATTATTATTATTATTATTATTATTATTATTATTATTATTATTATAGATCTTCAAACGCTTTAATTAGACGGTTAATAAGATCTTGTTCCAGTGAGCTTTGGTTTTATGTTCTTTGTTTACTTTGCTGAATTTTGTTTAATTGCCAGGAGAACTGGCTTAAACGTTGGTTTTAAAATCAATAATCAAATGCTCGGGAAGAAAAAGGAGTCTCTATTGAGCTATAAAATTGACTTGGAGCAGTCTACACGAACGGAGAAAAATGCATCACATAGTATAGATACTAAGGAAAATTCCAGAAAAAGTTGCATAATGAATAGGGGATGAATTTTCTAATTGTGGGTTTATATTTCCACATTCTACAAAGATGACTGATTATGAATATTAATGACAGCGCGAGTAAGAGATACTGTAAAATAACTTGTACTGGTACACTTTGTGAAACTGTATGAACATTTCGGTTTTTGGTTTGGTTTTGGTATCTATAAGTTATATGGCAAGTTAATTATTCTATCTTTGGTAAAAAATATGAAACATATTAATTGCTTGTTTTATATCTCCACTTTGCTACTATAGTGACAGATTCAGATGACTGCCAAACTTGATGAGGAATTCAAGCCACGATACAACCGAGCCCGTGATGTTTCAATTCAATGCCCGTAATGTTACAATGCCCGTAAGGTTACACAATCTGTGATGTTACAATGCATGTGATGTTACAAAGCCCGTAATGTTACAATGCCCGCGACGTTACAATGCCCGTAATGTTATACAATCTGTGATGTTACAATGCATGTGACGTTACAATGCCCGTAATGTTATACAATATGTGATGTTACAATGCCCGTAATGTTATACAATGTGTGATGTTACAATGCATTTTATGTTACAATGGCTGTAATGTTATACAATCTGTGATGTTACAATGCATGTTACGTTACAATGGCCGGAATGTTATACAATCTGTGATGTTACAATGTCCGTAATGTTATAAAATCTGTGATGTTACAATGCCCGTAATGTTATACAATCTGTGATGTTACAATGCATTTTATGTTACAATGGCTGTAATGTTATACAATGGCTGTAATGTTACAATGCATGTTACGTTACAATGGCCGGAATATTATACAATCTGTGATGTTACAATGTCCGTAATGTTATACAATCTGTGATGTTACAATGCCCGTAATGTTATACAGTCTGTGATGTTACAATGCATGTGACGTTACAATGCTGTAATGTTATACAATCTGTGATGTTACAATGCCCGTAATGTTATACAATCTGTGATGTTACAATGTCCGTAATGTTATACAATCTGTGATGTTACAATGCCCGTAATGTTATACAATCTGTGATGTTACAATGTCCGTAATGTTATGCAATCCGTGATGGTACAGTGGCCGTAATGTTACAATGCATGTGACGTTACAATGGCCGTAATGTTATACAATCTGTGATGTTACAATGCATGTGATGTGAAAATGGCCGAAATGTTATACAATCTGTGATGTTACAATGTAAGTGACGTTACAATGGCCGGAATATTATACAATCTGTGATGTTACAATGTCCGTAATGTTATACAATCTGTGATGTTACAATGCCGTAATGTTATACAATCTGTGATGTTACAATGCCCGTAATGTTATACAATCTGTGATGTTACAATGTCCGTAATGTTATGCAATCCGTGATGGTACAGTGGCCGTAATGTTACAATGCATGTGATGTTACAATGCCGTAATGTTATACAATCTGTGATGTTACAATGCCCGTAATGTTATACAATCCGTGATGTTACAATGGCCGTAATGTTACAATGCATGTGACGTTACAATGGTCGTAATGTTATACAATTTGTGATGTTACAATGCCCGTAATGTTATACAATGCATTTTATGTTACAATGGCTGTAATGTTACAATGCATGTTACGTTACAATGTCCGTAATGTTATAAAATCTGTGATGTTACAATGCCCGTAATGTTATTTAATGTGTGATGTTACAATGCCCGTAATGTTACAATGCCCGTGATGTTACAATGCCCGTAATGTTATAAAATCTGTGATGTTGCAATGTCCGTAATGTTATACAATCTGTGATGTTACAATGCATTTTATGTTACAATGGCTGTAATGTTATACAATCTGTGATGTTACAATGCATGTTACGTTACAATGGCCGGAATGTTATACAATCTGTGATGTTACAACAATGTCCGTAATGTTATACAATAATGCCCGTGATGTTATACAATCTGTGATGTTACAATGTCCGTAATGTTACAATGCCCGTGACTTTACAATGGCCGTAATGTTATAAAATCTGTGATGTTACAATACCGGTGGTGTTATAAACCCTGTGTTATTGAAAATCCGAGCTGTTGGCAATAGCCTGCCTGTGCTGTGCTGTTACTGTAATGTTAAGTAAATTATAATGTAATTTTGTAGTACTATACTGTGTTACTGTTATCTATTGATGCTAACAATGTATGTGGTACAACCATAACGGCACTGTCGCAAAGCCTGTACTACCTATGATGCTTTGCATTTATAAAACTTATGTTCCGACAATGCCTGAGCTTTTACAAGGGTTGTGCAGTTACGAAGCTCGTGAATTGACTTAGCATGCCTTGTTACAAAGCCTGTGCAGTGGTAATACCAGAGCTGTTCCAAAAAATGAGCTTACGGTCCTGTCATTGTAATACAAGGGGGGCAGACAGTGACGTTTAAAGGCACATATCATCATAATATGTTGCATACAAATCATATTATCCTGTGTTTGTTATTTCTGCGACATGCGATTTTCGGTCGACGCATCTATATCATGTTTTGTCTGGGTTGCAATTGAAAATGCATCTCATTTTCTTGACCAAAATGTATGGTATGATTATTAATGGTCTCATCGTATTATGCAAAGATTGTATTTTATTACGTTTTCTAACTTTTCTTTACGATAAAACTTTAGTTTTAGTTTTAAATAATGTACCAATTTGCATGGGCCTCGAACCGTAGACCACTGTAACTGTTAAATCTTTGTGTTGTGGTGCGAGTCCTCATGCCTGACGCGGTTATATTGGCATTGTCTTGTGATTGCAGCTTTGTGACAACATCCTTCGATGTGCGATATAGGGCTTAGAAGGGGAGATTTTGGCAGTTTGCTAGTTGCGTTTAGCTGAAAAAGTCGATGCTCCGTCGGGAATGCTGGCTGTCTGGCTGACCCTGTCCAAATGCTAAGAATTTCAAACAAGCTAGATAGAGAGAGTGTGCAATGCGATTTGTTCTTATGTCGAGGGAGACAGAATAACACAGATGATTTTCAAACAGGCAAAACGTTTTTCGAAAACTTGTAACTGATTAGTAAAAAAAGCTTGGTCGATCTGGGACTAGTTCGGCGTGGAGCTGTATTGTTTGCAAGCTGAGATCCAACCGCCATATTTACATCCGAGACATGCGCTGTGCTGGTCACCGTTGTTACAGTGATGGTCACTAGTGATGTTACAGTGATGGTCACTAGTGATGTTACAGTGATGGTCACTAGTGATGTTACAGTGATGGTCACTATAGTGATGTTACAGTGATGGTCACTAGTGATGTTACAGTAATGGTCACTAGTGATGTTACAGTGTTAGCCACTAGTGATGTTACAGTGATGGTCACTAGTGATGTTACAGTGTTGGTCACTATAGTGATGTTACAGTGATGTTCACTAGTGATGTTACAGTGATGGCCACTAGTGATGTTACAGTGTTGGCCACTAGTGATGTTACAGTGTTGGTTACTAGTGATGTTACAGTGATGGTCACTAGTGATGTTACAGTATTGGCCACTAGTGATGTTACAGTGTTGGCCACTAGTGATGTTACAGTGATGGCCACTAGTGATGTTACAGTGTTGGCCACTAGTGATGTTACAGTGATGGTCACTATAGTGATGTTACAGTGATGGTCACTAATGATGCTCCAGTGTTGATTAGTGATGTTGGTCCAGTGGTTAGCATCCCCGCTTCCAATGCAGAAGGTCCCGGGTTCAAATCCCGCTTCAGGCAGAAGTTTTTTAACTTCTAATGTGGATTTAATTCCATTACTTCTTGGCTTAGGAATAAGTAAACGGTGACTTTGGAGCCGTCCTAGCAACGAAGCACACAATAAATTCAAAGTTGTTCTGGATCGGCCTTGTTGATTCTGGCATCTGTCCGCAGGTGTTCGCACCGTCCAATCACTGATTCATCTGTTTCATATTTGAAATATCGATCTTTGATTGGTTATTGCTCACTCGTCGATGGTGTTCGAGGCCTACAGGGTTGGTTTAGTCACTTTAAATTAAAGTCCCCCACTGCATATCAGTTTAATTACTGAGTGGGTAGACTCTAAATGTGAATTTATTTTATTTTATTTTTATAGTGATGTTACAGTGATGGTCACTATAGTGATGTTACAGTGATGGTCACTAGTGATGTTACAGTGATGGTCACTAGTGATGTTACAGTGATGGTCACTAGTGTTTGTATTGACTACTTGTGTTTGTGTTGGGCACTTGTGTATGTCTTGGCCACTTGTGTTCGAGTGAAACGAGGGATGCAGTGTTCACGTCTCTAAGCGCGAAATACAACCACACCCTTCCCCAAGCAAAACGAGACGTGTTTTCCACTAAACAAGAAGATAGATAATCTAGGCCAAAACGCTGATATGCATAACAGGACACGGTTAACATTTATTCACACTTAGACAAACGAGTAAAGGGCCCTGACGAGCCAATACATTCATTGACGTTCAAGAGCCTCTCCTTCATAGATTTGAATTATTAATAACCCATTCATACGGAAACGAACTCCCGACATTTTTAAATTATACAAGTCAAGGACATGATCAACCCCAATTTCACGATTGTTTCAGCTCTGTGCTAGATTGGTGCTAGCTTCTACCTACTAACCCTCTCACAATCAAAAGGAACCTGGAATCGCGCACGCCTCAAGGCAAATACAACGTTTCGACTATTACCAAAATACTACGGCCTTCAAACCGGTTGTCTCAAAACTGTTCGAGTCTAAAATTGTTTGATATTTTTCGTAGATCGCATAAAACTTGCCAAAACGGTTTGGAAGCCAATCCAACAGGGCTGTCAAATGGTATCCAGTATCTCTAATGTTACTACCCACTTGTTGGTGTGAGCCTCTTGCCACTTGTGCGTTGGCTACTTGTGTTTGTGTTGGCCACTTGTGTATGTCTTGGCCACTTGTGTTCGAGTGAAACGAGGGATGCAGTGTTCACGTCTCTAAGCGCGAAATACAACCACACCCTTCCCCAAGCAAAACGAGACGTGTTTTCGTGTTTTCCACTAAACACTTCTAACCTATTATAAATGTGTGTAAGTGTAAAACCTTTTAAAACCCAAAGCCTTTCATGTACAAATAACTTGTGATTGAGATCCGCAATAAACAAAATACTGGTCAGTCAGCTGACTACAATACTAACTACAAGTTGTCAGCCATCAGTAGCATGTGCGTGAGCATCTAAACCTTATCAACCTTACATCAACCGATAGACTTCACTTTTCCAATTGTATTGGAATTGAAAATTGAAACTAATGTGTTTTACAGCAATACCGATATGTATGAACATATCTCAACTGTTTTTTGACCGATTTGCCGAAACCGTTTCCGAGCTATGTTGTATGTAGCCTATCTTCGAATAGGACAAATACATAAAAATTGAAAAAAATAAAACAGCACGAAATATTCACAAGCCACATCACTAGAAATAACCTCAAGAAACACATCTTTTCCAGTTTGGTGAAACGGTTATAAAGTAAAGAGTATATATGAGCCGAGTTATTGGGATTGTCAGCGAAATGCTTACTTTTACATCGGTGAACCGGTCATAGTTATTATTGAAAATGCATTAATGTCTGCTTTGAACACTTTTATATCGGTGTAACGGTCAGGTTATTGGAAATGTACTATATGTCTGCTAAATGCACACTTTTATACTGTGTAACTGTCAAAGTCATAGGAATTGTGTTATAAAAAGTTGCCGTAGCCCTTCACAACCCGAGCTTAGTTACACTCGGTTGTCTTGTATTGATTGCCGCGTTCACTGGATTTTAATTCTGACGTTTTGTACCGATTACGTGGTCCACCTTCAGCCTTTTACTCGAGCTTGCTCGTCTTCGTCTGTCAACCCTAACTACAGTTGTGCACACCATGTTATACATTAAAAAAATGGTTTAGGGTAAAAGCGTTGACTTGATCTATAAAATACAACATTGATGTGTCGGACAACAACATAATACTAGTATAGATGTCAATGTGCAACAATGACATCATGGCACTCAGTACGTATAGAACCACGGTAAAATAATAATTACTAAGAAAACGCTCCACGTTGCCAGATGAGCGATTTTGTTTCAACACATCAAACAAATCTTTTGCGTATCAAATAACGCTTTTGTTACAGGATGGCGGTTTAACTTACAATCATAGAACTTGTGTATATTATTTCTCGACATGTTGCCAATAATTACACGAAATATTATTTAAATCCGTTAAGATGTTTTCTTTAAATAAATTAAAACCTTCAAGTTGATTTTTCAATGGATCTCCGCATAATTTCATTCGACCGTGGTCTACTCACTAGGCTCTAATTCATAAACTATTAAATCTATCAGTGTATGGAAAAATCCATAATGTAGATACAGGCTTTATCTAAAATGTCATATTGTTTAATCATACAATAACCGCATTTAAATCATAATAAAAGCTTTTTAATTTGTCGACAAAGTTCGTTGTTAACTTTTGCGTGTTTGCCGTGAACGTCATAAAACATCACACGTCATTGTAGCCATTCTATGATAGCTATCAAAATTCCAAATACATAGTGAAAAAGGTCTGAATGCGCACGCCATTTCTGCTGCATACTATGTGCATCTAACTTCAATGATCCGCAAATGCGAATCATATCGGTGGAACACTGTAAAGAAACCAATGTAAATTCCCGCAAATAGAAGCTAAATATTTGTTTACAAAATGGCGGTTAACTTTACAATTCCAATACTTTTATCAAGTGCCGACATTGTTGGTATGGATATAAATGTATTCAATCATTTAAATCTGTCCAAAAGTTTTAATTTAAAAAAAAATAAAACGCGATTTTTTTCACTAATTAATTTTTAGTAGGTTGGCATCTTGACGAATTTCGCTGCTTGGTTAGTGGTCACGAGAGTTGTTTTAAAATTTCAGCTAAATCCGTCAAGCCGTTTGACCTGTGCGCGACGAACAAAATTTGAACAAAATTTGGCGCACACACAGACAAAGCGCTGATCGAGTTGAATGGAGGGATTCACTCCGCTTCGCTACGCTCATCTAACTAGGAAAACGCTCCGCGTTGCCAGTTGGGCGATTTTTTTTCAATAAATCAAACAAATCTTTTGCATATCATATAACGCTTTAAAAAAATATACATTTATACTAAGAAAAATTTTACAAGATGGCGGTTGAACTTACAACCTTTGAACTTGTGTTTATTATTTCTCGACATGTTAGCAATCATTGCACGATTTATTATTTAATTCCGTTATGATGTTTTCTTCAAATAAATTAAAACCTTCAAGTTGATTTTTCAATGGATTTCCGCATAATTTCATTCGACCGTGGTCTACTCACCAGGCTCTAATTCATAAACTATTAAACCTATCAGTGTATGGAAAAATAAAAAATGTAGCTACAGGCGATATTTAAAATGTCTGTTTGTTAAGTCATACAATAACCGCATTTAAATCATTATAAAAGCTTTTTAATTTGTAGACAAAGTTCGTTGTTAACTTTTACATGTTTGCCGTGAACGTCATAATACATAACACGTCATTGTAGCCATTCTATGATAGCTATCAAAATTCCAAATACATAGTAAAAAAAAGGTCTGCATGCGCACGCCATTTCTGCTGCTACCATGTGTATATAACTTCAATGGTTCTCAAATGAGAATCGTATAAGTGGAACACTGTAAAGAAACCAATGTAATTTCACGTAAATAGAAATTAAATATTGTTTACAAAACGGCGGTTTAAGTAACAATTCCCAAACTTGTATCCGGTGTCGACTTTGTCGGTGTGGATATAAATCTAAAAATTTGGCTCACTCACACACGAACAAAGTGCCGATCGAGTTGTATGGAGAGATTCGCTATCGCTCATCTAATTAGTTTTATGAATGCGTAATTTCAAAGATAGTTTTATGTCACATGTATAAAACCCTACAAAGGGTGTGTTTTCGTTTACACTGTGCATTTTTATTTTTTAAGTTCGAATTCATCAACCTTTTTTATCTCCGATTGGTAACCAGTTGCAACAAACATTACATTTAAAATACCTGGTTTATTCGTTAATTTTAAAAATTCGTTTAATGCTATGAATGAACTAGTAAATAAGTTGAGTGAATGCACTTAAAATACAATCATAATTATTTATGTATTGTAATGATCAACAGCTGTATAACAATAAAAATATTAATTAGATGAGCGTAGCGTAGCGGAGTCAATCTCTCATGCAACTCGATCGGTGCTTTGTCTGTTTGTTTGTATGTAGGCTATGTATATATGTATGTATGTATGTATGTATGTATGTATGTATGTGTGTGTGTATGTGTGTGTTGTGTGTGTGTTGTGAACACACACACACATTTTATTATTATTATTATTATTATTATAATTTTATTATTACTATTATAAATGGACCGATAGGGGAGAGAAAACGTTATTCCAAAAGGATATATATTTTTCTCAAAACTGGAACAAAAGAACTAAATGCTGACGGAAAACAATTTTGAGGACGTTAATAGTGTATGGCACAGAAAACAAAAGATAATTAGGAAGAGCCTGATGGGCTTCTTCCTTCCGTCGAAAATACTTACAACATTAATTCATATAATATATATATATATATACATATATATATACATATATATGTACATATATCTATATTTATATATATATATATTTATATTAGGGTTTGGGTGAGCAAACCCTTTCGGTCAGTGTGTGTGTAAGCGCCAAATGTTGTTCGTCGCGCACAGGTCAAACGGCTTGACGGATTTGGCTGAAATTTTAAGGTAACACTCGTGACCACTGAGCTAGATGCTGTTAGCATAATCAGCAAAACCCGTCAAAATGCCAACCTACAAAAAATGAATTAGTGAAAACAATCCCGTTTTATTTTTTTTTTATTAAAAGTTATGGACAGAAACAAACAAACATGCAAAATTTAACAACGAACTTTGTCGACGATTTAAATACATACTATGCATGGCGAATGGCGTGTACAAAGAGACCTTTCTAAAACTACTTTTGGAATTTCGATAACCTTTAATAGAATGGCAACAATGGCGTGGTATGTTTGATGACTTTTACGGCAAACATGCAAAATTTAACAACGAACTTTGTCGACGGTTTAAATAGCTTTTATTATGGTTTAAATGCGGAAATTGTATGATTTAACAATACCACGTTTTAGGTCTAGCCTGTATCTACATTAAGCAACTTTCTATACACAGATAAGTGTAATAGCTGTTTATGAATTGGAGCCTATCTAGAAGAGCACGGTTGAATGAAATTATGCGGTAATCCATTGAAAAATCAACTTGAAGTTTTTAATTTAATTAAAGAAAACTTCGTGACGGATATAAAAAATATTTCTTGTAATTATTAGCAACATATTGAGAAATAATATACACAAATTCTAAGGTTGTAACTTGAACCGCCATCTTGTAAAAAAATCATGTGTTTACTATAAATCTATTTTTTTTGTAAGAGTAATATGATATGCAAATGATTTGTTTGATTTACTAGAAAAAAAACGCTCATCTGGCAACGCGGAGCGTTTTCCTACTAAAAAACCACCCATCACGGGTGGTTGTATGTTGTTATAAGAAGTATGATGTGTTGTGTTATACCTTGTGTTGATTTAAGCGAGTGTGTCTGATGTAGCAACAATACCAATAGGCATATACGAAAAAGCCCCGGCTTGATCGCAACCGATTTTGTAAACGAGAGCACCAAATTTTCCAAGGAGGCCTTCCCCAATTCTGAAATCCACGCGAAGGATACCGCTACCGTGCTACGTCAAAAACCGCAGACTATTTTCATTTTTTAATTATATCTCAAGAATGCTACTTGAAATCGAAAATCTGAGTCAACGCAGAAAGCATTTGTGTATATTATTTCTCAATATGTTGCTTTGTTTTGGTGAGCCCTACAGACTGAATGAAATATTATAACCATTAACGAAGTTATTTTGATTATTAAAGCAATTATAAGCAATAAAATTAAAAACAAATGAAAACCATACTGATTATAATTTAAGAGCATTCAGTATGTAGGGCTTACCAAACCATCGCTGTTGATTTATGAAATTTTTGATTTCGAAGTCCATTCCTGAGATATAATTTAAATATGATAATTTTGTGCTGTTTTTGACATAGAAATACCCTTTGCTGCATACGCTACGTGTAAAAATATTATAAATTGTTTTTGAAGCCTCAACTGGGTATACAGGCGATATGTATATTATCCACATCGTCGAGATAAGCGCAGTAGGCCTAAAAGACAACTATACTATAAAACCTTCCGCGTCAGAGGATATGTTTATTAATCGTTTGCGCTTGTTTATTTGTAATGTGTCTGTAAAGAAGGTAAATAATAATGAAGCAAACGTTTCCATTCTACTTTTATGACACTCATTTGTTTTTGTTTGTTATGTCTCGCGATAGCGGTCGAGCGGCGAGCCCGGTCAAGTTGGAATTTTGAACATTCACAAGCATTGATGTGGATTTAACGCGATTAGTTTTGTGGCAAAATCGGTCACGAAGTTAATTAGAAACGTTTACTAGAAATATGCTTTTGAAAAATAAAATGCGACTAAATGTGAGAAAGTAAGATTATAGTAAATTTCCGTCCCGACGCGAATATGTATTCGAAGTATAGATTACATATTAGGTCATATTGCTGTCTATAAGTGAAGTAACCATGACAACAAAGAATATCAAGAATTTCAGGTCACGAAAGCTGTTATATTTGCTGTTAGAGGGTTGTTCGACAATTCAATTCACCGTGCTCCCTCGATGGGCGTCGGATAAATGTGTGTGCAATGTGAATACATATAATATACTCTTTTCTATACGTTGTATTTATTCTTTGAGATGAAACCCACCTACTTTAATTATTATTTTGGTTTTCAAGTGTGTTTGTGTGGTATGTATGCAGTGAACTAATAACAGTGTTATATAGGAAAGGGCAGTTCCAAAGTTAAACGTTAAGTTAACGTGTGTTTTCCCTCTGTTCATCCAAGGAAGGTGCCTAAGCGATCTAGCAACCATCTGCTCGTCCCTTGAGGGTTGCCCAAGGTCCCTCTATTCGTCGTTCTCCCTAGACGCTCTTGGCCCTAGGGCTTAGATGGTTCAGCCCTAGACTGAGACGCCCTCCTTGCTCCAACTGAGCACTCATTCAGATTCCTTGTCATCGGACATCCACTGTAACATGTATCGTTACACACATCCCAGCCCTTGGGCTTACGCGTTTTATTTCTGCATATGCCTTCATCTGCTTGAAAGGGTTCAGCCCAGGAGAGCGTTCCAGCAAAGTTCAAAGCTGAACTAGTAGCATGTGAGCAAGTTTACATGTGGAGTAAGTGGTTCTGTAATAACAAAATAGGTACTCTGCATTAAAAAAGTCTCAAATAATTATCACTACAGTTATTACTTTGGTTCCTTAATCTGTTATTCATTATTGATTCTTTAACTTTCAACAAAAATAGCAACCGTAATGTTTCTAATACTTGACACTTATTGCATTCAATCTTCAGTGTTTACGAAACCACGTAGGCTATACGGCTGATTTGTAAAAAAAAAAACTTAATTTCGCGTCGAGTCAGCTCCAGCTAGATACCCGTAGAAGCAACTGCAAGTTATAGGGTGAGTGAAAATGATGATTCTAAAAATAAACGTGTAAACGCATACATCCACGCGAATGCCCAAGCGTGTTCCGTGTTTGTTTGCGTGTGCGTGTGTCCAAAGGAGATGGGCCCGTTTCTAGCTCACATCCAACGTGGTTCTGCACCACTGTAATCTACCATGACTGCCTCTCATCCAGATTGTATATCAGTGATTTGAGTGATAATACTCTCAGCTCAGGTCCACTGATATGTACTAAACACCAGTATTTAACTCATAACCTAAGTAGTAAGTATACAGAGGGTTTTTAATAATCACAATCTTTAGTAGCAGCTAATTCCGTGGACATGACGGAAAACATAACCTCAAACCATGAAAGACGCATTTCATAAAAAAAAAAAAAAAAAAAAAAAAAAAAAAATAGGCGGGCCATCTTTTAGTTAGGAAGGTTTCTAGACAGTGGGCCGGGACCGTGAAGAGTGTATTAGAGAATATAAAGGGTTGAGTCACTGTGCGATGGGCAATGGCGTAGATCATATATTTCAATGGCGGGCGTGATGTGGCATCAGCTCGAATGGGACGCGTTCTAGGCATAAACCGTTCGGCTGTACCATACATACATCCGTATTACATATTTCGTTTTCTAGATGTTTAAAAAGAAAAACACCTCAGAATGTTTTGCTTCGCGCGTCCCAAAAGCCTCGGGCGCCAAAGAGGCTAGTCTTGGCTCGGACCTACACTTCCCTCGAACAGCGGCAGAGGAAGTTACAACAACGAATGTTGCAGTGATATCTTCAATTTTCTCCACTAGGCCTAAATCTCCGTCGCCGAAGTGACCATGCTGTAACACCAATATCCGGCGAGATAACCTGCAGGAAAGCGCGTAGGTAATGAAAACAACGGCGGACAAGTTACGCGGAAGTGAATAGCGATAGCACGCAGAGGAGAGAAGGAGAGACGGCGATACCCCGCCGAATGACCGGTTATTACGTGCATTAGAGAGATGGTATGCTGACACTACTACTAGAATGAAAAACGTCGTCTGCGTCTCGACTCGATCATCCAAAGTGAATACGCCCACAGTGGAAATGCATCGTTATCAGAGAAAAGTTGCGACCCTGTTAAGCTACCTTCCCTCCGCTCTCTCCAAGTAAAGATATTTACGTGAGATTTCGAGCGAACGTGGGTTCGACAGTTAAGTGTCCTGGTCAAAAAAGAGTAAAATAGTATTGTGGTTTGGGCCAGCTTGTTTGAGAGCCAGTAGCGAAGCAGTGGTAGGGCATTTAACTGTGCTGATAAAGTCAACCGACATGGCCAAATTGTAATTTGATTTGCTTTTGGCGAACGAAGTTGAATCAAACTGTCACTATTACCACCAGATCCGTGCTTGAGAAACAAAAATAACACTGTGAAAACCATTTTGAAATTACTTATTATTCGGCTGAACTAATATTTGTTTGTTAGGAGGGTCGTGGCAGCCCGAGATCAGAACAGGGTGTATCATTGTACAATGCAAGCTCGCCAAAAGCTGTAACACCAACAAACATTCGAATGGTAGGTATTATTCGTGCATTGTAATTGATAAAAACATGTATCTATTCAATGGATAGAAAAAGATATAAACTCCTAGATATTTGTGGACAGAAATTGATAAAGACTTCTAGATATTTGGGGACAGATTTTGGTAAGGGCTGTATATTTTCGCGGATAGAAATTGATAAATGCTTCTAGATATGACGTGCAGACAGACATTGATCAGGTATTCACCAACATAAATTGGGCAAAAGTAAAACAACAACAAATAGCATACGTTCTTTACACGTCATAGATCCCGTGAACAAAACTGTTAGTATCAACAAGTTTTATGAGTTTGGCTCGTTTGCTTTTAATATATTGCTTTGACGGAGATTTGATTGCAAATAAACTATAATTCTTTATTTTTATTGTCTTTACTATATTATCAAGAAGCGCTCGAGGTTGACTCGAGTGACGGTGTGAAGGCCTATCTTACAGTCGAAGGTACCCCACAGTGTTGTAACTGTCATAACTTTTTGAAACCTGTGACAACTTTGTTTCTTTGTAATTCTTTGTTTGAGGTAGTGACAAGCTGCCATAACTTTTTCACGCAAAAGCCTGAGTCAAGACAGGTTCTAACAGCACAGCCTATTTTATTGCTGCCCAGTCAACATATGATAATTTGATAACATTGTCACAGCAAGAATTATGGTTTTCTTTAGGAAAAGGTAATATTATTGTTTTCTAGCATTGCAGGGGTCCACCGCATTAATTGTTTCAATTTGTTCAAGATAGCCGATCACTTTACAATTTTAGGCCTATTAACATTCCCCAAAAACTTGCCGGATTTTTTGTATGAAATATGTCCCTATTTTATTACAGCTGGCGCTGAACAGATTGGCTCGTGATCCAACCTGCAATGGCGCAGTGTGCGCACACAACCCCTTATCAACATTGAGGGATACGCGTGGATATGACGAGTAACTTGATCAGTCTGGCCTTGGAAGTAGTTTCAGCCACTTTGAATCACAAATAAACTTATTATTACGAAATAATTGACAAGGGTGCGAATACCGCATCATAGTGCAAGGGTGTTTATGTTGCTCCAAAGGTGCTCATGTAGATACCTGAATGGGGATGGCTTTAGCTATTACTTACACCCCATTGAACAAACGTATGGACTGTGAACTGAATGCAGCACAGCTGTTTACAATTTAATTACAGGTAAGTTCTATACGATGCCAACCGAGAAATCGATTTCATAAGTGTAAACTTGTTTTATTGTTGTTATAACTTATTTCCAGGGCTGCAAGTTTGAAAAGATTTAGCACGCGAGTGCCCTGCTTGATGACGATATGTATCAACGTTTCGAGTTACGAGCGAGGACCTATAATACTGGTCTGGCCTACTAGTAGTTGTGTTGCAGTGATGGTCGCAGTCAGAAGGTACTTCGTGGTCTGACGTATGACGGACGACTCAAGTGGTCGATTTGGAAGTTGTTTTATGGGGGGGGGGGGGGGGGGGGGGGTAGAGTATACACATTTCTTACAGTACGTAAGGGGTAAGGGTACGGTACAGTTGACACCGTGTTGGGTGGGGGAATCACGGATACTACACATTATTCGCTAGATACATTCTTAATTAACGTAACAATATTAGTAATATAAAGTAACACTAATGATAAAGAATATATCATCGTAATTATCGTATTATTTAAATATTTTACGAGCATTATGGCAATAACAATAAAGGTAATATTACGAAAATGCAAGTTAATTTGAGCAGAAGGTGGCAAAGAGTTGTAACTCATTGAAAATTGTTCTTCACGCACTGTTATAACCCCAAACAAAATAAAACCTACTTAATGTAAAACTAAAAAAAAAATATGTTTGTAATGGTAAATAATATCTGGAAAAATTCCACATATTACTTTAGCCCCACTGTGTCCTACAATAGCCTCATAAACATCTGATCCACAACAAGATGGATACAGTGCTGTCCTGATTTAGCCCCATTGGCAGGGCTAAGATAGGACACAACAAATACAATAGTTTACCCAAATTAATGAATATTTGTTTTGAGATAACTCCTGTTGATTTTGTAAGATCAATCCAAAATATATCAATCCAAAATACATCAGTTAAATCAAAAAACACTTCATACTAAAACCAACTTTTTAAAACAAAGTGTTTGAAATTGTCCCATTTTAGACCCGGATCATTCTATTTGTTGTTTTATGATGTCACTTCATTGTATTTTGATATTATGAATTATTACAAATTTCATTTATCATTTGTGTACGAACATAATTCTAATTTAAATCCACAATCCACATCATAATTTTACTAAAAGTAGTGCACCCCTAACATTATCGCTAGTGTCGTAATTTTCATTTGATTTATACACCGCATAATTTACGAAACAATTATTTCGGCTCTAGGGTACTCTTTATGTGACCGTACCAGTACTTGCGCAAATCAGCTAATACCGTATGTATCTGTATGACACCGACAATGTAGTGAATACTTACTCTGTCTGCTATACTCACCCCTGTTTCTGATGTATACTCTATCTCTCTCTGTCTTTAGTGTGATTTTTGAGAACGAAAACAAACATACAACAGCTACCTCTTTCTTCCACTTCGAGCACTGTGTACATATGACGAACTTACAAGTAAACCAACAATGTGACTGACTGTACACACTGTGAAGGTGTATCGGTCTTCGAGTGTGTACGAGAGCAGGTCACACAGTGACCGTAGCAAAAGCTAGACAACCTCATCTCAGCACGGTTGCCAAGACAGACATCTAACTTACTAGTTACTTGATATGGGGTTACCACGTTACTCGAATCAACAGTCGACTAATTGTTGTCAAGACCTTTAGCGTTGAAGAAAATTACTACGCGATACTTAGTGATGTGTGTGCATGGGTGTCGTAGTTTTAAAACGTGCACAAACAAGTTATACCTTTTGTGATTCATTTTGTTCAGGTCCACGATAAACTACCACGTGTTTTGTAAGCATCAAGGTCAGGCGAAGGAATGAATGCAAACATTATATTTTAAAATTCCATTCCTTATATTTATTCAAATGATAGTTAGACGAGCTAGTACAAATAAGTCGTGAACTTGTAAGCAGTGCTGACGATACGACGATACGCATTTCCGATCAATAACTTAATTTAATTGCCGTTTATAAACCGCAGTCTGTAATAACCGCACCAATGAACCCGGATATTATCAGACGCAGAAACAATCCACATCACTCCTGAATACCGTCACTGATCACACACGGAAACTAACACTAACATAGATCCATTCAGTTACATCACTTATCCTGAACTGAACAGTCACAGTCACAGCTCACAGTATTATCAACCACACACAATCAACATCACTTATCCTGAACTATCCACTCTCAACTGAACAGTCACAGTACTCACAGTCACAGCTCACAGTATTATCAATCACACACAATCAACATCACTTATCCTGAACTATCCACTCTCAACTGAACAGTCACAGTCACAGCTCACAGTATTATCAATCACACACAATCAACATCACTTATCCTGAACTATCCACTTTCAACTGAACAGTCACAGCTCACAGTATTATCAATCACACACAATCAACATCACTTATCCTGAACTATCCACTCTCAAGTGAACAGTCACAGTCACAGCTCACAGTATTATCAATCACACACAATCAACATCACTTATCCTGAACTATCCACTCTCAACTGAACAGTCACAGTCACAGCTCACAGTATTATCAATCACACACAATCAACATCACTTATCCTGAACTATCCACTCTCAACTGAACAGTCACAGTCACAGCTCACAGTATTATCAATCACACACAATCAACATCACTTATCCTGAACTATCCACTCTCAACTGAACAGTCACAGTCACAGCTCACAGTATTATCAATCACACACAATCAACATCACTTATCCTGAACTATCCACTCTCAACTGAACAGTCACAGTCACAGTCACAGTATTATCAATCACACACAATCAACATCACTTATCCTGAACTATCCACTTTCAACTGAACAGTCACAGTATTATCAATCACACAAGTAACATGCTAGTCAATAAACCCGTTTGTTAAAGAAGACATAATTGGATATAAGCCTAAGTATAGCTTATATTGGGATTACAAATAACGGCTGAATGGATTAGTGAATAATGTAAATATAAAGTAAAATATACGAATTATGTGTGCAGTCGTTATTGATGTAATATCATAACATGAAATAACAAACCTTAAAGATTGCATGTTTGCACTCGTCTGCATAACTTAATTTAAATCAGTCAGTTTTTAGCTATACATGCACATTGCACAGCCATCCATACCTTGTGCAACGAAAGAAAGAAGAATCTTCAACATTCATAATTACCACTGAACCAGACAACTTTCAAGACAACATTAATTCATTTTATGTTCTTATACTGTTCAAAAGGCTGTGCCTACATCCCTGAGGGGACTATACGTTCCCCAACAGCTTACGACTTTAAACCTGTGGTGTGGTATTAAACATTAATACCTAAAATAAAATAAATCTGAATTTATTGTCTACCTACCCACTTACAAAAACTGCGTTTCAGTGGAGGACATTATAGATAGGTCATACTATTTATTTATGTCTCGTTGCTATGGCGGGTCCAAAGTCACCATTCTTCAACGGTTTACGAATGCAAATTTGTGGCGTCTACATTCCCCAAAAGATTACAACCACAAATATGTAGCGTTTTTATTACCCAATGAAGTCTACATTCCCCAATATCTTACGACTACAAATCTATAGCGTTTACCTTCCCCAATAGATTGACTACAAGATGGCGTTTGCATTCCCTAATAAAGCTTATACGACTACAACATAAAACATTACTAACATCTAGCAGAGCGATACATATTACCCCGTGATAGCCAAGAGGATACGAGTTCAATTCCCACCAATACGATATTTAAATCGTATGGATATATTTCCTACGTCTATAGTTCCTACGGAACTATAGACACCCGACTTGAGTCTACAGCGGGAATGGATATCGTTTAACTCACTCAAGCTAACCAGCGGCAACGCTAAAGGCCCAGCACGTGATAGTCTTTTTGCCGCTTATGAAATATGACTTAAAAGTTAAAAGTGCCCCCGAAAAACACAAATCGGGAGGTAAACACATCTCATTTAGAACTAAATAAAAAAAAGGCAAATTTAGGCACATTGGTACGTGTTTTTTTATGTTCTGACCGTGGTTACTGGTTACTGTTCGTGCAGTGTTCTTTATTTTTATGACAATATTCTCCCATCTACGAGTCTTGGTTCATCACTATTTATAACTGTTTCATTTTAGGAAACGATTTTAGGTTTCCAGGAAAATGCACGGAGAGGGTTAAGCATCGATTTAGATAACAGTGGGGTGGATAGACCTACTTGTCCTTTTTCATACAATATGGGGTCTGGGACACAGCCCCAGCCGCTGGAGGTAAAGCTTGATGGTAAACAACTCATCATAACATTTCAAGGACTAGACAAGACAACTATTAGATCACTTCCATTGTCTGAGTGAATTGCATACCCTGGAAGGTACCAGTACAAAGAGCCACATAATACAGGAGACCAACCGCGGCTACAAACTTATACAAAGAAAAACAGCTAAATGTCGTGAAATCGAAAACCACCTCTCACCATTTCCTGTATTTTCCGTTTTTTCGGCAGTTTTTTTTTTTTTTACATCTACTTTGAAATAAGCTAGCACGATCTTGTAAGATATAACAAAACATTGTATTTAGAAGTTACAATACGAAACGTGTAAACGTGATAAACCGTGAATCCGCTAGAGTTTATAATGTCTGTACTGTTTAGTCACATCAGAAATGTCAAGGCATACAATATTATTTCAGAATCACAACTTAATTATCTTGTAAACTTCAATGTTCTCCAACGTAAGCGGAAAGCTATATTTTGGTATCTCACAAAAGAAACCGTCGTGATTATTGGCTAGTAAGCACATGTAGGTCAAGTCTTTCCGTGATGAAGCTTGCGAGTCTCGGACAATAGGAGAGGTAGACCCAACTATCTTTACCACCCAGGATGCCAGTTGAACACACGGACGAAATTGCATTACAAGAAACAAAAGAAAATAATCATAATAAAGATGATAGCAAAAAAATGAAATGAAACAAAAGGATTATTGTAGGCTTGCAGGGTTGGTTCTCAGTTCTTACCTTAGTGCTGGCGGTGCGGATAATGTCTCCGCTGACGACCACGGCGTAGACCTCCACCTCGTAGGCGTCACTGCCGGCCTCCCTGTCCAAGGCGGCGGCCGTCGCAAGCACGCCGAGCTTCGTGTCAATATCGAACAGGCGGTCTGTCTGACGGCCCCCGCTACCCGTCACATTCGTCACGTAGTATTCCACTTCCACGTTAGCAGGGACGCGAACTTTTACCGTCACTATATTCTTGCCAGGAGGCTCATTTTCGTAGACACTACCCGAGAACGCGTGATTTTCGAAAACCAACCCTTCCCTATCCCTCCCATTAGCAATGATCGTCAGGTATGCGTCGGTGGACTTCCTTTCGGACTGCACAGCTTCGTCAGTCGCTTTGACGGCGAGATGGTACCTGGCCTTGGGGCTGACAAGGGCCTTCTTCAGAGACAGGGCCCCCGTGGACCGATGGAGTCGGAACAGTTCTGTGTTGCCGCTAACCAGCTCGTAGGTGACGAGGCCGTTAGTGCTGGAGTCCAGGTCTCGTGCGAACACGTGCATCACGGGGACAAACGGCTCGGGAGGCAGGATGGCGCAGTTCATGGAGACGAACAGCGGCGCGTTGTCGTTGACGTCCTCCACGATTACGGTGACCAGCTTCTCCGCGGAGAGGCGGGAGCTGGCGGGCACGGCCTGATCGGTGGCCACTACCATCAGACGGAAAGTATCCACGGCCTCTCTATCTATCTTCAGGAGGGTGTGGATCACTCCCGTCGAGGGGTTGATGCCAAAGTGCCTCCCCTCGGGTTCCTGTCTCGTGATGGTGTACATGACGCGTCCGTTGGGGCCGGAGTCGGGGTCCTCGGCATTTACGGTGACAATCGGTGTGTTGATGGGGATGCCTTCACGGATCTGCCTAACAATGGCCGTGTTTGGGAACGCGGGAGGGTTGTCATTGCTATCTTCGACTTTAATGTGGAATAGGATGGTCGTTGCCAGGCGGGGGTTTCCCCCATCTGAAGCAGTTATATTGAGAGTGTACAAGTTGAGTTCTTCATAGTCGAGAGGCTTGTGTAGATAGAGGGCCCCGGAGACGGGATCAACATGAAAAGTATCGCGACGGTTTCCAGCACCAATGGAAAAGGCAACCTCACTGTTTACACCGAGATCTGCGTCCGACGCGCGGAACTGTATCAGCTTTGTGGAAACCGGCGTCGTCTCCACAACGGAGATCTTCGATTCAGTTTGTGTAAACTCTGGAGCGTTGTCGTTCTCATCAAGGACGTCGACGGAGACGGTGGCAGTGGCGCTGAGACGGTTCGAGGAGCCGGCATCGAATGCGATCACCGTCAACGAGTACTTGGAGACAGTCTCCCGGTCAAGAGGTTTGGCGACAGTGATCTGGCCCGTGGCTTCTTCGATGGCGAAGCGGCCATTCTCGTTGCCGGACGAGAGGGAGTAGAACACATCACCATTGAGGCCCTCATCAGCGTCCGCGGTGAACACTCGGAATATCTGGGTACCAGTGGACGACGCCTCAGAGATGAGGACTCGGTAGGGCGTGCGGAGGAACCGCGGCGGATTGTCGTTCTCATCAGTCACGTACACGTTCACTTTGACTTTGTCTCGCAGTCGGGTCACGCCGTTGTCGGTGACGGACGCTTCAAGACTGACAAAGTTCTGGCCGGTGGCGCGGACGAGTTCCTCACGGTCGAACACATGCAGCGTTTTAATGAATCCGTTTTTTGGATCTATGGCAAAGTCTTTTTGGGCGTTGCTCAGTGAAAAGGTAAGCTCGGCGTTCCGGCCAATATCACGATCGAGCGACGTTAGTTTACCCACAAAAGAATCGGGAGGCTCGTTTTCGCGGATGTGAAAGCTGAACGTCGTGTTTGTGAATTCGGGCGCATTATCGTTCTCGTCGATCACGTGGATGACTACGGGGACGACAGAGCTGCGAGGGGGCTCACCGTGGTCCCGAGCAGTCACCATCAGGGAGTAGTAGTCGCGATCCTCCCGGTCCAGCGGGCTGCGAACATAGAGGAAGCCGTCGGGGAACACACCGAACTTGCCGTCGTTGTCACCCTCTGTGATCACATACTGGACCAAACCGTTGTGTCCCAAGTCCGCGTCTGAAGCGGCCAGAGCAAAAAATCGTTCGTTCACAGGTGTCGACTCCAACAAAGAGGTTTCGTATGATGTGTGATCAAAGACGGGCGTGTGGTCGTTCACGTCCTCAATAGTCACCGCCACCACGAGCTTCGAAGAGAGGGGAGCTCGGCCCGCGTCACTGGCGGTCACCTCAACTGTCATCAACGAGCCCGGCTCTGCGCGGATTGGCCTGTTCAAATAGATCACGCCGGTAGTTTCTGCTATTCTGAACTGATGGTCGGGGTTGTAAGTCAGAGTGTAAGACACCCTACTGTTATCGCCGGAATCTTTATCCCTAGCCCGCGCTAAATACACTTCTTGACCCACTGCTCCGTTCTCTGGTAACCTAACTTCATCTCTCGCCCGGGCGAACATGGGGCTGTTGTCGTTCTCGTCCAAGACAGTTACGTTCACCGTGGTCTTCCCATAAGCCAACCCAGCTCTTGCGACGGCTGTCAGGCTGTACATAGAAACTTGTTCCCTGTCGATTTTATTGGATGTCAATATGACGCCAGTATTTTCGTCGATTTTGAAGGCGCGGTATTGGTCTCCAAACGCAATGCAATATGTGACGCTCTCGTGCGCTGTGCTCTGTCGAACTTGTAACCTCCCGACTTCTCTGCCAACGGACGGTCCACTCTTGTCGGAGTCCTCTGCAATTTTGAACTCATAGCTACCATAATTGTCAAATTCTAGTTCTTCGATGTGAGTGTCCTGGATGATCTCAACTTCGGCATCTTCTAGGGCTTTCCTATTTCCATGATCCTTCGCGGAGATGCGAAGTTTATGCAACGCTTTCTGTGAATTAGAAAGAGGTTTTTTGAGACTGACTACGCCCGTGACGCCGTCCAAAGAAAATAACGTTTCGTCGCCACTCTCCATGGCAAAGTGTATGGCGGCGTTGTCTCCTTCGTCACGATCGGTGGCAAACACTTGGAGGAGAGACGTGCCCGTAGGGATGTTTTCCGAAATGGGGACGAAATAAATTTGAGGATAGAACTCTGGGGAGTTGTCGTTTACGTCCTGCAGGGAGAGGAACACGGTAGCGGTAGATGACTGGGGCGGCACACCCTGATCTCTCGCGATCACTCTGATCTCGTACTCGGGTATTGTTTCCCTGTCCAACTTGGCCCTAGTAGTTAACTGGCCGGTGAGCGCGTCCAAACCGAATACTCCCGGGTAGCGGTCGGCTTGCAAGAGATAGGTGACACTACCGTTCGTCCCCTGGTCGTGGTCTGATGCTGTCAACATGGCAACTAGGGTGTTCGGCGGGGTACTTTCCGTCATGCTTATGTTTATCTGAGACTGAGAGAACACTGGCTTTTCATCGTTTTCGTCCAGTATTGTAACCTTGAGTTGAGTGTGAGCCCACTTTGGGTTCGGACCCCCATCTCTTGCCGAAATACGAAGCTCGACAGCATCCTCCACCTCGCGGTCTAAGGCCTTCCGGGTTGTGATCAAACCTGATGCAGGGTCGATCTCGAACCACCGCTTGTCGTTGCCAGAGACGAATGCATAGTAAATTTGGGCGTTGACTCCCGTGTCTTCGTCACTAGCAGTGATTCCGGCCACATATGTGCCCGGGGGAGCCAGCTCACTCAATACTGCAGAGTACTCGGACTTGGCAAACACGGGCTCGTGGTCGTTTACATCGTTGACGTGGATGATCAAGAAAGCTGTGGCAGTCCTCGGTGGGGAGCCCTTATCGCGAGCCACCACAGTCAGATTGTATTTGCTTAGTTCCTCGCGATCAAGCACGCCGTGGACTCGGACGATATCAAAGCTAGGGGTGTAATCGAGTCTGAAGTGGTTCAACTCGTTGCCGGCGCGGATCTCAACGGTGGTGTCGCCGTTGAGCCCCTCGTCCATGTCCACGACGCTAACGGCCGCCACGACGGAGCCGTTCACCGCGTTCTCATCGACCGTCGCGAAGCCTGCTGTGGGGGGGAAGTATCGGAACCGAATCACGGGGTCGTGGTCGTTGGCGTCGACCAGGTTCACGGTGACGTAGGTGCGCCCATCTTGACGGGGAGAGCCGTGGTCTCGAGCGAACACAGTGAATACACAGCTCTTGGGGCAACCGCTTCCAGGCCGCGGCTGGGGTACTTGAGGACAGTTTTGTTGAGGGCAGTCAAGAGTCTCCGTCGTAGATATCACGCCCGTCTCCGGGTCCACGCCAAACTGGTGTTCCGTTTCGGCGAGATAGTAAGTGATCTTGGCATTGTCACCAACGTCGCTGTCGGTGGCCATTACTTGCAGCACGGGGGACCCTGGAGGAACGCTCTCATTCAACGAGACGATGTAGTCGCTGTGATCGAAGATGGGTGGATTGTCGTTCACATCCAGGATCGAGACATTTACCTGGAGGTAACCAAACCTACGAGGGGTTCCCCCATCCCGAGCCGATATATTTAACTGGTAAAACGCAGCCGATTCTCGATCTAATTTACCCGTTGTCTCCAAATGCAAATACGTTATCTCGCCACTAGGGTTTGCGGTAACAACTAATCTAAACTTGTCATCGCGATTACCGGCAACGATTTGGTAATCGTCGGAGACGCCATTAGTCGCGACGTCCCGATCACTGGCGGCGTCGAGGAGGAGGCGCGTGCCCGCGGCCGCGCTCTCAGAGAACGACACGATGATGCTCGCCTCGGGGAACTCGGGGGCGTTGTCGTTCACGTCCCTCACGACGATCCGGACCTCGATGGGGTAGGTGGGCTGCGACGAGAGGACCACCAGGTCGTAGCGGTCATTGCGCAGCGCCTCCCGGTCCAAGACAGCCGTGGTACGGATCTCCCCACTGTTGGGGTCCAGGGTGAACTCACGCGGAGGTTCGTTGAAGCGGTATGTGAAATCGGGCTTCATAGGAATCACGCCGACGACAGTGCCGCGGGGTTGCCCCTCGAGGATGTCGAACTGAACGCGGGTGTCGACGGCTCTAGACTGCATCGCGTCGGTGGGTCTTCCGGGGCCAGATCCGGGACCGGGACCGGGACCGGGGCCTTGTGCAGCAATTAGAAGGCATTGCCCGGCCAAAAATAATAAAAGCCTCTTCAATAGCATCATGTCCCTCATCAATTGTACTTAGAAGAAGCAAATTTGGAAACGCGCAATTGCAGATAACATTGTAAAATTAACACCCGCACACGCTAGTATTATACAATTAGGCCTAACTCTCTATTTAATGTTACCTTTAAATTACATGGTTCGCGTTGTTGTTAAAGTGCACTCAATTATCACTGCACGGTAATGATGATGTTTATATATCCAGCGAAGAGATTTTTATTTGTTTTTAACACTTTGGATCGTCGGTTACGGTACGCGCGATGGGTTGGCTAGCTGGCTCGCTGGCTGGCTTCAGGTATTCAACATGGCGTCCGCGCGGCACGTAACCTTCAACAACCAAACATATCTCTCATGAGGACACTTGTTTGTTATTTGTTATTGATCTAAAATACACATGCAGCTAGCACGCACCTAGGCGCTAGATAAACATTTAACACATACTATAATAAACGTTAGTCCATCATTGCAACAGATTAAACAACTATGGCATTATATTTAACGGTAGGTAATAATGAATGTAAGACAGAATTGTTAAACGATGCGAATAATAATAATAATTATTATTCTCATCATCATTATGGTTATTGCAATTACAGAATACCAAAGTTCTCCCGCCAGCTGACTAGTCTGATGGAACCAGGTATACAACATGACACAGTATGGTTTAAGTGTGTATGTGATTTAACTGACTATTCATAGGTTGCACGTACGTCACATATTTGCGCGTGGCGGCCACATTTGTGATCAAACTTTGACGTTGCCATGGAGAAACAATTGAAGGCGGTGGTGGTAGAACACATAAACTCTTCATTCTTTAAAATCCAGCCTGCTTTTTTTAATAAAATATATACGTGTGGTATTTTCTTTATTTTGTATTCCTTATGATTACTTTTTAAATTCTTAATAAGGCTCATTTATTAAATTTGAATAGTATTTGCTAATGATCTAGGATTGGTCCTCCTCAATTGTGTCGCAATCATGGCCGCTGTGACGTCACGTGGGAACTATGAATACTGATAAGCTGATGGTCCTTTAAAATAAACATGTCTAAACCTAACCCAGTCTCTTTAAATTTATGTGCAGAGAACATCGAGTGTAATATTTTATAATAACATTGAAGTACAATAGTGTAACTTTACTAACTAGTTGATTTATTTTATTACATAATAGCATAGAGGACGGTCATTTTTAGCCTTTGGTGTTTTACGTGGTCGTCTGTGAACATATGCATGCACAAGTTAGAATATAGTTACCAAATATGTACAAATAATTACAACGATCGGCCCTACGTGTATAACACTAAAAAAAAAAAGACGCCAACACAACAAAAAAAGTAATCACGGTTACGTATTACGTTTTGCAAATTTGTAAAATGAAAACAAAATGTTTCGTATTTTTTTCAAATGGTTTCAAACTACTGAATCAAAATGTGCACACATCAAACCCTTCGTTTATATTTCAGTAATAACCACCTAAGATTTCAGGTAAGTAAAACTCTTCCTGAGAGCAGAAAACGCTTGAAACGTGTCATGTGAAGCAATTGCATACCGTATAAGTTAGCCTTAGACACATGGTTAATTTGTTAAATACATCTGTTTAGTGTCAAAGCAATGTTATTAACAACTGTTCTCAAAATATTATGTCTGATGTAACATTAAATATGAGGCATAGTAAATTATGTTTTGTCAGACACATTGAAAATTGAAATGATCATCCTTCATCAGCCAATATAAATACAAACATTCCATGCATTGCACAATCGGCCAGTATAACTGTAAATATAAATATTCCTGTAGGCATGTATTGTATTAATTTTATGTCCCAATGTTTACAAATCAGTTCTATAACTGAATAAAATACCCGAGTAATTAAATAAATGAGTCAAGAATTTATAAATGAGGGGTAATCGGCAATGTCCCATTAACGTCTAGACTGGGAGTCGAACTCAGAAAATTCTGCTCTACGTATCAATGCCTAATCACGATCCTGTTTTCCAAGTGCGCATGCTCGTATGGATAAAAGAAGTATAGTATTATCTTCGTATAACGTAAACAAAAATGTGAAAAATTACCAGTAACACGTCTTTATATTTACATAAATATATAGAAACGAACTATAGGCCTAGGCCTACTTATTTACAATAAACGTATTTATGTAACAAAAATGAACTATGCAACCAACTGTGTCTTATGTCCCAGAATGTAATTTTACATGAAAATGCAAGATTAAAAAATATTACAATATTACATACAAAATATTACTCCGATTCCGTTTTTTTATAAAGAAGTGGCACATGAAATATGACCGTGGAGACCATGTTAGTACCGGCTCTTGGCTGAGTTTGTTTACCAAATAATCAAACATCTAATAAAATAATAACAGTAATAATGGGTGATATTATGAAGACCTTACAATTCAAGTAACAATAACTTGTTTCCATCAACCACCAATAACAAGATTTGAAATGGCTTAGTCCGCCAATAAATAGTAATCCGTGTTCCTAAGAATCACGGAGGTTTTAATCACGATCCGTTGATGTGTTGTTGATAGTGCTCGGGCTGACACGACTAGCATCACAGTTGTGTTGACACGACCAAAGAACATGAGTACTATCAATTAGCAATACGGTAGCACCTTTTCAGTTCCGAGGGTCAGTATAGCCTGTATGTATAGGAGGGGGATCGAGATTTGATATGATCATTTAAAACGGTCATGTAAAACGGTAATAACACTTTTCTAGTTTTAATAAAATACATGGTAATAATTTCTCAAAAAGTATATGACCGTAATGAACAAGGTAACGATATAACCTTATGGTATACAATACAAGCCCGAAGTGTTTCGTTTCATAGGGGTTGGTCTAGCTAGATTAAAACAAAACTGGTGAAATACCATTGTCACAGACACGAAGAACCCTCTCTTTCACATTTCCGTTAGCAATGAAAGTTGGCGCACGAAACACACTGGCATTTAACTATTTAATTGAATGAGAAACATCCGACGTTCCTCAGATCGCATTTGCATTATTTCCAAGTCTGCTAGTTGTGCCCAGGAATGCCGTGGCTGTCTGCCTAGTGCACGCGACGGCTTATGTCCCCGGGTCCTAGTTTACCCCTCCGCACTCAGTGTACGGGGATGAATAATAGGCCTGCTACCCTTCAGGCAATCCTGCACATGTGGCTTGTGTTGATTTAGATGGCCAAGACATACATACCCCATAAATAACACAATATTATAGGCTAGCTAAGCCATACAGTATTCTGGCCAGTCTCGCACGTTTCTTTGGCGTACTTTGCCCCACTAATTAAAATACATCTAGGTCCTAAGTGTACCAAGGCTGTGCAAGAATACTTAGTGCTAGATTTCGGCTAATATTGTTATTTCGGCAAGATGAGCTAATGGTATTTAAAATTCCCGCCCTAGGGTAATTTGCATATTTTCATAGAACTTACATCTGAAACACACGCCGATATATATAAATCCAGCGTGTTCATAAAACACACGTCACTTTCGCACAAGAATTTGTCACTGGAATATATATCAAGAAAGTAGGAGACGATTCACTGTCACTTATTGTTAAAATTGCTTTGTATTTGCGTGACGCCGACGTGTTCTGCGCGTATTTTCTTACCAGACTGGAGGCAACTTACCTGGCTGGGATACAGAATGTTAAGTTTGGGGAGGAGTCATATCCCTTAGCCAATCGGATCCCACCTTCTCTAAGAGCGAGGTATCTGCACCGTTGCCAAGCCTCACAACAAGTGCACCACTATTTTAATCGGTCTCGCCTCTAATTTGGTTAACACTTGGTTTCAATGTCATTGTTAACTAGAATGTTTAACATATCATCATCTGTTTAAACAATTGGGCTCGGTCGAACATTGGTTAAAGATCTAGTCATAACATTTTTATGGAAGTGGTAGGTCACGAAAGCAGGCATCGAAAGGGATTTTACATCACCGAAATCTGCTTACAAATTTCGAGAGATTGAATATTTATGTAAGATTAGTGTTTATTGTTATTAGTATTGGATGAGCAATGGTTAGATATGGCATCATGGTTAGGCAGATTATTAGGTTATTTTCTATGCAAGGTCCGTCGTATCTCCTAGTAGCGACTCGAGACTAGCGAGCGAGTGCCTGCTGGTGCTGCGGGCTCTGTGGCCCGTGCGTTGACCCTCACAAGTATCCTGGAACACGGGAACCAAGGAACCTAGCGACCCACATTACACATTTACATGGGAGAGAGGCAATTCGGCATTTACATCTAAGATGTTACTGGCTTAACACGCATTCATCTCTCTCACGAAATTGAATAAGGGAATGCTCTGTCAACCCGAGAGAGATAACCTCTGCCTCTATCTATTGGCGATTACGGAGAACTGAAGAAGACGTGACTGAGTACACTGCTTCGGGAAGAATGAAGCGTTGTCAGATTTGTGGCCGTTGAGGGAATAGCGAGTCCAACTCATTATTACGATTGAAAACGAGGAATGCTTTCAGTCTGAACATGATTAGAATAATATCAAAATTACAGATTAAAGCTTGGATTTCAATGTAAAATACAAAAGAAAAATGGAAAATAGCAGGAATACTACTAACATATATTTAATACTCGGTCCAGTCAGTTTGTAGCCGTCTCCCTCCACCCGTAAACTTTTGATCAGGTCTGTTACTGCCTGTTGTCTGTGCCCTATGACCTAACCGGGAGTCGTACGAGGCTGCTTAGCTTATCGCCTTGACTTCTGACCAGCCTGTGCGCCGGTTTAGTCTAGACTCTAGAGTCACTGGATGACCATCGTCCCTACTATTGAGACGACAAGGGGTCGAACCCACGTCCCTGGGATGCACTCAGAGCCTGCCCAACCGTATAGGCCACTGCGGACGACATATTTACTAGAAGCAATAATTCAATATTCAGTTACAAACTGAACACAATGCGGAAAATGTTATAGGTAATTAAATCCCGCTTGTAAAATCATTGTGTGGTATAATACAAATAAATAAATAAATAAGACATTAAATAACCCACAAAAATGAGTATATCAAACTATACAATAATAATTACGGATTTGATCATTCTCCACCACAACAGCTACTTTAAACCACAATTCCTGCGTTCCAGGTTCGAATCCTGGGTTGGGCAATGGGATCATGTGGCGTTTTTTCATCTTCACATAATTATTACCCACGACCCAATCACCAATTATCATCAGTGGCCAACGCAAGGGGGGAGGGCATTCGGGCTAAAGCCCCCCCCCCCCCCCCCCCCCCCTCCCCCCGGAGCTCATGAGTCTTATATTGTATAATAGTTTTAGCATTGCTCAATGATTAAGTATTAATATCAACGTATAGTACTATCGAATCATTTGGCGGGCATCTATGAAAATAATGTTGCACAATTGCCTGACTCTTGCTGCTGCACGGGGCTCTTTTTCTCTCTTTTTCATATAATATAAATTCACCCACACATCTCCTCTAGGAGTTGGCAAAAGTATTAACACAGGTATTAGACATACAGCGCAAATATCGTGTTCGTCTCAACAGATGGGTTGAAGTTCTGTAACAATCTGATCTCGGGGCCAGGGGAATATATTACAATTTGTTATCTGTGATATTACTGTATTGCAAATACAAACAGGGCCGGACTACAGCAAAACAAGACGAACGGGAATATCTTCTTTTTCAGTTATCTGTTATACCACTTCCTTAAACTATAGTAAATGTGACTGTCCATCCTATTGCTTACGTAATTACATAATAATGTGTATTTAAAGATCCAACGTAGAAATAATAAATAACAATCTCTACTCGCAAGTAACTTCCCAAAACCCCAGCGGTCACTGGGGAATAAAAAGAAACTTTTAGTATTATTATTATTATTATTATTATTATTATTATTATTATTATTATTATTATTATTATTATTATTATTATTATTATTATTATTATTATTATTGTATTGTTGCAATACATACAAACTCGGTCAAAACCGGCATAAACATGTTGTACGGACACAAATGTCAAGTATTTCCATGTGTTTACCTTATTAAAATCTACTTAGAACTACTTAATATATCATTGTCCACATTATTTTTTCCAAACCGAACTGTTGATGCTATGTACGGTCGTGGCCGATTTGTACTCATCCCAGCATTCGCTCTTTGTACGGTGGAAACCACGAAAACCACTATCGGGATGGAGAACTTCTTGAAGTCTTCATTCTTCTTAGTTCAAAAATTTTCGCACTATCCTACACGTGTTCAAAATAATTGCTTTTTGCATCTCGATGTATATGTTCGGTTGGAGACCAATTAGTTTAATACTGTCATGGAGTTTACGTGGAACAATGCCATTTGCTGATATAATTAACGGTATAACAGTTACATTATTCTGCTTCCACAACCTTTTTATTTCAATAGATAATTCCTTATATCTGTTTATCTTTTCCCGCCAAGTAGTCTCTACATTGTGGCATAAAGGGACGGCAACATCAATTAAAATCGTTTCTTGTTTCTTCTTGTCAATAAATATAATATCCGGTCTATTGTGATGTATGATTTGGTCTGTTATAACTGCCCGGTCGTAATATAATTTGTAGTCTTTACTATCCAATACCTTTTCAGGCTTGTATTTGTAATACGCAGTGGTTGTGTTTATAAGGTTTATACTTCATGGCTAATTTTTGATGTACAATGTTTGCAACTTGGTTATGCCTATGAAGATAATCTGTTTGACAAAGCATTTTGCACCCAGATACGATATGTTCAATTGTTTCGCCGTTCATATTACATTTTCTACATTTATCTTCCACTGTGACGTCTTTCAGTATGTATTTTTTGTAATTGTTAGTCTTGATTACTTTATCTTGAATAGCGATCATAAATCCCTCTGTTTCGCTGAAAATATCCCCGGACGTTAACCATTTGTTCGATGCTACCCTATCGACGTTATGCTTAAGAAGTTCTTATTTATTTTCTTTAGTTCATTATTATTATCATTATTATTATCATTATTATTATTATTATTATTGTTATTATTATTATTATTATTATTATTATTATTATTATTATTATTATTATGATTATGATTATTATTATTATTATTATGATTATTATTATTATTATTATTATTATGATTATTATTATTAATATTATTATTATTATTATTATTATTATTATTATTATTATTATTATTATTATTATTATTATTATTATTATTATTATTATTATTATTATTATTATTGTTGTTATTATTAAGCATGGCCAGAAAATACAACACCAACAATGTACAAAATAAGTCAATATTGCAGAACAGGCTGCAATAAATTGGCGTTGTCGGGTAAAACAATATGATTAAAGGCAAAGTACATGCTAGCAGCAGAACAACTAAAACCAAGAGATAATAGTAAATCAGAAACCAGTAACGGGGGATGGGGAGAGACTGCTGCACTTGATGTCAATAGAGCCAGGAAGAGCGTTGTCATCTGGTTGCCCAGTGTAGCAAAGCGTCTAGCACGAGCTAAATAGCCAGTGAAAAAGTCTCCTGCACTAGCTCTACACTAATGTAAGTTTTATTAGATGCGAACGCAATAAAAATATTTACACTGACACAGGTAGGCCTACAAAAGACGACAGTGGCTTCACTAGTGTAAAAGCACAGATAAATAATTGGTTGTCTGTGGTAAAAGTGTAGGACAGGCGAACGAAGCTAACGGAAACGCGTTGTAGAACACGAAGGTTGCAATATCGAGTAGACAAAACACTGTGTTCTATCAGGAGACAAATGAACAACAATCAAGTCAGTGACGGCTGTGGTTTGTTTTCAGGAAAGTTGTGATGATTATAATATTTGGGGTTTACGTCCCATATTTTTGCAACTTTGGCTAATTAATTGAGACGATGAGTGGGTGAAATATGCAGATGAAGATAAAGATGAAAAAAGCCGAATGGCCCGATCAGATCCATTACACATAGGTGGGGAGTCCGGCAAGGGAGGGCAGGGCCAAGTTGAAGTAGACCAGTGGCAGCTCGTTGTATAAAATAATAGGGAGGCCAGGACCATTCAAGAAAGACCGAATATGTAAGGAATGGAAATTAGCGGCAGTTCAGGGGAGGTTTGGGGGGTTTGAGGAGGCCAGGCCTCCATTGCCTCCCCCCCACCAGCCGCCACTGGAGTCAGGAGTAGACTCTCAAATGGGACAGTGAAGGGAAAGGGACAGGGTGGAGGGCGTTTAGATCCGAAAGGATCGAGCCAGCATTTATGGCGAAGAATAACATGATAATAGAAAGGGATGTATGATATGATTCTTCTCGATTAGCCTAGCCTCGTTGCAAAAATATGGGACGTTAAACCCCAAATGTCATCATGATGAAATGATATGAAGAGTTACAAAATATATGAGAAGAGAGAAAGTATGCATGAGGGCCCCCTTTGTGGGCACCGGTCACTATATGGAAGGACCCCCTTCGACCGACAGGAAAGTTCGTGAGATAATTTTAGATACGGCGCGTGTCTAGTTTGCCTGACTGCTAGCGCTTTGCGGTTCTTTGTGCAACAATTTCATCTCTAACCTTGGGGTTTCGGTGGCTCGGCCGACCATTCTATGAAATACGGCGACGGCAGCGCAGTATAGTGTGGAAACTTGTAATCCATGGCAGGGCAGACGCGCGCTTATTTGTATTCCAGGCGCAGTCGGAGCGCAACAACTCAAATCCAAATTTCTTTCCTCGAGTCTTCCTACGAAATGCGAATGAAATGTTCTGTTAGAGGTATTTTAATCTTATAATTTGATACAAAATCTCAATTTGTTTCGTATGTAGTAATAATACTGTAATAATAATTTGATACAAAATCTTAATTTTTTTAGTTGAATATTTCAAACCTAGGGGTGCAACCCAAGCGGCTATCATAGTTTCTATTTAGTAAAATCATAATACATTATGTCATCCACTTTCTTTGTTGCTGAAAAGGCAGAGTGTGTAGAGCTGAAATCGCAGCAAACATCGCAATTTTACTATGGACCTTTTCTTATCAAGTAGCATAAATTAAGAAGCAGTAAAATCACTGCAAATAATGTGGTTGATTAGTTTGTTGATAAAAGCGAGATTAGGATAAAAAAAATCAGAGTCGTCATAACAATGTTACTAACTGTTGCGACAAGGGCACGAAAGAGGGGTGGGGATCATATAGCCAGTGAACAGATGCAAGATCAGGACCGATTTCACTGCCATAAATTTACCTTGACGTTCCAGCGTGGCCTTGGAGAGTCTGCTGCGTAACGTGGCCGATGTGAGGGTGTTGTCTTGAGGTGGAGTCTACGTCGCGACGCGGTTGACGATGATATTAAATTACGAGTGAGTCAAGCACACAAAATACAGTCAATAACAAGAAATAAGAGGAATGAACACGAAACAATACCACACAATACGGTGTGGCTACGGAAATGATCACACTCACGATGAGTGCGTGAAAAACGCCCACTGTAATCAAGCGCTAACAGACAGTCCCCATTTATCGTTTTGCCGGACGGTTTGCGTCCGGCAATTGCTTCCCTTCCGCTAAGTCGTAACGTGTATGGGCCTCAAATCGAGTCTCCGAAAAATCTGCCGTCTCTTGGTTTTTTACCAGGAGCCACAAAGGCGGACTAGGATTAAAATGCCCGGGATGCTGAGTGTTGGGGGTTGTGGCGCAGAACTTCTGGGGTCGGGGCTTTGCCCCAGCCGCCGGAGGCAATTACGCAAAAGCGTAAACACATTTTTGGGTGGCATTTAATTGTACGGCTTAAAAGTGGATTTTATAACGCGATGAACAGAGGTGCTTACGCCAACTTCATCCGAACAACTCGATTGAGTCAATTGGATCCATCGTAATCACGTGATGGATTAACTCCTTGATGGTTCGCGAACGGCCTTGGGCGAGTACTTTTTGGCGCGGATTCAAACTACTTTTTGAATGAGGTATAATAAATACTAAACCCAAGGAACCACGCCTTGTAGCTGTCACATTTGACGAATCTGCGGCCCTTGCGAAAATAAATATTGGCGCGTGGCCGTGGTCGCCGTGGTAGGCCCATAACCCTAATTTTGCAGTTCACGGTGCCGTTGATTCATATTGGCGCCAAAATATTACGTCTGGATCCAACTACCCTGCTCACAGAGAGCGGATCTCTTTCAAGGAAAGTGGAAGGTGGACCGACGTGGCAAGAAGTCGAGGTGGCATTAAAAAGGATGAAAAATGGGAAGGCTGCAGGAGTGGATGAACTTGTGGTGGAAATGATTAGCTGGGGGCCCAAGTGCAATGCATTGATTATACAGGGTGATCAGAGGGACATGGAAAGAAAAGAAGATACCGAGGGACTGGGAGAAAGGAGTCATTGTACCGATTTACAAAAAAGGCGATAAAAAGAAGTGTGGAAACTACAGAGGAATAACTTGACTAATGCCATACATCAAAGATATTCGAAAGAATTATAGATAGAAGAATGAGAGTAGAGATAGAACATATGCTGAACGAGGAGCAATATGGGTTCAGATGGGGAAGATCAACTATAGACCCGATGTTTGTACTGCGACAAGCTATGGAAAGAAGTTGGGAGTTAGGTAAAAGATTGAGTATGTTGTTCCTGGACATCGAAAAGGCATATGACAGTGTTCCGAGGAAGGTAGTGTGGGAAAGCCTGAAAAGAAAATGAGTGGACAAAGGACTGACAGACAAGAGTTAGAAGCATGTACAGAGTATGCGAAAGCTGTGTAAAAACACAGTTTGGGAGGTCGGGGTGGTTCCAAATAACACAAGGGCTGAGGCAGGGAAGTTTGCTGTCACCATTGCTATTCATAATAGTGATGGATGACATACGCAATAAGGTAATAATGGAGGAAACAGAAGAGGTGGAGATTTTGCTGTTTGCAGACGACTTTGTGGCATGGCCGGAGTATGAAGAGACACTGCAGAGATACACGGAAAGTGGAAGAGGCATATTGAAGAGGCAGGCATGAAGAATTAAGCATGCAAGAGCAAAGAGGTAACAATGACAGGGGAAGGAGACGTAGGGAACTACCATGCAGAGATACGGATTGGAAGTGAAACCCAGGCGCGGACTGGCTGGAAATGCCGGGATACGATCGCATCCCGGGCCCCTGGGCAAATCCGGGCCCTTTGGCAGTCCGGGCTGCCACCAGAAAGTTCGTATATGATGTACATACTTCTCTGTATATTGCTAAAAAAATCTTAACCCCACTATAAGTATTATTTTGAAATTATAATTGAATGTATCGTAAATATTCAATGTAATTAATTGAATATAATTGAAATTATTTTTCTACTGGTAGGGTGGCCTCTGTTAATCGCACCCTGAAATCGCATTTTAGGCCATAAACTTCAATGCAATCCCAAAACATTTGTTACGCCTTCGGCGTATTTGCCTCCAGCGGCTGGGGCTTCGCCACAGACCCCAGCTGCGCCACGCTACCTCGTGCAGGCCCCCCCGAAACCCAGCATCCCGGGCCTTTTTATACCAGTCCGCCCCTGGTGAAACCCTGGAGGTGGTGGAGAGCTTTGCCTACCTAGGAAGTGAAATAATGTCAAGCGGGAAGATAAGAAAGGAAATCAACAACAGGATACAAAAGGCCAGTAACTTCTATCAATGTGTAAAAGGTTTAGTGTGGAACAGGGAAATACCGATACAGGTCAAGGCGACACTGTACAAGACCTATTTCATACCGATCCTCACATATGCGGCAGAAACCTGGAATATGGGGGATAGAGAAGAATGTCAAATACAGGCGGTGGAAATGAGATTCCTGAGGAGCACGGTGGGAAAGACAAGAGGAGACGGAATTAGAAACACAAACATTAGAGAAATGCTTGGTGTGGAGAAGCTCCCCACAGAATGGGAAGGACAAGGCTGCGATGGTTTGGACACATGAAACGGATGACGGAAGAGAGGATGCCCAGGAGAATATATCAAAAAAAGATCGAAGGAAGAAGAAGACGGGGAAGACCGAGGAAGAGATGGAAGGTAAAGATTGCTGAAGACTTACAGAAGAGAGGAGAGAACTGGGAGCAAGTAGAGGAAGTACGATTGTGGGAAGATAGGAAGAGGTCGAAGAATTTGGTTGTGAAACCCAAGCTGACCCTGCCAGAAGCAGGAAACGGCGATGGATAATGATAATGATTTAACAAGTTAGGTTTGGATTTTTTTTTAGCATCACACAGTAGTATTTTCATCATAGGAGCTTTCTGTTGCTGTACTTGTAGGATTAAGAATCCTTATAGAGCTATTTTTCGTTTTGTTTACATAATAGGAGATCATGATTGTACTTTACAAATATATGTGGGGCCCTGGGGCCTTGTGTGTGCCCGCTACTGGTATTGCATGTAAATTCCCTGACTGCCAAAGGACCTGGATTGCCTAGGGGGCCCCCCTGCACCCATAGCCAGTTCACTCCTCGGCAAGCAAACCTTTTTCAGTGTATGGGCGATCAGAAGGGATCAGTTTGCCAGTTTGTTGATCTTTTAGTGCTATTTCCCGTGTCCTTGCATCCATTTATGTTGGTCCGAGTCGCACGATTTTATGTCACTATAGCTTCCATAGCTTGAACTTCAAATGTTCGTAATTTTTCCAGTGGCTAAAAATTTGAATGATGTGCATAATCTTTCGCGAAGAGTAGGTACCCAATAATAGGGAAGTCTCATCAAAAATAAATATTCCTCAAAGTACATAAAAATGGAAGATCGTTATCTAAAAATACGGGCGGTATAATTTTTATATCTGAGAAGCGTATATTTCCAATTCTATTAGCATTTTAAGTTTGAAATTTGGAACTTCCCGTTCCGTAATTGAAAAACGGCTCTTGACGTCATATGTCATGTAAACAACTGCCTCCTTGAAGTATTCTTATTAATATCAACGATATTAAGTTGGACATTTTACAATATCTAGGATGCAGTGACTTTACAACAATGCCTTTTATACCACTGTTTTCTTCAGAAAATACATTTTGATACAGTATTTACCAAAACGTGTTTAAAATAATGCAATTATTTAACATATTGTTGTTAATTAATGTTGAGAAGTGTTCATTTACTAACTAGAAATAAACGTTGGTTCAGTTAAAGTCTTATGAGAGCAATAATCTACTAAAGGGCGGGGTTTCAGTACTATTTGTATGATATAAAATTATTGTTTACTGACATATGACGTCAGAACCTTTTAATCACGAGCAAGATGGCGCAGGTTCGTTTCTGAGCGTGTTTTGACAGCAACATCTTTGACTTGCTGTTACAGCGATGTTAATGCACCTTTCGAGCCGAAACCAATTAGTTCCCGTTTATTTTAACTTGAGGTAACCAGAAAGCAAATAAAAAAAATGCGTGAGACTTCCCTATTGAACTTCATAATTGGAGAAACAAAACACTAACCATATAAGCTCCATGTAGGAGTCCTCGTCAATTTTCAAATAATTTCCTCAATCACTGGGCTCCAAATGCCAGAATGTTTTAATCACCCAAATTTGTTATTATTATTATTTATTTTTCTGTTCAACATTATTTACATAGATGTGGTACAGAAAGGGGACAAGAAACGAGCCACAGCGGCCCATACAGTAATGTCTTGTCCCCTGGCATTAATTCTAGGTTCTGATGGATGGTGATGATGATTGATCCATTTAGAATTATGCTTGTTGTTGTTGGTATCAATACATTAAATTTGTTTATTTACACCAAAATTTGTTCTCTCAACATTGTTCTCTGCAAGCGGCAAAGGCGACATCAGAATAAATTGTTTTATTGGTGCACCACGAGACCACAGACGAGACTTAATTACCTAGCTAGAGAAGTAGTCAAACCAAGTTGGGGTCTGGGGAGCAATGAATCAAATCAAGGGGGACCTAAAGAAAGAGAGGACAAAAGCAGAACTATATTAATCTTTATTTGTTTATATCTTTTAACATATTAACATAAAGGTTAAGGCTGACTTTACAAAAATAACAGAAAGGCCTACATATATCTTATTAAATAATCCCTTTCATAAAAATTGAACAAAATTATGGTGTTGTTTTATTTTATGTTTGGTCAGCAAAAGTACCTACAGACAAATGAGAATACATATGACATTACAGCTAAACAGTGAACATTACCTAATACTAATGAATGAAAAATAGTAGCTACTGGTTATGTTTTTTGTTTGATTCTCTGCTCATGAGATAAGATTATCAGGGAGGATTAATATGTTGGTTGAGTTAAAAAACTAAAATCTACCTATATAAAATGTATGGAATTATAAACTTGGCACTGTTAGTTCTTTGTTAGGTGAGTTACCTTCTTAATGTCCTTAGTTCTATTCCCATATACTGTCAACTTTCAACATACAAAATAACTTACTAAGGCTAAAACAGTTAATTGTCTATGCACATTTTGAGCCAATCAGCCACATAACATCAGATTCTTCTAAGGTTATGTTGGTCCATGGGGCCATGCCAATGCAAAGCCATTGTGACAATATTTTCAATGAGAAATTGAGGTATTAAAATAATATGCAGATATAAAGCAGGTTTGTCACAAACAATATCAAGTTCAAGGCAGCAAAGTGTGTAAAACTTTTTTCTTTTAGCAGACCCCGTTCCCCTGCCCCCTGGCACATATTTAGGAGAAATAATAGTGGATGCTTGATGCTTTTACAAATCGGTAATGAGGGTAAAGGAAAGGAGACTACTATCAGAAACTTGGTCTCGTTTGCCTGCAGTGTGTATGTGTGCGTGCAGTGAGTGTGGGCACGGGACGGTTGCGCTCAACAATATACCCAGTGTGTGGTCGCGAGCACAGACACTCGAGAAGGGAGCATGTCGTCTGCTAAGGACTAAACAGGGATGGTACTTCTGCCAGTTTGAACTTTACATAATGCCAACTGCACAATTAAAAATACCCGGAGGGAAGATTGTTTCTAGTCCTTTCCAAGCACATGGGTGGCGGCAAAATGCACAGTATACATTCAAGTACAAATGATCATAAACATCATATAAAACACAAATCATAACTTATACTTTGCTTAATGAGGTATTCCTTTATTGGCCCATCAAATCAAAATTCAATTAATAGTAATACAAGAGCATATAATATATACAAATAATAATCTAGTTAACATCAAATTGACATACCTTTTAACACCTGTGTGTTTAAAGATCATGCAATGCTTCTTGATGTTATTGTTGTGCAGAATACACTAGAAGACGATAGCTTTCGTACATGAAATATGGAGTTGCTACTTATTCCCATCACGGAGCGTGTGAGGGGCCTAACTCAGATGTTGGCGCGAGGTCGGGTAGCTACAAGTGCAACATTAAAAGGCCCACCAAACCCTCACATTTCGTTTAAAATGTGTAATTTGTAAGCCTAATCTGTAACGGTTAGTGCATGTGTAAAGTTGCTTAGTGTATCCAAGCTCTTGAAATCCAAGAAAAAGTGTTTCGCCCCAGGCGTTGTGACGTCGACCAAACTACGCGCTACTCGCTGCATATGGAGCATCTTCTGTGTTTCGAGGCCCGCGCAAATATATCTCGTCGTCCAGATCCATCTAATTCACTTGAGCACAAATCAAACATACCACTAAATTCGTCATACTTTGGTCTACACGATGAATGTTTGAACAATCTTCTACCATTTATGCAACTCATCATCATCATTATCCATCGCCGTTTCCTGCTTCTGGCAGGGTCAGCTTGGGTTTCACAACCAAATTTTTCCACCTCTTCCTATCTTCCCACAATCGTGCTTCCTCTACTTGCTCCAGTTCTCTCCTCTCTTCTGTAGGTCTTCAGCAATCTTTTCCTTCCATCTCTTCCTTGGTCTTCCCCGTCTTCTTCTTCCTTCGATCCTTTGTTCATATATTCTCCTGGGCATCCTCTCTTCCGTCATCCGTTTCATGTGTCCAAACCATCTCAGCCTTGTCCTTCCCATTCTGTCCCCTAGCTTCTCCACACCAAGCATTTCTCTAATGTTTGTGTTTTTAATTCTGTCTCTTCTTGTCTTTCCTACCGTGCTCCTCAGGAATCTCATCTCCGCCGCCTGTATTTGACTTTCTTCTCTATCCCCCATATTCCAGGTTTCTGCCGCGTATGTGAGGATCGGTATGAAATAGGTCTTGTACAGTGTCGCCTTGACCTGTATCGGTATTTCCCTGTCCCACACCAGACCTTTTACACATTGATAGAAGTTACTGGCCTTTTGTATCCTGTTGTTGATTTCCTTTCTTATCTTCCCGCTTGACATTATTTCACTTCCTAGGTAAGCAAAGCTCTCCACCACCTCCAGGGTTTCACCTCCAATCCGTATCTCTGCATGGTAGTTCCCTACGTCTCCATCTCCTGGCATTGTTACCACCTTGCTCTTGCTTACACTTATTTTAATATAATAAGTGTAATTTATGCAACTAATTCTATAAAATGTTAAACATGAAGAAATTAGCACATAATTTAGATGGAAACACAACCAATTTCAAGCAAATGTAATGAGGAGCTAGCTTTAAAAATCAGAATTCCAACCAGCCTATCATGTTAACTGATATGTTTAGATATTACGTACAAGCAAAAAACCAGCAAGAAATTGATCAAATTTAGTCAATTATCATATGTATATAATAATGCGTGTTGTCCGTTCACTGCCACGAAGTACAACTTGGTGAGCGCGGGCAAAGCCGCTTATGGCCTGTCAAGCTTTTAATAGCTTCGCTGAAAACATCGACGCATTTGTACATTGAACAAAATAAAATGTTTCAATTATAAACTTAACAGTTATTAGTTGTAAGTCTCAATCTATTGCTATCGATACTTTAATAAAAAAAAAAATAAAAAAATGCATATAGGCCTATAATAACTTAGAATAACAGCTGAACAAACTATATTTTGAATTTGAAATACAAAATAATACTGAAGAAACAAAACAGCTTGAACCTGATTTTATTAATATTAGTATTGCGGTTATCAAGATTTGTAATTTTAGTTTCCGGCAATTTTTAGTTACAGAATTTCCATTGATGCCAATAATAAAATAAAGTTGATATATTAATAATGATATAATACAATAATAAAAGTAATAATACCACCAATAATAACAATAATAATAATGATGATGATAATGCAAACACAAATAATATGTAAATCACGCACACAACCAGCCCATGACACACACCATTTATTGTAGTTTTGACTTTTGACGTGTTCTTTAGGCCTCTGTAATATTTGTATAAATTATTATTATTATTTCCAGGCCTGACTGGTAGAAATCCCACGTAGTTTCCTGATTCCTCGGGAAATTGGTTGAGTTTGAGAGTACTGATTGAGATACGACACACTGACTCCACTATAACATATACAACGCAAGAAAAATCAATACAATGTTTTTATAGTCGATAGTAAAGACAAGTAGCTTGAATGATCTCGATCTACGCAGCTCACTGGATATATTCGCGGACGTATCAGGCAATAGGCCGCAACACGCGTTGTTATATACGCACGATAATCAGCTGAATTTCCATCAATTTCTTGCTGGTTTTCTGCTTGTACTATCTAAACACTTCGTTTAATATGAGACGCTTGTTGGAATTCTGATTTTTAAAGCTACTTTCTCATTACATTAGCTTGAAATTGGTTGTGTTTCCATCTAAATTATATGGTAATTGCTTCATGTTTAACATTTTATAGAATAAGTTGCATAGGTGGTAGAAGGTTGTTTAAACAATCATCGTGTAGACCGAGGTAAGACGAATTCAGTGGTATGTTTGATTTGTGCTCAAGTGAATTAGATGGATCTGGAAGACGAGATATATTTGCGCGGGCCTCGAAACACAGAAGATGCTCAAAAAGAGCATGTTTTTTATAGTTGTACGTCCTGGGCTATAGGCAACCCGCTACCTTTGGTAGCATTCAACGGCTATAACTCTTAGTTCTTAGTCCTAACTCTTCTAGAATATTCAAAAGCATTCGACTCCATTAATCACGACCTACTACTGGCCAAACTCAAATTACTTGGTTTCTCATCACTCACTATCAAGTAGGTACTTCAAAAGCTACTTAGAATGTAGAACACAAATAGTTCGCATACAATGTAACGGTAATTTTATTTCATCTACACCCCTGTTTATAACCAATGGAATCCCCCAAGGGTCCATTCTTGGACCTCTTGTATTCAATGTATACGTACATGACATCCCCTCAGCCATTAAGTATTGTAAAGTCAACCAGTATGAGATGACATCCAAAAATTAATTTGCTGCCCCGACATCACAAACTTAGACAATTGTATAGAATCTCTAAATGAAGACCTTGACTCCCTTTCACTATGGTCAAAGAAAAACAGTCTTCATTTGAACCCCAAAAAATCGGTGGTTTTAGCTATAGGTAGAGATGCAAGAAAATGGTTTTATTTTTCTTCACTTTTCGTTTGAGAAATTGAGAATTATGGTGTTTTGTGGTGTTATTGTTTTTTTAATCGAAAATCATGTTTTTACATAAAATCATTGATAAAACTAAAAAAGGTTACATTTTCTAAACTAATTTATGTGTATGGCCCTAAATGTATATACATAGTGATGGGCGTCAAAGATTAGATTAGACTGCAGAGAAGTAAGTGGTGATGATGCGGACTGCTTATTTTCGCTTTTTATCTCGTAATTCTTGTGAAGATTTGAACGGAAGGGAATACAAAATTACGAATTACTGTTAATAATGGTGTTATTTTGCTAGAAAGTGACAATTATGGTGTTATATCGCAAATAAACTCATAATTCGTTTTATAAGCATTTTATGGTGAAATTTTGCGATTTGAATCTGAATCCCAGTGACCCATAACGTAAAGAAATGTTGAAACCAGCACTCTAGAGTGTTTTGTTACACTTTTCGTTTTATCGCGCATTGCGAAAAACTTGCATCTCTAGCTATAGGCTGCAAACAAATAATATGTGGTGCGTGCAAGTAGGAGACGAGAGATGTAATGAATGTTATTTATTAATTACATGTACAAAAATGAAATAGTAGAACATGGCCTTGTCCATGTCTCGTCCAGCCAGATGTAACTCTACAATGATCCCCCAAAACCATTGTTGTCGACAAAAGATAGCAGGATCCATGGAAGGCTGTGAGGAACGAAAAGCTTTAGCAGGCGTCCTGTCAGACACGTAAATGAAGGCTGTGGAATCCCCCACAAATACATAGTATAGACTCTTCTCAAATTAAAATCAATGGAGACTCCATTAAAATGGTTGATATAGTCTGCAATTTGGGTATCTGGTTTCAATCTGATATGAGTTGGAAATACCATATCTCGAAATGTTGTACCAAAGCATATGGTATCCTACGTTAGGCCTACCTGTACCGCTTTAGAAAACTGCTACCGATCCCCATTAAAAAATGTCTAACTGAATCGCTAATTCTATCTTTATTTGACTATTGTGACTATGTCCACACAGGCATAAACAAGTCACTAGAATATGACATCCAAAAGGTTCAAAATTCATGTGTACGTTTTATTCTGAACACTCCCTATAGGGAACAAATTTCTCCACATCTTATTACTCTTGGATGGTTAAACATGAAAAACCGCAGGAACCAACATAGGGCAACATTAATGCATAAAATAATAAATACACAAACCCCTCAATATCTCTATAATAAACTTGCTCTTACCAAAAATGTACACACCCACAACAACCTTCAAACTAACAACCTCGTTTTCAATCATTATAACAGTAAATCTTCCCCATCTTTTTCAATTAATGGACCTAGACTGTGGAACCAATTGCCTACAGCCTTAAAGACAACTAAGTCTTTGGGCTTATTTAAAATCAATTTAAAAAATCCCCTGTTAAAGTCACGGAAGGAAAATCTAGTAATCCGAAGGCAAGCAAAACGTAAACCACAGTCATGGTCACATTTCTATTTTATGGCATATGCATATATACTTGTCGCTCTTATCATGATATACATCAGCCATTTGTGAGAAGAGCACAGTAAATTGACTGGCTGGCTTTATCCAGGTTATGGAAAACTGCTAGGGTATGGCATAGGCATTGTGTTTGCAGCTGTGAATGACCATTGTTATGAATTGTTACAGCAGGGTCAGGATTTGTGAAAACAAATAAATAATAAAATAATGTGTGTGGAACAGTCACACACCTATTTAGTCACACATGTAGTAATTACTTATGAGTGTAATTTGACTAGGATATCTTTGTTAAAATAACAATTGTAGTTAGTATAATACATAGCAGTACTTAACTATTAAGTATTAAGCATATAGGCTATTAATTTTGTAAGTACGGTAATCCAATGGTTGTGTGGATGAGCGATATATGTATCGAACAACGCCATTTTGACCATGTATGTGTACAAATAAAGACAATCCATCTATCTATCTATAGGAACTCAAGCCTAACCCGAAGCGGTGTTGATGAAGAAGATATATTTTCCACCCTTTATTTATATGTCTTAGAGTTTACAGAGAGTAAGTAATAGAGTTTACATCCATTTCTCTACAAGTCTAAAGGTTTAAGAACATAGCAGGCTTGTTAACTACTCTACTGCTTGCTCGATGCCAGATCACAATGGCACCATCAACTGCAGCTGCGTAAAGGTGCTGCCCATCAGAAGAGTACGTGATAGATGAGATGGGTTTGCTCAGGAATGCCGTACACAACTCTCGGACTGGAGCTAGGTTCCACGTGCTCCACAGACTAAAATCATGTGTTATGGGCTAATCAATTTGAGTTTCTCACAAGTTCTTTTAGTTTATGGATAGATGTGCTTCTATAGCATTAAAAACTACTCGAATTATTTAACTTAAAAAAAAAAACGCATTAATTGCCATTTATAAATTATTAAAATATACATTTTAAGAGCGAAGGATACCTCTTCATCAAAAACCGCAGAACATTTTCATTTTTTAATTATATCTCAAGATTGAAACAAAATCGAAAATCTGAGAAATCTGAGAATCACTGTGGTTTCTAAGATTTTCGATTTTGTGTTTCAATCTTGAGATATAATTAAAAAATGAACATTTTCTGCGATTTTTGACGTAGAGGTCCTTCGCTCTTAATAACAAATTTGACTTGTCTATTAAAAACATGTTTGTTGTTAACCCCAATTGTTTTTAAGAACTGTTTTTACCTCCCTTCTTTTAATAAAAAATGGGCAGGCCTAGATTAGTTAAAATATATTCTATTAAGACTTAAGGGTATTGAATTTATGATGTAATATTTATGATTATGTATTACATACATGATGTTTCCACTAGCCAAGCCACAGGCAATGACATTGACAGATATTCCCTCGGGTACATTAGAGAAGCAGATTGCTGTGATTGGCTCCTTAGCAGTGACGGAACCAATCGGAACTGCATTCACCGTGTAATAGTGAAGAGTAGTCGTGCACACTGTTGCCATATCTCCCAATGTTTCACTAATACACACCAGTGTTATGGCATTGGGGACAGCAATTGTACGGACGTAAGTCAATCTACAAGAGGAACCACATGTACTACTTTACTTGCCCTGAAAACACATTATGCACTCAATCAAGTGATCAGATTAATGCCAAGAAGTAAGTGATCGGTCGACAGACTTTGCCAGTTATGAGGGTATTCTACCCTAGGCATTACAAAAAATTCAACTAATTTTATCAAGGTTTCTAGTTGATGGAATTAAGCCATTTAACATTCTTGTCATGGACATTGTTATTAGTGGTACCATACACACTTACTTGTTCATATCCCAAACGATGGCAGTTTTGTCAAGGCTACCGGAGACGGCCACACTAAAGCCGAGACACAAGCGGATACTAGACACGCTTCCGGCGTGTCCCAGTAAGTGAACGGGATCGCTGTCTAGCTCCAGCGATGGCTTGGTTGTCTCCAGCCGGTATCGGTAGACGATGATTCGGCCCGACACCAAACCGAGCCACAGTTGGTTAGACTCCGGGGTTGTGGCACACACAGATACCTAGAAATAAGAGCATTGCAGTAACTGGGTATGTATTAAGTTGCTAACAACAATTGGAACAAGATAAGCACAGATACTGCTTTGTCCACCGTCGTCGTATTATTATTATTATTAATATTGTTATTATTATTATTATCATTCGATCGCTAGACCCCAGACAGAGCGGACGTGTTTACGAGCTGCTCTGAGCGCTTGGTTAGTCATGTCGTTAACGTGTGCGATAGTGATTTTGTGGAGTGCTTTAACTGCAATAATAATTACCATTACGAGTGTGCGAGCGTAAGTCGAGCAACGCAAAAAGCTAAAAGGAGAAAGAGTAAGCAAGATTGGCGGTGTCGTGATTGCCGTTCATCAAAATCAGAGGACGCATCATTGAAGGACATTGGGCGCGACGAAGGTGAGTTTGCTAAGCTTCTTTCCGAGTTCCGTGCTGAGTTTCGTGAGAGCTTTAATTCATTACGAGAAGAAATACAAGCAATTAGAGACGAGTGGTCGTATGAATTAAGAGAGCTTAATTCGGCTGTTGTCACGTTAAAGAAGCAGAACGAAGAAAAAGATCGCACGATTGAGGCTCTGACTGCGCAGGTCAATTCGTTAGACCAGTACAGCAGGAATAGAAATTTAGAATTGGTTAATGTCGAAGAAAGCGACGAGGAAGTGGTGGAAGAAATTGTTCTCACCCTTGCTAAGAAACTAGACATTGAGTTGGAGGCTGACGACATGGTGACAGTTCATTGGCTGCCATCTAGGAACGCAGATCAACGTTCACGCACTATTATTGTCCAACTCGCGAGTCGCAAGAAGAGAGATCAATTTATTAAAAAACGCCGTACCGTATTTACAAGCAATTCATTGACCGGTGGAAGTGGACAGGTAGGCCAACAACGAGTTTTTATAAACGAAAACTTAGCTCCGTTCTACAAGGAACTTCTCTGGAGAGCCAAAACGTGGGCAAGAGAGGTGGGCTTCAAATTTGTGTGGTTTAATCGAGGGAAGATTTTCGTAAGGCGAGACGAGACCTCAAGGCGACCAATTCAAATTGCCACGTTTACTGATCTTGATAAAATCACGATCTCGTAGTGCAGTGCATTGGCTATAGCCACTATGTGAGTGTTGTTAAAGGTCGTATTTGTTTTTGTATTACAGTACTTTTGTTGTGTTGTTTTCCATCTTCGGTATGGAATTAAATGGACTTTTGGAGACAACAAGATAAAGAAAATGTAAAAACGGACATTGTACCCGATCTTGACGTGTGGTGTCAGGAGCAATGTTGTGGTCTTACAATTGTTCATTTAAATATAAGATCTGTCAGAAAAAATTAGGATCAAGTACTTCTAGTTTTGCAAAACCAGTTAAATAATATTCATGTCTTAATTTTAAGTGAAATAGATCTAAGAGATGAGTGTAATGGTTATGAACTTGACGGGTTTACTCGGTTTTATAAATTAAGAGATGGAAGAAGAGGTGGTGGGTTGATGGTTTTTGTTTCAAGCATTCTTACGTTCGAGTGTGACAATGTGTCATTTAATAATTTTGAAGGCATATCTGGCAAACTTGTTTTAGAAAACAAAGTTGTGATTGCATTATTATGTGTTTATAGGCCCCCTAACAATGCTACAAAATATGATTTTATTGCAGAAGTTGAGAAATATTGGGAGCGTGTAGACAACAAATACGCCGTGTTTATTGGAGATGTAAATATTGATACTCTCAATCAACATGATAATACCGTTCAATTATATGAGGCAGAGCTTTCTGTAAATGGATTTATTCCTTATATTACGGAGGCTACGCGGGAGGAAATATGCAATGACAGGCTAAGCAGTACGTGTCTTGACCATGTTTATATACGAGGCATTGATGTATTATTGGAGATGTAAATATTGATACTCTCAATCAACATGATAATACCGTTCAATTATATGAGGCAGAGCTTTCTGTAAATGGATTTATTCCTTATATTACGGAGGCTACGCGGGAGGAAATATGCAATGACAGGCTAAGCAGTACGTGTCTTGACCATGTTTATATACGAGGCATTGATGTAAACGTACGTACAGTTGTTCATACTTCAAAGGTCAGTGACCATTATATGATTATCGCAATAGATGGTTTAGGTGAATTGACTCACGGTCCCATAGATGCACTAGCGATCAATAAATGTATCAATGAAAATAAGTTACTTGTCCACTTACAAAGTATTCAATGGCAAAGCTTGTTGTCAATTACAAGCTGTTGTCAGTTGTACGATGCAGTGTATCATAATTTTAAAAAAGCATATGATAAGGCAACTTATTATAAAAACAGGAAATCTGAGTGCAGAATTAATAAAAAGTGGATGACTAATGAGTTATTAGAGTAAACAAAGCAAAGAGACCAATTGTTTCGTAAATGGAAAAATTGCAAGGAATTAAATATTTTCAAAAATATGTATAGACAAGAGTATAACTATTTCCAGAAGAAAGTAAATAAAAAAATACATGCCGCTAAAAATCAATATTTCAAAGCCGTAATTGAAAGAAATAAGCATAACATTACAGAAACTTGGCAGTCGATTACAGGGTGCTATTTTAATTGTAACTACTACATGTCAATAATTATTATTATTATTATTGTGCGTGCTTTGGCTGTGACTCTAGTTTGCATTATAAGTATGCAGGATTTAAGTCTTTTTTTTTTTTTTTTTCTTGTGCCAAGATGGCTTTTTCAGCCATTCTTTTGTCATACTATCCAATATAAAACAGCTTCCTTTTCTGGCCTGCTCATATCATTGGGCAGGGAGTCGATAAAAACCTTGAGGGCAGCAAATCTAAAAAGATGTGCCCTGCCTTGTACATCAGAGCCACACAATTTGCACGTTGCCGGTTCTTTGCTGATGTTAAAGCGGTTCAGGTGATGCTGTAAGACGTCATGGCCTGTTGCCAGCCGGAACTGGGCGGTGGCCGTCTTTTTGGACCAATTCTTATCAGGTCCTCTGTTGTGCTCTGCCCACCAGCTTTTGGCTCGTAAGGCCTCTTCATATGTGCTTTTGTACACCTTTTTGGTGGCTGTCTTGATCTTGATTTTAGCACCTCTGAAGCAGCTTGTGGAGGAGCAGCTTTCGTGGCTTTCTTGGCCAAGAAATCAGCTTTTTCGTTGCCCAGGATCTGGCAGTGGCTAGGGATCCATTGAGTTTCTAGTTAGTTCTTTATTCTGCTGACGGAGACCGGCAAGGGAGTTTTTGAAGAGCAGCGATTGGGGGTGGAGGTTCACTGCTTGAGAGACGAATTGGATTGCTGAAACGCTGTCGCTAAGGATAAAAAATTTTGACTTGTTAAGTGGGAAGGCTGGCCCCTCAGCAATTTTTTGAGCCGCTCTGGCGATAGCTGCAACCTCCGCATCGAAGTATGGATTAAAGGACGACGAAACGAAGGATTAAAGTCTACGCATCTAGCAAAATCCCAGGAAGTTAAGGCTAATTGGTGTTGTGTTGAAAGTAGGCAAATCAAAAACCAGGATGATAATGGTTTATTGGGTATGATGTTGGAGTTAAAGCGTGAAATCTGTGACAATATTAATTCTTTATGTGAGGAGTTTAAATCTTTTAAAGAAGAGTTTTCTTCAAAGTTCAAGGCACTGAAAAAGGCGGTTTCAGATTTGGAGGGCCAGTGTGAGGAAAAAGACAAGGTAATTGAAGAACTGCAAGTCAAACTAAATACATTAGATCAGTACGGACGTAACAAGAACTTTGAACTAGACTTGTGTCAGAGGGCGAAAACGTCGAGGACATTGTGTTGAAAGTTGCTGAGAGGCTGGGGATTGGATTGGTGGCTGAGGAGATAGATGCGGCCCATCGGCTTCCCTCGCGCAACGCTAATCGCCCCTGCAGCTGACGACAAGACGTAAGCGGGACCAGTTTATTGCTAAGAGGAAACTACAGGTCAACACTGATGAAATTGTTCAGGTGCGAGGTGAGCGGGTTCAGAGAGTTTTTATTAATGAAAACAACTCCACTAAACCACAAGTTATTTTGGAGGGCCAAGACACTTGCTAATCAAGTTAACTTCAAGTTTGTTTGGATAAAGCAGGGGAAAATATTCGTCAAAAAAGACTAAGCTGCTCGTAAGGTATTGATAATAAGTTCCTTCAGTGACCTAGATAAAATTGGTAAATATGTAACTGGTTTTGATCTGAGAATGGTATGGGTTAATAATGTAGTTGATTATGTAAATACTAGTACAAATACTTGCTCTGTTATCAATGCCCTGGACAAGTGGTTTAGTCATGTGCAGGGTGTGTCTGTGATTCACTTAAATGTGCGCTCACTGCGTAAAAACTGGGATGAGTTAAATGTAGTGCTGCAGAATCAAATTGGCATTTTTGACGTGCTATTACTAAGTGAAATTGCGGTACTTGAAGTGAATAAGGTATTTCGTTTTGAAGGATATGATTCGTTTTTTAAGACAAGGCGTGATAAAGAAGGAGGTGGTCTGTTATTGTTTGTAAAACCTTGTATTGTCTTTACCGAATTAACATTAGATTCAATTAATTTTGAATGTATTTAGTATTTACGGATCTTTATCATTTGGGAATTCTAAGGATGTGACTTTATTAGGTATTTACAGACCTCCGAAACATAAATAAATCAGAATTTGTAAGTGAATTAGAGTTAGTGTTAGATGGGATCTCAGAGAGAAATGTACTGGTTATTGGTGACGTCAACTTAGATTTGTTACAGGAAAATAATTTGTCTGTGCAAAGTTACGAAAGTTTGATGGCAACTAGTAGATTTTATAGGTGTACAGACAGAGTAACGCAGGAGGAACATGTTGTGGCCTAGCCAAACATACATGTTTACAGGTGGCAGTGAATGAGGGGAAAAGAGTATCATGCAAGCAGTAAGGAATTGGAGGGCAGTGTATGGTTGCTAAGAGATATGATTATGATTGGTAGGTGTGATGTCTGAAATGTAACAGCGTATTTTTGAATGAAAGTAATTAAATACTATTTAAAACAAAGCGAGTTGTGCATTTAACTAATGGAGTGTAATTAAATAAGACCACCTTGACAACTGGCGACGGTGACAGGACAGAGTAAGTACAGAAAATTGTTTAATTATATTTTATAGTAAGTGAAATTTGACAGCAAATTTCAAACCTATTCTTGCTATGGCTGACCAGCAAGATAATTTGAAAGAAATCATAAATTCCCTACAAAAGATTAGGTTAACTCTTAACCAGAATAATGCTAGGATAGTGAAGCTAGAAGAGTTGAGTCTTCCCTTGGACAAGGATCTAGATCTGGCAGCAGAGACTAAACACCCTGAATCCATGCGACGAGAAGATATGGATCCTAGTTTAATGGCTAGGGATTTATTTACTAAAAACTTTCCCACACCAATATATGCAGAATGGCAATCAGCTTTCACACCACAAGCGGCATCTACACCATGGGACCAAGCCCGGTATGACGAAAAACTCGCACAACGTTATACTTCATTAGAATGGCATACCTGGGAATTAATGTTGCCCGAGTTTATGGGGTTGACTATGAGGACCCTGTAAAATTTTTAAGGCTAATCGAAAATGTCCTTCGTCTTCATTGTTTCCATGTTCCACCTGAGTGTTGGACAGCCATAGCTGGAGGCAAGCTAAACAATGATGCAAAATCTTGGTTTAGGACTATAAATGAGGAAAATGTCCTTCATTGTTTCCATGTTCCACCTGAGTGTTGGACAGCCATAGCTGGAGGCAAGCTAACCAATGATGCAAAATCTTGGTTTAGGACTATAAATGAGGAAAATGTCTCTTGGGTCGATTTTTCTTCGCGTTTTCGCAGTAAATATAACAACTTTTCCCTTTTGGCTACACTGAGAGCAAAACTTTACGGCGATACACAAAAGAAGGGACAGCCTTTCGAACAATTTGTACGTAGGAAGGCGAGACTGTTTGATGGACTGGAAACAGAAAAGTCATCTGAGGCTGCTGTTGCACTTATTTTGGAGTTGCTGGACCGGAAACTGAGGCCATTCTTCCGCGTTCAGCAACCCAATGCCGTCGAGGAGTTGATAAGTAAAGGTAATCAGATAGAGAGAGATCTGGCTTATGATAGTTTGTTAGATAATCAGATAGGCCTACAGCAAGACAACGGGGTGTCCTCAGGAACAACAAATCATGGAGTTGTTGTGTGTTATCGCTGTGGTAAGCCGGGTCATTTGATTCGTGACTGCCAGGCAGGCGTGATCATGGGAAACGAGAAGCGGGATGGTCAAGACCGAGTGCCACCATTCCGCCATTAAAATATCTGCACTCAATTCATCAGAACTCGGTAAAAACTACTGCCATTATGGTCGAAATTAATCACCGTAAGTTGACGGGTATCCTCGACCCCGGAGCAGATGTGACTTGTCTTGATTATCACCTGGCTACCACTCTAGGCTTAGATATAACTCAGGACAAAACCGTACCCACTCTCCAATTGGCTCGGGCTGACTTAAACATCCAACCAGTAAGGCATTTTGCAACTACATCTGTCATAGGCAAAACGGTTGTGCCAATACGCGGAGTGATTATTCGAGACTTAGTCCATGAACTAATCTTGGGAATAGATTTTTTTCGCCAAACCAATTTGCTGTTCTGGACTTTGAGGGGGAGTTTATCATTTTGGGCCGAGACACTCACTCGCGTAACTGTTCCCTGGCTTGGAAGTAGCACGTGCGGTTTACCTATTAAGACTGAACTTACAGAAGTAGAACTAGCTATCAACGCTGAGTTGAGTAATACTGAGAGGAAAATATTACTTACGGAGGTAAATAAATCTGAAAGAAACTTGAATGTGTTGAGAGAGGGGCTAGGTTGTGCTCGTACTCTTCAACACAGAATTATGACTACCCATGAAGTGCCCGTTGTTGCACCTAAGTATCATTACAGTCCAGAAAAGCGTGAAGCATTAAACAGACTCACTGATGAACTTGAAGCACAGGGGTTGATCGAGAAATGTAGGTCGCCATGGATGTCACCGGCAATTCTGGCAGCTAAACAGGGAGGTAAGGGTTGGAGGCTTTGTGTCGACTACCGTAAATTAAACGCAAAGACAATTAGTGACCCCTACCTTATGCAGAACATTCACTGGACCCTAGAAGAACTTTCAGAGGGACGATTTTTTACAGCTCGATATGACATCTGGGTTTTGGCAAGTAAAACTTGACCCTCGGGACAAGCACAAGACAGCCTTCACGTGTCCTCGCGGAACATACCAGTGGACTGTAATGCCCTTTGGCCTGAAGAATGCACCAGCCGAGTTCCAACGTTTAATGGACGAAACCTTGCGAGGCTACCTCGAAACATTTTGTAGGGTTTATATTGACGATATTATTATAGTTTCCTCGACATTCGAAGAGCATATGATTCATATTCAAAAGGTGTTGACACGATTGGCTCAAACAGGGCTTACTTGCCAATTAAAAAAATGCAAATTTGCATAAACAAAAATAGATTTTCTAGGACACGTTCTCGATTATGCAAACTTGGACATGCAACCTGAAAAGTTAGCGTCAGTTAGTGACTTTCCCAGACCTAGGTCTGTCCGTACGTGACATACCGTCTTTCCTGGGCCTGGTTCAATGGTATGGCAACTTTATTCCAGATCGAACGGAAGTTTCAACACCGTTGCAAGATTTATTGGTGATAAGTAGGGATGGTCGAATATTCGAATTTTTCGAATAGTTCGACGAATAGTTCAGGAAATAATTCGATTCGAAACTCGAATACTAACTATTCGAAAATTCGAAGTATTCGAACATTCGAATATCCCGCCTTTTCGATAAACCGGAAATGCGACCTCCCACCATTCCGCCGACTACTGACTTGCATTTTTCAATATGGCCGCCTGTATTTCTGTAGAAATACATTTGCAGAAGCATTTCCGGTTCCAGGGTTATTTTAATTTCATTTATTGTGCACCATGAGTGAAGCTGTGGATGACATAGGCCTAGGCCTAGGCCCAAGTGAGCCTCAGAGTAATACAAGAAAGAAAAGCGTGGTATGGGAGTTCTTCCTTGCTGGTTTAGGACTAGGCCTAGGCTAGGGCCTAGGCCTAAGAAAGGTAAACTGGATTGGGGTGTATTAGGCTAGGCCTAAGAAAAGTAAACTGGATCTAAATTGGGGTGTATATTTTTTGTATCCAATAAACTGTGATGGGATAGGCTAGGCCTAGGCTAGGCTTAGGCCTAGGAAAGGTAAATGGGATCTAAATTGGGGTGTATATTTTTTTGTATCCAATAAACTGTGATGGGATAGGCTAGGCTAGGCCTATGCCTAGGAAAGGGAAACTGGATCTAAATTGGGGTGTATATTTTTTTGTATCCAATAAACTGTGATGGGATAGACTAGCCCCTAGGCCTAGACATTATGTCCTAACTCCTCTATCCAAGTAAAAAAAAAAAAACAGTAGACGTGTATACTGTATGGGCTTGGGCCTAGGCCTAGTAGGGACTACAACTACATTGTTTTTGAAATTCAATAAACAACCATGCTTATTTCTGTAGGCAAATTAATTAGGTTAGGGCCTCAACCATCTATATAACTGACATGGTATTATTTCTTTATGCATCATACATTTACGTTCATGTCATTTACACAACTTGATTCCTTAGCCTATTAAAATGCCGATAAGGTGCGAAATATTCGAATTCGATATTCGAAATATTTTGGTCTCATTATTCGATATTCGTATTCGACTTTGAAAATTGGTATTCGCTCACCCCTAGTGATAAGGTGCAAGTTTTCCTGGCGAGAAGAACAAGAAAATGCATTCCAGAAATTGAAAATGTTGATAGCTACGGCTCCGAAGTTAAATCGTCCCAATTCCAATCGGCCGATATTCCGATAATACTTCAAACTGACGCTAGTCTGGTAGGATTGGGTGCTATTTTGTACAAAATTGTACCAGGAAAGCCAGATCAGCGTTTAGTAATAAAATATGCTAGTTGTAAGTTAACTAAATGTCAACAGGCCTATTCCACCTGTGAACGGGAATGTCTTGCTATCGTTTGGGCCACTGACAAATTCCGAATCTACCTAGAAGGAAGACATTTTGAGTTGAGGACTGATTGTATAATGCCTTATTGTGGTTAGACAGTATGAAATCAAAAAACAAAAAGTTACTGCGTTGTTCTATCGCCCTTCAAGAGTTTGACTTTTCTATTCAACATGTAAAGGGAAGTTCCAACTTAGCCGCAGATGCTCTGTCCCGCTACCCTGTTGAGCCCGGAGCAGATAGTAGACAGTCTTCGTTGCCTAGTCATTGTAACACATGCTCTTATGTATTGGGGATACTACAGGAAGTCTAGTCAGCCAAGTTCGTCAATGGCAAGCCAATGATCCCGCAACCCAGGATCTCATGGAGAGGGTCCCATAAGGGCAACATTAGAGCCTGAGTACTCTATTTCACAAGAACTACTTCACAAGGTAGTGGTGGTCAACGGTGAACTGGTTCACCGACTGTACATCCCACGGGACAAGGTTGAAGACGTTCTGGTTATGTACCATGATCAAAAACTAAGTTCATAATTTTCCGTTTTAAAGAGGATCTCGCAATACCTAATTTGACAATAAAATATCACTTCCCCGGCTGTACATCTGCTATCTGTAACTGTAGTGAGATTGAAAGGTGCGAATCCATTAAATACCTGGGTGTATTCATTGACTCGGCATTACATTGGTATGATCACATAAATTATTTACAGTCAAAAATCAGGTCTATAATACTTTTGTTTTATCACATGAGGAAATTTATGCCAGTTCAGGTGTTGCGGCAGTTGTATTTTGCGTTTGTATCAGAGTAACCTGCAATATGGAATTGTGCACTGGGGAGGTGCCTCTGCTAGCAAGTTACACCCATTAATTACGTCCCAGAACTTTGCACTTAGAACTAGGGTGTATCTGTAATATGTGGAAAGGAGATTCAACCACTTTTCCATATTCGATGTTATGTATTTTACCTTTGAAACATTTGTATATTTTTAAGACTGTCATGTATGTTTTTAATAATTCTTGTTCAGATAAACAGTTCCTCTATTACAAGACAAGCTACATTGTATAAAATTAATGTCCCAAAGTTTGTAATGTCAAATGCGCGCAATCAACTGTCATACAGAGGACCACCTCTTTTTAACATAATGGTTAAGTTTATGCCTGACTTTAGTGCTAGGATGACTCTAAGTAATTTCAAAATGAAAGCTGGGGATGTTTTAAAACAAATCGAATCAACAGATACTTTTTTAATTGAGTGATGCAAATGCTGTTTTAATATCTATTTGTAGTTTTACATTTTAAATGTTTTAGTTTTTATTTGTGTGTATATGTTATATGGTTATTAGTAGGCGTCAGCACAGCAAATAAATATCGTTTTAACGACATGCGAGCTTACCACCGCGCGAACAAAGTGCTCATGGTGGTCTTATGCCAAACTAAGTATACAGTATGTAATTTTTGTGCCAATGAAATGAAATTATAAGGCTATTATTATTAGTTAGATACTTATCCACATTGGACATGGTTATTCCTAAATGTTAATGCATAATGATGAAAGGGTGTAGGAAGAGGACCAGCAGTCCATCCAAATTGGCTTGTGTCCTGCATCCATTTAAAATTAAAAGTAATAGGTAATACAAATAATACCGGTAATAAAATACTGTAATAAACCAAGCATGTTAAGAAACAGTGATACATATAACTAGAAATGCCACTCACAGGGTCCAATGCTGGGGCCTTGACAATGGGCCATGGAGCTTGGTAGCTTTTGATCTTGGCCCGAATGGCAGAATCAGGGTGGCCCCACGTAACCTGGGCTGCTTTCAGATCTGAAACATTAAACGTGGGTTCTTTCAACATTATCAGTGCACTTTACAATTTTGAATGAGTTCAACAAAATGGTGGTAAAAATAAATTAAATTTTGGCTGAATAATGATAAAAACTAGGGCTGGGCTATGACATAAAGTTCAAATATCGATATCAGGCAAAAATTTCGATATCGATATCGATATATCGAAAGCAATACATCTGTTTTCAATATCCCCTCCCACTTCCCAGTTTGCAGTTAAATGAAAAACAAAATATTTTCTAAACCATTGTGTCTTTTATTTATTACTTAAGTACACTGATCTGGTCATAAAACTGTTAATGAAGGGGTATTGTATTGTTATTTCAGTCAAAAGTCGTTACAACGAACGCCCTTACAACGAAATCATCATTTTAACGAAATTTATTTGTGGTCCCGCCCGAATCCCTATGATCACAATGTTAATTTGTTATCATTACAACGAAAATTTGTTATTACGAGAAGATCATTTTAACGAACAAATGTTGGTTCCCCTTGGTATTACTAAACGTTGTTACAACGAAATTATCTTCCGAAATGTGGATTATTTGGAATTCCCAGTCGCGTAGATTGGTGTTTTTCTGTATATCGCCTCGTTAGATGGGCCAGCTGGCCATCCCCGAGAGTCGGGCAAGGTCATTGGCCGCCGCAAGACGAGATCCCCCAGCCGGCCAATCACGATCGAGGTTACGGAGCGAGGGACGAACTGAACTGTCAACAGGCGGCTCGCTTGCATGTTGCATTCGCCAGCATATATCGCGGTCTAGCTTCCACTCACGCGTCCTACGACTAGCGCTTTCTCTCTCTCTCACGTCGGACTACTTCGTCACGTCTCGCTCAGACACGATAGCACTCTATTGTTCTCTCTCGCTCGGCCGGCCGCATCTGTTCTCACTTTGCTGCCCTGCGCTAACCGCCTGCGAGCCTACTGCCCGCAACACACATGTGTAATGCAGGTTGCGGGCCACACAGGGGCCATGCGTTACCTGCCAATACTGTATTTCGATATTCAACCAAATATCGATATCGAATAAATCGGCTCGTATCGATATCGTATCGAAATATCGATTTCCTTGCCGAGCCCTAATAAAAACACACGTTTCAAGCTTTTTTGGTTCCAGAGTTAATGCTTGGATTGAAACTGATTTCAGACTATGCACATTGTGGGCCTATGTACAGTACTGAACAATTAAAACATGTTTGAAAAATTTAAAGAAGCTATTATCTTATGGAAAAATAATGGATATTACAAAGGGCTAAACATGTTAACTTGCAAAATATCCTACTGAAAATGCTACTTCCATACACCTCTGAACTATATTCAAAGTGGGAGAACAAGGAAGGGATGAGAATACCTTTATCCTTGCTATAGCAGACTAGTAGTGAGGTATGTGCAGGCAAACCAAACACTTGGTTGGTAGCTAATGTCACAAAGCTTGTGATGGGAGAGCGATACTTGTGCTTCCACAAGATGGTGGGCTCGGGGTCGGAAGGAGAGCCAACATAGCTTCCCCACACGAGGCCCTTCACGTCCGGGATCACTTCAGGCTGAAAGTAGAACACACAAAATAGGACCTCTATTCTTAATGGCCCAATAAATGAGACGAATATTATATTATTTACCAGTCCAATAGCAAAGTTACTTCCACTTTACAAAACTATTTGATTAAGACCCGAGTGTATACTTTGTCAACGCCATATTCAAATTTGAATATTATATTTTAAACTTTTAAGTACATTTTTAAATGTTACCAATTTTACCTCTTTCTGGTAATATTACTGATATTTACATTACTGGTGATTTGACACCTCTACCCAATGGCAATAGGTATACCTACCACGAGTGCAGTGGGTGAGAACGAGGCGAGAGCTTGGATCACCATTGGATGAGGAACTCGCAACAGCTGACGAGGCGTCTGACCATATGTTCTGGTCATGGTCTTCCATGCTGACTGTACCACTGGATCCTTGATAGTCTCCACATCGAACCCGGAGTAGGTCTAAACAGAACAAGTAGCATCCTCCTTTACATGTGTGAGAACTAAGAAAATAGTTATAAAAAAAAAACAGAATTACTAATGCATTTTGTATTTTATAAGTAGGCTTAATGGCTACTACATACAGTGCTTCCATATCACAGGATAATTTCACTGCCTTCACAATAAGCAATATGAAAATATGACCACTTTAGTTTGGTAACCGCTAAGGAATAGTCTCCCATATCTCAGATTTCAAGTTTCGGCAAAAAGTGGGTGGGTAAAATAACCCTCAAATGGGCTGGCCCTAAATTATTTCAAGTATTTTTCTCATTGGTTACTATTCTCACGTGGTTTCTTAGGGCAAGGAGGGGAAATTCCTGTCAGAGATCCTTCAAAGTGATTTAGTCGTCGGTCGCTCGTTGTCGCGCGAGTAACTACCTGCCCTATTCAAAGACCACTTCTAGCCCGAACAATGTATGCTAACAGAAAAGAACCAGACCGATGTTTTTCGGCCCACGAGCTGAAACATGTTTTTATAATTATTTGAAGTTTCGACGGACACCTAAACTGAGGTTACTTACCTTTTGTCACCAAATCAATGATACAAAAACAAAACCTCAATATTATTGGTTTACTAAATAAATGATTAAGTTTATATTCATTGCCTAACCATAAAGTTACAAGAACTGTATTTAAATGGGGGATATTACATCATTTATTAACTGCCTCGTTGATATGAAGACTCCAAAGTCATCGATTAGGCCTATATACACCAGAATTGAATCATGCAGATGGATTGCCGTCATTATCCAAGTACAAAACTAAAAAGCACCAATCGGGAATCGAACTATGGACCTTCTGCTGTCTGCTTTTATGTATCGCCACATTCTTGATTATAGTCTTATTGTGGATAAGTTTTCTTCACAATGCCAGTGAATTGAGCTCAGTTATTTTGCTGAGACTGTCTGAAATCTGTGACTGTCTCGAACCGTAAATTATGCCTGTCAAGATTTCCTCTATTGGTACAGTAATTATCCGCAGTAACACATAAAAAATCGTCAGATTCAATATTTCGTATTTTGCACATTTTAACAAATTATTTGGATTCTTGAATAATAACACACACGTTTCCACGTTTGAATCGTCCTTCAACAAGTATGTGAATAATGGAACTTCAGATGGCGTACAATACATTATTTGGATGTAAAAAGTGCAATATATCGTTTTGTTTTTTTTTACATATAAATGAAAGAATAACAAGTTATAATAATTCCCGGTTCTATGAGTTCCAAGCTCCAACTAAAAGGTATGTATGTTGGCTGTCAGCTAGCATGATTTCATAGCTTGTGATTGGTGGTTACCGTAGTGAAAACAAAATATTTTATGAATGGTACGTTCCATTTAGAAAACAAAGTCATTACAACATACGGCCGACCGAACGGTTGTAGGAGTGGCGGGTGGGCTATGAACAGTCTTCTCATGGACATAAAAAAATGTCCGTACGTTTTGATTTTTGAGTCCAAATACTTAGCAAATATTCTTGTTGCTTTACGTCTGTATCGCTGCTAATAAATGTGGATGACGATTGACGGACAATTTAAAACACAATACTTATGCTTTGGAATTTGATTAAATAAAATAAATAAAATAAATTCACATTTAGAGTCTACCCACTCAGTAATTAAACTGAACCTCATTTATTTCGGTATCAAGCCAATGCACGGGGGCGTTTTCGGGTGTGAATACGTAACGCCAAGTGATTTGATCGTTTATTGTTTTACGATGTAATTAACAACGTCATAGACAATAAACCGAGGCTAATCGAGACTATGTAAGTGGGTAGGAACCGCAGTTTACCAGAGCAACGGATAAACGAGATTTTGTTTTTAAAATGGTACATATTTATTTTCAAAATTTTGTTCCAATTAAGAATAATGTGACAGGTTTCATTAGATTTTAATTCGTCACTCGATGGTAAATTATACAAACACCAAAATTAATAATCGTGGTTATAATCTGCTATGCCTGGTCTCATGACTTCTAAGAAAATGCTTTGGGTGTCACTGACGACTTGAAAGTTATATAAGAGTACGACTGAGCAGTATATTTATTAACAGATGTTAATTCATTTTTGTGTATTTGTATTTTGAGGTCTCAAAGGTCAAAACGCGCGAATTTCAGTGTATGATTGTGCGTCAGGATTACTGTGCATGTTGGTGCTTGCGTGCGTGCGTGGAGTTGGGACATTATTATGGTGCGGTGCAGACACCTGGTCTAATGACATTTCGTCTACTTGACTTTTTGGTCTACACAGACATTTCGTCTACTGCATAACTTCGTCTAGTGTAAAATCTTGTCTACCGACCGTTCATCTACTACTATTAACCCTACAAATAAATTTGGTCTAACATAATTTTCCGTGTAATTGTGTAATTAATAGATAACAAAGCTATTTTGTCCTACATAAACAACAATTAACAACAATTCAAGAATGCGCATTGCAAACATTTTTTTAATTTCCATAGCTATTATACTTCCCGAATCCCGACATTGTTAGATGCAGTGCAATGTGCGTTGCTAAGAATTTTCGCTGTCATGTTTTCGCCGCGGTCCGCCACCGTTACTAACAGTTATTGACAGCAATAGAAATGTGATATCTGCCTCTAATATGTATCAAATCGCGTTTACATTAGTAGTAGTAGTAGTAGTAGTAGAATATTTATTTAGCTCTTATAGCTACTCTCAGTACAGTTATTACAGTCGTTGTCATTATAATAACACATAATATGATTACAATATTTTTGCTATGTTTGATTATCTGTAGTTGTATACGTAATATATATTATCCTTTGTTTTTTGTGTTTCTACATTGTTCTATTATTAAACTTATGCAATTAACAATTTTGCTTAGGTAATTACTAGTTATTCATTATATGTTTTCTACATTGATTTTTAAATAAACTTAAAATTTTACATTGTTTTATTACTAATGGTAGCTTATCATATTCTATAAAACCCTGAAAGTTCACTGATCTTAAACTACTAGACTTATTTTTTGTATCCAAGTAAAAATTTCCCTTATTCCTAGTTTCGTGATTGTGAATTTGATCTTTAATTTTAACGTCTTTGTACAAATACTCCGGTAATAGTCCTAACTTAATTTTGTGTATAAATATCATTGTATAATTTTTTACCTTTTTCACTACAGGTGTAACATTTGCAGGGTTTCAAGCATTGATTTTATTGAGGTATATCGATCACAATTCAAAATAGTTCTCATACCTCTATTTTGTAGCGTTTGTAACTTTTCAATTTTTCCTTTTCCTATTTCAAATAAAACAGTATTACAAAAGTTGAAGTGTGGCTGGATAATCGTTTGATATATTACATATTTTGTCCAGGATGAGAAAAACTTGCCTCTTCTGCGTAGATATCCTATCTTCTTTGCAATTTTCTTACAAATAAAATCAACATGACTATTAAAATTTAGATTGTTATCAATTCTTATACCTAGGTACTTCATTTCTTCAACTATTTCTAATTCTTCATCATTTATTCTAATTACACACTCTCTGAGCACCTCCTCTTTACCTACATTTTGGGGTGAGATAATCATAACCTTAGTTTTTTTTTACATTTAGCTTGAGATCGTTTCGTTCTAACCATTTGGCCAGTCTTTTTAATACTATATCATTAAAATATTTTACCAGGTCTCTTAAGTTATCACCAGATATTGACAGAAGCGTATCATCTGCAAACAGATTGAGGAACACTTCTGGCAAATCTTTATACATATCGTTAATATATATTATGAATAATAACGGTCCCAATACTGAGCCTTGTGGCACACCATTTTCATTTACTAGTATTAGTATATTCGTGACCGGACAAAAATTTACTATAAAATAGCCACCTCACATTTTGCTGTTATTGTGTTTCAGAAATATATTTTCGAGTAACTTTTGTGTAACTTTGCCAATATTTATCAGATCGCCATAACATGAACATACTCGTGATCGGAAAAAGCTTTAAAAAAATATGGCTATCTAACATTTTGCCGCCAGTTTGTTTCAGAAAAATATTTTGCAGTAACTATGGTGTAACTTAAAAATATCGTTGAACATCCCTACATTTATCCAACAATTTGTAACACATCTGTACTAAATAGATTATATATGCTTTGAGGCGGAACAGCGTAGTTTTGAGAAAGCGATAAAAGCTATTATTCATAACGCATCACGTGGTAAAAATTCGTCATAACTCGATCACGTGATTCGTTATGACGATGAGCTATGACGTGCTCACTGCTCACATTTCGAGAATAGCTCAGCTGGGTTCGATTCCCAGCGGGGTCGGTTTTTTTACTTGTCTTATGTCACATCAAATATATATATGTGTGTGTGTGTGTGTGTGAACTGTGAACTAAGACAGAAAGTTAAAAAATCTGATCCGGCTGGGAATTGAACCCAGGTCTCCCACTTGCCGGCAGGTTCGATTCCCAGCGGGGTCGGATTTTTTAACTTTCTGTTATAGTTCACATCATAATAATGGCATAATAGTGGCTAACTTACTAAAACCAGATTTCATACATATACATTGGATATTCTCACACCAATACTGAGTTTGTATCTGCCATGAGTAGGGCAGAAAACGTGACTTCACTTTGTATAATACAGGCTACAAAATATTATAAACAATATTTTGGGGATTTCGTATCATCACTCAAACATTTAAAATACAGTAATCCCTCGTTAATTCAAACTCGGTTAATTCAAAATTATGTATAATTCAAACTATTGATGGAGTCCCAGCAGAAGATTTAGGTACGGTGCTTAGGGTTAGAGATCTTTTAATTCAAAATTTTATAATTGAAATTGGAGTTTTTAGGGTCCCTTGAAATTTGAATTAAAGGGGGATTACTGTAATATTCACAAATAATAATTTTGTTTATTTGTATTCACATTGAACTCATAGATTTGTGACTTGGTTCAAGTTTCCCGAATCCAAATCTTCTACCATTAGTGGTCCACAGACCGTGCTACTTCCAAACATTTCAAATGTATTGACAGCAGATATTTACAAGCCAGCCAGCCAGGCGGCTATCCCGCCGGCCGGCGGCTGGCTTTTGTTGTTGAAAGAAGGGTCGTCTATGGCAGGGGTGCCCAACTTAATTTACACATACATACATACATACATACATACATACATACATACATACATACATACTTACATACATACATACATACATACATACATACATACATACATACATACATACATACACACACACACACATATATACATCCACACTTCATCACCCATCCAATCATCATCTTTCACCTATTTATGCTCATACCCATCTTCACTCATTCGACAGTAACGCAGCCTCACAGATCATATCACTCACTCATACCTAGAATTAACAGTGTACTATGTACACTATTTCACTTAATTTAGATTATTTTTAGAAGGTTGCAGGACACTATACGTGGATGGAACGTGGTTCCGCTTTCTGCCTCCTTTCAGCACCAGGCACATGTACTTGTAGTGTTTATACATTATGTAATGCAATGTACTCTGAGGTTGAAAAATAAATAATAATAATAATAATAATAGAAGTGGGCCACTTAGCATAATTATTCAATGTTGGCGGGCCACATCAACTTAACCATATATACACGTATATAGTCTGGTTATTCTATATCTATATCAAATTCCCCGTCAGCAAATGGTGTTCCCCCTGCTGCTAGTAAATGTACACTGTGCAACACGAAAACTAGCGCGGACAGACGCTTGACTCTCATTTTCGTCATTTACCTTCTTTTTAAACATACTTTGCTGCGAAACAAGATTTACTTTTTCAATTCGAATTAATCCTTCATTTTATCACACTCGTTTTTGTGCTTGGAATCATGACGCCTTTGCAAGATCACAACTAAAATGGTGAAACATATTTGTGGGGACACTTGTATAACCAGTACCATTTGTTATCTGTGCCAGTAGAGTCCTCGCCAGTTAGTAAGTCGGATGTCGCCACAGAAAACAATAAACACCCCCCCCCCCCTTCCTCGGCTTCCAAAAAACTAGGCTTGACCGAGAACAAAACTAGAAGTAGAAACAAAAGAATTATGATAATTTTTTGCTGAGAAGTCTAAAATATAGTTATACACATATCCAGCAAATAAATTTCATAACAATGTGCTTTCAAATAAAATTGAGTTTTCTTCGTGGGTTTAGTTGTGAGACTAGAATGTAAATGGGAGGTGTGGGCCAGATAAAATGGCTTGGCGGGCCGTATGTTGGGCACCCCTGGTCTATGGCTATGCATCTCTCTGTCAAACAAGCTTCTCACTCGCACAAAACCCTCCCGTCCAAGAATCTTGCAGTGGTTCGGGGACGTTTCTAGTGAGGGCGACACATTCGCTTCAAATTTGGTCAAATTTAGCTTGCAAATTGTAGCTTGCCTAATCAAGATACCATTCCTAAATTCGTAGTACATTCTAATTATAAGCGTAGAATGGTCTGTGGCACTTTACATTTTTTGTTTCTAGTCCTATTAAAAAGTCGAACTTTAAAAAGTATTTGCGGATACGGCAGTGACATTTAAAAAAACTGATTCCAATAAGTTTCTTTTAGAGGAGTTTTCTGTACCAGAAAAAAAGTCATGAATATTGATCTACTGTTATAAGAATGGCGTGCAAACTACTGTACCACTGCAAAAGTAAGACTCATCCTTCCCCTTAAAATGGAGAAGATGAAGGTTTAGACATTGAAAGACTACCAATCTAGTATTGGTTTACATCTGTATTTAAAAAATAGCAAATCAGCAATGTTCTCAAAATGCTTGAATTCATACCAAAACCATGTATGGTTTCAAAAAAGCCTGGGGGCCAGACCCTCAGACTCACTCTATTTTAGTATGGGAGAGAGGAGAGTACATGAATTCCTGACTTAATATGCCTGAAAAAATAGTTGTGACAAGTGGATTTTGTTTTGTGTGGTTAGTAGGCCTATAGTTCGTCCAGCAGCATTTGACGGGTTGTTGCCGACATCGGCCTGGGTGGTAGGTTGTAAACTTAAAAGCCACCCTAATAAACCACTTGCGACCGCTTCCTGCGTTGCCAAGATGTGTATTTGGCGAAGAATGCGTATCTCTCTCTATCTCACTCTCTCGCTCTCTCCGTATAATATCTCTTTCAGCCCCAATAGCAAGCAATAAAACTTGTGAATAATACTTGAATGCTTGAATAATGCCTTGTGAATGAAAATAATTTACAATGTTCCCAGTGAAAAGAACCCTTCGAACTTGCGCTGACAACCTTGCAGCCAATTATTGTGCCAGGCAGCTTTTAGGCGGTAGGCGGTATTGGGAGTACAATAAGATTATTTGCGTTAAAAGTGTGAACAAACAAGGTCCATTGTCCCTTTGAGGGAAACGAAACACGTCAAATGCTGTTGGACGAACTATACTAGTAGAAGAAGGGTGACATACCGCGGGGTGAAACACGTTGATGGCATCCACTGCCGCCTTGCCCGTTTGCTTCCAGCCGAACACAAGGTCCAGCCAGTGAGGGAGATGCTCGCGAACGTAGGCTGCCTCCAATGCTTGTCGGTGAATCAGGACGAATGTTCGGAAGTTCCCCCGACACCAAGTCGGCAACTGGACGTCGTCGACGACCTCCCCGTTCTGACGCACGCCAAACTTGAATCCTGTAAACACTTGTTTCAGTAACCCTCTAGAGGAATTTAATATTCACCGAAGGAAGGACATAAGTTTAAACAAACGATTCCTGTGTTACTGTGGTGAAGTGAAGGAAGGCCCACATCAGGTACAAGGTAAGGAAGCTATGAGACAGGAAATGAGAGAGGTAAGAGATAGGAGGGGATCCAACGGGATACAGCAATGATGTGAGGTGTTGACGAGGAATACACGTGATAATTGTTTACACTACTATAGTAGCCGTCTTAGTTGAGAAACTGTTGAAATTAGAGATGCAAGATTCGATTATTGATCGTCCTCATGACCTCTGTTTTGAACAGATCGGAACGGATGGGGAATATTCGCCCATTTCTCAATTATTGATCAATATCAACTAGACAACAGTCAATTATGACTGTGCTATTTTTTCACTTCTTACCTTCAGAGTTCTGAAGAAATTCCGGTAGATAAAAGAATTCCGGAATCATTTCCTTAACATCTGTGGTCGACTCCGAGCTGGAAAGTCTCCACGTAGTGTGCAGTGAATGGAATGTCCGATCGGGCAAGTCAAAACTTCGGTCTGAAAAAGTCAATTTTCATTTCTCATCAATTACTTTCTTAGGTCCACATATATAGGAAACAGAAAAACTGATAAAACGATAGATAGACTTGAGAACTGGGCAATATTAGCTTGATGGACCCTAATCTGATCACTTGAACTTTATTGTAGACATCAGCGCATCAGATTCTCTAAGATGCGCGGTAAATTTAACTTTAACGACACTTGTGTTAAACCTACCACACGATAAGCTACCGCGCGATTCCCAACTACCATTTCATAACGTTCGATAACCGTATCGAAAGGACGTAGCCGTTGCAGCAGAGCAGCGCCTGTTATATATTAGTTTGTGTATGTTTTCGAGACGGCTGTGTACACTATAGAAAGTTAACCAATGACAACCCGTGAATAAATGGAACGTTTGCCATTGGGTGCGTTTGATTTCCGGACACCTTCTGCACTGTTTGCACTTATTGCAGCATTAGGGTTCGTTTGATTTACCGTCACCTTTTGTACTTTATGCCATGTATCCCATGAAATAACATGGAGTGAGTGCAAAGAGTATAAAAGGTGAAGCCAAATCAAACGAACCTAGTGTTTGAACTTAGAACTAGGCCTAGGGTTCTAGGCCTACCCTACTTGTCGTGACGGCAGGGCCAAACTAGAAAAGTAGGGTTATGATACAAAATTACTTCAAGACTTTTGTTACAAAACTACAAATTATATTTTCTTACTTACATATTTTTAAATATAAATATCGTATGTTTGTATCGATACACACAACAAATTTCTATAATCAATTAGTAGAGATCCTTGTAAATGGTTTTATTTTTTAGCATATTTCGTTTTATTTTAAATCCAAATTTCGCTGTTGAGCAGTAATTTCAGCTTTTTGGCGGTGCTTCAATTTTAATTTACAAAATCTAATTTGTATCTAGTATTCTAACGTATGTGGCATGCCTACATTGTCGCGAAAGAAAAGAAGAAAAAAAGAAAGCTGTCGCCAGGAATACGGAATGCAGTCGACGCACAAGCTACGAGAAAAATCTGTTGCCAGCCGGTTTGGCAGGGGGTTGAAGGGTCACTGCAGAAAATGTTGAAAATTACGTTTTTGACAGAAATTCGGCGATTTCGCGTCAATTCAACAGCCTCAGTCCTTTTCGTTTTTATAACAGTAAACTTATGCTATTTCGCGTATACTTGGGATTTCGTTTTATTTCGCGATTCACAAGACTATTTTTGGACTCACAACAGACTGTCATGCCAACATATTTCAATTGCTGCACGTTTCAAGTGATTTCGCGCTATCGCGCATTGCGAAATACAAGGATCTCTATCAATTAGTTAAAAAGCTGAAGTGAACATGAAACGGCTTGAAAAGTCTGCCATGTTTTCTTATCGCACGTCTAAAGGCAGGGGTATGGAGCGCGCTACTTTTAACGTAGGTGGTAACGGTCTTTGTCGATAAAACACGGTAGAGAATCGCTAACTCAATGCGGTAAGGCTCGTAACCTCCAAAACGGGCGTTAAATTTACCATGGACCTTAGAGAATCGCCCTGCAGGGCTTACTTATCTACCTATGCCAAGCATGAGTTGTTGGTTATATACGTCTTCTTTGTATCCAATGTACATTAGTGTGAGGACCTTTCAAACATTTGACTATCATATTTAATTATTGTTTATGTCTGAATATATTGGTATTTCCTACATCATGGCTACTGGATGTAGAAGCCTAGTTTAAAGTGGATGGAACATACCTTGATACGTAAGAAACATGCGTGTGAATGGTGGCAGTCTAACAAGGAAGTGAAGAACCGTCCCAGAGTTGGAGTAATGCGAGCCGTAGTGATATGGCTCTTGGTGAAGAGAAATGTGTTGATTTCCTTCGAGATACTCTTGCTTCAGATACTACACATACAACAATAACATAATTAGGGGGGGGGACGAACGTGGAACACAGAGCAGAAGCTGCAACGACACTATGACAAAGACAAAAATTAAAGAATGTTCTGTAACTATTTATTTGAGTATGAATTCTGTAGAAGTGAAAATCAGTTCTAAATTTAGATTGAGATGAACTAGAAAATGTAATGCTAATAGTATAGCAGTATGTAAGTGAATATTATCTATGGTAAAATATGTCTAATTAATCCAAGTTTGAATGGCACAGAAAGTCCAGCTACTTACATTGTAGTTTTTTATGTAATGCTGTTCATTTTGTTTGTCTTGAACTGCCATGGGCTTCTTGAAATTCCTGAAACACGTTAATCTCTGTTTATCGTTTCAAATAACTTACTGTAGACTACGTTCCCATTTTGTCTGCATACCTAAAAGTAGACTCAATACTTCCATGCTGTCAGACTGGATGGCAAGTTAGCGATCAATACGTTATAGGGATGTATATAGGGTCATAGGGTACGTCATAGGGTACCCGGGTTACCCGGATCCAGAAATTACCCGAATCCATTTTTAGGATCCGAATCTTATAGTAGTATTTATAAAAAAAAAATAACTAGGAAAACGCTCCGCGTTGACAGATGAGCGATTTTTTTCAATGTGTCAAATCAAATAAATCTTTTGAATATCATATTTCTCTAAAAAAAAAAAAAAAATACCTCTATAATAAACATATGATTTTTTTACAAGATGGCGGATCAAGTTACAACCTTATAACTTAAGTATATTATTTCTTGATATGTTGCTAATAAATGCACGAAATATTATTTAAATCCGTTAAGACGTTTTCTTTTAAGAAATTAAAACCTTCAAGTTGATGGATTTCCGCATAATTTCATTCGACCGTGGTCTACTCAATAGGCTCTAATTCATAAACTATTAAACCTATCAGTGTATGAAAAGTTTCATAATGTAGATACAGACTATATCTAAAATGTAATATTAATCAATCATACAATAACTCGCTTTTAAATCATAATAAAAGCTTTTTAATTTGTCGACCAAGTTCGTTGATAACATTTGCATGTTTGCCGTGAAGGTCATTAAATATAACACGTCATTGTAGCCATTCTATGATAGCTATCAAAATTCCAAATACATAGTGAGAAATGTCTGACTGCGTTAGCCATTTCGGCAGCATACTATGTGCATCTAACTTCAATGGTCCGCAAATGCGAATCATATCGGTGGAACACTGTAAAAACGAAGAAAATTACTGCCGTAAATAAACAATATTTGTTTATAACATATCGGTTGAAGCTACAATTTTGAAACTGTTGTCGTGTGTTGGTACTATTAATGTGGACTTACATTTAAAAAATTATTTATATCCGTATGTAAGTTTTAATTAAATTAAATAAATAACAAAACATGTGTTTCAGTTGTTAATTTTTTGTAGGTTGGCAACTTGCGTCATTGTAGCCATTCTATGACAGCTATCGAAATTCCAAATAACATTGCATAGGTATTGTTACGTACGCTATGTTTGGTGTATACTATGTGCATCTAACTGCAATAGTCCGCAAATGCAAATCATATCGGTGGAACACTGTAAAAATGAAGAAATTATTGTTGTAAATAAACAATAATTTTTTATGACATGACGGGTTAACTTACAATTTTGAAACTTTTGTCACGTGTTGGTACTGTTGATGTTAATCTACAAGTGAAACATTATTTAAATCTGTTTGTAAGTTTTTATGTAATTAAATAAATAAACAATTTTTGTTTTTCAGTAATTATTTTTTTGTAGGTTGGCATCTTAACGAATTTTGCTGGTTATGTTAACAGCATCGAGTTTAGTGGTCACAAATGTTGCCCGAAAATTTCAGCAAAATATGTCAAGCCGTTTGACCTGTGCGCGACGAACAAAATTTAGCGCACATACAGACAGACACACATACATACATACATACAGACACACAGACAAAGCGCCGATCGAGTTGTATGGAGAGATTCACTCCGCTTCGCTACGCTCATCTAATTATGCGACGATATTTTTGCGACTACCTTTCTTGAAGCTACAGTGAATTCCTGCTTGTGGGCGTGGCGAGGGGGTCGCTGGTAAGTACGCACTGTCATTACTGCGGGTGAGTTCTGTGATGCCATATACTCCCCCCCGCCCTTCCCTCGTTCAGCGGCCGCACAGAGCCCAACCCACACAGCGGCCGGCAGCTGACACGGGCAGAGAACGGCCTTCAACCGCGTGGTTTCGGGGGGGGGGGGGGGGGGGTGTAACCAAGATAAGATAACATAATTTAGGCTTTCAGGATTCGGGTAACCCGGCTCCTGGAAGGTCTAGAACCGGTCCACCGGATCCGAATTTTCCTACCCTATGACATCCCTAGGGGGATAATAATACGTTATACTAAAATTGTGTAAAATTACTGTTTTTAATCATACCTCAAGTATCTGTAAATCACATTAAAAAAGTGAGAATACAGCACCAAATGGTGTTGCAGCAATAGCAATATTTATATAAGTATAATCAGTACAGTTGTTCTTTAAGTTATTAACTATGATGTTAATTTACATAATAACAATCCTAATGACATTAAAAAGCACATCTCCTCAGCTGTGCCGCACTTAAATCTGACATTGACGCCCTGCCAAATAACCTGAGCGGACCAGAGAAGGAAGCACATATTTATTGGATAGCTAGGAAGAAAAATGATTGAAAAATCAAACTTTTGGCATAGGATAAAAAAAAAAAAAAAAACAGTAATCTTACGCTTCGTTTTATGCATTTCTAACACTAGGCCTAGGATTATTCTTCCGCATTAAAGCGGATGGAGATTAAAATGGAATACTCACCGAAATACACGAGGGTCCGTAAGGTCGAGAGTCTGATCCGTGTAGTTGGAGAGCACGAAAGGGAATACAGGGTATTGCATCAGGTCATTATATGACCGGCCCGACATTTTGTTCAGCAGCATAAGATATTCGAAGTTTGTTATGAGTCCCTCTCGCCACAGCTGTTTGTAATCGTCAAGGTGGTCGGCCTCTGTACGGTTTGGCAGTGCACAATCGCCAAGAGCTATCAAGAAGTTATCTCGATCCTGTAAACAAGATACCTTACATTATATAGCAGTACCAAGATAAAGAGGACAAGAATATTCATTATTACAGACAGATATACACGTAGCATTTTTATTTTTACATCATTTTACGTTTATTGAAAGTGCTATTTTCATATAAGCTATCTCTAATAATAATAGACACAGAAAATAATAAATTAATATATTATAATTATATTAATAAATTTTATTTAACAGCCAAGATCTTTATTATCGTACATAGAAGTACTTTGACGAAGTTCAATATATAGGGAGAAAGTTTCATTGAAAAGAGTGCCTCAAACCAGTAACCTCACCTTTGGTGTCTGGAATGCCACCAGATACGTTCGCCCGTTCAAAAGAAAGATCTCCAAAGCCCGCTCTTCAAGTTGGAAGCGCCTCTTGTGTATCTCTCGCACGTCTGCAAAGTGCCAGACCATGGAAGACACGTCGAGGCTGTCCGCAGTGAACTCTTCGAGGCGAGTGTCCAAGACAAAGTCGTCGGCAACAAAGTAGAGGCAGCTCTCGCCAACCAACAGCTCCCCACTTAACTGAAACTCAGAGTAGGTAATATGTACAGGGAGAGCCTCCTCAACTTATTATTAGTAAAATCAATCGATATTATCATATTTGATATATATATATATTGGATTGAACTGATTATTGATATACTGTATATATATATTTTGATGTTGATGATGATGATGTTGATACAATATTGCTACACAATATATATAAAAACATATTGTACATATACATACAACATATATTGTGCACCTTGTGGCATATACTTTCACAGAGATATGTAATAAATATAATATTTTGTCCGGAGTTTTAATCCACGTAATTATTTATTAAAATACCAATGTTTCGGCCAGATCCCCTTTGTCATTCCCAATAAATATATATAATTTCAATTAATATCAACATATAAATCTAAAATTTCAATAAAAAAAATGTCCGTTTCACGTGCTAGTGGGAGATTTGCACACTGGCAATGTATTTCCATTTACAATTTCGTTCAGCTTTATTTTGGAAGTAGTGTGAAGACAAACAGCCAAGAGTTGACTATATGTCTGACGTTTCGTCAGGTACTCACCTCGCAAGCCGGAGTCACAATCCGAGCCGTACACATGTGTATGATCTTCTCGTTTGTATGTAACCGTTCAATGAGCAGAGAAGAGGTTGACGAATGGTTATCGTCTCTTTCAAACAGAAACGACAGTGGATCCAGAGGCTTCTTTGCTGCTGAAATAGAATTTGATTTCATTCGTAACATAAAACCGCTTTTTAGCCCTCATGTTTTACTGCTCTACTACTATCAAATTTTATTCTCACAAACCTGTTTTGCTTCTTTTTTCCCTATATTAAAAGTAGTTATTTCTTAATTTATTACTAATATTTGACACCCAATTTAAAGAGACCAACGGCTGCATTTAGTTAGAAATAAATAAATAAACAAATAAATAATAGTGCTTAGCTGAGCACTTGAATAGAATTGTGCACTTTTTGAGAAAAGCATGAAATTTACAGTTTACTTAGTTAATACCCTAATGATCAAATTCAGATGTGGAGGGAAGTCAGATTTGACCTCTGAAGATGGTGGGAGGTGAAATAAAAAATGGTCGCCACTCCTTTAGGAATTTGACAAACACGCTGAAATAAGGTTAAAAATTAGGGCTGCCCAACGATATCGATAATTCGATACGATATCGATAATAGAAAAATAATTCGATATCGAAATAGAATTAATATATCGTACGTTTCGCGATATCGATCAAGTCTCAACTATCGTAAAAAAAAAAAAGTTTGGCAGTGTTGTGGTTCTGCATCTTTGTGATACACTGCAACATTCGCGTTATATATGGACTAGTATGGGTAGTCCACTCTTGATGATGCCATTAAGTTTCTGCAATCCTGGTTGCCAGCGTGTGACCAAGGGGATGGCACTGTCGGGCTTGGCTCTTTGGGTCACACGCTGGCAACAAGGGATTGCAGAAACTTAACGGCATCATCAAGAGTGGACTACCCATACTCGAAGCTGCCGCCAAGACTCAGAATCTAGCCAGCAAAATACCACGGGTCTTCTTCAGACGACCACCTAACATCGGAGACTCACTGATAAAACAAGACCCTACTCTGCAGTCACAGGTCCCCAAGCCGAGAGCTCTTCCAGCGGGATCTTACCCATGCAACCGCTCTAGGTGCAAAACTTGCCCGATGCACCCACCCACTAAAACATTCACTGCTGAAGCCACAGGTATCACCTACCCCATTCAACACCACAACACCTGCCTCACCTCCAACATGGTATACCAGCTAAAATGTACTCAGTGTCCGGCCGAATATGTAGGCCTCACCTCCAACGACCTGAGAACTCGCATGACTGGCCATCGTCAAAGTGTGAACCAGGAGGACCTTGAGAAACCTGTGGCCCAGCATGCTGTTGGACATAGCTTGTCTCTCAAAGACTGCTTCACAACGAGAGTCATAAAGTCACTTCCCGATACGTGCAGGCAGTTGGAACTAAGAAACTGGGAACTAGCCCACCAACACATCACCAAATCTCACCAGCTACCCAACCTGAACAACAGGTAGCAGGTGTGTTCTGTTTCCCCTAGACCTAGTTCCACCTGCCACCACCCACCCTCGACAGCGCCTTCATTGTACATATATCATACTAGCTTTAGATAATTTTAGTACCTCTACTCACGCTGAGTGATAAAGACCACCAGTTGGTCGAAACGTATCAGCAACCTGTCTACTCATCTACTTGTGTCTATGTGCGACCTACCTAACGTTTTAAGGTAAGCTGTCGTCCTTCTGTACCTTTCCACTCACTAGAACATGTTAATTTGTGTTCCTAGTCCAACTTATCCTAGCCATTTAGGCCTCTTCTAATCATGCAAACTATACATATATATATATATTAAGGCTGGGCATCGATGTAAATCGACAACATCGACATCGACGACAAACAATCGATGTCAAATCGCGATGTCGGAATATTTTCGACATCGACATCGAAACGCAAATAATCGACATCGTTTTTTTTTTAATTGATAATTAATCAATTATTAATAAAACAACTTTGTCACCTGTTAGATGGACCAATATTTGTTTGCTGCAAATCATATGTTCTACGACCACTAATAGCTATCAATACTGCAACATGAGGCATATTGTTGCCGAGGGGTGGGATGAAGTGGCCGCGTATGTGCGGGCCCGCACGGACTCGCTTCCCGGCGATCATTACCTCTCCGTCGGCCAAGCGCCAACCCCTCGCCCGCGCTGCCGACTGCATATTACGCGATGCCATCTCAAAGATGACGTGGCCGGAAGGAGAGGGGGGGGGGGGTGCTCTCGCGTGACAACAATTATTAATTGAAATGTGAAATTAAAATTATCGCGTTGCAAAGTGAATTTACGTTTTTACGGGAAACCACAAAAATTGACAATTGATTAGTCATTTAATTAATTGACGAAAAATCGATTAAAACCAAAAAAATCGATGTGGAAAATTGTCACCGACATCGATGTCGACGCCCAGCCTTAATATATATATATATATATTTTAGTCTAGTTTATTTTAGGCTAGTTGTTTAGTTGACTAGAGTAGTTGCAGTAGCCATTCTTCTCTCGAGTGAACAAGACCTAGGTCGAAACGTCTCGTTATATTTGTATTGCCATGTAAAAGTTGGTACTTTATAACTTTTACAGGTGTGATCTTCTTCTTGGTGATTTATGGATATCTGTGTCAGTTTGTCATTTACAGTTTTCTTTCACAATTAAGGTATGCGCTGTGCTGGCTATTTCGTCAGCCCAGATCGCTGGTAATTTCAATGATAATTATTGCGGTATTGAGGGCAATGATTGCGGCAACTTTGCTGACTGCTCGGTTTGGAGGGTGCTGGTTCAGTGATGTCGTCAAGTAGAGCCTGGCCCCACTCATTCGTGATTGTTATGGGAGGGGGTCGAACCAAGTAGTCTGATTGGTACTTTATGACTTAGTACAGCCAGCGTAGGGCAGAGAGGGGGTGACTGGGGTATGACGTAGGAAAGTCTAGGTGCGAGGGAGCACGTGTGTAATTCGGGGCATTCAATCATGGAACGTAAGAGGAGGTAGACCTGTGCCAAGGTGGAACGGTGGAAGGAACGACGGAAGACCCAGAGGGAAGGACATGGAGGCCGATCGTGAACTTGGACGAAGGAGCCAAACTACAACCTGGGGTCGGAGTCAGCCACCGAGAATCCAAGGTATAGGGGTTACTACAGCTACCCTCTGGTTAGGAAGGTTAAGTCCATCAGACCTGGAATGCCCATAGACAGATTCGCCATAACTCAGCCACGTAGGATAAATGTAAAACTTAATAAATTGCGGGGGTCTTTTATTGTTTGAACCAAAGTCTTGTCAATCTAAGACCTAAACTGCCTGAATTGGTATGTCCCGATCCCTCAGATGTGAGAACCACCCCTAGAGCTACGCCCCAGTACTTCTACGGGTCCGTCGACTTTGGAGTCCGTGGGTTCGAGGCCGAGCCGACGGAATTGGATGGATGTCACTGTAGGTTCTCGCTATCCAACAGTATTATGTTTTTTATGTGTACTTCAAACTCGCAAATCCGTCATCTTTGCACGAAGGTAAGGTGTTGGATCCTTTCCTCACCTTATATACTAAATAAATAAATAAATAAATAAATAAATAAATAAATAAATAAATAAATAAATAAATAAATAAATAAATAAATAAATAAATGAATGAATGAATAGATGGATATATAGATAGATAGGTACCTAGAGGTATAGATATATAGGTATATAGATAGGTATATAGATAGGTAGATAGATAGATCTAGAGATAGATAGATAGATAGATAGATAGATAGATCGGTAAATAAATAAATAAATAAATAAATAAATAAATAAATAAATAAATAAATAAATAAATAAATAAATAAATAAATAAATAAATAAATAAATAAATAAATAAATAAATAAATAAATAAATAAATAAATAAATAAATAAACAAATAAATCAATAAATTAACGACCATTCAAATATAATATTAATAAATTATGTGTTGCGCTTGTATTCATTTTGAAATTTATCTCTTACTTAGAACATCATGGTGCTTGTCCATGAAGTACTTGACATCCAGCTCTAGATGACATCTCTGAAGCCGCTTCCTCACTCTCCCTGGCCTTCAGTGGGATCCAACTGCCAACACCTACCGCGGTGAGTGAACAAACTCATTACTACAAGAACTAGTATATATA
>OX246746.1:33335608-33471604 GCA_945910005.1 Isoperla grammatica | reverse complement strand
TCTCTCTCTCTCTCTCTCTCTCTCTCTCTCTCTCTCTCTCTCTCTCTCTCTCTCTCTCTCTCTCTCTCTCTCTCTCTCTCTCTCTCTCTCTCTCTCTCTCTCTCTCTCTCTCTCTCTCTCTCTCTCTCTCTCTCTCTCTCTCTCTCTCTCTCTCCTCTCTCTCTCTCTCTCTCTCTCTCTCTCTCTCTCTCTCTCGCTCTCTCTCTCTCGTGGGTGTACGGGTGAAGCTTAGTTTTCCCATGTGCGTGCATTCTCGTGTATGGTGTGTAACTGTGTGTCTTGTACTGTGTCTGTTATCATAGCTATATTATTTATTGACAATTATTTTCTTTATTGTAAATAATATAATGCCGTGTTGTTATGGGTACGGTTGCAACAACAAAGGGACATAGGATGACGATCCTCTTCCTTCAAGTGGACTGAATGAAAATTGAAATTGAAACCGGCGAAACAGTTGTTTGTTCACTAGCAACTAGCAACTGCACACCCGCTTTGCAAAAATCTATATTATTATTATTTAGGTATATGTTATGTAGGCTTCCGTGTAATGTAATGCTACCTTCAATGCAAAAAGATTAAAAACAATGATACCTATTAAATATTTTACTATGTCACGGAGAAGAAATAAGTTAAAGTTAAGATCAGTCAGGTAAAACTTGCACGGATGTCTCTTCAAATGGAATAAACCCAGTATATTTGCCCGACACATCCGGGAACCGTTACCTTATTTTATTCACTACACAAGCAGGTATAATAACGCGGTTGTGTTTGCCCAGAGCTGTGTTTGAGTTAATCCAATACATAAACTGTCGGTACGCTAAATGCCGCCATAAATTGTTTGGTACTGGTTCGATAGAATACGATTTCTTTTTACTTCTTTCAGTTGCAATTAGTATGAAATCAAAATTAAGTTATCAAATATTTGGTGGTCCGTAATGCACACGTTGTCTTCTAACATACTTCTCACAGCTGGTATTTTCGCACAACAAATACATTCGGCGACTGTGGGCATAACTGAACATTCGTCACATTTGCACCAATTTACCTTATTGTTCCTATCGCCATCGCTAATACTTTCAATAGACTCTTTGGCTTTCTCTATTTCTGCCAATTCTTCTGCAGAATATTCGGGCTCAAACTGGTACACAGCAGTAGCCATCGAGAAATATGATACGCAAAGTGTTACAATTACGAGACGATGCAATGAAAACCCGTCACCCCGACTGACTGACGCTGCCTGCCCCTCCTTCCACTCGTTTCCCCTCCTCCGACTATCGCGTCACTGGAAGTGCCGAGGATGTGCACAGCAACGCTCAAAACGAAATGGAGCACCCGATTACACATCTTTATTTTGTACCTGAACGGAAGCTCCGATTACAAAACCAAAATATACGAAATACGCAGAAAAGAAAGACGCAGCGAAAAGTATTACATCATTTTTTTTTTGGAGCAGAATCCTCCAAGGTCCCAAGGCATACAGGTCGTCCCAATGCTATTTCTTATGGGAGATTTTCGCCGATGGGTCCTAGCTCGAAAATCACTAACTTTGATATTTTTTTCACGGGTTATGGTGAACCCGATTTCTTTTCATTTAGTCGCTAATTTTATAGCTAATCAGCCTTAGTTAAACATATTTTTTTGGTGTAGCGGGTGAGAACCCCTTTAATATAATTCTTCAAAGTTTAAACAATGCGCGCGTCCTTGAACACGCGTGGCCTATTGTGCGATCTGCTAATGGGATGGGCCTAGTATAGCTGACTGTGAGTGAGAAAAGAAGAAGGTGCTGATACGTAGTTACACCAAAAAGAAATGCAATTATAATTATCAAATCAATAAATCAATTATTTATTTATAACAAATTTAAATAACATTTTGTTGAAACAAAAATAGCATTATTGTGGCATTAACAAAGGATGAATTAGCCTTTTTAGCACTCAAGGCACTCATGTTGTCGGTTTAGACTCAAAATAAATCCATATGAAATCAACACCACTTGAATGTCGCGTGTCGGCTGCCAACCTGCTAGTGCCTGTGCGTATCACGTGACAGCAGAGCGCGCGGACTCGCCGCTACACCATCGCTTTCTCATAAGTAGTTCGCATATTTCGAAAATAAAAAAAAAAAAAAATGGTGTGAAAAGTCGGAGCCGGTTCCAGGTACCCGATGTCATCACTAGTACATACCATTTATTGTGGCTCGTTGCTAAGACGGCTCCAAAGTCACCGTTTACATGTGAGGCAGTGTCACATCAATAGATTTCAGCAAATTACAGATACCTGACCTGAATACGCTCCGCAGACTCACTGAAACCCACCTGAAGGAAAACTACCCTACTGCAGCATGGCTTCATGTCTTCACTGACGGCTCCCTCAACCCACTCACTGGCAGCCCAGGATATGGCACCTACTGTCTACTATTCGAAGAAGCGATCACAATGAGTGAAGGTGCCACTCACTTCGATGCAGAAGTAGCAGCAATCGTCACAGCTACCAAGAGGGTCGCAGACCTGAACAACTTGCCAAAGCAGAAAGTAGTCATCCTCAGCGACAGCATCGCAGCAATTCAGTTTGTCACCAAGCCAAACAACCTCCACATAAATGCACTCCTATTCAAAGCCTCAATCTCCAGACTTCGAAGAAAAAACAAAGAAGTGGAGATCCAATGGATACCAAGTCACTGCGGTATCCTAGGCAACGAGAAAGCTGACTACCTGGCCAAGATGGCAACAAAAAGACCTCCTCCACCAGCAGAACCACTCTCGTACGACAGAGTAAAGAAAAAAGTGAAATCTGCCCTCAAAAAGCTCAATAAGACGGCTAAAGAAGAAGGTTGTAAGCTCAAGTCGTGGTGGACGGAGATTAAAAAAGGCCCGGACAAGACCTGGAGCAGAAAAACTGCCACTGCTCAATTCCGGCTAGCAACTGGCCATGACGTACTCCAGCACCACCTCAACAGATTCAACATCACAAAAGACTCGGCCAACTGTAAATTATGTAAATTTGAACACAACAACAACCTTTTCAGATGTGCCGCAATGAAGAGTGATATTGACTCCCTGCCTGACAACCAGAGCAGGCCAGATCAAGAAGCTAATTTGTATTGGATAGCAAGAAAAATGAATGGCTGAAAAGTCATCATCGCATAAGAGGAAAAAAAAAAAAAAAATTACAGATACAAAAATGCCCGGCATCACCGGAATTCACACTCTGGACTTTCTCCATTGACAGAAGTCCTGTATAAATCCCCAAGACCAGATCTGTTGACTTTGTGTGGACTGAGAAGGCCAACTTACCTCATTCTGCCACATCTCGGAGTCGGGAAGCGGAGTCACGAGTCCCCACGCTTGCAGTTGCTCCACTAGATCCTGACAAGACCGCATGTCAGAACTGGACACTGGAGTGTAAGCCAGATCCCACAGGAATGCAGTCAACTTCTGTAAGGTAATCAATGCCCCATGGAAACTCAACATGAGCTATTGCGCCTGGCAGCTTAGGATAAATATATGTGCCTTTCTGAGGTTTAACAAACTCATGTACTTTTGTTTCAGTCTACTGTGTGGTTAGTTGTGTTCTAATGAGCAATGAACAATGCCAACTCTAAATAATGTTTGGTTTCTCTTGGAAAACATAATATTGCTAGTTTGACTCACCCAAAGGGCCAAAAGATTTCTGGGCCAAATTTGTCTTGAAAAAGAAGTCGATATAGATGTGGTGGTTTTCTCGCCAAGTATGTGCTGGGAATGGTTTTAAATATATTTTTAAATTAAGCCTTTAGTTACCAGTCATAAAAGTAGAGATCAGCTGGTAGGGGAGTCAATAGGACATAGCCATAGGATACGAATAACTACACAAATGTGCAAACATGACTAGGTAGTATTTATTGATTTAGTTATTTCTTAGTTAAGGCGCAAAGTACGGCCCAAAGTACCGGAGCCCGAACAAGCGCGGTAAGAACCCTCACCTGCGAATGAGTGTCCATTATGGTAGTCATGAGCTCCTTGAGTTTGGGCTCCCCCCCGAGTGTTGCGACGGCAAACAAGCGCACTTTATATGGCGTGGTTGGGGCCAGCATCCAGACTAGCAGCGCTGCCGTCTCGGTGCGAAGAGTCTTCTGTGCCGACCACATCACCTCCGACCAGGGGGAGCGCTGTGTCGTGCGTCGCTCCAACACCGAGCCTAGGGCGCGGAGAAGCGTGCCCAACAGGCGACGGACAAGAGAGTATTCCACGATGCTGTCGCCCGGCGATGGAGAGTCCAACCCTAACGGAGCATTTCTAAATGAAAATTCTAGAAAAACTTGAGGAAACCGTGGGAAGATTGTTTCCCTTTATAGAAGAGATTGTCTTAGTTTGACGCTTCCCTCCTGCTCTCTCCATCGTTATGTGACCCCCCTTACCCCTGTGGCAACCTGACAAAATAATTTCATATTTATTCATGTCATATTATATTATTTATAATCAGTCATATTTGTTATGGGCAGTAGTCACATAAGTAGGGAGTGGAACTTCAAATCATGTCAAACTAAAAATATGTTAACTCTAGTATAGAAATGATGAGCAACAATATCCATATTTCAACAGGATCTAATGATATCAACATTGTGAATAAATGGAAGCTTAATTTCGACATCGTTGGGTATCTACATATCAGAAATATTACGATATCAGATTCAGATCCAATTTACGCATTTCACCAGTTTGAATTAAAAAAAGAATACAAAAAGTTGAATGAAAAATTGAACCATGTAATATAGTCTTTAGACTGCAGAGCAAGATAGTCAGCATTGCACTTTGCAATGGGATGTAGACCTACAGTAGTTTCATTACTCACCTGCATTGATGATAAAGTCGACGGCTTTGGCCACGACTGTTTGAAATCTCTCGCTCATGTCTTTCCTCGACAGTTCTTTCTGCTGCACGGCCGGAGAAGTGTTACAATTCAAAGACGTAGTGTCTCTGTAGTTTGTGGCGAGCTGCGGCGTGGACCGTAGCCTCCAACGACCCCCTCTCCACTGGGGAGACTGAACACAATCGTTTATTAATTTACTAAATATTCCTATTCATATTTACAATACTTATTTAGTGTAAGTTTTATGAAATTTGGGCACAGTCTTAAGTTAGCATAAGAAAATAAGGTAAATGACAATGAAAAGCCTTCATGTCACTTCAAATTCGAAACAATCTGAGAAAATATTAGTACCACAGACAAGACAATCAGAAACGCGAAAGTGTTAACTATTTATGCTAGAAAAACTTGCAAATGCACTTTCTCGTACCCCTTTAAACGCCGAAATTGTAAACTGCAATATAAAGAGATGATAGAGCATAGCATCCCACATAGTAACTCAGAAATAAAATAAATTTGAAAACGATTGACCTATGCTGTGTATTCATCGAGCAAACTAATCCTCTTCCAGCTAGATGACTGTCAAATTCACCATCATAAATTATTACCCAAAAAACAAGTCTTCCAATATACATCACTCATCGTCAGTGAATTGGAAAGATGCGATGCTTAAAACATCTTTCGAAATAAATATGTGTGTAACATCCTACAAACTAGGTTATGAAAATGCCTCCCACATAGGTGAAGTGTTTACCTGTAGTGTCAATATCTTGTCCTGTACAGCCTGAACGGTGCCTTCAAGGACACTGCAGCAAGTGGTGCGTAGAACAGCCACACAGTGAGCAGAAGAGCCACAGGACATGCGTTCGTGCTGCTCCAGATAGCTCAGCTGTAGCAGCATGGTGTTCAATACCTACATAGAGAAGAGAGTATGACAGTGTTGTTAACGCTGCACTTGGCTAAAACAATCAGCACATAGTACATACTATTGTAACCTTCTTCTTCTTCTCTTATGCCCGCAATTGGTCTATTAGGCCATCATGCGTTGTCGTGCTAACCAATAGAGACAGGACTCCCTCTGTACATATGTCATGCCATCTGGCATCACGTCAAGTTCCCTCTTCATCCTTTCACAACCGAAAAGATGACGTCTATTCTGCTCTTCCTTACCACACAAGCTGCACAAGCTCGACTCAGCCATTCCCACTCTGTGCGGATGTTTACCCAGTAAGTCATGCCCTGTGTCTAGTCTAAACTGAGCTGTTGAGACTTTTCTGTTCTTATATCTGGGTCAGTTTGTTTTTGTTATTCCTTATTACTATCCTCTCCCATGGCTTGTCCTTAGCATCCTCCTCCCACTTCTTCTGCACTGACTTCTCTGCAGCTGCTGTTAGATGGGATTTTACTGCCTTATATGACAATGCCTTTTCAGTTTGTTACATTTTGCTGCCCCTTTTTGCCAAGAAGTCCGCCTTCTCATTCCCATGCAGATTGCAGTGTGCAGGTACCAGTGTTGGGCATTATCTAGATAATATTATCTAGATAATCATCTAGATAACAATTTGTTATCTATTATCTTTATCTAGATAAAAACAAGAAGAGTTATCTATTATCTTTATCTAGATGATATTTTTGGTTATCTGTTATCTAGATAACTTCTTTCCCTAACAGATAATACACCGTTTGTAAGTTATAACATAATTCGATACTTATTTCATTTTTTTACAAGAGACGAGCGGCTGGACACGTCACATCAAGTTTAAAGTAACAAGTAAGCATTTAAGAAACAAAGACGGTTAAATGTCATACAAAATAATATGTTAAAAAATGCTATGAAATGAAAAAGTAGCCTGTATTAGTTAGAAACTTTAATTAGGCCTACTATGTACTAATATTTTTTGATCAATGGAATAATTTATTTCCAAGTTAATTTAATGAAAAATGAAATGTTAATCTAACATAAGTAATTTACTAATGCATGATGAGAACACGCTTATAGCTACTAGTAAGATTTAAGAAAAGTATGTGGGCCTAGTCCTTACTGTGGCTTACATGATTACATCCTGATCCTAATTATGAACGTAAATCATATCACTCCATTGTCCAGTGCCAATGACAATTGAAATCTTTAAATTGTCTTGATTGTACAATGTTTATAATAATAAATAAAAATACCCACATTTAATTGGTAAGGTAAGGTTATTATGGGACTACGGACTTACAGTAAGTACAGAACTCTTAATTCGTGGACCTTGGCATTTCCCCTGTTTGTTATCTGGTTATCTATTATCTAGATAACTGTGGTTATCTGTTATCTTTATCTACATGATTTTCAATTTTATTATCTATTATCTTTATCTAGATAATTTTTAAGTGTGTTTATCTTATCTTTATCTAGATAATATTTTTAGTTATCTGGCCCAACACTGGCAGGTACCCACTGTAGCATAACGTCTTTTCCCTCATTATTCAGTCTCAGAATGTGTAGTTTACATTCCTTGCCTTCACTATCCACTTCTTCCTTGCTTACAACTGCCTGTATTGCTGCCATTGAATCAGAAAGTATCACAATTTTTGTTTTTAGGTGACCTGCTACTAATTTGAGTGCTTCTAATATTGCCTTTAGTTCTCCATCATAACTACTGCCATTTCTTCCTGCTGGTAATGCCTTCTCAAATTCTCTACAGTAAATTCCTGCCCCAGCATTGCCTTCTCCTGGCTTTGCGGATCCATCTGTATACATGTGCAGCCACTCCTTTTCAGGATATCTGTCATGTATATTCATCAAGGTTACTTGTCTCAGCTCTTCTCCATTATAATCTTTCTTCCGTCCTCCTATTCCCTTCACCTCTAGTTCATATTGCACATCTAATGTAGCTACCTTGATGTTAGGTTGTGGCAACTTCATTCTGTTTTCTAAATTCACTTGTCCCAGTAGTTCACTTCTTATTTCGCAGGCTGCAGTGATGGAAGTTTTTTGAGTTTTTAGTCTTTCATAAGGCTCTCTACTCCAATATTGCACATCTAATCTTATCAGTTTCTCATGAAGACACACTGCTGCCACATTTCTCCGAGACTCGAGTGGTGAGATGTTTGTTCTGGCCTGCATAGCTGTGATTGGAGTGGACTTCACTGCTCCCGTGGAGATTCTCATAGCTTGGTTTTGTACCATATCCAGTTTCTGTAATTTGCTTTTTGGTGCTGTCACTAGTAGTGCGCTTGTGTATTCAAGTAGTGGTCTGATGTAAGTCCTGTATGTTGTACTTAGCACCTCAGTGTTGGCTCCCCAAGTAACTCCTGCTACCATCTTCAGTAAGTTCAATCTTCGTTTTCCTGACGCTGCCATTTTATCAATTTGCTTCTCTCCTGTCATCTTACGGTCACTTGCCATGCCCAGATATACAGCATTTTCCCCTTTCTCAATTGTGTAACAGTACGGCTGTCTCACCGTCCATTTTGACTACGTATAAGCAAATGGTATGCAAATAAATGTAATTAATTCCAGTAAACTGATAATGAGTGATCAATGTGTATATTAAACTATCAGAAACTATTAATCAAGCCTCCAGCTAGCTTATAAAAACAACCTCAATAACAATTTAAGACTAGAACAAGTCTAAACCTAAACAATAAGTATTTAAACTAATAAAAAGTAATTAACGAAGTTCTTCGACAATCAAAAGTTAACCAATCGCCAGAGGACATGACAACTTAAGTTACCAGCATTGGGTGAACCGAATCTGATCATTAATAAGGGAGTAATTTGGATTTCAGTATACAATTTAGGCATAGGTTTTAACACAGGAACAAAATATCATTGGGATTAATATTCGCTTCACTAGACACGAGACTTCATGGCGCGCCTGGCCTACGTGGTGCATCTTGCAACCGAGCTACGCAGTTAGGTTTGTTCTGGAAGCTAGGGACGGTTAGAAAAATGTTCAGAGATTAATAAATAAATGGAGAGGGGGAAGCGAAACCAAGGCAGTTGAGCGTATGGTTGGAACGCATCAAATCCTGAACCAGGTATACCACCTCAAGGAGGAGTGGGGGTGTTGAGAAAGCCTTGAGAATACAAAACTAAGTAACGGGTAGATTTTGGGGCAGTCGAACGTACGGAGGCAACCTCCTGCCAACAAAAATGGAGATGCGGTCGGTTGCGTAGATGTGCTTATATTACCACATTACCTCGAGTGGCTAATCATAATTTAGTGTAAAGTAAAGTGTTTAAGTTGTTGTTTTAAGTCAAGCGTGTGGAATGTCAGCGTCAGCACAATCGTCAAATGTTTAAGTTGTTGTTTTAAGTCAAGTGTATGGAATGTCAGCGTCAGCAAAATCGTCAAATGTTTAAGTTGTTGTTTTAAGTCAAGTGTATGGAATGTCAGCGTCAGCACAATCGTCAAATGTTTAAGTTGTTGTTTTAAGTCAAGTGTATGGAATGTCAGCGTCAGCACAATCGTCAAATGTTTAAGTTGTTGTTTTAAGTCAAGTGTATGGAATGTCAGCGTCAGCACAATCATCAAATGTTTAAGTTGTTGTTTTAAGTCAAGTGTATGGAATGTCAGCGTCAGCACAATCGTCAAATGTTTAAGTTGTTGTTTTAAGTCAAGTGTATGGAATGTCAGCGTCAGCACAATCGTCAAATGTTTAAGTTGTTGTTTTAAGTCAAGTGTATGGAATGTCAGCGTCAGCACAATCGTCAAATGTTTAAGTTGTTGTTTTAAGTCAAGTGTATGGAATGTCAGCGTCAGCACAATCGTCAAATGTTTAAGTTGTGGCTTTAATTCGTGTGTGAACCGTCAGCGTCAACGTAATCATAACACCTCAACGTGTTAAAAACCATCATCACCAATCAATCAGTAACATTCAATTAACAATCATCTTTCCGTAATTACCATCAACTAGAACTTCAAGCCGTGAAGAAACCAATTCAAGGAATACGACGACATCTGTCACGTAACAAAGACCATCCTACCACCACCATCAACTCGATCTACAATCCGTGAATAACCCGGAACCTCAGGAATATTACGAACATGTAACGTTATTAAGATATAAAACTAATATTAACATTTTGGCAACTTGGTTGAAGGATTAGTTGATAAGGGGATTGAGCATTATAAATCACTTTGGGCCCAAGTAGGTAGTTGTTGTTGTTGCTGTGTTTCATAATAATATGCTAATACAGTCCATGGAAACCATTTAATTGATTAATTTCTGATATCCCGTGGATCCTAATAAATGTATGTTAATTTTAATTACCGTAATTGTGTGAACCGACTGAGCTAGGCGAACATAATCTATTTTAAGTCATCACCACCTTACCGGGCATCTTCAGGTGAGTGTGAGATTGACCATTTGGCGCGACCAACTTTAGGGGCTCGAATATTAACTGCAACCCGAGATAACTTTCATAAACTAAAAATTTGTATTGGTAAATTCGTAATTGTATTGTGTTGTGTTGATTTTCAATGTGTCATTAATTTAATCGAATAGTTCAGGTAGAGATGTCTCAAACAACTAGTGATAACGGAGTTAAGATGAGTGAGGAAGTAATATATAGCGAGGAGATGAAGGAAAGTAGTAAACAAGTAAAAGAGGAAAACACTAACGTTATGAGTATTTTCCAGACATTGATGGAAAAAATGGATAAACAATTTCAGAATATGGCAACAAAGGCTGATATGGACAAACAATTTCAGGATATGGGAGACAAAAATAATCAACACTCACAAGAAATTCAGGCTGTTAAAGAGTTAATGGAAAAACCGAGACAAGAAGTCAACAAAAAGATAGACATCTTAGAAAAACGGATTGATCTTGTAGAAGAAAACACGGACAAACAGGGTATCATTGTGACAAGTCAAATTGAGGGATTAGCAAAGGTAGTAACCGACATAAGAACCGTTCAGCAAGGAGGGACTGGGGTGGAGAAGAACATGAAAGTATTGCCGGGAGAAGAAGGGGTAAATACTTGCTTCAGTGAAATTGAAAGTTGCCTAGACACTCACGACGATAAGATTCAAACCGAGAGATCGCTAGGGTTGGATTGCGCAATCACTAACGATAAGATAGTCAGTCAGCAGGTAGACGACGTAACAAGCCTTGACAATAACGTAGTGGTTCAGGTACAGGGAAGTAAAGAATGTGAAGAAAGTAAGAAAACCGAAATAACAGAAAATAAAACGGTGTATGCGAAGTTAGAAGGACTAAGGAATGGTGAGCGATGCAACATGTTGCGTAAAACAGAAAAGAGATTGATGAGCGTGAAAGAAAATAAACGGAAAATGAGAGCGATTAAAACTAAACTGATTGGGAATGTGACGAAGTATTGGGATGAGAAAGAATGTTTGATTGTGCGAAGAGACTGGAATAACTTTAGGGGTGGGACATGTTCGCGTAATTGGTGTCCAAGGAATTCTTTGAAAACGGTCCAAACAGAGAAGAATCGGTCAGTTTTCCCCGTGGGTCGTTTCACCGGTCACAAAAAAAAAAAAAACTTGTTTACGAAAGAGAGATGAGAGATGCGCGACTGTAAAAGAAGTAGTTATAGAGACGCGAGAGGTGACGTTATTTTAATACTATAGTAAGGTTACGGTAAAATAAGTTGGTTGGAGTCGATTTTGTATTTCGAATGATAAAATTTTGATTTGGGGTATTGTGAAGGTCGGTTGAAAAATATGAAATATGTGCGTTTTATAAGGATGGAGCGTTTATGGAATTATCGGCATGAATAATGGGAAGTTACAAAGGAGGAACGACGAACAGGTTTTGAGTTGTTAATAATTTTGTGTCACGTGTTAACAAGTTAGAAATTGAATGCGGAGTCGTTGAAGGGAATGTTGTTTTAAACGAGAAGCGCGGGTATTTTAGATTGTGTTTTGAGTTTGTTTGAAGTATGAGAATGAATAAGGAAAGTTAGATATCGCGAATGAGAGGTGTTAAGCTCGGCGTAAATTGGCGGCTCGTTTTGGTTAGGAATTTGTGCAACATTTGAATTAGGAAGTTGATTAATCTAGCATTGTTGAATTAGAAGGACGGTGGAATAAACGGGAGTGTTGTGAGGGGATGTGTATTCTTTCGAAGTAGCTTGCCGCGTAAATGAAGCGTTGTCATTGGTGAATTGAAGGAATGTTGTGAGTCTGTTTAGATGCGAATTCTTTTGTAGTAGTCAGCCGCATACGTGATGTCATTAGTGAATGGAAGGAATATTGCATTCAGTGGGATATTGAGTGTCTTTCTTGAGTAGGCAGCGGTTAGTTCATTTTTAATTTAAGTATTGATGGGGTTTTTGGCCAGCGATTCATTTATTAGGGGTGTAGACACCAGGAATTTTGGGGATCTTTCTTTAGGATTGGATTTGGAAACATCGTTTATGAGTGAAGGGGTCAAAACGCAATTTAAGAGCACGACTTTGAATTTTAAATAATAAATTGGATAATTGGAAAATTGATAGAAATTGAGATGGATATTTGTATGTTCGGATAAGTACATAAGAGACAACGATCAGGAATTATGGTTAGGTAATTTTGACAGCTGTGGTCTGCGAGGTCTATGGTTTGGTTGTAAACAAGTTTTACTTTCTGAAAGGGTATGTAGGCCTGAGGGTACAGAAATGCCAGGTTGTTGACAAAAATGGGTGAGAGGTGAATCCTTGAAATTCGGAGAATCAGTAATGAGTACCAGACAAAATTCGAGTTACGGGAGGGTTGATTTGCATTGCTGAAGTAGAGAAACATTGTGTGAGTAGATAAAGATGCTTTGGAGATAGGTTGGTTATGTGAATAGATAAGGATTCGTTGGAGAAATGTGAGAACAATTTGATATGAGGTTAGTGTGAGCCGTTCGGGAGAGTTTAAAAGAGTGAAGCCAAGTGAAGAAGATGAGGAAGTAATATATAGCGAGGAGATTGAGGAGAGGAGAGTATCTGGACCTGAGGATACGACTTTGTTTGATAATGAGATTTCAAGAATCGCTAAAGAGGGCCAAAACGAGACAATGTTACAAGATACTACCGCGGGCTTATTGCATGATGATTCGTGGGGGAAAGAGGGGATATCTGCGAGTAGTTCGATGGTTGTAGATAACGCTGAGGAAAGTAGTAAACAAGTAAAAGAGGAATCCACTAACGTTATGAGTATGTTACAGACATTGATGGAAAATATGGTAACAAAGGCTGATATGGCTAAACAATCTCAGGATACGGCTAGACAATTTCAGAATATGGCAACAAAAGCTGATATGGATAAACAATTTCAGGATATGGGAGACAAAAGTAATCAACACTCACAAGAAATTCAGGCTGTTAAAGAGTTAGTGGAAGAACAGAAACAAGAAGTCAACAAAAAGATAGACGTCTTAGAAAAACGGATTGATATTGTAGAAGAAAACATGGACAGACAAATGAAATCATTAAGCCAGGTTGGAGTACAAAGGGATAGTGAGCGTGACAATAAAATCCAAGAGATAAAAGAACAAATCAATCAGATAGACGAAAAACTTGAAAACACGGACAAACAGGGTATCATTGTGACAAGTCAAATTGAGGGATTAGCAAAGGTAGTAACCGACTTAAGAACCGATTACACTAATCAGGCAGGAAAAAATAAAGTAATTGACAAGCAAGTCAACGATATCAAGGAAGAAATAGTTGGGGTTGAACAGACCATCAGGGGAAGTATCAATGGGGAAATTCAAAAGGAAATGGAAATCTCGATTGAAAAGATCAAAAACATTGAGCTGCCGGAAATGGAACGGAAAATTCTAAACGAACTCAAAAAGATAGCGGGGGTGGCCCCAGCACCACAAATAGAGGAAAGAACCAGTTCCAGGTTAAGTTGGGAGCGAGAAACATATGTTAGCGATAAGTTGTCGAAAGAAGAAGTAAAGTTTCTGAACGTAACTACTGGGTTACATCCCGTTGAATATATCAGGGTTCTAGAAGGTAGGTTCCGACTATACAAAGTTGACGAGGAGAGTAAACTCAGTCTATCCATGCAGTGTTGTGGGGGGAATGTGAAACTTTGGTTACAAGAAAATGAATTCGATGATTATCAACAATTTCGTACGGCTTTCTTGGAACGCTACTGGAATCAGTTCGAGCAAAATCGCCTAATGAAGCAAATATATAATGGAAAATACCACACCCAAGGGTTTTCGTCAATGTCAGGATATTTCCAAAGACTCATACGTCAGGCCGCGTATTTGGCGTGTCCGATACCTGAGGCAGTGTTAGTCAGACAGCTTACAGGGCATTTTTCCGAGGCAGTAAAAGTAATCCTATTACAAACGGGGGAGACCGCCAGCCAGGTCATTAACACACTCAAGCGATTGGAGGGGGAAAATGTGTCTTTTATAATTAACCAAACGGAAAACCGAGACCATAATCAGGCCAATCAAGGGTATCAAAATGGGGGTAACCGATTTCAAGCCAACAATAACTGGAGGGCTACTAATAATACGTACCGGAATGAGAACTCGAACAGAACCAATGAAGTAAATGGCAACCCTGGTGTCACGCCCGCGGCGAGAAATAGTGGAGAACAGGTTCCCTCGCAAACTTTAAATCGGTAGGGACTGGGGAAGGAAACGGGGTTCATCAGTCGTCAATAGAAATACCCGCGAGAGAGATAAATACTATTTTTCAAAAACCAGAAGATTATTTGATGGAAGAACAAGATATGAATGAATTACGTGAGATCCCTAATTGCCCTATTATCAAAATAACGATGGAAAAGATTGGGGGAACTGCATTGCTAGACTCGGGTAGTGAGGTGTCGTGTATATCAGAGGATTTTTATGAACTTTTATTCAGCAACAATAAAACTATCGTGTCACTTCCGGTAGTAGGAATTACAGTACTCGGTGCGACTAACAAAAGAAGTAAGAAAGTAAACAAACAAGTCTTTGTAGACGTCGCCATAGGGGAAATAACAACGAAAGCCATCTGCTTAGTAGTTTCTAACCTTGTAAGGGAGATTATCTTGGGTGTTGATTGGTTAACGGAGAATGAAGTTAATATAGATTTCAGAACTAAACAGATTAAAATCAAGGGACAATGGGTTAATGAACAACTAATCAATATGAACAAAATAAATGTAGAAGAAGATAGTGGTTTAACAACGGTGTGTCAATTGAGCTCGAATCAGGATCCCGGTACTTATGACTTCAGTTACGATGATGGATCTAGTGACCACGGGGGGAAAGAGTTAATAGACATCGTAGACGTACTAGACTTAGGACCAAGGGAAAAGTCCAACCTACTCGAGGTATTAATTACTCACAAGGAACTTTTTAAAGACACTCCAGGGCGTATCAAGGGGTTTGAATGTAAACTTAAAGTCAAGGATAATGAAGGCTATTTTGAGAAAAACTATCCCATCCCCTATGTACATAAGCAAGCCGTAGACGATCAAATCAATAAAATGTTAGAGTGTGGGGTGATTGAGATGAGTACCAGCCCCTATATTAATCCTATGGTAGTCGTGATGAAGAAGGAAGGATCGGTAAGATTATGTCTAGACGCCAGGCATTTAAATAAGCGATTAATCCCGGAGTATGAATGTCCATGCCCACCTCAAGAGCTTTTACAAAGATTTGGAGAGTTTAAGTGGCTCACGACCCTAGATATGGTGGCCTCGTATTGGCAGGTACCCTTGAATAAAGAGAGTAGATTACTAACGTCATTCAAACATAATCAACATGTATACAGCTTCACAGTTTTACCCTTTGGTTTGAATGTTTCAGTGGCGACGTTTGTAAGGGCGATGACTCATGTTCTAGGTACAGACATAGGCCACTTTTGTAAGATATATGTCGATGATTTATTAATTTTCTCAAGGACTTTTGAAGAACATATCATGCATATACAGATTGTACTTGACCGGTTAGAAAGAGCGGGAATAACTATAAACTTGTCCAAATCTAGGTTCTTTCAAAGTAGTGTTCCATTCTTAGGGCACATTCTAAGTAATAAAGGATTAAATCCAGACCCACGTAAAATCACATTAATTCATAATTGGCCCAAACCGAAGAATCAACGGCAACTTAAAGCGTTTTTAGGGCTTTGCAGCTTTTACCGAATCTATTCGTCAGTTTATGCGCAAGCGACTGTACCGCTACAAGAGTTAACAAAGAAAGATGTAAGATGGGGGTGGTCGTCAGAACAAGACGTAGCATTCAAGAAAGTAAAGGAGTTATTTGTTGAAAACGTTCAGTTAAGTCGATCGATGAAGTGAACTACCCATTCAATACAACAACTAAACTATTCAAATTAAATGGACATGAAAAAATACTTTTTTTTATTCTAAATTATGAATTTCAAGAATTATTACATGTGAGTAGCATTTAATACTGAACGTCTTGAAATTATAGTTTTTTTTTATTAATAAAGTATTTTTAAAGTGTCTTATTTGAGTAGATTTGAGGTAAAATTGACACACCAGCGCAAATATCTCGAAAACGGATTGCGTTCGATCATCTTTTTCAAACGTATTCATGTTAGTCATGAAGTTATCTACATTTAGGACGAAAATTTGTTACAATATTTTACTTTTTGAAGGTGCTACGCAAAGTTATACGATTGAAAGTGTAGGTTTTTGTTCAGTTACAATGTATTACATAGGGAATTCCAACGCATTTCAACACTCAATAAATAAAAAACTAATAGCGGTAGGTGCATATTTTTTTCTACAATATTCACAAGCTTAATCTCAACTTGCAGTACATACAATTTGAATGATTTATATTACATGTGCAGTTATCATCGATCGACTTTAAAATTCCCAAACTATGACCAACCGTTTTATTTACAATGCGACGCTAGCGACTTAGGATTAGGCGCGTACCTTTTCCAGCGCGACAGTGAAGGACAAGAGAGAGTTATCTGTATGGCTTCGCGAGTAATTCGGGGAAGTGAGCTTCATTTCACGGTATCTGAGAAGGAATTACTCTCGATTGTATGGGCACTAATGAAATTCCGTATTTTTATCATGGGGGTAGACCTTACAATAATAACTGACCACAAAGCACTAACCTTTCTTATGCAAAGCAGGCTTCTTTCAAGCAGATTAACCCGATGGATATTACTCATCCAACAGTTCAAGTTTAAAATCATTCATTGTCCCGGTCATCTAAATAAAGTTGCAGACATTCTGAGTAGGTTTCCTATGAGAACGGATGGGGAAATAGAGGATATGCCCAAAACAGCCCGTGACGTCATGATAGCGCCCATCATTAAATGTGTCAGCCCACACTTGCGAAGGAGAATGAAGAATGTAGATCACTATCAGAGGGACGATGTAAGGTTTGGGGAGATAATGACTCAAGTGGAGGCAGGTAATGTCGAATTTACTACTAAGTTCAAGATTCACGATAAAAAACTGTTCAGTGTCCATGGAAATTGTGTTTACCTAGAATCCTGTTGAGAGAAGTTATTGAAAGTGTCCACCTGGAGCTAGGTCATTTTGGGGCAAAGAAATGTTTGGTTGTGTTACAAGAGAATTTTCAGGGTTATCATATGGCTAAGCTAGTGAGACAGATTGTGGGGGCATGTGACACCTGTCAGAGAACAAAGCACCCGACGAGGATCGAACGGGGGACTTTTGCACCGATAGTACCCACCGGGATAGGGCAACTCATCTCCACAGATATTTTCGGGCCGATCCCTAAGGGACAGAGTGGTTTTAGATTTGTGTTAGTGTTTTTAGATGTTTTCTCTAAACTCGTCACTCTCTACCCTATTGTAAGGCAAACGGCGATAGCAGTAACTAACAAGGTTAAACTCTATATTGACACGGTCCAAAAGCCTACCAGTATCTTATCCGATCATGGAACCCAGTTTACCTCTCATGAGTGGAACGAAGCATTAGAAGAGAGGGGAGTAAAAGCTTACCTTAGTTCTATTAGGCACCCAGCGTCGAACCCAGTAGAAAGAGTAATGAGAGAGATTGGGAGAATGTGTAGAACGTATTGTGCGCAAAACCACGCCAGTTGGGTTAAGTGGTTACCCCAAATAGAATATTGGCTTAACTCCTCATATCATGATAGCACCGGATATACTCCATATGAGTTACATTTCAATCAAAAGTTTGTACCTAAGATAGCGTCAGGCGTTAATGCACCTATGGATGAAGTGGTTGAACTCCCACATGGTATGAAAATAATGTTGGCATCAGAGAGGCTGCACAGCAAAGCACAAGCGAGAAAGCTTAGGCACGAGAATAAGTTTATACTCAAGACTGTTTTCCAAGTAGGAGATAAGGTTTTACTTAAATCACTACAATACATGTGTCCAAGTTATCTGCGAAGGAATGTAAGAAATTCTTTAACATCTATGAGCAGAGACAGGAGTTTATGGTGAAAATGTTTTGAATATTTCGTTTTTAAGATTTAAAAAGGTGGTGAATTGGTGTTGAATATTTTGGAAAAAATCGTTTTTATAGCGGTGTTAATTTTTTTTCTATTTTTGGCTACTTTGGGACCATGGAAAATGCATAGGCTAAAAATTAGAACACAAATATGTATCAACCTATATTTATTTGGTACATAGCACAACTATAAACACATTAATTAATCAATTAATCACTGAGTATGCCTATGTAAAACAGTGAACACTTATTGTAGGCCTACTCACACTAGTTTCCTTAAGCTGGATTCATGACATTGCGTTGTTCTGCGGGACGGTGCGCGACGGAGGTTTTGGGCCAATCAGGAGCGACCTAAGTGCACCCAGGTCGCTCCTGATTGGCCCAAAACATCCGTCGCGCACCGTCCCGCAGAACAACGCAATGTCATGAATCCAGCTTTAATCTATGTCTCCAAATTGCAGTGCGTTGCCGAGGACGCCGTGCGGCCGTGACGTGACTGTTGACACAAAAACGTAAAAATTGGACGGTAAATCGCAAATTTGTCACTTATTTATTTTATTCCAACGTTATTCGTGAATAATGGGTAGAATCGCTCAAATCGCGGCTATACTTAAAAATCGCGGAAATTCGCGCGAAAAAAATGTCATTTCCAGCACCCCAAGTATCTAAAACGTCCACATCTGTAGTTATAAAACATTTTCTAAGAAAATCGCGTTTATCGTTAATACCATAAACTCCTGCCTCTGTCTATGAGGGTCCTTATGAGGTAGCAGCCATAGCGGGTAACAATGCTTATGAATTAGTAACGGAAGCGGGTGTATCCAAAGGGGTTTATAACATAGTTAACTTGAAACCGTACAAGCAGTTATGAATGGTGATGAGAATGAATTAATGTATATAAAGGTGAATTTTGTTGAGGGTCACCTCGAATAATAATCAATGTAAGTGTAGGCGATAGTGGGCTAGATAAGGAATGTGGCTAAGTAATTATTTTTGTGATGTTTATACGTATATAAACTAAGATCTGTATTTATGATTAGGAGGGGTAGGATTGAGATAATGTTTGAGAAGGTTGTCGTGCATTCTAGACTAAGAGTTGTGGTGGTCTGCAAGGTCAATGGTTTGGTCGTAAACAAGTTTCACTTTCTGTGTAAGGGTATGTAGGCCTGAGGGTACAGAAATGCCGGGTTGTTGACAAAAATGGGTGAGAGGATTAGGCATGTCAAAGCGCAAGATTCCAGAGAGGTGAAGCCTTGAAATTCGGAGAATCAGTAATGAGTACCAGACAAGATTCGAGTTACGGAAGGGTTGATTTTGCATTGCTGTAGTAGAGAAACATTGTGTGAGTAGATAAAGGTGCTTTGGAGATAGGTTGGTTATGTGAATAGATAAGGATTCGTTGGAGAGATGTGAGAGCAATTTGATATGAGGTTAGTGTGAGCCGTTCGGGAGAGTTTAATAGAGTGAAGCCAAGTGAAGAAGGGGTGTGTAATGGAAATAATCAGGGTAATAAAAGTGGATAATAAGGATGTAATTAGGTGTTTCTCTTAAGTAGGTAGCGTCGATTCCTGTTGTGATTAGGATGTTGTTCACTGCTAATTAATGTTTCGTTTGTTGAAGTGTGTTGGTTTTTGCAATTTGGTTTGAGAAGGTTTTAGGGGGTTCTAGAATAAAAGCTTGTTTGTGAGTTCCTTTGTAGCGTGGCTAAGACGGCCAGACAGTTCTAAGAAGAGGACAGACAGCGTTTGGGTTTTTATTTGGAGGGGTGGAATTGGCAACGTGTTAGGAAGGTTGCGGGCGATACAGGTTTCAAGGACGTCAAGTAAGGTTGGATTGTTTACCTGATCAGCCGTTAGGGGGTGTAACCATCCACGTGGTGTATAGTAAGTTCGCTTGGAACAACAACACAGAACCCGGAAGTCTAGAGTATAGCTCGTTCAGTTGAAGAGTCTCCGATCAACTTAACATTATTTCAATTGTAATTTTAGTGATGTAACCAATAATTAATAAATGTTAAGTTAGGGTTCGATAAAATTGTGGATGTGCTGCAATGGTAAACTAGAATAGGCAGACGAGAATTTATCGAGATAGGTGATGGTAATTCTGTATTGTGAACTATTTACTAGCTATGTAACATAAATAATTAATAAGTTTCCATGGGTATAGAGTGTAAGTTTTGATTTGGAATAAATATGTGCCAATTTATCCAAATCAAGAAGGGGTAATTGTAACAGTACGGCTGTCTCACCGTCCATTTTGACTACGTATAAGCAAAGGGTATGCAAATAAATGTAATTAATTCAAGTAAACTGATAATGAGTAATCAATGTGTATATTAAACTATCAGAAACTATTAATCAAGCCTTCAGCTAGCTTATAAAAACAACCTTAATAACAATTTAAGACTAGAACAAGTCTAAACCTAAACAATAAGTATTTAAACTAATTAAAAGTAATTAACGAAGTTCTTCGACAATCAAAAGTTAACCAATCGCCAGAGGACATGACCACTTAAGTTACCAGCATTGGGTGAACCGAATCTGATCATTAATAAGGGAGTAATGTGGATTTCAGTATACAATTTTGGTATAGCTTTTAACACAGGAACAAAATATCATTGGGATTAATATTATTCGCTTCACTAGACACGAGACTTTATGGCGCGCCTGGCCTACGTGGTGCATCTTGCAACCGAGCTACGCAGTTAGGTTTGTTCTGGAAGCTAGGGAGAGTTAGAAAAATGTTCAGAGGTTAATAAATAAATGGAGAGGGGGAAGCGAAACCAATTGCTGTCGAGCGTATGGTTGGAACGCATCAAATCATGAACCAGGTATACCGCTGCAAGGAGGAGTGGGGGTGTTGAGAAAGCCTTGAGAATACAAAACTAAGTAACGGGTAGGTTTTTGGTCAGTAGAGCCGGCAGTAGTAGAGTAGTGTGGTCGGTCGTGAGTGTGGGGAGTCAGTGGAGGTTTGCGGGAGAGTAGTGGAGTCGGTCGAACGTGTGGAGGAGAGTGTTGAGAGTCAAGTGTGTGAATTAATGTCAGCGTCAGTAAAATCGTCAAATGTTTAAGTTGTTGTTTTAAGTCAAGTGAATTAATGTCAGCGTCAGCAAAATCGTCAAATGTTTAAGTTGTTGTTTTAAGTCAAGTGTATGGAATGTCAGCGTCAGCACAATCGTCAAATGTTTAAGTTGTTGTTTTAAGTCAAGTGTATGGAATGTCAGCGTCAGCACAATCGTCAAATGTTTAAGTTGTTGTTTTAAGTCAAGTGTATGGAATGTCAGCGTCAGCACAATCGTCAAATGTTTAAGTTGTTGTTTTCAGTCAAGTGTATGGAATGTCAGCGTCAGCACAATCGTCAAATGTTTAAGTTGTGGCTTTAATTCGTGTGTGAACCGTCAGCGTCAAAGTAATCATAACACCTCAACGTGTTAAAAACCATCATCACCAATCAATCAGTAACATTCAATTAACAATCATCTTTCCGTAATTACCATCAACTAGAACTTCAAGCCGTGAAGAAACCAATTCAAGGAATACGACGACATCTGTCACGTAACAAAGACCATCCTACCACCACCATCAACTCGATCTACAATCCGTGAATAACCCGGAACCTCAGGAATATTACGAACATGTAACGTTATTAAGATATAAAACTAATACTAACATTTTGGCAACTTGGTTGAAGGATTAGTTGATAAGGGGATTGAGCATTATAAATCACTTTGGGCCCAAGTAGGTAGTTGTTGTTGTTGCTGTGTTTCATAATAATATGCTAATACAGTCCATGGAAACCATTTAATTGATTAATTTCTGATATCCCGTGGATCCTAATAAATGTATGTTAATTTTAATTACCGTAATTGTGTGAACCGACTGAGCTAGGCGAACATAATCTATTTTAAGTCATCACCACCTTACCGGGCATCTTCAGGTGAGTGTGAGATTGACAAAGCCTTGACAATAACGTAGTGGTTCAGGTACAGGGAAGTAAAGAATGTGAAGAAAGTAAGAAAACCGAAATAACAGAAAATAAAACGGTGTATGCGAAGTTAGAAGGACTAAGGAATGGTGAGCGATGCAACATGTTGCGTAAAACAGAAAAGAGATTGATGAGCGTGAAAGAAAATAAACGGAAAATGAGAGCGATTAAAACTAAACTGATTGGGAATGTGACGAAGTATTGGGATGAGAAAGAATGTTTGATTGTGCGAAGAGACTGGAATAACTTTAGGGGTGGGACATGTTCGCGTAATTGGTGTCCAAGGAATTCTTTGAAAACGGTCCAAACAGAGAAGAATCGGTCAGTTTTCCCCGTGGGTCGTTTCACCGGTCACAAAAAAAAAAACTTGTTTACGAAAGAGAGATGAGAGATGCGCGACTGTAAAAGAAGTAGTTATAGAGACGCGAGAGGTGACGTTATCTATATTCCATAAGGTGGTAGTCCCCGCTCTCGAGCTCGCGCGGCCATTCCGCTACCCCCAAAACCCTCGGCACGCCCACGCACGCGACTATTTTCCCACATCTGTCGCTACAGTTTTCTTCGTCTTTTCTTTCTCTACACGTGGGTATTTTTTTCATGTTTCTAGGTCCACCCCTTTTCCAACCCCGACGAGTTTAATGTCGCAAAGTGTGCGTATTTCGCGCTGTCCAAGTGCGGGAAAAATTGTAAAAAATAGTAATGTTTTTTTTGGGTTTTTGTCGACGCTTTAGATCGAAAGTCAATTGAATGGAGCATCTTTTTGTTATGAAAGGTTTTCGTATAAAGTGTCCCGTTCAAAAGTTACGGGCACCCAAACACGAACAATGTTCGACGTCTCGATTTGACGGATTTGGTACCCGTTTAATGTGTCACATTCAAACGGCTCTGCCCGTCGAACCAAACGAGATATAACATTCTGGTTTGTTTTGTTACCGGCGCTTACCCTTTGGGTAATTGGGTTTTGAAACATTTTGGATTCGTCCCGGAACTTTCGCCAATCAAATTGTGAACATTTGGTACCGTCCGTTTTTAAAAAGCGCGGGGAAGGCTTTTTTTCCACAGTTTTGAATCAAAAACTTTCTCGATTTTTTCATTTTGAAAAGTAACCACTAAACTTGATTATTAACGAAGCGATTTTTGAATTTCGTCCCGGATGCTTAGTTATGGGCACTTTTCCATTTTTACGACACGGCTTCGGTCGTGATTTTTTTGCGGCAAGTTGGTACTTTCAAAATGGGTTTTTTTTCTTTAGGCCGATGCTCAAAGCTTGCCCGTACAGGGGCATGAAGAAACATTTTCGAAAAGTCACCCCCTTACCGAATGACAGACGTTCGCGCAACGCACTTTTCACGGCGATCTAAAAACACGCATACAAAATGTTTTGTTTTTGTATATTAAAAGTGTGTTTAAAATGCCATCAAATACATTGTTGTATTTAGTGTTAATAATTGGACATTTGTCTATTTATAAACGTTACTTTCAAAAATTAGACTTTACGGGCGTCCGAGTTACGGTGCTTTAACGGATTTCATCCGCCCGTGTTTTTGCAAGAATTTGTCTATGGGGGGTTTTCAATGTCGTAAAAAACCATGTTAGAATTTTTTGTAATTTTTGATTTTCCGTTTCGTGGGTATCCGAAGGTGTGGTTGACATATTTAAGGTACCCGGACGTACCTGTAACGTACCGGTTTTGTTATTTTTTAGCGTCATTGGTTAGATGTGTAATTTTGATTACTTAAATTTCAGCTTTGAACGGCCCTGGTATGTCCCGTTATGAAATCGAACAGCCCATTTTGGTATCATCGCAAAGTGCGTTTCAATACCTTTTTAAACATGTGCGTATCATTGACCACACACTTACCGGGACGTACCGGCAAGCTTTTGAACGTGCGGAAATGTACGATGTAGAACTCGAACATTTTTCTAACACTTAGAAAATTTTCAACATGAAAATAATTTTTTACCAAAATTTTAATTTTTTCATTTTTTCAAGTTTTTTCAAGTTTTAAAAAAATTGGGGTACTTGAAAAATTTTCAAACACTTACAAATTTTGAAACATGAATTTTTTTTTCTTTTTTTAGAATCACACAATTTTCAAGTTTCTTCTTTACATAAGTATCTACGACCAATTACCGTGACATGTACATAGAAAAACTCGAAAATTTTTCCATCACTTAAAAATTTCAACATGAAAATAATTTTTTACCAAAATTTTAATTTTTTCATTTTTTCAACTTTTTTCAAGTTTTTCAAAAAGTGGGCTACTTGAAAATTTTTCAAACACTTAGAAATTTTTCAACATGAATTTTTTTTTTAATTTTTCAGAATCACACAACTTTTAAGTTTCTTTCTTTACATAAGTATCTACGACACTTTGACGTGAAATGTACATAGAAAAGCTCGAAAATTTTTCCATCACTTTAAAATTTTTCGACATTTTTTTTCGACTTTTTTCAAATTTTTTTTTTCTTTTTTCCAACTGAAAAGTTTTCCAAAAAGTGACACAAAAAAAAAAAAAAAAAAGTGACAATTTCCAAAAAAGTCGAGTTTTCCAAGAAGTGACCTGCCCAAACGTGACAGCCAGCAGCGGCTCAAGGCAGCGGAGCGGTCTTGTTTTAATACTATAGTAAGGTTACGGTAAAATAAGTTGGTTGGAGTCGATTTTGTATTTCGAATGATAAAATTTTGATTTGGGGTATTGTGAAGGTCGTTTGAAAAATATGAAATATGTGCGTTTTATAAGGATGGAGCGTTTATGGAATTATCGGCATGAATAATGGGAAGTTACAAAGGAGGAACGACGAACTAGGGTTGCCAGATGACAATTATAAAAAATCGGGACATTAGGCGGTCCGCGGTACAGCTGGGGGGTTTGGGGGTCGTGCCCTCCAACAACAGCGCCGCAGACGAAAAATTTTGAAATCAGAGTTTTTAGAGCGTTTTCTGAGCGTTTCAGAAAAAATACCGAAGTGAATGCAATACTGAAATACTGTCGTTTGTGTAGTGCAAAAACCAGAAAGCCTAAAAAAAAAAATGGAACACTGACGAGAATTATAAGTATTGATTTTTGGGGCTTGGAAAGTTGGGAGTAAGTAAGGGATTTTACAAGATGATAATTCAATAACAGTTTGTTATTCTTTACCCTGCATACTAATCGAAGACCTGCCTTTCTTATATGTATGGATGAGGTAAGGTTACTAGGTACATAAAAACAAATGGTTTTTAATCAATTTTTATTCTCCCAAAAAAGTTGTTAATTTGTTTACAAAAAGGTAGGCCTATATTTGGTTCGTAATATTTTAAGTTTTGATTTTATATTGTTTGAATTTAGGCTAAACCCAAAGTTTTGTTTTAAGTGCTAAAGATTATTATTAATATGTTTAATTATGGGACTGGCGCGCGCGAGTCATAGTCGTAGGTGGAGTGCGGGAGGTGAAAGAGGGGTAGTGAATTGCAGACGACTGACGAGACCACAAAAATGTTATTGTCTTCGCGAGTGGCCGGACATTTTTACTAAGTGGCGAGCCGAGAGAGACCGAAACGCTGATTTTTTAGTGAAGTTGCTACATTTTTAAAAATCGGGACAGCATATGGTCCCGATACAAAACGAATCGGGACGCGGGACACAACACCTAAAATCGGGACGGTCCCGATTTTATCGGGACGTCTGGCAACCCTACGACGAACAGGTTTTGAGTTGTTAATAATTTTGTGTCACGTGTTAACAAGTTAGAAATTGAATGCGGAGTCGTTGAAGGGAATGTTGTTTTAAACGAGAAGCGCGGGTATTTTAGATTGTGTTTTGAGTTTGTTTGAAGTATGAGAATGAATAAGGAAAGTTAGATATCGCGAATGAGAGGTGTTAAGCTCGGCGTAAATTGGCGGATCGTTTTGGTTAGGAATTTGTGCAACATTTGAATTAGGAAGTTGATTAATCTAGCATTGTTGAATTAGAAGGACGGTGGAATAAACGGGAGTGTTGTGAGGGGATGTGTATTCTTTCGAAGTAGCTTGCCGCGTAAATGAAGCGTTGTCATTGGTGAATTGAAGGAATGTTGTGAGTCTGTTTAGATGCGAATTCTTTTGTAGTAGTCAGCCGCATACGTGATGTCATTAGTGAATGGAAGGAATATTGCATTCAGTGGGATATTGAGTGTCTTTCTTGAGTAGGCAGCGGTTAGTTCATTTTTAATTTAAGTATTGATGGGGTTTTTGGCCAGCGATTCATTTATTAGGGGTGTAGACACCAGGAATTTTGGGGATCTTTCTTTAGGATTGGATTTGGAAACATCGTTTATGAGTGAAGGGGTCAAAACGCAATTTAAGAGCACGACTTTGAATTTTAAATAATAATATCGGATAATTGGAAAATCGACAGAAATTGAGATGGATATTTGTATGTTCGGATAAGTAGATAAGAGACAACGATCAGGAATTATGGTTAGGTAATTTTGACAGCTGTGGTCTGAGAGGTCTATGGTTTGGTTGTAAACAAGTTTCACTTTCTGTGTAAGGGTATGTAGGCCTGAGGGTACAGAAATGCTTACCTGATCAGCCGTTAGGGGGTGTATAACCATCCACGTGGTGTATAGTAAGTTCGCTTGGAACAACAACACAGAACCCGGAAGTCTAGAGTATAGCTCGTTCAGTTGAAGAGTCTCCGATCAACTTAACATTATTTCAATTGTAAGTTTAGTGATGTAACCAATAATTAATAAATGTTAAGTTAGGGTTCGATAAAATTGTGGATGTGCTGCAATGGTAAACTAGAATAGGCAGACGAGAATTTATCGAGATAGGTGATGGTTATTCTGTATTGTGAACTATTTACTAGCTATGTAACATAAATAATTAATAAGTTTCCATGGGTATAGAGTGTAAGTTTTGATTTGGAATAAATATGTGCCAATTTATCCAAATCAAGAAGGGGTAATTGTAACAGTACGGCTGTGTCACCGTCCATTTTAACTACGTATAAGCAAAGGGTATGCAAATAAATGTAATTAATTCAAATAAACTGATAATGAGTAATCAATGTGTATATTAAACTATCAGAAACTATTAATCAAGCCTTCAGCTAGCTTATAAAAATAACCTTAATAACAATTTAAGACTAGAACAAGTCTAAACCTAAACAATAAGTATTTAAACTAATTAAAAGTAATTAACGAAGTTCTTCGACAATCAAAAGTTAACCAATCGCCAGAGGACATGACAACTTAAGTTACCAGCATTGGGTGAACCGAATCTGATCATTAATAAGGGAGTAATTTGGATTTCAGTATACAATTTTGGTATAGCTTTTAACACAGGAACAAAATATCATTGGGATTAATATTCGCTTCACTAGACACGGGACTTCATGGCGCGCCTGGCCTACGTGGTGCATCTTGCAACCGAGCTACGCAGTTAGGTTTGTTCTGGAAGCCAGGGAGGGTTAGAAAAATGTTCAGAGATTCATAAATAAATGGGGAGGGGGAACCGAAACCAAGGCTGTCGAGCGTATGGTTGGAACGCATCAAATCCTGAACCAGGTATACCACCTCAAGGAGGAGTGGGGGTGTTGAGAAAGCCTTGAGAATACAAAACTAAGTAACGGGGAGGTTTGCGGGGCAGTCGAACGTACGGAGGCAACCTCCTGCCAACAAAAATGGAGATGCGGTCGGTTGCGTAGATGTGCTTATATTACCACATTACCTCGAGTGGCTAATCATAATTTAGTGTAAAGTAAAGTGTTTAAGTTGTTGTTTTAAGTCAAGCGTGTGGAATGTCAGCGTCAGCACAATCGTCAAATGTTTAAGTTGTTGTTTTAAGTCAAGCGTGTGGAATGTCAGCGTCAGCACAATCGTCAAATGTTTAAGTTGTTGTTTTAAGTCAAGTGTATGGAATGTCAGCGTCAGCACAATCGTCAAATGTTTAAGTTGTTGTTTTAAGTCAAGTGTGTGAACTGTCAGCGTCAACGTAATCATAACACCTCCATGTGTTAAAAACAATCATCACCAATCAATCAGTAACATTCAGTTAACAATCATCTTTCCGTAATCACCATCAACTAGAACTTCAAGCCGTGAAGAAACCAATTCAAGGAATACGACGACATCTGTCACGTAACAAAGACCATCCTACCACCACCATCAACTCGATCTACAATCCGTGAATAACCCGGAACCTCAGGAATATTACGAACATGTAACGTTATTAAGATATAAAACTAATATTAACATTTTGGCAACTTGGTTGAAGGATTAGTTGATAAGGGGATTGAGCATTATAAATCACTTTGGGCCCAAGTAGGTAGTTGTTGTTGTTGCTGTGTTTCATAATAATATGCTAATACAGCCCATGGAAACAATTTAATTGATTAATTTCTGATATCCTGTGGATCCTATCAAATGTGTGTTAATTTTAATTACTGTAATTGTGTGAACCGACTGAGCTAGGCGAACATAATCTATTTTAAGTCATCACCACCTTACCGGGCATCTTCAGGTGAGTGTGAGATTGACAATTTGGAGCCCGACGTGGGGCTCGAATATTAACTGCAACCCGAGATAACTTTCATAAACTAAAAATGTGTATTGGTAAATTCGTAATTGTATTGTGTTGTGTTGATTTCAATGTGTCATTAATTTAATCGAATAGTTCAGGTAGAGATGTCTCAAACAACTAGTGATAACGGAGTTAAGATGAGTGAGGAAGTAATATATAGCGAGGAGATGAAGGAAAGTAGTAAACAAGTAAAAGAGGAAAACACTAACGTTATGAGTATTTTCCAGACATTGATGGAAAAAATGGATAAACAATTTCAGAATATGGCAACAAAGGCTGATATGGACAAACAATTTCAGGATATGGGAGACAAAAATAATCAACACTCACAAGAAATTCAGGCTGTTAAAGAGTTAATGGAAAAACCGAGACAAGAAGTCAACAAAAAGATAGACATCTTAGAAAAACGGATTGATCTTGTAGAAGAAAACACGGACAAACAGGGTATCATTGTGACAAGTCAAATTGAGGGATTAGCAAAGGTAGTAACCGACATAAGAACCGTTCAGCAAGGAGGGACTGGGGTGGAGAAGAACATGAAAGTATTGCCGGGAGAAGAAGGGGTAAATACTTGCTTCAGTGAAATTGAAAGTTGCCTAGACACTCACGACGATAAGATTCAAACCGAGAGATCGCTAGGGTTGGATTGCGCAATCACTAACGATAAGATAGTCAGTCAGCAGGTAGACGACGTAACAAGCTGTAACAGTACGGCTGTCTCACCGTCCATTTTGACTACGTATAAGCAAAGGGTATGCAAATAAATGTAATTAATTCAAGTAAACTGATAATGAGTAATCAATGTGTATATTAAACTATCAGAAACTATTAATCAAGCCTTCAGCTAGCTTATAAAAACAACCTTAATAACAATTTAAGACTAGAACAAGTCTAAACCTAAACAATAAGTATTTAAACTAATTAAAAGTAATTAACGAAGTTCTTCGACAATCAAAAGTTAACCAATCGCCAGAGGACATGACCACTTAAGTTACCAGCATTGGGTGAACCGAATCTGATCATTAATAAGGGAGTAATGTGGATTTCAGTATACAATTTTGGTATAGCTTTTAACACAGGAACAAAATATCATTGGGATTAATATTATTCGCTTCACTAGACACGAGACTTTATGGCGCGCCTGGCCTACGTGGTGCATCTTGCAACCGAGCTACGCAGTTAGGTTTGTTCTGGAAGCTAGGGAGAGTTAGAAAAATGTTCAGAGGTTAATAAATAAATGGAGAGGGGGAAGCGAAACCAAGGCTGTCGAGCGTATGGTTGGAACGCATCAAATCATGAACCAGGTATACCGCTGCAAGGAGGAGTGGGGGTGTTGAGAAAGCCTTGAGAATACAAAACTAAGTAACGGGTAGGTTTTTGGTCAGTAGAGCCGGCAGTAGTAGAGTAGTGTGGTCGGTCGTGAGTGTGGGGAGTCAGTGGAGGTTTGCGGGAGAGTAGTGGAGTCGGTCGAACGTTTGGAGGAGAGTGTTGAGAGTCAAGTGTGTGAATTAATGTCAGCGTCAGTAAAATCGTCAAATGTTTAAGTTGTTGTTTTAAGTCAAGTGAATTAATGTCAGCGTCAGCAAAATCATCAAATGTTTAAGTTGTTGTTTTAAGTCAAGTGTATGGAATGTCAGCGTCAGCACAATCGTCAAATGTTTAAGTTGTTGTTTTAAGTCAAGTGTATGGAATGTCAGCGTCAGCACAATCGTCAAATGTTTAAGTTGTTGTTTTAAGTCAAGTGTATGGAATGTCAGCGTCAGCACAATCGTCAAATGTTTAAGTTGTTGTTTTAAGTCAAGTGTATGGAATGTCAGCGTCAGCACAATCGTCAAATGTTTAAGTTGTGGCTTTAATTCGTGTGTGAACCGTCAGCGTCAAAGTAATCATAACACCTCAACGTGTTAAAAACCATCATCACCAATCAATCAGTAACATTCAATTAACAATCATCTTTCCGTAATTACCATCAACTAGAACTTCAAGCCGTGAAGAAACCAATTCAAGGAATACGACGACATCTGTCACGTAACAAAGACCATCCTACCACCACCATCAACTCGATCTACAATCCGTGAATAACCCGGAACCTCAGGAATATTACGAACATGTAACGTTATTAAGATATAAAACTAATATTAACATTTTGGCAACTTGGTTGAAGGATTAGTTGATAAGGGGATTGAGCATTATAAATCACTTTGGGCCCAAGTAGGTAGTTGTTGTTGTTGCTGTGCCCCGAGACAATAGATATTTTCAAAGTGTTTATCAGATAATTTTTTTATGTGTAATTATTTAAAATCACAATCTTAAAAATGAGTTTATTAGTTGAGATAAGGGAAGAAGGGTTACGAGGAATGTTGGTTAAAATGTTACAAAAAATGACAGAAACGCAAAACGAAATGAAAGCCAGTCAAGCCGAAATGAAAGCCGGAATGATGAAAAGTCAAGCCGAAATGAAAGCCAGTCAAGCCGAAATTAAAGCAGGGATGATAGAAAGTCAAGCCAAAATTTTAGAAACAATGACAGAAAGCAAAATTTAATAAAAACAATGAAAGAAGACTTTGGGAAACAGATCAAAACACAAGAAGAGAGATTAGAAGAAACAATATTACAGCCGGCCGCGACAGCACTCGAAAACCTAAATTATCAGACAAGTAAAATAGATCAAGTTATCGAAATGTTAAAGGAAGATGTAACCGCCGGGGAAAATGAATTAACTGGAAAGCTTATTCAGGTAGACGACGTAGCAATCCTTGACAATAACGTAGTGGTTCAGGTACAGGGAAGTAAAGAATGTGAAGAAAGTACGAACACCGAAACAACAGAAAATAAAATGGGGTATGCGAAGTTAAAAGGACAGCGGAAAGTAAAGCGACGCAACATGCTGCGTAAAACAGAAAAGAGATTGACAGAAGTGAAAGAAAATAAACGGAAAATGAGAGCGATTAAAACTAAATTGATTGGAAACGTGACGAAGTATTGGGATGAGAAAGAATGTGTGATTGTGCGAAGAGACTGGAATAAGTTTAGGGGTGGGACATGTTCGCGTGATTGGTGTCCAAGTAATTCTTTGAAAACGGTACAAACAGATAAGAATCGGTCAGTTTTCCCCGTGGGTTGTTTCACTGGTGACAAAAAAAACAAATACTTGTTTACGAAAGAGAGATGAGAGATGCGCGACTGTAAAAGAAGTAGTTATAGAGACGCGAGAGGTGACGTTATTTTAATACTATAGTAAGGTTACGGTAAAATAAGTTGGTTGGAGTCGATTTTGTATTTCGAATGATAAAATTTTGATTTGGGGTATTGTGAAGGTCGTTTGAAAAATATGAAATATGTGCGTTTTATAAGGATGGAGCGTTTATGGAATTATCGGCATGAATAATGGGAAGTTACAAAGGAGGAACGACGAACAGGTTTTGAGTTGTTAATAATTTTGTGTCACGTGTTAACAAGTTAGAAATTGAATGCGGAGTCGTTGAAGGGAATGTTGTTTTAAACGTAGAAGCGCGGGTATTTTAGATTGTGTTTTGAGTTTGTTTGAAGTATGAGAATGAATAAGGAAAGTTAGATATCGCGAATGAGAGGTGTTAAGCTCGGCGTAAATTGGCGGATCGTTTTGGTTAGGAATTTGTGCAACATTTGAATTAGGAAGTTGATTAATCTAGCATTGTTGAATTAGAAGGACGGTGGAATAAACGGGAGTGTTGTGAGGGGATGTGTATTCTTTCGAAGTAGCTTGCCGCGTAAATGAAGCGTTGTCATTGGTGAATTGAAGGAATGTTGTGAGTCTGTTTAGATGCGAATTCTTTTGTAGTAGTCAGCCGCATACGTGATGTCATTAGTGAATGGAAGGAATATTGCATTCAGTGGGATATTGAGTGTCTTTCTTGAGTAGGCAGCGGTTAGTTCATTTTTAATTTAAGTATTGATGGGGTTTTTGGCCAGCGATTCATTTATTAGGGGTGTAGACACCAGGAATTTTGGGGATCTTTCTTTAGGATTGGATTTGGAAACATCGTTTATGAGTGAAGGGGTCAAAACGCTATTTAAGAGCACGACTTTGAATTTTAAATAATAATATCGGATAATTGGAAAATCGACAGAAATTGAGATGGATATTTGTATGTTCGGATAAGTAGATAAGAGACAACGATCAGGAATTATGGTTAGGTAATTTTGACAGCTGTGGTCTGCGAGGTCTATGGTTTGGTTGTAAACAAGTTTCACTTTCTGTGTAAGGGTATGTAGGCCTGAGGGTACAGAAATGCTTACCTGATCAGCCGTTAGGGGGTGTATAACCATCCACGTGGTGTATAGTAAGTTCGCTTGGAACAACAACATAGAACCCGGAAGTCTAGAGTATAGCTCGTTCAGTTGAAGAGTCTCCGATCAACTTAACATTATTTCAATTGTAAGTTTAGTGATGTAACCAATAATTAATAAATGTTAAGTTAGGGTTCGATAAAATTGTGGATGTGCTGCAATGGTAAACTAGAATAGGCAGACGAGAATTTATCGAGATAGGTGATGGTTATTCTGTATTGTGAACTATTTACTAGCTATGTAACATAAATAATTAATAAGTTTCCATGGGTATAGAGTGTAAGTTTTGATTTGGAATAAATATGTGCCAATTTATCCAAATCAAGAAGGGGTAATTGTAACAGTACGGCTGTGTCACCGTCCATTTTAACTACGTATAAGCAAAGGGTATGCAAATAAATGTAATTAATTCAAGTAAACTGATAATGAGTAATCAATGTGTATATTAAACTATCAGAAACTATTAATCAAGCCTTCAGCTAGCTTATAAAAATAACCTTAATAACAATTTAAGACTAGAACAAGTCTAAACATAAACAATAAGTATTTAAACTAATTAAAAGTAATTAACGAAGTTCTTCGACAATCAAAAGTTAACCAATCGCCAGAGGACATGTCCACTTAAGTTACCAGCATTGGGTGAACCGAATCTGATCATTAATAAGGGAGTAATTTGGATTTCAGCATACAATTTTGGTATAGCTTTTAACACAGGAACAAAATATCATTGGGATTAATATTCGCTTCACTAGACACGGGACTTCATGGCGCGCCTGGCCTACGTGGTGCATCTTGCAACCGAGCTACGCAGTTAGGTTTGTTCTGGAAGCCAGGGAGGGTTAGAAAAATGTTCAGAGATTCATAAATAAATGGGGAGGGGGAACCGAAACCAAGGCTGTCGAGCGTATGGTTGGAACGCATCAAATCCTGAACCAGGTATACCACCTCAAGGAGGAGTGGGGGTGTTGAGAAAGCCTTGAGAATACAAAACTAAGTAACGGGGAGGTTTGCGGGGCAGTCGAACGTACGGAGGCAACCTCCTGCCAACAAAAATGGAGATGCGGTCGGTTGCGTAGATGTGCTTATATTACCACATTGCCTCGAGTGGCTAATCATAATTTAGTGTAAAGTAAAGTGTTTAAGTTGTTGTTTTAAGTCAAGCGTGTGGAATGTCAGCGTCAGCACAATCGTCAAATGTTTAAGTTGTTGTTTTAAGTCAAGCGTGTGGAATGTCAGCTTCAGCACAATCGTCAAATGTTTAAGTTGTTGTTTTAAGTCAAGTGTATGGAATGTCAGCGTCAGCAAAATCGTCAAATGTTTAAGTTGTTGTTTTAAGTCATGTGTATGGAATGTCAGCGTCAGCAAAATCGTCAAATGTTTAAGTTGTTGTTTTAAGTCAAGTGTATGGAATGTCAGCGTCAGCACAATCGTCAAATGTTTAAGTTGTTGTTTTAAGTCAAGTGTGTGAACTGTCAGCGTCAACGTGATCATAACACCTCCATGTGTTAAAAACAATCATCACCAATCAATCAGTAACATTCAGTTAACAATCATCTTTCCGTAATCACCATCAACTAGAACTTCAAGCCGTGAAGAAACCAATTCAAGGAATACGACGACATCTGTCACGTAACAAAGACCATCCTACCACCACCATCAACTCGATCTACAATCCGTGAATAACCCGGAACCTCAGGAATATTACGAACATGTAACGTTATTAAGATATAAAACTAATATTAACATTTTGGCAACTTGGTTGAAGGATTAGTTGATAAGGGGATTGAGCATTATAAATCACTTTGGGCCCAAGTAGGTAGTTGTTGTTGTTGCTGTGTTTCATAATAATATGCTAATACAGTCCATGGAAACAATTTAATTGATTAATTTCTGATATCCTGTGGATCCTATCAAATGTGTGTTAATTTTAATTACTGTAATTGTGTGAACCGACTGAGCTAGGCGAACATAATCTATTTTAAGTCATCACCACCTTACCGGGCATCTTCAGGTGAGTGTGAGATTGACGATTCGTTGGAGAAATGTGAGAACAATTTGATATGAGGTTAGTGTGAGCCGTTCGGGAGAGTTTAAAAGAGTGAAGCCAAGTGAAGAAGGGGTGTAATGAAAACAAGAAGAGGTAATAATAGTGGATAATAAGGATGTAATTAGGTGTTTCTCTTAAGTAGGTAGCGTCGATTCCTGTTGTGATTAGGATGTTGTTCACTGCTAATTAATGTTTCGTTTGTTGAAGTGTGTTGGTTTTTGCAATTTGGTTTGAGAAGGTTTTAGGGGGTTCTAGAATAAAAGCTTGTTTGTGAGTTCCTTTGTAGCGTGACTAAGATGGCCAGATAGTTCTGAGAAGAGGACAGACAGCGTTTGGGTTTTTATTTGGAGGGGTGGAATTAGCAATGTGTAGGAAGGTTGCAGGCGAGACTGGTTTCAAGGACGTCAAGTAAGGTGGGATTGTTTACCTGATCAGCCGTTAGGGGGTGTAACCATCCACGTGGTGTATAGTAAGTTCGCTTGGAACAACAACACAGAACCCGGAAGTCTAGAGTATAGCTCGTTCAGTTGAAGAATCTCCGATCAACTTAACATTATTTCAATTGTAATTTTAGTGATGTAACCAATAATTAATAAATGTTAAGTTAGGGTTCGATAAAATTGTGGATGTGCTGCAATGGTAAACTAGAATAGGCAGACGAGAATTTATCGAGTTAGGTGATGGTAATTCTGTATTGTGAACTATTTACTAGCTATGTAACATAAATAATTAAGAAGTTTCCATGGGTATAGAGTGTAAGTTTTGATTTGGAATAAATATGTGCCAATTTATCCAAATCAAGAAGGGGTAATTGTAACAGTACGGCTGTCTCACCGTCCATTTTGACTACGTATAAGCAAATGGTATGCAAATAAATGTAATTAATTCCAGTAAACTGATAATGAGTGATCAATGTGTATGTTAAACTATCAGAAACTATTAATCAAGCCTTCAGCTAGCTTATAAAAACAACCTCAATAACAATTTAAGACTAGAACAAGTCTAAACCTAAACAATAAGTATTTAAACTAATTAAAAGTAATTAACGAAGTTCTTCGACAATCAAAAGTTAACCAATCGCCAGAGGACATGACAACTTAAGTTACCAGCATTGGGTGAACCGAATCTGATCATTAATAAGGGAGTAATTTGGATTTCAGTATACAATTTAGGCATAGGTTTTAACACAGGAACAAAATATCATTGGGATTAATATTCGCTTCACTAGACACGAGACTTCATGGCGCGCCTGGCCTACGTGGTGCATCTTGCAACCGAGCTACGCAGTTAGGTTTGTTCTGGAAGCTAGGGACGGTTAGAAAAATGTTCAGAGATTAATAAATAAATGGAGAGGGGGAAGCGAAACCAAGGCAGTTGAGCGTATGGTTGGAACGCATCAAATCCTGAACCAGGTATACCACCTCAAGGAGGAGTGGGGGTGTTGAGAAAGCCTTGAGAATACAAAACTAAGTAACGGGTAGATTTTGGGGCAGTCGAACGTACGGAGGCAACCTCCTGCCAACAAAAATGGAGATGCGGTCGGTTGCGTAGATGTGCTTATATTACCACATTACCTCGAGTGGCTAATCATAATTTAGTGTAAAGTAAAGTGTTTAAGTTGTTGTTTTAAGTCAAGCGTGTGGAATGTCAGCGTCAGCACAATCGTCAAATGTTTAAGTTGTTGTTTTAAGTCAAGTGTATGGAATGTCAGCGTCAGCAAAATCGTCAAATGTTTAAGTTGTTGTTTTAAGTCAAGTGTATGGAATGTCAGCGTCAGCACAATCGTCAAATGTTTAAGTTGTTGTTTTAAGTCAAGTGTATGGAATGTCAGCGTCAGCACAATCGTCAAATGTTTAAGTTGTTGTTTTAAGTCAAGTGTATGGAATGTCAGCGTCAGCACAATCGTCAAATGTTTAAGTTGTTGTTTTAAGTCAAGTGTATGGAATGTCAGCGTCAGCACAATCGTCAAATGTTTAAGTTGTGGCTTTAATTCGTGTGTGAACCGTCAGCGTCAACGTAATCATAACACCTCAACGTGTTAAAAACCATCATCACCAATCAATCAGTAACATTCAATTAACAATCATCTTTCCGTAATTACCATCAACTAGAACTTCAAGCCGTGAAGAAACCAATTCAAGGAATACGACGACATCTGTCACGTAACAAAGACCATCCTACCACCACCATCAACTCGATCTACAATCCGTGAATAACCCGGAACCTCAGTAATATTACGAACATGTAACGTTATTAAGATATAAAACTAATATTAACATTTTGGCAACTTGGTTGAAGGATTAGTTGATAAGGGGATTGAGCATTATAAATCACTTTGGGCCCAAGTAGGTAGTTGTTGTTGTTGCTGTGTTTCATAATAATATGCTAATACAGTCCATGGAAACCATTTAATTGATTAATTTCTGATATCCCGTGGATCCTAATAAATGTATGTTAATTTTAATTACCGTAATTGTGTGAACCGACTGAGCTAGGCGAACATAATCTATTTTAAGTCATCACCACCTTACCGGGCATCTTCAGGTGAGTGTGAGATTGACAATTGTATCCATTCCATATTTGATGTTGAAATTCGGTTCTGCCCTGCTAGTTGAGTGATAATCATAGACTGACTTGGATTTATTTACAACCATTCCATTTACCTCAGACCATTCATGTAAAGCTTCCATGGCTTTATTCATTTCTTCTTCCATCTTCTTCTGATCATTTCCTGTATACCACATTATCACATTATCTGCAAATAGCTTAACCTCAACTTCACTCCTTGCTTTGATATACTCGGCCAGATCATCAATGAAGATTACAAAATAAGTTGGGCTGAGGACCCCCCCTTGTTGCAATCCGAATCGTGTCTGCCTATATATAGATCTTTTTCCCCCACATTTAACTCGCATCATTCTCATAGCCATGAATGCTCTCGTCCAACGTTTGATGTTATTTGGTACTCCTATTTGTTCCATTTTTTGTAGAAGTTTATTTCTGTCCACTAGGTCAAAAGCTGACTTGAAGTCCACATAAACTACAAGCGTTGAATGCATCTTGTTGAATCCCTCCTTTACATCCTGCATGAAGTACGCTATTTGATCCACAGTGCTTTTATTTGATCGGAAACCTGCTTGGTGTGGTGACAATAAACTATTTTCTTCAAGAAATGATTTCAGTCTTGAGTTTACCATGTGTTCCATTACCTTAGCCAGCACACTTGTTAGGGCTATCGGTCTATAATTTTCTACTTTAGTTCCATCTTTACCTTTCTTTAGGACTGGTATTACTTCTGCTTTTTTCCATATATCTGGGACATTTTCTTTCCATGACAGGTTGCTCAGATGTAGTATTGCTTTCTTTCCCTCCTTTCCAAGGTTTTTAAGAAACTCAGGGTAGATTAGATCTACACCTGGTGATTTCTTGTTCTTGAGCTTTCTTAAGGCTGCTTCTAACTCACCCATCAAGAATGGAGCATTATATGGGTCAAAACTGTCATCCTTATACTCATTCCTGTCTATTTTTATTCTTCCCATTCTTCTTGTATTACTTTGATGGGCAAAGAACTCTGCTAATGCTTCTGCCTTTGTTTTATCTTCTACTAAGAGCTGATTTTTGTAGAGTATAGGGTTATTGTCTGTTTCATTTTTTTCTTTGTTGTTCATTTTTGAGAAGAAAGAATATGCCTTACTGCCATCTCTTCTGTAGTCAATATTTTCAGCAAACTGGTGGAAGACTTAAGTTTTGCTTTCAGTGATGCATTGTGCAAACCTGTTTTGCAATCTATTTAACTTTATGGCTAGTTTTTTCCTTTCTTCGAGATCCCTGACCTCTTCTATCTTCTTTCTCATTGTATCTCGCTCTTGCTTCATTGCCCGGAGCTCATCATTCTAATATGGCTTGTAGTTAGGAACTTTGCCTCTAGGTATGCACTCTTTTGCCGCCCTCTGTAAAATCTCGACAATTTCTTCCTGCTCCTGGTCCACGTTCATGGTTTTTACTCTTTCAATGAATTTTTCTTCTGTTTGAGTTCTGAAGTTTTTCCAATTTGCCTTTTTAAAGTTCCCAGTTGTTTGTATTTCTGGAGTTTCTCTTTCTACTTTGTTTCTAGTCAACAGTATGGTTTTATGGCCAGTCCCTGATGGGCAATCAGCATTTTCTTGTTTGATGTTACTGGCTAGGTTCGCATGGCAGAATACTAAATCTGGTCTTGACAGTCCAACCGCGTGCGACAGGAAGGTATGTGGAGTAGGTGTACCTTCTAGTAGGATAAGTGGATTTGAGTCCACATATTCTTCTACTATTGTGCCAACTGCCGTCGTGGTATTGTAGTTCCATAATTTGTTGGGTGCATTAAAGTCTCAAACCAGAACCGTACTTCTGTCCACTTTGACTAGATCAAGGTTCTTAGGTTTGTTTTGAGGAGGGTTGTAGACAATTACAAACTTTGTCTTGGTATGTTTGATCCACATTTCTAACTGCCCAATTTCTATCGTATCATCTTCTTGTTCTTCCATTTCATGTATTATTCTTAAATTTGCAGTTATTCCCTCTTTAACACCAACAATCATGCCCGATGATATTTGTCTTGCTCTTGGAAGGTTATTTTGTATCCTTCAAAATCTGCCTTCACAAGATTGTTATGGTCTGAATTCTGAAATAGAACCTGCTTCGACAATTGCAAATGAGTCGATCTTATTCTTAGTAATGATAGTTTTTAGTTCAGTGTATTTGGCTTCGGTGAGTCCACCTGCGTTCCAGAATAATAATTTGCAATTATTAATATTGCCTTTATAAAGGCATGTTCTGTCTCTATTTGCTCCGTTGGGCATGTTGACGGCAGTCATTTAGCGTTATCCACCCGGCACGTGTACTCCACTACCTTGTCTTTACTAGTTAATACTTGTGTAAAAACTCGTCACTTGTATAAAACTTGATACTGTGGCTTGTACGGACTGACTGCTACTGCCGGGCTATGAACCTACCTAACCTGAATAAAGAGAACAATTGACAATCGGAGAAGAAACAAACCACACAATTAGTGTGTGTGATTTTGTGATAAACTCTTGATTTGTAGAGAGCATAAGAAGACACAATTACAGGTTCATGTATGGAGTTTAGAGCTGTGCGAACCGGTTCAAATTTTGAACTGAACTCGAACTTTCGTGAAGGTTCGAGTTCGACAAAAATCGGTTCGAATTTCCAACTATTTTTGAACCTACCCGGACTTGGTACTTCCAATGCTATTTCAGCACATTTGAACATACCGCGCCCTATAGAACGAGTTCCAACGATGGCCGATAGAGCGCACCAGGTATCACGCATGCGCTCTCAAGTACTAGTCTGTGATTGGTTTGTTTCCGTGCAATATTTTCGTGGATTCGTTTGTTCGACTGTATCACCATATAGATAGTCGTGAAAAGTTTAGCATTAGCTAGGAAACTTAAGGCTTCCGTTTTTTTTTCTCTTTTCTTGCGTGAAAAATGATGACAGTGTGAACACTTTGGCTTGGCCTATGCCGACTCGTATTTTTGTTGTTTGAACTCGAGCTCGTGAACAAAATGAAGCCACGTAAAGGTGAACATGAGCATTATTTGGTAAATCTTGCTGAAGAACTGGAGAACGACATTGAAGAAAATGAGCCTAGGCCTACACCAGCTGTTCCAGTGGACCAAGCCGTAGGCCTGGCCCATCTAGACCTAGGCCTACAGCCTTTTTTCATACACTTTTGTGGACTACGCCTATAGGCCCAGAAAGAAGTGCGTCTGATGAGTCTAGAAGTGGGGCTATACATGAACTTACACAGACACCCACAAGGCCTAGGCCCCCTAGCACTGGGCCTAACAATGAGCTTGAACTTGAAACTGGAGCTTGAACTTGAAAATAAATAATACTCATAGGTTCGGTTCGGTTTTAGGTTCGAGGTTCGAAATTTTCCTCAAGGTTCGGTTCAAGGTTCGGTCGAAAAAAATTCAAGGTTCGCACACCCCTAATGGAGTTTGATGGCAGTATTAAGTGGTAATGACACAGGATAAAAGAAAGGATGTCAGAATTCTACTTAAAAGACAGATAGAAACAAATCGACAATAATTGATTGAAGAGTATGATAATGATCAACTGTAAGATACAACCAGAGACAAGAAGAAAGAAAAAGCTTCCTACTGTCAACGTATGGCCTCATGCGAAAAAAGGAAATAGGATAATGCAGATACCCGAACATTTCCAGACGTATTCTTCTATACTTCACATGCAGCCGAGACGCGGAATATGATAAGATGCTGGTATGAAGTATTTGAGAAGACCAGGAGTGGCCATATAAGGAATGAGGATAAGTCATGTGGGAGAAGATTTAAGTACAAGTCAAAAGAATGCTAAGAACAAGACGTTTTAAGAAGTTCTAGGTAGGACTAGGATGGACAAACCAGACCAGCCAGCCAAGCCAGGTGATCTAAAAAAACTTATTAAATTAAAATGAATTAAATGATTATATTATTTCTGAACATAAGCTCAAGTATTATGCGATTACTGTATAACCACACCTCTGTCTATGCCTGCACCAAGGCTCAAAGTTATTATCTATTTTACAGGCTAGACCAAAGGACCAAACAGAATTTCCAGTAGTAAGATGTGGTTGGTTCGTGTAGTAGTACTACCTGAGATTATAAACCAATTAATTGTATTATGATAGCCATTAGATATTTAGTCCTGGAGAGGGGGATCATAGTACCGGACCTCTTAGAAGATAACGTGACTGGAGCATATGTCATGTGTATCATATGTCACGTGTAGCATACGTCACGTCCGCCTAGAAGGTCGGGAAGACCGACATGAATAACGGCCAGGCCTAGGCTAGTCAGTGGGCTGCCAACCTTGGTTCATACAACATGTTATCAATATATATATCTACATCGTGTTATTTATTCCCATTGATCCTAAAGACAAACATGAAACAAAGCTAAACAGTGACAAACCTGTGTGAAATGCGTGTGGTCAGTGGGCGCCAGCAGTGCAGACTCGCCTATCAAGACAAGCATCATGCGTAACTCTCCCATAAGACTGTCTTGCACTGTGTCCTGGTGAGCTACCATTACAACTGTCTTGAGTAAAACCTCCACTAGGCCAGCTTCCAGTAACGGCCGCACGGCTTGGGGGACCTTTAGAACATCAAAACAAGCACTCAATCTAGAAAGAAGTCTAGTATATTAAGTGAGGAAAGGATCCAACAGCTTACCTTCGTGTAGTAAGATGACGGATTTGCGAGATTGAAGTACACATAAAAGACAGAAGAATGGCTACTCAGCCATTCTTCTCTCGAGTGAGCAAGACCTCGGTCGAAACGTCTCGTTATATTTTGTATTATGTCTTTTATGTGTACTTCAAACTCGCAAATCCGTCATCTTACTACACGAAGGTAAGCTGTTGGATCCTTTCGTCACTTAATATACCATTTCAGCCGATTGGCACCTACTTTCATAACCTAGAAAGAAGTCTGGTATTTTATTGTATATCCTGAAATGAATTCAGCCTGAATTCCTTGTTTGTTCAATCTTACATTACATTCTACATAACAAGTTTGAATTGAGGCAGAATTCGCTCCAAGATATGTATAATATGCTGTTACACAATAGGGCCCTTGGTCCCTTGTTACCATAGTTAATTCATCTGATTCAAGTGAATGGTAGGAAGGAACTAGAGAAGTAGAAATTAAATCGGTACTCTCTGACTGGCTATTTCGAAAGTATTTTTTGTTGTCGAGGCAACTTTAGGAGAAACTTACCTTGACGAATACTTCTCTGATGGTTCGGTTGATGGCTCGAGCCAGAGGGGGATCATGGGCAGATGTCGGCAGCAGAGCCAACACTGGGGGGAAGCTCAACAACTGGAATGGCGCAAGCTCGATCGTAGGCCACATATCCAACATTTTCTCCAATGACACTTGAAATCGTGTGACCAGCCCCAAGCATGCTTCCACTAGCTCAAGAGAAGGCGGATACAGGCTTAACTGATTTGCTAGTTGGTGAAAGCCTTTGATCTTCATAAATTTGGCAACCTCCTCCTCATTGCAACGTAGTAGATGTGCAGACAAAACCTGGAATGTAAGGATTTTATTGCATAATATAACTATTTTTGAGTAGTGAGTGTTTGAGAGTACAACTGATTAACTGAACGTTTTGAGGGGGGAAACAATACTAGAGTGTTGTTTTTCATATTACACGTAGCATAAAACAATGCATTATACATACCCTGATTATATCTTCAACAAATTTCCTATGCTATGATAATGTATCATTAGATTTAATATTCTTATATATAAAATTTCTCCCTCTCTACTATTATTTTGAATGTTTGGAGGGTTGTTTACATTTTCACCTACATCTGAAGGCAAGCCTTCATGTATCTTATTTTCAGTTTTTCTTTCCTTATATCAGATTTTAGCTAACTATGTTTGAATCTCGCCTATTTCTAAATGAGATGTAATTGCTTTTTTTTTTTACAAATAAAGATATTATTATCATGATTATTATTATTATTATTATTATTATTATTATTATTATTATTATTATTATTATTACTATTATTATTATTCTTCTTATTATTATTATTATCATTGTTATTAGCATCGTTATTATTATTATTATTATTATTATTATTATTATTATTATTATTATTATTATTATTATTATTATTATTATTATTATTATTATTATTAATTTATTATTATTATTAATTTATTTTTATTATTATTATTATTAAGATATAAATTAAAATTATTAACATAATAAAATATAAATGAATAGCCTAAGTGGGTAGGAAGCGGAAACATACAGTTGAGGAAGTTTTAAATAAATACCTTGGTAAACATGATACTATTCCAAAAGTTGCGAACAAATTTGCAAACACCTTTGTAAATGAAATTGAAAATACTATTCACCATTGCGACATCACTTATGCAGGTAATAATATGAGAGATGACGCACACGAACAACAATTATACAGTCAATATACGTGCCTCCCGTCTCTGTGACCGTAGTAAAAGAGATAATACTAAGCATGAATAAGAATAAACAGGCAGGAATTGACGGAATTAGAGTTAAGGATTTGCAAAATATAGTTAATGAAATCAGTCCAGTAATTGCTCTCTTCATAAACTTATCTTTGAAAGAGGGAATTATACCAGACACTTTAAAAACTTCTGTTGTTAGACCTGTCTTCAAAAAAATGACCATTTAAAGTATGCTAATTACAGACTAATTGCCATCATGTCTAGCATTGAAAAAGTATTAGAAAGATATGTGGCGGATTGCTTAATAAATTACATGACGAAATTTAAAATAATCAATAAAAACCAATATGGATTTCAAAAGGGCAAAAGTACAGTAGATCTATTAGCATAATTTTCTGATTTAATTAATACCTACTAAACTTGACGAAAATTGTAGCATTTTATGCATGTCAATTGATTTTAAAAAAAGCTTTCGACACTCTAGATTATAATAAACTACTAGGAAAACGCTCCGCGTTGACAGATGAGCGATTTTTTTCAATGTATCAAATCAAATAAATCATTTGCATATCATATTACTATTTCAACAAAAAAAATACCTTTATAATAAACATGATTTTTTTACAAGATGGCGGATCAAGTTACAACCTTATAACTAGTCTATATTTCTCGTTATGTTGCTAATAAATGCACGAAATGTTATTTAAATCCGTTAAGATGTTTTCTTTAAATAAATTAAAACCTGTAAGTTGATTTTTCAATGGATTTTTGCATAATTTCATTCGACCGTGGTCTACTCAATAGGCTCTAATTCATAAACTAATAAACCTATCAGTGTATGGAAAGTTCCATAATGTAGATACAGACTATATCCAAAATGTAATATTGTTTAATCATACAATAACTGCATTTAAATCATAATAAAAGCTTTTTAATTTGTCGACAAGTTCGTTGTTAACTTTTGCATTTTTGCCGTGAAAGTCATAAAACATAATACGTCATTGTAGCCATTCCATGATAGCTATCAAAATTCCAAATACATAGTGAGAAAGGTCTGACTGTTCACGCCATTTGTGCTGCATTCTATGTGCATCTAACTTCAATGCTCCGCAAATGCGAATCATATCGGTGGAACACTGTAAAAATGAAGAAAATTTTTCCTGTACATAAACAATATTTTTTTACAACATGGCAGTTGAAGCTAAAATTTTGAAACTATTGTCGAGTGTTAGTGTACTATTGATGTGGACCTACATGCAAACAATCATTTATATCGGTGTGCAACTTTTAATTTAATTGAATAAATTAAAAAACATGTTTTTCAGTAATTATTTTTTTGGAGGTTGGCATCTTACGTCATTGTAGCCATTCTATGACAGCTATCGAGATTTAAAATAATGGTGAGAAAGGTGTGATTTTGTACGCTATGTTTGGTGTATACTATGTGCATCTAACTGCAATAGTCCACAAATGCGAATCATATCGGTGGAACACTGTAAAAATGAAGAAAATTATAGCCGTAAATAAACAATATTTTTTTACAACATGGCGGTTGAAGCTAAAATTTTGAAACTATTGTCAAGTGTTGGGACCGTCTATGGGGACCTACAAGTGAAACATCATTTAAATCCGAGTGTAAGTTTTAATTTAATTAAATAAATAAACAAATTTTGTTTTTCAGAAATTAATTTTTTGTAGGCTGGCATCTCGACGAATTTTGCTGGTTATGTTAACAGCATCGAGTTTAGTGGTCACGAATGTTGCCCGAAAATTTCAGCAAAATTAGTCAAGCCTGTGCGTGACGAACAAACTTTATCGCACATACACACACACATACATACATACATACATACACACACACACACACACACACACACATACACACAGACAAAGCGCCGATCGAGTTGTATGGAGATTCACTCCGCTTTGCTACGCTCATGTAATTAGAGGCATTGGAAATAATAGGGGTTAGAGATACTTTACTGAACTGGTTTAAAAATTATTTATCTAACAGAAAACTAATTGCAAGAATAGGGGAAGTGTACAGTGAAGGTAAGTCATGTAGCAGTGGTGTACCGCAAGGATCTATTTTAGGACCTCAATTATATTCAATATATGTTAACGTTATGGTTCGGTACATTGTTAAATGTTTTGCTTTCTGTTATGCAGATGACACAGCTTTAGTAGCTATTAGTGGTGTAGAACGATATTGATGATTCGATACGATATCGATATTGCAGGAAAATCGCCGTTAATTTCGATATCGATATGGTAGTGTCATATCGAAAATATCGCGATATCGTGGTCAACTTAAAATATTTTCACTATGGTCTGCAGTATGCGTTGCTGCAGCTGATCACTGAGTACCTACACTCCCCCCCCCCCCTCCCAGCCCTCGAGGATATCGCGATATCATTGTCAACTTGAAGTATTTCTCCCATTATTTGCAGTACGCGTTGCTGCAGTTTGTAACTGGACATCTACCCCTTCCACACAGATGGCTGCACGGGCCGGCGGGTTCCCTTTGTTTGCGTGGAGACATTGGATCCATTCAACTATTTATACCTGGAACCCCGAATTCTTTCCGAGAAGAATGTTGTTTAAAAAGTATTGCTTGATACTTTTATGACTGTCAATAGCCGATGCCCGACACGTGACTAGAGAATTCAAGCCTTCGCTGTGCAGCAATTCGTACTGCAGGCCACGGGCGGAAAATTTTCAAGTTGATAATGATATTTTGGGGGAAGGGTTGGGCGGGGGGGGGGGGGGGGGGGGGGGGGGGGGTATAGACGTGAAGACACTAACTGCAAAAACGCGTACTGCTGGCCATGGCGAAAACACTTTAAATTGACTACGATTTCTTATGTATCGTTTTATTACCGCTGAAAAACATTCGATATCGCGATATCGATGTCAATCTTTTAAATAACGATATCGGCAAAATGGCGCCGATATCGATATTGAAAAAAATATCGTTTGACACCACTAGTAGCTATACATAAAAACTTAAAAATTGCAGAAAAATACTTACAAGATGATTTTCTTAATTTACTTAGGTGGAACCATGATGTAAGGCTCATTATTAATTTTGAAAAAACAAAGATTGTTCACATTTCCACGCCGTTAAACCCTGATCGCAATAATAATGTACAAGTTGTCGCACATACTTTTGATTGTTTACATCATAATGCTGGTAAAATTGATTTGGATTGTTCGTGTGATGCATTAATATCGACTTTAAACAGTCATCAATATTTAGGTCTAGAGATAGATAATAAGTTTTGCTGGGATAAACAAATAGGAAAAGTAACTAAACGCCTAAGATCATGCGCTTGTCAATTGTATACAGTTAAAAGTGTTTTACCTAATAAGTATGTAAGAATGGTCTATATAGCTGTTGCTGAGTCGGTTATTTCCTATGGTCTAATAATTTGGGGTAATGCCTTGTTGTTGCATCTTAAAAGTATAATTTCCATTCAGAACAAAATAATAAATATGATAACTTTTGACAACGATAGTGTAAATTCACTGGATGGTTATAGATTATTAAATGTTTTGCCTTTTCAAGAATTATTCATATATAAATTAATATTAAAATACTTTTTTGTAGAAACTCATAAAAATTGTATAGAACACAGTACTTGCACTCGGGCCAAATCAGCGGGGGTATATCAGCTGCCACTGTAAAGAAGGCAACCAGTCATTCTGACCAGTTATTTATTTTTATTTATTATTATTGACTTGTAATTATTTTTATTATATAATTGTATAATTATATTATATTATATAATTATAATTATACAATTATAATTGTTGTAATTATTATTATTGGCTCACAATTTTGAGGAGGGGACCCAGAGCTGTCCCGAAACGCGTCAACATGGTTTTATTAGGTGAGTGTGACCGACGTGGCGTAATAACCAGATATAGTTTTAATTTTACAAACACATATATATATATATATATATTACTATTATTATCATTATTGACTCGAAATTTCACGTTTTATTACTCAAGTGCACATAACATGATACAGTACTGACATTTATTTACAAATTAAAATGGGTATGAAGATGGTGCGTTAAATGACATTCTAAAATATGAACAACACACAAATGTTTAACTTTGGACTGCCTATTGAAACTTTTAAATATTTGGTCCTAGGAGTAGAGGATATTAAAATAAGCACGGCATATATTATTGGTTCTGCTAAACACACTTTAACATTGGTGCAGGCTTATTCCAAGTACAGTACAGAGTACAGTTTGAAATATGTATGGCTATAAGCTTATGATACCCTCAGTCAGGCACTCACAAGCTAACTAAAGAGGTGCTGATAATGGAGATATCTTTGATACCCTACATGTATATGTCTTTAAATGTGCTCGCTAGTACGTCAGTGTAGTCCCTTGTAACGCACCTTAACGACTGCCGCACGAACGTGTGAATCCGAGTGGTTTGCTATAACGAGTAGAACTTCGGTCTTGATGACATGATTCAAAACCTGCCGCGCCAGAGAGTCGGGGCAAACGAGGAGAGTGTCTCGGAGGATCAGGAGGAGTCCTTCCATCACCAGGTTCTGAGCACACTCGTTGGAACTGTGCTGCAGTCAACGAGAAACAGCTCAATCATTATCTATGCCATTACCAAACAATACACATTAAGTTGTTAAAAACATTTAGGTATTTATTCACTCTTTCTCCCTTGGTCACCATGGTAACTCGTTGGTTTCGACTTCGAAAGCTCCTGCCAAAGATAGTAAGATATACCCTGTCGGGTAAGATGCGCAACTGTAATATGTACAGCAGTGCCACTGTTTGAGAAGCGCTTGCGCCACCAGAACTACTAGGCCAGGATGGCGGGAGACTCAAATTTAATGTCTGCGACCGCACAGCCCGGTACTGGCCCAGTATATTATATTGCGGGTATGTTAATTAGTTACAATTATTTACCACGTTTTAATATATCTTTAAATTAGATAAAATACCTGCACAACTCACAATTTATATCGGTTGAAAATGCTCTAAAATTGTCAATTTTATCATTAATGATTCTTTGTTCCAATAAATATTTTCGTTTTTCAACCGTTCTTATTTAACTTTTGTAGGCCTAATGTGCTGTCAAAACAAAAATTTCACACCTAAATAAGAACATTTGAAAAACAGAAGTATTTATTGGAACAAAGAAACATTCTTTATTAATTTCAAGAAAGAGCACCAAATTCTGTGGAGAAATACATTTATGTACACTTGTTCATCATATAAAGCATTTTGTAGACAAACATATCTTAAAATCACAACACAAAATATGTTCAGTTTTTTCTTTTCTTACCACTGTTGTAATTGTAAAAATGATTATTATAAAAAAGAGGGATATGATAGGATTATACAATTAATATAGTAGGTACAAGTATTTTTTTAAATTATTTTTATTCATAGAAATGGGCAAATGCCAGAAACGAAATACAATATGTGTTATGAATAAGAATCAGGTATCATTTATCACTTACCAGTTACTAAATTAATAATCTGTTTTAGTAAGCAAGTCCCAGTATAAATAAACACTTAAGGCCAGTACTTCCCAAACCGTGGGTTGTAAAAATGCCGAAGTTCAGCTGTCTACTCAACCAATAAAAGCTTTCAATGAGCGGATCCCTTTTACTGTACATCTTCGTATCTGTGAAGTATCTGTATCTGTGTTACCGGTAGATTTTCAGCAATGGTAGGAATCAAAACTAAATTTTGGAACAAACTGCAACTGTCGAACTCTTTACACCTGAAAATCACTCGCATATGTGGAAGTTAGAGGTCATCAACATAAACCGATAACAAGTGCACCCTTTTCCCATGCCTAATTATGAGAAATAAATCAGTGCTTTGTGCAATTGTATTCAATGTGAATAATAAATTACAAAAACAGCAGCAGTAATGAATGTAATAAAACAAAAATGCCCCCTCAACTCCCCCATTCCACTATTTGCCCTAGTCACTCAACTGTATCTATCAAACTGGCTTGGTAGGTACAAACGTGCGTCGTTCTAAAAATAAGTTGCGGTTCTAAGACGTTTTTGGGAAGCACTCTTATCTTATTAGGCCATATTAATCCAACATTATTCACTGACACAAACATCTTTTTAATACAGGTGATTTTACGTAAACATTACATGTATCCCTATATGAAATGTACATTCCAACAGATATAAATCAGAAGTAAACAACTCTAAAATCTAGTTAATACCAAACAAAATAGAAATTAATTAATAAATAAGGATGGCTGGTATAAGCTACCTACATGTAACTGTTATTAGACATGTTTTTCCTTTAAAAACTTAAACATAGAACTACCGGTAGCAACAATCATGTTTCAGACATAAAATAAACATGCACCAGTGTGTCTGCTACTCTAATGAGTACCTATGTAAATTATCATTTGATTTATGTAAATGATTTAATAATACATACCGTAATTTAACATAATGGTAAATTGGCAGCAACCCTCAACAACTGACCAGAACTAAACAAATAACGCTGTTAATATGATTTCTTAATTACTGGTAGCATTTAAACGTAAAGGAACTACTACATTTCACTGATAGTATTCGATTACCGGTAAGACCATCCATAGCATAACCGAGTGTGTATACTTTATCAATGCCATGTTCAGGTTTAATATTACATTTTAAAGTAAATGTTAGCACTTTTTGGTAATTTTGCCGATTTCTAAATTACCGGTAGGCCTAATTTTTGTGGCTCAGCCAAAAGAGGTGATACTCTCATCCAGGAGGTCATCAGTTTGATACCTACTGGCCATTGGCAATCCTGACTGAAGGTTATTTATGAAGTTTTCTTCAGTCACAGGAGCATGCTGTGATTGAGTGTTGTAAGTTACCTTAATCTGCTTGTTTGCTTACTATTAACGAGATGGTTGATTTTGTCCCGTCAGCTAACGTCTTGAAATTAGAATAGTATTTTGTGATTGGCAATCTGAGTCAGTCTGCCAAGTGGATCAGTGTAATTTGTACTGAATTTTTATTTGATCGTTTTCATACTAGGAAAACACGATTAACATGTTGACATGGCTGGGATGAACATTTATTTTTCTGAAACTTTTGCGTATATAAAGGCGGGTTCAGACAGAATGACTATGGACGAACATTAGCAACAGAAGTGATTAAGCCTTGGGAAAAGAAAACTCCGCCCCCCCATATCTTGCAAAGAAAGACGCGAGCGACGACTTTGAAAGATGGCAGTCTTCGAGTGCTTTGACAAGTGCGTAGCGCACTCTTCCCATAGTAATGGGTAGGCCTACTATGGTGTGAGTGTGTAAAACAAAAACAATTCCATGTTGTCCCGAAGTTGACAGCTGTTGTTGTGCGCTGTGTTGTGTGTTGTCAGTGTTTGCAGAAAATGAATGAAGATATGAATGATGTCGCCCTAGTCACTCATTATCGAAATTCATTTTCAAATAGCATTGGACTGCAGCAGACGACAAACAGCAATCGACGTAAAACTTAGATTTGCAATTAGGTTCGTTTGATTTACTGTCACTTTTTGTACTTTTTGCCATTTACCCCATGAAATAACATGGAGTGAGTCAAAAAGTACAAAAGATGTAGCCAAATCGAACAAACCTATTGTTTACATCGGTACCGGAAGCCGCGACCGGAAGATGTCAAAACAAACTGCGTAAAAGGTAAAACCCAAACAATATTAAAATTTAACTCGACTCCGATGGTATGATTTTTATTGGCTGAACTACTGTGACGTTTCACGCAGCAACTGGTTGTTACTAACGCTTAACAATCGTAAATAACAACAATCAACTTTCTTAATGACTCGGTCTTAAACACTAATCACTAACTTACAGTGTGTGAACGCTTCAACGTAAACCGTATACTTCCAACTTTCTTAAACCTTAATCGTTAGTCAGTCATTTTGTGTGAAATGTAACACGGGTTGAAAATTCCCGTGCGCCAGGTCGCCACGGCAACTAGAATTTTGACCCTGGTGACTAACTAGGCCTAGATATCTAAAAGATTTTTTTTAAATTTCAATTAATTGTACATACAATTGTACAAACCTATGCATTTGGTCTTATCACTTACAGTTTTTAGTAAAAATAGTAATGCATTTTTAGTATATTTTTAATTAACTACGACACACGTAGCTTTTCTCCATAAGGGACAAAAAAACCAGTAAATTTACTGTAACAAATAGTTTTTTTTTTACGAATCCTTCAGTGGCCAAACCTAGCTTGACTTGCCAACGACAGCCTTGTGACATTTTGATATGTATCCCTTGCTATGTTAATGTTTTCTACCAGTGTACCTTCCTTCCTGGGTCGGCTATATGCTAGACATTGGATGCCAACCCTTTTATGCATGTAAAATGAATGACTTGTTCTTTTCTCAGTCGGCAATACGATAGAATATTTAAATGCTGACCCTAGTGTTAATTAAAGTAAAATATGACCTGTTATGTACATATATACCCCCCCCATATATACCAACCCTTTTATGCATGTAAAATGAATGACTTGTTCTTTTCTCAGTCGGCAATACGATAGAATATTTAAATGCTGACCCTAGTGTTAATTAAAGTAAAATATGACCTGTTATGTACATATATAACGGGGTACAAACCCGATTAAAACACCATTTATCTCACATGATAATTCTTAAATCTGTACAATCAAGTAGACTGGATAATAAGTCTCCAAACCCATTTTTCGGGCACTTACTATAACTGTGTATGCAAATAAGTTTTCCTGTGGAAACGCCTATTGTCAGCAACCAGGCCCAGGGTTGAACAGATATGTCAACAAGGCCAATAAAATCTATTGGCCTTGTTGACATATCTGTTCAACCCGTGGCCTGGTTTATTAAACATTAGTATCAAATGAACAAAATATGTGATAGCCAGTGATTTTTTTTTGTATCGTTTTTAAACCGGATACTAATTTTTAGATCTTAAGTAATTCCTAATTCAAATATCAAACAAATGAGCATAAATGCATACCGGTACCACAAATATAATAGATAGATGGCATCTACTTCTGTCATTGGTTTATCTGGTTCTGGAAGTGGCAGATTATCATGTAAAGAAATTAATTGGATTTAGATTCAAGAAAAGGTGCATTTTAAATTCAGATGGACCTACCCAAACATGGGCATTTACAAAACATAAACTAAACAACAACATATATAAACATGCAGAAACTAACTACAAAGTACAAACATAAAAAATTAAACATCAAAATTAAATCAACTTATGAAAAAACATAAAACAGGCTACGTAACATAAACATTTCACAAAAGATAAAAAAAAAAAACATGTATATGAAATGAAACAGAAACTAACTACAAAGTACAAACATAAAACAGAACATGAAAATTAAATCAATTTAAAAAACGAAACAGGCTATGTAACATAAACATTTCACAAAACATACAAATCGCGTGCCAATATTCAGCGGCTGACTTCGCTTAGTTAGCCGTCCCGTCCCGGAATCAATCTGCTTTTTCCACTGACCGTAAGAATGGCCTGCAAGCGAAATCAGCGGCGATTTGTTCTGCTTACTCCGCGCTTGCAAGCAATTACTTAGCAGCTGAATATTGGCACGTGGCTAATCACGTAACACATCACCACATTCATTACATCAAACATAATCAAATTGTGATAATTCCAGAATTTACATTCAATTAACAATTAAATTAAGTTAATGATTTGGTTGGCACTTGGCAGTCATATTTTTTATACAATGAAGAATAATAGACATAACAAAACAGAACAAAAATAAAAGAACAAAATAAACACAAAGAACATTTAACATCAAGTATTAATTATTTTTGCATACGGTACCCTAAATGTTTCATTGTATGATTCGAATGTGTCATAGTATTAAAACTCATTTGTGGAGTATCTTTTTCATCCTCTTTTGGCCGGGAGTTGGTTTGGTACCACCTGGTTGAGCAAGACTCTTATCATTCCTTTTGAGTTCCTTCACTCGGCGATTAACAACTCGACAATGGTGGTGGATAGTAACCCGACACAAGAGGTGTACTGCACGGAACTTAATATCCGCATGGTGCTCGGGGCAGTCGAACCACGTAAAATCAACAGAGTTGTTTATGCGCTCGATGATTGTCCTCTTGAGGTTCATGATATATGCCGATTCTTCCAATACAGCCATTACAACCTGGGCAGCCAATCCCATAGTGGTCACAAACTTTGTAGATGGATAAATCAAACAACTGTATTTATCACTATGTTCCCTGCTCTGAATGAAGTCATGATCCATTGTGATTTCTGCGGAAGTTAGGGCCATTTTACAGCATTCACAACTTTCTGCAGACTTAAGGTCAACAAGCTTCCGGATTATGTAGCCTGACACGTATGCAACGGTGGATCCCTCACCTTGAGGTAACGTTGAGGCGGCGTCAGCTGGTGCTTGTAAGATCTCTTCAAACACTTCTGAGAAATCAAGTTCATCTAAGTTGAACTCAGAGTTCTCATTTTCTATTTCATCGGCTTGATCCTCGGGACCAAAAGGCTCAGTAAAATCTTCATTGGAAGTCGATGGAATAGATTCAGGGTCGGCTGCTGGCTCCTCGGTAGGTTGCAGGAATGACTTCAGATCACTTAGAAGAGCATCAGTGTCAGCAACACAATTTGAACCTCTTGATGGTACTTTCATCATTCCATTTACAATACATGTCTTGAAAGCAGAGCAGAACTGACAACATGAAGGGTTGCTATTATCTTGTCCGTGTTGCCTTATCAAACAGAAATAGTTCTCTAATGGGTCTTGATTCAATCGATTCGTCTGCAAAACTTTTACATTGTACTTGTCTCTGAGGAGCTTTCCAACAAAAGTTGCACCGTGAATTGCAGTAAGCTATCCGTTCTGAAAAGGTGAACGTCGAACTCGAGGTTTATCTTTTTTAGACGAATCGATAAATATCCAACTGTCAATTTGATCTGCTATTCGTGGCCAAAAGGTTGTATGAATTGACTTTTCTGTTAACGCAACACGGTGGGTCTTCATGTCTACAGCACGCACTGTCGTTCCATTGAAGCTGTCGAAAAGCCTGTCCGCATCAAGCAGAAAATGGGATGTCCAGAGAGCAGAAGGAGGCATATGATGGTGGGTTTCAGGACCAGTTACACCAAGGACAAAAAGTTCAGGGTCGGCAATCATCGAGTTAATGCCACAAGCAACTTGTTGACTTAATACTTGAGCAGCCAGCTTGACTCGCATCTTTTCTTGATTTGAAGGCTCGATGTGCGATCTTGTCAGCCTAACAGCTCTCTGAAATATTGTTGTTCTGTCTTTTTCAAAAAAACTTTCTGATGTGGTCCCAGCTCGCTTCGCCTTTGCCTTCATGGTCCTTAGCGTCCAAAAGTTTCTCGTCATTCGTAGACCAAGATACATTATATTTGAGAAACACGTTACGGAGACTCTTAAGCAAATGAGGCGGGTCATATATGACGGCAATATCGTCCCCATTGATGTTGAAACATTTACCATGCTTGGGAAGCATTACGTCAGATGGTTTCTTTTTAACGAGAGAATCCAATGCAGCGACATTCGTTGTTCCTTGGTCGCAAATCGCACAAACCACATGTAGCCCAGCATCCTGCAGAGTCTACGGTACAATAATTTGCGTAATGTCTTTAAATAGGGAAATTACATGCTTTGTAAGGTCGAGGGCTAGGCCTATAGGGGCCTTGGGGGGTAACCTAAATGAGGCCTAAAGTAGGCCTACGATTTACAAAAGCTGAATTTTATTTTAAGACTATATTATATAGGCCTAGCCTACCCTAGCGGATGAACATACGTTAAAGAGAGCCAATATTAAATATAAATGGAATAGCGATATCTAGGTTAGGTTAGCCAAGCAAGAGCATTGTCCAACAGTCAGTGTCGTCGCATGTCTTACATGCCGGGTTATCTACTAGCCTTTGGCGTCGACTAGACTAGCCGAAAGGTTTGGGAACACATTTTGCACAAACAAATATTGGTAAATAACAATCACTTACCGTAAATTGAGCTTTGTTCTCAACGCTGCATCCATCGGATTCCATCCAAACGCACAAACACTTGTTGACGGTTGAAACTTTAAATAAAATTATTAGCCAATCAGATTTATTATTCTCTGTCGAAATTCAGCAGCCAATCGGAGGCCGCTAAAGCAGCGAGACCTATAGCTAGCTCCCAGAACTAATTCGGCTTAGTAGTCTGAACGACCTATAGGTAGCGCTAGTGATGGAACATTGAAAATTTTCAATTGAAAATTTTCAATTCACTGAAAATTTTCTACGTGGCTTGAAAATTTTCATCGAAAATTTTCAATATTTGGTTTTGTTTATATTTTGTAAGCATAGAACATTCAAATAGGTTTAAGTCAATTATGTGGTTGTAAAGATGGCAACAAAAAAACTATCAAACACTTCATTTGCTTAGTAGAAAGTTTAATAACAATGGATGATTGTGTAGTAAAATCATGAAAAAACGACCAGGGCCTGTTAATTCGTTTCTTTTCCCTTCCAATGAAGAAACATCAACAGTTTGTTTGAAGAAAGAAAAGGTGTATTGGGTCAACCAGCAGTTGATCGCCGGGAGGTAGGGCCTATACACATTTTCTGAAGATTTGTCTATGTTCAAGAACTTGTGTTAAACATAGTTATTAAGTTGTATTTTGTACTTAATTTATATTTTGTAAACTTAATTCATTCTTTTTAGGCCTACCTGTTAATAGATAGGTATGTGCGTGTACCTGGCCTTGCCTTCAACCACTTGCTAGTGGTTACCGCTTATACAAACCACACCGTAGGTACTGTTTTACAAAATAAAAACCTTATAATCAGTGGCTCATGTTTTATTTCGGGCACCGTCAGGGTTGTAACGCTTTTTAACCTTGCGTATGAGAAAGCAACAATTTGTTTTCAACGTTACACATGTATTGTTGTTACATGTTATGCTTAGTTTCGTGATACACAAACAACTTACATCTAATCAAACAATTGATTGCATTTATTTTTTATTTATTTTTGAAAATTTTCAACAGTTTGAAAATTTTCACGAAAATTTTCGTGAAAATTTTCAACCAAAAAAGTTTTCATGAAAATTCCCATCACTAGGTAGCGCTAGAAGCGTACCTCAAAAAATCCTATGATAGTTTCAGCAGCTCGGCTCCTGCTATCTAGCGTGGAAAAGAAAAACATCTTAGACCTAGGCTAGGTATACCACTCAAATACAGTCTGTTAATAACTTTCCTTTAGTTGAACATCCTCTAGCAAGACTGAAATGAAATGTCCAACGAACCTCGATCGGCTTGCTCGATTTCATGTCCATCTTGTTAGTATCTTGACTCGACTCGCTTATTGTAAGGCCGCAACTCTTAGACAATTCGTTCTCTTTGTTCTCGGTTTCGTCACACGACGGTGGAGTGACACCGACTATGGCAACCTGCAACACACACATTAGGATGTCTTTTATAAACATGCAGCAAGGTAAAGAATTGCCAAATGGGAAACAATCCTTGTTTTAAAGTTCTACTTTTGAGTGAGTAATATAGGGTAGAGGCCCCACGCCATCGGCAGTTTGTCTACCACCTTTTACTGCCCAAAATACTTTAGTCGGGTAGTAGAAGTTCGCCAAGCGACGCGATGACGGAGCCTGATTGGTCGGCTACTTCACCGTCACCGAAGATATACGAAGACAGCCAAAGACTCCGTCATCGCGTGGCTTGGCAAACTTCTACTACCCGATGTTGGGCAGCATAAGGCGGTAGACAAACTGCCGATTGGGTTGCGAGGCGGTAGACAAACTGCCGATTGGGTTGCGAATATTACTTACTCTACGGTTCTACTCTACTAAATTAGAGACATCATTCTGAATTAGGGATGACATCGGGTAATAAAATTCGGAACCGGTTCCAGCTCTCATATTACCCGGGTACCCGGATCCTGAAAACGTATTTTTCGATGTGTAGGCTTGATTTGAAGGTGGTCGCTAGGCCTTGTGAAGTGCGCGGGGCGGAAGAAGAGGGACGAATGACGTGCATGCCGCCTGCTCGAATAGCCCCTTAGAATACGCCTGCAGTAATCACGTTGAGTAAAAAAAAACATTTCGCAATACACAACTGAAGCACGTATTAAAACATGCTATTTCAAGTAAAATAAAATTAGTAATAGAACAAGTGTTAGCCAGAATGTTCACCAGAATGTTAAACAATGAACAAACAGTAACGAATGCAAGTCTTTTTGCGTCTGTTCTGTTCGCTGTCGAGGCACTTGTTATGGATAGTATGGTACTTGATATGGATGAGTCGGTGCCCGCCGTGCCTGCTGGCTCCATCGAAATCAACGGCAGCAATACTGGCGCGTAAATATAGCCTAGAAACGGACTAAAAAATTACCCGGACCCGAAAAACGGCTCCGGGTAATACTTTAGAGCCGGGTACCCGATGTCATCCCTATTCTGAATACAAACATTTAAATTTCAAATATAAGAAAAGAATTTCATTAATAAAAGTTAGTTGGAAATTCTACACATCATTATGGTGGGGAAAACAGGGCATGAGATCATAGTGAGAAAATGAATCATTCAAATGAACCAATTTTCAATTTTCTTGAAATTATGTACTGTTAGATGTGATGGACCTACCTGAGTGTTCAGAGCTTGGGGATTTGGAAGTTTGTTTAGCCTGCCTCTTCCCCTTTTGTTTGGAGAGAGTTTTATCTTAGGCAGACCTGAAAGCAACATGAAACTAAACATTAAATACCATTTCTAAGCAATATTGGACAAATTGCTTTTAAACAATAGTGTCAATACTTTACAAACTGCCACATTTACTTGAATTTAAGACTATAATTATTTCCTTTTTGTATAGTTAAAATATGGGGGGTCGTCTTAAATTCCCGTATTAAGATTATGAATGTGAATATGTATCATTTTTTCCAGATTTAAATCCTTGAAAATAGGGGGTCGTCTTAAATTCGAGGTCGTCTTCTATTCGGGTAAATACGGTAACTTATTCCTAGGCCGGTGCAAATATTGGAAATTTTAAATTGTAGGCCTATTTGTGAATACCGGTAATTAATTCCTCTAAATTCCACTCAACGTTCGAATACCAACTATTTGAGATTTGAAAAAATTCAAGATTTCTTTTTAAAACTTGTTACAATAAGAAAGAAGCAAATTGTTCTAAAGTCGATTAGACAAATTTTTTTGTAGGGAAAAATAAAGATACTACAAGGGAATTCAAAGGGAATTTTCGATGCAAGGTATATCACCAGTGATGGAAAAACAATAAGGCGCAAAAGAAACTACCGGTATTGTTTTTCAATTAATTTCAATTATTTTTTTATTATAATAATTATTCAATTATTTGAAACCATTTGCTGCATAAAACTTTTTGATGTTCATTATTTGATATTCAAACTTTCTTGTTTGAATATTCGATTCACAGTTAAAAAACCACTACAAAACTTATTGTGTCAAACTTTTGCAATTTCTACATGTGCATATACTTTTGTTTTTATCAATCTGGATGTAAATAAGTTCTAAAGTCATCCAATACAAATGGTACAGGAAATAAAATTACTTGAAACGGACGTCTTCTTTTGTTTCTTTGCTCTTTCATCTTCGTAGGAATGAACTGGCGGCGACTGCGCCAGTAGATAGTAGAAGCTGGATCGCACGTGCGTGACGTAAGTAGCGTTTGCCCGGTGGAGTAGCAGGAGACACTTGATGACAGCTTCGATGTGAGACACTTTGGGCGGGGCCCCCATCAGAGAGCGGACTAGTTCAATGAGCGAGAGATACAGAGAGGCCGGTAGCTGCGGAGACTCCTCGTATAAGAAACATTCCTAGCATCAAACAATTGAGAACAGTGTGAGTATTGTGATTTCAAATATTTCAGACTTGAATAAATGTCAAATAAATTTTGCAAGTAATAAGTTTGAAATAAAAAATTTTGCAAGTAATAAGTTTGGAATAAAAAGTTATAGGGGTGTGCGAGTACTCGAATCTACGAGCTTTTTCGAGCTTTTTTTTAATCTCGGAACCGAGCCGAGCTTCATTTTCGGCATGATATTTTCAAGCCGAGCTGTCTAGGCCAAGGTCTAGGCCCATAAATGTCAGTCGTCGCGCGGTTTTAATTATATACTTCTATAAACGCCGAATGAAGAATCGAAAAGGCAGAAACGAATACTTAGGTGTCTGCAAGTACGATTAAGTTAGAAAAATTTCGGGGTTTTAGGGCCAGCATAGACTTAAGAGAACGTATAGGCCTAGGCTAAACTGAATGGATATCGCTAGCGCAACCCAAGGTCGGTAAAGCAGTTCAACTAAACTGTTTTACCAACCTACGGAGCAACAATAACAGGGTTGTATAGGGTTACATTATGTAACCCTATAATAATATAATTACAGTATGTAATTTACATATTTTATAAACAAAGGTGTACTTGATCTCAGATGTACCAAAATTTCGGTATACATAGGCTACACTTCCTATCGCATTGCATCAACTGAAATAAAATGCAGCCGTAAATTTACAATTAACGGTATTTCAAAAGCTCGGGTTGGGCTCGAAAATCAAGCTTTTTTTCTCATACTCGGCTCGGCTCGACTTAGAAATCGTAGGCTCGCACACCCCTAAAAAGTTATTTAAGATTAAAGAATTATTTTTGGACATTCCACGATTACAGGTAACAAGACATAGCGCCTTTTCAAGTTGAATATTCAGGCTGTGCTGTAGTTAGTACCTATTGTCAGTATGACTGAATAGGACACATTAATTAAGGATAGCAACACTGACCTTGCAGAAGAGCAATAAGGCTTCGATCATGTGCACTCGATACAACTGTGACATGTTGAAATCTCTATATGGGTGATCGTCGCGTAAGAGTATGTGCAAAACATTGAATAGTGTTCCCAGGACGGTATCGCTATCCCAGTTACGCCACGAGCCGACAACAGTTGCCAACAGGAACGAATTGACGATTATGGCATCCGACTGATTCATCACTTGAAACTTGCGTGGGCCTGGGTGAAACTGTACAACTGGCTTATTGCAGCAGGTGTCCAAAATTGCCTGTAAAATATCATGTTACAAAATATGTAATTTTTTAGTCTTTTCAATGGTTAATTTTCTAATTGTTAATTAGGAACAAATTGTCTACTTTGGTCAGCTTGAACGAAAGTTGTGTGTGTGTTAACAGGGAAGAAAGGGTGTGTAAACAAGTAAACAGACCAGTGTTCAAAAATATGTGATGTCAACTTAGAGCTGCTTGTTAGTCAAGTACATCACACTAAAGTACTTTAGACTTTTAATCTACTTTTTAGTTCTTACAAAACCACATCTTGCACATTTATCACTTTTTCCATATTGTGTAGTATTCTCAAAACATAAAAAAAAGTTAACAAGGTACGGTTATTATAGCGCGACCTTTTGCCGTGAATGTCTAAAATGCTTGTGAGTGTGACCACTAACCTTGAGTATATGGTTGCCAGCTATGCACTGCTTGGCAGAGAGGACAAGTAGCAGCAGCCTAGAGCAATCCTGTGTAACAAACTGCGAGAACAATTCACTGTCAGTCTGCACCAACTTCAGTAGGAAGTAGAGTGCCTTGGCTTGGACCTCTTCATGTGGCTGCAGCTCCACTACCCTCGCAAAGAGGTACAGGAATATGGGGGTACCACCCAACTTGATGGCAGCTGCCACCAACCCCTGGTACTGTTGTGGGTTCAGGTCTGCCATGAGAACAGGACTGATGGAGAGTGGTAACTGTTGACTAGCTCGCTGGTCCAACGACTGAACACTGTACGATGGCTCGCGAGGGAATATTACGTAGTTCTGTGAGGCCACAATCTTTGGGTACCAATTGTAGACATGACAGTTTTGTGGGGAATAGATCATCAGTAGTTCCTCCTGAAACCAATTTGTTATGACTCATGTTGATGGATATTGGATTAGGATTGGTTCTGTAACACCTAAGATAGTCTAGCTTACACAAAGTACCTGAAGAGGATTGATAAGTGCCTTCCTCTCATCCAGAATGTTCTCCCAATCCACGTTTCCATTCAGGGTATCCGGGCTAAACACATTCGTGAAGTTGGGGTTCTGTTTGTCCGAAGCACACTCGGCCAGACAAGTGTAGTTAGGTCCCAAGCCGACCATGCACAAAGCCCTCTCCTTGGTGAAGACTGGCTTTCGGAAGAGAGCTAGGTTGCCCAGATAGAAGGCGCCAGGGTGACTAGCCCCCTCCGGCGATACGTGACCCAGCAGAAGGAAGGTGGCTGGAGGTTTGCGAACCAACAAGCCATAGAAACTCAAAGGCACTCGTACTTCGTGCCAACCATCCACAATTAAGACTACCTATTGGGGAGAAGAACAAGACAAGTCAATTGGGACAAATGAGTAACAAGGTACTGCCAAGAGTGGCTCGAGGCTTGCGAACTAACCAGGCAAAGAAACTTGACTGCACAAGTACTTCATACTACACAATTATAATATTGCACGTCATTAAAAATAAAATTACGTTAACAAAAATACGAATGAGAAAAGAAGAGGTTGTAAAAGATTACCTCGACAACGTTCTTCCTCGCATCTATATAATCGTGTACATTCATAGTCACGTAATGCCAGTGACCCAGTATGAGCAGGTTCTGTAAGCGTGCCTCTGCAATGGTCTCACAGCAGTTTGCATCGGTCCGTGTTAGTCTTACAATCAAGGTGTCGGCACTGTTGTCCAGCCACACTTCGAGCATGAGGGTTTCATAGCCCGCGGAGAAGAGGTGAAGATGAGACGCAACATCTGAAAGACAAGCACAGACAAGTTCAAAAACTACTCCCTTCCATTGTAGAGCTGCCACTCTACATATTATATAACCAACCAAAAAATTAGCTTTAGTTGCTTGGGAAGTATATAAAAAAATGCCAAATGATATACATGCATACTAAATGCATAATGATTATTCGGAAACTATTACATACCTAACAAAACCAAGCCCAAAAACAGATACTATATAGGTACCGGTATTTAAATCCAGGTTTAATCTAGGGTGTTTAGGAAACACTGATCCAGATTAGCACAATCACAAGTTATTTCTATCAATCATTTGAGTGTGTCCACATCCTAACTGGTTCATTTGAAATAGGCAAAGGAAAAGATCAGATCTGAGTAGGCATAATAAGATTAATATTGGTAGACGTATTAATATTGGTAGGTATACAATTAGTAAAATAAATTAAATCAAATAAACCAAAAGTTGCTTTTAAGTAATTACTAATAACTTTGAGAAATAGTTGCCAAATACTGGATTTCTTTCAAAAAAGTTAAAGCTAGTTCCAACAAGAGCTAGTTGGTAGCTCACCTGGTCTACTCTGGTTCTTATCCCAGCGAGAATCGTCCGCCAAGGAGTCACACTCGATACGCAGCCACAAGGCGAGCGAGAACCCTCCCTGCCAGACGTGCCAGCTGACATCGGAGCTTGTAGGGAAGGCCAGCGCACATCTAGCCCAGCAGGTGTCTGGCCCTGTCAACAACATCTCTAGTACACTCGACATCCCCATCCATGTTGATACAAATACGCAGGGGAGGGCCAGCGCACATCTAGCCCAGCAGGTGTCTGGCCCTGTCAACAACATCTCTAGTACACTCGACATCCTCATCCATGTTGATACAAATACGCAGGGGAGGGCCAGCGCACATCTAGCCCAGCAGGTGTCTGGCCCTGTCAACAACATCTCTAGTACACTCGACATCCCCATCCATGTTGATACAAATACGCAGGGGAGGGCCAGCGCACATCTAGCCCAGCAGGTGTCCAGCCCTGTCAACAACATCTCTAGTACACTCGACATCCCCATCCATGTTGATACAAATATGCAGGGGAGGGCCAGCGCACATCTAGCCCAGCAGGTGTCTGGCCCTGTCAACAACATCTCTAGTACACTCGACATCCTCATCCATGTTGATACAAATACGCAGGGGAGGGCCAGCGCACATCTAGCCCAGCAGGTGTCTGGCCCTGTCAACAACATCTCTAGTACACTCGACATCCTCATCCATGTTGATACAAATACGCAGGGGAGGGCCAGCGCACATCTAGCCCAGCAGGTGTCTGGCCCTGTCAACAACATCTCTAGTACACTCGACATCCCCATCCATGTTGATACAAATACGCAGGGGAGGGCCAGCGCACATCTAGCCCAGCAGGTGTCTGGCCCTGTCAACAACATCTCTAGTACACTCGACATCCCCATCCATGTTGATACAAATACGCAGGGGAGGGCCAGCGCACATCTAGCCCAGCAGGTGTCTGGCCCTGTCAACAACATCTCTAGTACACTCGACATCCTCATCCATGTTGATACAAATACGCAGGGGAGGGCCAGCGCACATCTAGCCCAGCAGGTGTCTGGCCCTGTCAACAACATCTCTAGTACACTCGACATCCTCATCCATGTTGATACAAATACGCAGGGGAGGGCCAGCGCACATCTAGCCCAGCAGGTGTCTGGCCCTGTCAACAACATCTCTAGTACACTCGACATCCTCATCCATGTTGATACAAATACGCAGGGGAGGGCCAGCGCACATCTAGCCCCGGCCCTGTCAACAACATCTCTAGTACACTCGACATCCCCATCCATGTTGATACAAATCTACTAATTGGGCAGCCAACAATCGCCAGTGTATAAAGCTGTCTCAGTCTTTGACTTCAGGCAACAACACATAACAATTATTGTCAATAAATAATATGAATACTGAGGTGTTTGCAAAGAATATCTAGTACAGTAATTCAATTCCGTTGCATGGGTTATGGATTTTTTTCCAAAGTTAATTAGTATTTGTTATGTGTTGATGTTCCACTCATGGACAATTGATTGAAGTTTTTATGCTAGGCCAAGTTAAGTGCTACCCATAGCCATATGTTATTTAAACACTTTCTATGCATGCACTGCCCTACTCAAGTGAGGGGTTGGAGGAATACCAACCTGCCATGCGCAAGTCTGCGATACAATCGACCACATCGTTTCTCCGAGCCGTGTGGGGTAGGGGAAAACACTGGATATGATGTGGCTGAGGCTTACTTGACATAACAAGCATCAGCAGGGGATTCAGCAGTGAGTCCTGAACATACAACACAGTTGTTATCATAGAAACTATCTTACTCATCAACGATAGAAAGTATCTACAAACTCTAGATATTTACCAGTGATGGAGATTCAGATTTGAGGAGACTCAGGTACAAAGTCAGATCTTGGGAAGTGATTCTATGACGAGCTAGCAGCACTACGAGGTCCAACACAACTCGCTGTACTTCTGAAAAACACAGGCATTTGGTGGTAAGCGTTATGGGTCTCTTTGGCTTCACACAGATGGTAAATATATATTATTAAGTGTTAATAACAATATTACATATATTGTCACATACTTTCTCAAAATGCATGATTTATACCTATATAGTAAAAAGACCCCCTACTTGCAAGTAATTATATACCCACTGCACCTCAAATATGTCACAGTTTTGTGAGAATTCTTGGTCCATCTGCCATTAATCAAACTAACATGTACAGTCAAACTTTGTTAGGACGTTTCTGAAGGGCCAGGGAAAAAAAACGTCGTAAACGTGAAAACGTCATAACGAAAATAAATAAAAACATGTCAGAATTGAATATTCTTTAATTTTAAATACATCGATGTTTTAGCTAGTATAAAAAGAATGAAAAAATACTTCAATATCAAAAGTTATTAATATTTTACAGGCCTATATTGTGAAGCTGGCTACTGTAAATAATAAAGTACATACTAATATACTAATTAAAATATTTAAATCACTCGTCGCGCGCTTCTGAATAACAACGAAAGCGCCTGCGTGTTGCCGTCAGTCAGTCAGTCTGGCTGGCTGAATTCAACCACACCAGACAGTCACCCACCCGCTCCCCTCTACACTGACTGTGGACTGACAAACCAAAAAAACTGTCAAGCGGGTTATATTTTATCTCAATGGCCTGTGTCACGCCTTGCTACGCTCACTGTGGATGGCCGGGGGGGAGGTTAGGGGAAGGACCTTGAAATGAGAGCGAGAGCGCGCCACGGAAAAGAGAAAGAGATAATTTTGACAAGATTATCACGTGAAAATAACGTACCATTTTAGCCAGGTTTGAAGGCGAGCTCGCTTTCATGTTGGCTCTCTTGAATCTTTACTCTATTTTTCATAATGGTGTTGACGCGGGAATCTCTAATGTTTTTGACAATTCGGTTCGCGTCTTATTGGGGTTACGATCAACAATGTCAATAATATCCAGTTTTCTTTTCAAAGAAAACGGAGTGGGTTTTCGTTCAGCCATAATGACGGATCTGCTTGTAGAATAACACAAAGAACATTGACGGCTGTCTGAACAAAACTCAGGCCAGACTGCACGTGCAAAGATCAGGTAGCGGGAGGGTTGGGGTGGGTCAGCATACTGTAGTCTATTTATAGCGAGCACAGTAGACTGCCGCGGGCCGCTGTTTTGTTGTTATGTCGGCGTCTGCCGACATAACAACAAACCCCCCCCCCCCTCCATATCTTCAGGGTTTGTGCTGCCACTGACGTTGGGCGGTCGCCGTCGAGGGGAAAAGGGTCTCAGCTAGGCCTCGTAGATAACGAGCTGTCATTTTTAAAAGACCACGGCTCCTCGAAAACGTGGTAAACGCAAATAAAGTCGGCACGGGACAAGAAATTATTGCGTCCTAAGCGTGAAAACGTGCTATTGGAGAACGTCATAACGAATAAAAATAACATTAGTCTTATGCAACTTGAGCGTGACAACTCATAATTCGACGTGTTAGCCGTGAAAACGTCCTAACGGTAGGGCTGTGCGAGCAGGGATTTTTCAAGTCGAGCGAGATGAGCAAGATTCAGAAGACATTCTTGAATCTCGAGCGAGATTTGAGATCGAGCGAACAAAAAATGTTCTTGAATATCGAGCGAGATTCGAGATAAAAACAGACTTTGCTTATTACCTTTCTAGAACCGTAACAATAATAATACATAATAATACATAACGCGATGTTTTTTTTTCGAAAAAATATTCTAGGCCTAATCTTCGCTCGCGCTAGAATGGGAGAGTACAAATTTCCAAACGCATTTCGCGATGTTTGAAATTCCCGCCTAAAGTCGATAAGGTAGTAACTTTTCATACCGGCAAGTCGATCAAATAGTCCCAGTCTGCCCCGATGCTAGCGCAGCCACTTATTAATTGAAGAACTTCTAAGGGGTGTAGGGGGAGTGGGGTGATATCCAAGATGGACGTTGTCAATGGAAAGTGTTGACTTTGTCTGCGGAATTTTTACCAGCAAGCAATTTTGCAAATAGTTTATACTATTTTTGAAGTCCATGGCATATTACTAGAATCCATATTTTGGTAGTACAATCATGAAAATAGGCCGCCTAAATGTTTTATCTAGATTATACATAGTCTAGGGTAGGCCCAGGCCTAGGCCTAGGCTAGGCCTACCTTACGAAAGACGCTCTAAGAAGCTCTTAATAATTCTGCGGTAGGCCTGTTAGTATTCATTACGAAATTTGGTTAAAATATAAAAAAAAAATGATGAAATATTGTGTACGTCGTAGAATATCCACAGAATGTTTCCGTTTTAATATGCCAGTGGGGCCAGGTGGGCAGTTTCGTCCGACTTTGCCTCGCTGCTCGCTTTCTTTCTCGAGCCCGCTCGAGACTCGAATTTTCAAGCAGGTGTTTGAGCAAGTCGAGCGATACAGGAGCAGAATTTTTATCTCGATCTCGTCTCGAAATTTCGAGACTCGCACAGCTCTACCTAACGGTAAACGTCATAACGAAGTTTGACTGTATACACAATTTTAAAACATTAGTGTAACAAGTGACACAAAGGTTGTGTGAATGTATCGGTACCGTTGAATTTCGCCTCGTTGTTGGAGACAGTGGAGTGGAATCCTTTGAGCAGCTTCGAGATGACGTCGTTATTGGCGAGCGTTATACAGTTGTACGGATTCTCGCGGCACAGTCCCACGAGACGCTGTAGACACTGGACCAACGTTGCCAGGTGGGCAGTTTCGTCCGACTTTGCCTCGCTGCTCGCCTCATAGAATCTATGCGAAAATAAACTATTCAATTTTCCCATTTTATGGTTTAAAATTGATCAATCATCAATCAATCAAAATAACTTCTAGATGTTTCGGTGCTATTGTCATTCTCACGCCTCTACTTACCGATCATGAGAGAGAATCAACAGGTCTATGGTCAAGGAGCAGAGTTCTGGATACACAATGTTGCTCGCTCGGCTCAGTCTGCTTTCCATGTTACTGGCGACACCTGGCTGGGGCACTGGCAGCACCTGACCAGCAGGACACAAACCAGCCATGTTACTAGCGACACCTGGCTGGGGCACTGGCATCACCTGACCAGCAGGACACAAACCAGCCATGTTACTAGCGACACCTGGCTGGGGCACTGGCAGCACCTGACCAGCAGGACACAAACCAGCCATGTTACTAGCGACACCTGGCTGGGGCACTGGCAGCACCTGACCAGCAGGACACAAACCAGCCATGTTACTAGCAACACCTGGCTGGGGCACTGGCATCACCTGACCAGCAGGACACAAACCAGCCATGTTACTGGCAACACCTGGCTGGGGCACTGGCAGCACCTGACCAGCAGGACACAAACCAGCCATGTTACTGGCAACACCTGGCTGGGGCCCTGGCAGCACCTGACCAGCAGGACACAAACCAGCCATGTTACTGGCAACACCTGGCTGGGGCACTGGCAGCACCTGACCAGCAGGACACAAACCAGCCATGTTACTGGCAACACCTGGCTGGGGCACTGGCATCACCTGACCAGCAGGACACAAACCAGCCATGTTACTGACAACACCTGGCTGGGGCACTGGCAGCACCTGACCAGCAGGACACAAACCAGCCATGTTACTAGCGACACCTGGCTGGGGCACTGGCAGCACCTGACCAGCAGGACACAAACCAGCCATGTTACTAGCCACACCTGGCTGGGGCACTGGCAGCACCTGACCAGCAGGACACAAACCAGCCATGTTACTAGCCACACCTGGCTGGGGCACTGGCAGCACCTGACCAGCAGGACACAAACCAGCCATGTTACTAGCCACACCTGGCTGGGGCACTGGCAGCACCTGACCAGCAGGACACAAACCAGCCATGTTACTAGCGACACCTGGCTGGGGCACTGGCAGCACCTGACCAGCAGGACACAAACCAGCCATGTTACTAGCAACACCTGGCTGGGGCACTGGCAGCACCTGACCAGCAGGACACAAACCAGCCATGTTACTAGCAACACCTGGCTGGGGCACTGGCAGCACCTGACCAGCAGGACACAAACCAGCCATGTGGTAAAATTACGAATCTGCATTTTGCATTTTGTTTTTAGAAGACATTTCTTTAGAAATAGGCAAAATAATAAGCATTTTTGGAAACGTTTCACTATTTTTTTTTTATTGAATATGCACACGCACCTTCCTTGATCTTAAAAATGATAAAGCGATCGGTAGGAATGATTACCTCCACATCTGCTTCGTAACCTTCGTCCGCAGTCACGTACGTGTCTTCTGGAGAAGAACAACGCGGGCAGTCGTCGTCCATTTCTGGTTCTGAGAGTTCTGCACTGGCGAGGACCAGGGGAGGGAGAACCTGCAAACAAACAGTCCATTAAACCCCAATCTCAAGTACTTCTCAAACCATAGTTTAGGCACAGTAGGCCTATATGAATGTATCCAGTAGCAGAACACAAGCAATTTTCTTGCTGCAAACACAGGTGCGTGCAGTTTCTATGCCTATCGGCTGTGATGTGAGCCTAGCACGGCGGTAGGTGTTTACGCTAGGCCCATGCGAATATTCGAATTTCGAATAATATTCGCGAATAATTAATAACCTATATTCGATTCGAAATTCGAATAGTAACTAATCGAAATTCGAACTATTTTGAGTCCAGCACTCACTAGTAGGACGTATATTAAAAAGACTGCCAAAAGTACAAGAAGTTTGAATTTTTGCTGCTAGAGAGCAGATCTTGAAAAGAATAAGAAGTTTACAGTTTCGTCGACAGAGCGCGTGGGTATCAAATGAAAAATTGTCTTCGACTTGAAATTGACTACAACACTGCGCGGTGTGAGCCATGTTTTGGAGAATCTGTGTGCCTGAGATCTGAGCTCGCGCTGCTGGCGATTTTTGATGTTGTATGACATAAACAATGGAACTTGAAGACAGCGACTCGGATGAAGACGCGATTGCAAGGCTTTCGCAAAGAAATTCAAACCCTTTTGAGTTTTGGCAGACGTGCAAAACTTGTGGAAAGCATCTGAAAACGCCGTAAGGGCCTAGCCCTAGATAATAGTCCTGTGTTTTCACTTTACAGTTTGTAACTGGCTTTGGTTTTACTGAGTTTAGTTACTTTGGGCCTATCATTTATCCTTGTGGATTGGCTAGGCTTAGGCCTATGGTCTAGGCCTAGGCTAGGGCTTCACATCAATTAAGACTTGTCGTGATTGTGGTAAGGATTGTGGTCTATCCAAGCTATGCACAAAATATGTGCCCCCAACATCCTAGTCTAGGCATTACGTTCATCCAGGCCCTAGGCATAGCAAGGCCTCCCTGGCTCATAACCATCTGGTGACATTAACTTAGCCTAGGCCTAGGCCTAGGCTAATGTTACTTTATACTTTATCACACATCCGATACGGGATCGAATTTTGGGGCAATTCTTCCAGTTGCAAAAAAATATTTACAATTCAAAAGAAAGTTATAAGGTCAATGCTAAACAAGTCCCAAAGGACCCATTGTAAACCTCTATTCAGGAAATTAAATATATTAACACTCTACAGCCTTTTCATTTTGCAGGTAATCTTAAAAGTAAAGAAAAATTTTAATACATTGCAGAAAAACAAGGATTTACACAACTATAACACACGAGTAAATAATAACATTCATATAAATTACTTTTCTAAATTATCAACACAAACAAACTCAAATTTTACACATATAAAACTATTTAACAAACTGCCGGCTAAGATAAAAGAAATGCACTCATTAGCTAATTTTAAGTACTCCATAAAAAAGTTTCTATTATCCAAAGCTTATTACTCAGTAAAGGAATACATTGAGGACAATATCATCTTGTAATTCTAGCCCTTGGTGACAACCAGTATTGTACAGTAAAGTAAATTAATTTAATTCTATGTGTAATTAATAATATGTAACTTACTTTTGTATGTTCTGTTCTGAACATGTATGTTCTGACAATATTATGTAAATTCATATAATTCAAATTCATTTAATTATTAGTTACTATAAGCCCTGTATTGACTATCATCGAGTCTAACTTACCTGGGAATGATATACTTTTATGTTATATTTATATTGTCCTATTCTTAGTCGTAAGCTACATTGTACTAACAACATGTCTTACTGACATGGGAGCCAAATTTCCAAATACCCTTATCACAAAAATCTCCATGATTCAATGATTCAATGGGTCAATATTGTTACAGCTATGTAATGAAATGTACTACTGTCTACAAATGGAAATAAAACCTTACTTACTTACTTACTTACTTATTATTTATTGTTTGTGATATTTTGTATCATAATCTTTGAAGGGAGGGCTAGGCCTAGGCCCTAAAAAGACAAATATATTATTTTTAAATATTGTTGCCACATTGTGTAAGCTTTTATTTTTATTGTCATTTTGTGTCTACAAAGTGCTTTTTTTGTTTTAATATTTGTGATATGGTACAAGTCTACAAAGTGCAAACATATAGTTTTATTTTAAATATTGTGTAAACTAAACAATAAACATGCAAGGTAACATAAATTAATTAAACTTTAAAGTATACTGAATTAAGAAATACTATTTTTCACGTAAAAATTCGAAACTATTCGACATTCGTGGATAAAATTATTCGATATTAGGGATGCACACGATAATCGATATTATCGATCGATATTCGATATTATCGATCGATATTCGATAATCAATATAATTTCGATAATCGATAAAGAAAATATTATCGAATTATTTATTCGACAATCAATACAGCGCCGATAATCGATAATAGAAATATTATCGATGTTTTTCATTTATCATGCGCTGGCACAGCTCGACGGAACCTCAGCCGCCTCGATCCTGCATAGACTTGTTGTCGCCGACAGCCGGGGTTGCTGGCCAGTGAGTCAAGCAGTGAGAGAGCACGCAAATGTCTATGAGCTAAAGAGGGACTGAGACAGCGCTATGTTTTGTAGCCACGGCAAGCCACCCGCTGTGTTTTCCTTTTAGTCCTTCCAATTCATTCATCGTGGTAAGTGGCAGAAAAAAGATCGCGTAGACAAGTAAAAAGTTGTTTCATGTTCCGTTTGGTATTGGTGCTATTAATTAATAATTAGTGAATATTAAACGCCAAATGGCCGTACTGTTTAATTTCCTGCCCGTGGTATCCCATTTCATCGAATGTTTGTTGTATCAGCAATCAACGATTGTCGTCGGCTCACGGCTGGGATTTACGTGAGAGAGAGCGTGCGGATGGGTATGAGCTAAAGAGCGAGTGAGATAGCGCGCCTCGTAGGCATCGGTCGGACCAGCGGCGGCCGAGCGGTGAGAGAGCGCGCAAATGGGTATGAGCGTAAGAGCGAGTGAGATAGCGCACCTCAGCCTCGGGGCTAGCAGCCGTGCAGTTTGCACTCGCCACTCGGGATCAACTCTCCGTCAAGAATTGCGTCTGTTCTGCCGACATTATCGTTCGATATTATCGATCGATAATGCAGTCACCTTTTCGATTATCGATAATTTTAATTTTATCGATGTGCATCCCTATTCGATATTCAAACTTTTATCGTTTGAATATTCCAAATTCGATTCGAAGTGAAAAATCACTATTCGCACAGGCCTAGTTTACGCCTAACCTAAGGAGATACACACGACTACATGGTTAAAACCGGAATCAATCTTCTGGCCAGGCCTCATTTATGCTTTTCAAATAATACACTGATCTAGATTAGGCCTATACCGCTTAGTAATTATTTAACAATTTGAGGTACCGGTAGTTATTAATAATGTTTATTATTAATTATTTAATATCTATCCTATTCATTTATAAAACTGAATTACAAACGAGGTCAATAAATAGAACTAGTGATGATGACAATGATTAGAGCTGGACCGATTCCACTTTTTTGCCGATGCCGATTCCGATTCTAGTTATTTGCCGATTCTACACACCGATTCTCACCGATACCGATTATTTTTTACCTTTTATAACCTTTTTCACAAAAAAAAATTGCAAATGACTATGGTAATACCACAGATAACTAATTACCTACGTAGTTAATTAGTTATCTGTGGTAATACAATTAGGCCTACTAATACCTTTAGCCTATATTTCAGTGATCAATATTGTCTTATTTATTTTTTATTTTTCTATTTCAATTGGCTAGAAGCAACACTGTAAAAATTTAAATCTATGTCGCAGCCATTGATATGTTGAAAACAAACACTTGTAGGCATAAGCCTAAGGATGCAAAGTAGGTTTACTAGCTACCGCTCTACCAGCTACCATCGAGCTCGCAGTCGTGTTGGTTGTTGTTGCAGTCCGACGTCATGATTTAGAGGCTAGGGAGGTTACGGCTAGGCCTATCAATTGCGGCTTTCAACTTAATTAGTAAACACTCAATTTCGTACACGATGGGTTTTAGGTTCGATTCGTTTAGCACTGACAAGGCGAATGGAAGTGGAACACTTGCACAGCTGCTGGGGGGGGGGGGGGGGGAGGGCTAGGCAAGTTAGGCCCAAGGCCTCGGCACAACGGACTTTTTTCAAGAGCACATGGCGCACACGAACAATTTCTTTCATTACACAATTCTTCGCGGGGCAAACACGAAAAACAGGAGACGTACACTTGGCTAGAACACATTTTGAACTGGTTGAAGGGGTATCACTGTCGCGAAAACACTTCCACACTTCCGAAGTGTTTCAAACAATTTCAAATGGAAGATAAATTATAGGCCTAGGCGCGAGATTCCTAGTTCCCACGAACTTCTAGTGGTAGCTTATACATGAACACTAATTTCCAAAGCAAACCACTATAAGTCCCTCAAAGCGCAAATCTGATATTAAAAACAATGAAGATATTATGACTCGCGACTGATAATTTTTTTCTTTCCGTTCTTTGGTACCTCGAGTCTCGACCACAACTGGAAGTCAACTATCGATCTATCGACGTAGTGAAGTAGACTCGTGATTGGTGCACACGCACGACAATATCGACTTTCGATTATCGATTATCGTATCGACCATTTCTGGAATTTATTTTCTTGGGCGCGAAATTTGAAAGAATCGGTAATCTAAAAACATTGAATCAAGAATCGGAATCGGCGGTTTTGCTGATTCTAAGAATCGGCGATTCTCAAGAATCGGAATCGGAATCGGTCCAGCTCTAATAATGATAAATCATAACAAGCAGCCGTGCCCACATTCAATGTGCCTGCTATATGAGTTTTGCTACTAGATTGTGGTTTGAGTTTACCTGATCGGCACTGGTCTTGACTACAGCGCACGCACACAACACGTCGCACAAAGATTTCACGTTGGCTGACAATTCCATGGTGGACAGACGATGGCGGATTATGTCCAACGTAGAAGAGGGGTCATCTGAAATAACATATTGTACTATCTTTCAAAATTGTACCACTAACCACTAACAACAAAACTAAATGTAATGATAATAACTGCAGAATCACTTGATGCACAAGGAAATGCAGTATTGCATCATAATTCAAGTTTCAAAGATTATTAAATTATACTGTATTAACATTTTTATGAAGTATCACGAATCGATACTAAAAATGTATACTGATATCAATTGGAAAGCCCATTTAGTAACAGTACAGTAAAAAAATATATGTCTGATGCAAAGAAATGTATGATGGCAACCTTTAAGGGTTTGAGAATAGTTACCCGAGTTATCCAGGGATGGGGGTGCAACCAGACTAGTGATTAAGGTTGCCTCCATCAACTTGAAGTACAGATGATTCTCCAGTTCCCGACAAAAGCCGACTATTAACACACAAACTTTGTTAGCTTTTCTACCACTCAACTTCAGTGCGGTGAAAGAACATCTCCCATAGGCCTATCAGTAGGCTTACTCAGTACAGATACATAGTTAAATGTCAATTTATCTACCAAACTCGACTCAATCAATATGTACCGATATGCATTATGTACTAAAATTAGTTTTTAAATGTATAAGTAGTGCGTCCTAGAATTATGTATTGTGTACGATTAAGGCCACGAAGAAGAATTAGGGCCAAGTCTTATGACGACCCGCTAAATATTTAGTACGGGGCCAACTTCGTTTCTCCATGGAAACAAAGCTTCCGATTGGTATTTGCCAAAGAGAAAACAAGTTGATACCAGGCTAAATATTAATATTTAGCACGCTTAAACTTTATAAAATCAATTTTTTCAAGAAGTGAACTTTGTTGCTTAAAAACGTAAATGTAATTTTTATTTCTTGCATGTTTTCATAAGACTACATACTATACTCATAATAATTAGTAGACAATGACCACAAGGTCTCTCCAAGAGAAAGGAAGCTATTAGAATTCACACTACACAAACATGCAACCTATGCTTGCTCGCACAGACCTACTACAAACGTACAATACAATAGAACTGCACATTTGAACGATTCCTAATGTGCGCATATATATATATCACATTTTCATCTTCCGAACAATTATTAACTAAATACTAAAATAGTCCACAGTCTTAACTAAGACGAACTTGCCCGTGAACGTTTTGCCAGCAGCGACGAATGTAGTGATCATCTTCAGCAAGGCCAAAGCTTTGGTGGCGACGGGTTCTCGAGCAAGATAGCGTCTGTACTGGGGACAGGATACGGCCAGGTTGGCACAGGACCGCCAGAAGACACACACATCCAACAGAGTGAGCAGGTAGCTTTCCTCGACAGATCCACTGCCCTCTAGTTTCAACACGTCCGTGATGGACAAGTCCTCGGCTACGAGACCGCTCGGGCAGTCCGCGTACGCGTCGTTGGAAACCACGGATATGTTACGGCTATACGACCTGTCGGCCTTCTTTTGGGACTCGGATATGCTTCGCGTGTACTGTCTCGCACTCGCGAGGTCGGGTGCACTCTCGCACCGATTTCGATCCGAGTTTGTTAGTTTTTCGTGAAGTTGATGAAAGAGTTTTTCTGTCGATGCCGTGAGAGCATCTTGAAGCATACAAATGGACGGCACTTTTCTTATCTCGGACGACGAGTCGTTTTCTAGCTGCCGAATCTCGACCACGGCCGTGATCTCGAGTATCGAGCAGCACAGCTTCGAAAGTGAAGGAATCACACTTAAATCGAGAATATGTTGGAGTCCGTTTTCGGCGATAAACTTTCTCGCAAACAAGCTATTGGACAACAGAGACGAGAAGACGGACAAGCACGATAATATAGTAAAACGAGATAATTCGTCGTCAGTGTCCGCTTGGCTTTTGGCTCCTAGAAAAGTGGGATAGAATACAGTAAACAAGAGCTGATATCTTACGGCGACCGAACAGCGCGGAGCGATTTTTAAGAGGTGAGAGGTTATGGCATGACGTACTTTTGCATCGGGAGATTCTAACAATTCCACGAATAGCCCAAAACAAATCCAAGGATTTTGAGGGTTAACCGATGGAGACGGTGTTTCACTACCGTTACTTTCACCAGCAGTATCACTACAACAAATAGAGAAGGAGCTACAAACAGCACAAGATACAGTTTTGCGGATGGCGCCAAGCTCGACGTAAATGGTTCGTTCCAGCATGGTAAAGACAAGAGTCCGAATCTTGTGCGGACTTTGTTTCAGGACATCTATGGTGGCTTTGATTACACTTTTGACAGGAAAACAACAACAAGTCCCACAGCTTGTCATTACTTTCAGGACCCGCGAGTCAACGTCTGCGTTCTGCACTTTCAATAGTCTGACTAATATCATAAATAACGACGAAATGCTACAAGCGTCAGAGGCATTAGGACCGACTACTTGTGGCACATAAACGTTCCCGAATAGATCTTGATGGTGGACGGCCAAACCAGAAGCTCCACACGTTTTGTGTCTCTTGTTCTTACATTCACTGGAGTGTGCCAACCCCGAACGAACTCTCTTCAAAGCAATAATAAGTTTACCTAGGAAATCGAAAAGTTTCTTGGCTCTTGAGAGCCGCAGATGTTGCTCCACCTGAGGCAGCGAGAGTAAAATCTGTACAGTTTTTTCGAAAAGTTGTCCTCCCAAGCTGTCGGTGAAGGAACGAAGAAGCTCGAGAAAATCGCCGATCTTATCCACACTGCAGCGCTGTAGAAGAAGGTGGTAGATAAAGCCGATAATTCCGCACGTAAAACCATAGATGAACTCGTGGACTTTATTCCTCTGGTCACTCAAATCATCTCCATTTGAAGACGTCTCGATCTCCTCCGACAGCTTGGGCATGTTTCGAACTTGGTCTTCCAATATTCGTATCATGGCTGGCAGCATCCCTCTCTGATTGAATATCGTGGTAGCGGTCTCATTATACTGGATCTTCTCCAATGATATGAGCAGCAGGCGGGCAAGTGAGGCCTGGAGTCTCGCAACGTCTGCCGTGCCAAACTCTCGACACTCGGCCTTGTGGAACTGGAGGGAATGGACAGATTGCAGCACAAAGTTGACTGCTTGAATGGATATAGGCTGAGCATTGTTTGATGTGACGCACTGTTCGGAAGAACACAGATCTTGAAGTAGACCGACGAGCATTCGAAAGAACTCGTACCCACGTAAATCCCTCTTCACGACATCTTCCACGGTGTCTGTACGAAAATCGAGGGCGGTCTTCTTTCGACTAGAGCGCGACTTCTTTTTCGGGGTATAATTAACCGACGCCAACCGAGAATCGTCGTCGCTTCGAACCACGGAGGTAAAATAATCAAAGTCCATCGGATCGAGTCGTATCTTAAGCATGCCGGACTTTGTCGTTTCGTCGCCCACCGGTTCGGATTCGCTAGTCGCCTTTTCTTGGCTGCCGCAACCGACGGTACTTCTGCGTGGTCCGAGCTTCGTCGTCGACGTGTTGCTGTGACTCCTGTTGAACTCGGGTGCGTTTGTCGGCCCGGAGAAGCCTTGAGAGATCTTTCTCGGAGAGGGTCGCAACTTCCCCACGGTCTCTTCGATGGTCTTCTCTTCTTTCACGTGTAAGTAGGGATTGTCGACGGCCGGCCGAGCGCCGTCTATGTCGTCAACACACAAGGGATACATGGACATCAACATCATGGCCAACTCGCGCCCACAGCAGATGTTCTCTACTCCCAAGCAGTGAAGTGCGGCAAGAGATCGCCACCCGGGGCCTCGGAAGAAATGCTTCCGTAGAGGAGCCAAGTCGTCTCCCAGGGGTGGCTGTGAGCAGATCTGATGGACGTCCAGTAGCAAGTCGGATGCAACAAAAGAAGCGACACCCTCCGCAACACTAAAAAGAAAAGGAATTTAATATCCTGTAAGTTTCTGTTACATGGGATCATTGAACAAAATCTGATATGTCTTTTATTCCAATGTTGTACTGTAGTTTTTATTTATATTTAGACCTAGTTTAGATCCCCGTAGGATTCTAACTAAGATTACGGTAATGGTAATGCCCCAACTAATAATTTTTTTGTTTCTATGCAAATCTTAATTTGTCTTCAAAGTTATACCATAATATGCTTTTAATGATTTTTTCCTGAAGGCCTAGACACATACGTATATGTTCGTTAATTACAACACGTAAAGAATGAGACACTTCCACATTTGTTTTAAATTGGGGCGATAATCTTACCAAAATGAAATAACATTCTCTGCAGGGATTCCATCTTTTATTTGTGACAAGAAGTTGGCCAGGAAAACATCCAACAATGCTGAACGCTGAAATGAAAAAATACATTAGTAGGTACCTGCTACACTTAACCAACTTGTAAATAGGCTCTAGAAAAGAAAATAGGAAGCAAATGGAGTGAAAGAAAGTGTCTGAATATTTCGAGGACCTGTTTTTCTTTACACATTTCTGTAATATACCACCAGTCAACCACCCCCCTCCGCCCTCAATCCCCCAACTACACAAGTGCCCCCGGCTACAAATATAAATCCCAGGAAAAATTTAGTGAACACCATCTTTCTACGTCCCACCACTCCGCTAGAGGTAATTCAAGTGGCAAAGAAACTCGTATCCAGGCAATCAAGTGGCTTGGATGAGGTTCCAGGCTCCCTTCTGGCCAAATGCATACCTCTCATAGCAATCCCTTTAGCTTTTTTCATCAACGAGTCATTTTCTTCAGGCATTTTTCCGACAAAACTTAAAAATGCTAGAGTTATTCCCATCTACAAACATAAAGGAAAGAAATCGGACATGAACAATTATCGTCCCATATCCATCCTCTCTTCCTTTTCTAAAATTTATGAATATATAATGCATGATCGATTAATATCATTTCTCAACTATCATTCCTTGCTTTCACCAAGCCAACATGGCTTCCTACAAAATAAGTCTACCACTACTGCAATTTTTAGCTTTCTCTCCCCCCTCTACACTGCCCTAGACAAAGGAGACCACGCAGTGGGAATCTTTTATGATCTTAGCAAGGCCTTTGATACTATAGACCACAACATTCTTCTTGCCAAGCTCGAGACATATGGGGTTAGAGGAACAGCCCATAAGTGGATGGCCTCATACTTGTCTGAACGAACCCAGGCAGTAGAAATCCAGGCGATTCTTAAGGATTCCACTCAAAAATTTCTTTCTAAACCCAAATATCTTATCACTGGCGTCCCCCAGGGCTCTATTTTGGGCCCACTAGCCTTTATCTTATATACCAATGACCTGCCCAATATCCTAAACAAAGGTGTCCTAACCCAATACGCGGATGACTCAAGCCACCTTATAACTCTCCCCAAAAATTGTGCCCCTGCCCTCCCCACTCTAGCCAACAAACAAGCTTCCCTTATGTCCTCATACTGCCACAGCAACCTCTTAACTCTCTCTCTCTCCAAAACAGTATACCTCTACTTCCACACACCTCAGAGCGCCCCGACATCTAGTCCACTGATTCGGCTCGATACTAAAAGCGCTAACCGTTCAAATCATGCCAAGCTGTTAGGCCTGTATATCACTGAAACTCTTGATTGGTCAATGCACATTGACATGGTCTCCTCCAAAATTTCCAGTGGCTGTTTCATGTTGAGGAAGCTCAAGCAGATAGTACACCCCCATATTCTGAAACTAGTCTACTTTGCCCATATTCACTCTCATTTATCGTATGCTGTTCTATTCTGGGGGGCTTCCCCACAAGCAACAAGATTATTCACGTTACAGAAGAGGGCAGTCCGTATCATTGCTGGCGTCTCCAGGAGGCATTCCTGTAGAGAGCTTTTCAAAGAACTTGAAATTCCCACCCTTGCAAGCACCCTCATTCAGGCAGCTGCCATGTTTGTTCGTCTGAACTCAAATCTCTTCCCACTCAACTCTTCAGTCCACGCTCATCACACAAGAGCCAACGTCCAGATTCACCTTCCCAGCCACAACTCATCTCTATTTTCCAGAGGCCCACACTACTTAGCTCTTACCGTTTTCAACAAGCTTCCCAGAAAAATAATCACCTCTCCGTCCATTCCCTCATTCAAAGCCAATCTGAAATCTTTTCTCATCTCTAAGTCCTTCTATTCTCTCCACGAATTCCTTTCGGCCCAACACAATGTGATATAGATGGTTAATCACATTCATCGATTTATAATATGTATCTCCAATGTCTCTATTTAATCTGATCATAATATGTATATTAAGTTTATGTATATTAAGTATGTATATTATAAGATTGACGATGCCTATATTTGTACCATGTATTAATCGACAGGCAAATAAATAACTAACTAACTATATGGTACTGATATATTCCCTAGATTTTATGTGAAAGCATGTACACAGAACATACTTTATGGTATTGGTAAAGTCTAACAGGAATATCAGCAGCAGTGGCAATAGTATTAAAAATAGGCTAGAGACAGAGCAATACACAACTAGTGTACTACTAGATTACTAGACCAACTGGTCATAGAATCACACCTTGCAAGAAATCTATATTTTTTAACCCTGTCACAGAGATAGAGATAATCAACCACATTAGTGAGCTTAAGGATCAGAGCGCACCAGGAGTTGATAATATTCAAGTAAAAACAATAAAAATGCTACATATTCATATTATCAAGCCTTTACAACATATCTATAATCTAAGCATACAAAGCGGAACTTTTCCCAGCTCTTTCAAAACAGCAATAATCACCCCTGTTTTTAAAGCTGGTAATAAACTAAGCAAATAAAACTACAGGCCAATCTCACTACTAACGCACTTCTCAAAACTTTTGGAAAAATGTATAAAAACACGGATCGTTGACTTCTTTAATAAACACAACATTCTATCTCATAAACAATTCCGATTCAGACAAGGTCTCAGCACAGAAGACGCAATATACGAACTAACCGGTAACATATACGAAGCATTAGACAGATCACAATATCCACTCGTAGTTCTACTAGACTTAGCAAAGGCGTTTGACACAGTAGACCACAAAACACTTCTTCACAAACTTAGTCTATATGGAATCAGAGGTAATTGCCTAAATTTATTAAAGAGTTACCTCACAGATAGAACTCAATCTGTAAATATAGATCATAATCTAAGCACACCCCGAACTGTTAAATATGGGGTGCCCCAAGGTACTGTCCTTGGCCCCCTACTCTTTATTATCTACATAAATGATCTTGGTAACCTCCCAATTAAGGGTAAGCTAATAATATATGCTGATGATACAGCCATAATTTTTAGTGGCAAGTCATAGGAAGAAACAATCGATATAGCTACCAGAGAATTAGCACTAATATACATATGGCTTCAACAAAATCTGCTTACACTAAATTTATCTAAAACTGTATTTATTCCTTTCACCACTAGCTCAACATCACCTCAATTTGAAGGTAGCATAAAAATTCATGAAGAGCATTGCACCTTGTTACAAAACTGTAAATGTCATGAAATTGTAAAAAAAAAAGATTAAGCAAAATACCTGGGAATTGGCATAGACTGTAATTTAAACTGGAAGCAACAAATAAAAGAAATCTGTAAAACTCTACGGTACTGTGCCATGAAGTTCTACAGACTGAAGAACATACTAAACAGAAACACTCTTAGAATGACATACTTTGCTTTAGTCTATACTAGACTAAAATATGGTATAGTGGGATGGGGTGGAATAAGAAACTCTCATCTAGAACCTCTAAACTTAATACATAAATACATTATAAAATTAATTTACAACAAACCACCTACATTCCCCAAAAACAATCTCTATTTGGAAACCAATCTATTAGATATCAGGCAAATATTTGAACAGAACCTTATTACCCTTACGCATGTAGCCAATATTAAACTGCCTCCTAATCAGCCCAGCCTCATAACATTAACTAGGGGGCGCACTAAGCTCAATATGACCATACCAAGACGAGAAAAAGGCATTGGACAAAGGCATGGTAGTTTTATCGGTCCAAAGATTTACAATAAACTACCAGTTACTATAAGAAACCTTTCACCAGGGGATCGAACCGAAAATATTTTAATTTCGGTTCGGTTTTTGGTTCGGGAGAATCATTTCGGTTCGGTTTTCGGTTTGAGCTAATAAAAAATAACGGTTCGGTTCGAACCGGTTTAAACCGTTTCGAACCGGTTCAGCAATGTTCGTATTCGACATTTTAAAAGTGAGGAAATAGCATACAAAAAACACTTTTTTTTTTTTTGTAATACTGTATTATCGAATCTCTTACCTTCATGATCACGTTGCAGACCTGTATCTAGCACGAAGACTCATTTGTGGTGGCGTTAAATTTAAAAAGTTACGGAATACATTTTTTTTTTCCTACCCATATCTACGAAACGGAAGCTGAAACGCGACTGACATAAAAGTAACAGTGCATGGTCATTTGCCACGAAAGTTTGTTTTATGTTCGAGGGTGGGGTTTGCACGTGTTCCGACAGCGGAGTCTCGTCTTAACCCTGTAATTATCTGATTAGTGTCAGCGGTCAAGACTCAACATAATATTTATGTAGCCATATTCGTCTCCAAGGTTCTTGATTTATAACTTCCAGGAAAGTGGAAACCAAAATCTTCTGTCGGTGCGTTTTGTGATCTTCGCCGAACACATCCTCCAATTGTTAACAAAATGTCAACCAACTATCATGGTGCCGGAGGTTGTTACCATTGTGTATACTTTCCGTTCCTATTATTGCAAATATAAAAGGAACTCAGCCATTAGTATTGTCCTCACCAACCTTCAAAGGAAGACCTCCCAAATCCCAGTGGAACAAATCGCAGAACTTACAAAAATAATTTTTCCCTTTGCATTTTTTGTTTTTATATTTTTATTTTTATTGCAATTTTGAGATTTTGATATACGGAGGCTTGTACCGAAAAGAACCGAAAAAAACTGATAACCGAAACCCAAAATATCGGTTTTCGTTTCGGTTTACGGTTTGACCACTTTTTCATAACGCTGTTTGGTTCGGTTTTCGTTTCGGTTCGGTTTGGGAAAAATAACGGTTTTTTCCGGTTTTCGGTTCGAACCGGTTCGATCCCCTGCCTTTCACAATTAGATAATTTCAAAATTAAAGTTAAAAAATGGATAGCTGAAAAAGGCAGAGATTTTTGTGCTAACGTAGTGAACAACATTAATTACTAAAAATATTTCAAATAATTAATAATGTCTTCTATGTCAAATCACTCAATCGCTTCTCGATGACATGTTATAGAATTCTTAGGCCTACCCAATCATTGTATTTTATTTGAATAACTTTTATTGTTTTAATTTGACGGGTCTATGCCTAGTAGGCCTTTTTATTTTTATTCTTACTCTTATTTTTATTATAGTAATGTATCACACATATTTTTTAGTAACTTTTAAAATATGATTATATTTGAGAAATGTTTAACGAAAAATGTTGTTTGAAATGTTTATAATATTCAATGATTCTAATATAATATTCATAAGAATTGTATTTGAAAGTTTAGTTTAATTTAATTTAATTATGTACTTATCTAGATTATCACTTGTTATCTGTACTCAATACTCATATACTGTATCATTGTATCAAAGCCGTCGGATAGCGCCATCTTGTATAGTTTAAATCTCTTTAACCTAGAATACGCCCACACACAGGGTTTCGGCCCTAGGTGGGTATTCTTCTTCTATTTGTAGGCCAAATACGGCTTAAAAGTATCACGTATCTTAGCTTATGTACACTGATTTGAAGATGAATAAAGATGCTTTGTATTGTATTGTATTGTATAGTGATAGTGGATGTGAATTGAGATCAACAAATAAAAATGTATTTGATGTCTAAACAATTTACTATGTTCCCGTTTGAAGAATTGAATTGAATAAAACGATCAAAATAGGAATACTAAAATGGAAAGAATGGAAAATTGTAGGGGACCATGAAACTATGTGTGTGGTAATATATTGTCCAATTGCGGGGCAACTTAAAGGTGTTATAGTAATGTCTCACAAAGTAGGCTAAAGCTACTTACCTCATACGAACACTTCTCTGCTTGGAGATATGCTTCCCATATGTGCTCCAACTTACTTGGCACCAATTTAGGACCTTTCTGATCTGCCATATCCGAGGAGCTTGTAGACCTATTAGACAGAAATAAACAATTAGGCTACACTGCATTGCAGATAGTAAACAAAAGAAGGAGCTACTGGTACATAAGATAATAACCCCCCAAACTTCTGAAGGGTGTCCTAAGAGGATTATTCCTGCTGTGACATGTGTTAGGCATCGCCTTGTCGGGTTGCCACTAACCATCCCACAGCCTTCACTAAACCTGCATGCATGCTCGCCATGTCGATGTATGGGATTGGGAGTCAGTCATTAAATAACCTCGCATATAGACACATCGTTTACGGACCATCTTGATTGTCATCATGTAATCTAAAAGCATCCTACACATCCTAAGTAAGCCCATCACATGGTGTCAGAAATGGGGATGACAATTAAAAGCTTTATTCTACAATATAAGTAAGTAAGAATAATCTCTGCTAATTTTGGTTATTTTTCCGGGCGTCATAACCTCACATCTGATCTTGGCTAAGCTCGCCACGAGGTTGTCAAAACGAGCGTAAGTCTTGAAAATGGATTCTTTTAAGCCGCCGATTGGTTTAGACCTCTCAGAAAATGCTATAAATAATTTGATAAATTTCAAGCAAAGATTTTCAATATATTTGACGGCCTCGGGAAATGAAGAAAAAACAGAGAATGTAAAAGTAGCAATGTGTCTAAATTGCATAGACCCAGATGCAATGGATGTGTTCAACAACTTAAATCTCGACATTAAGAAAATTAAGTTGGACCAAGTATTTAAAGCTTTCGAGGACTATCTAAAACCCCGAGTAAATATCGTGATTGAACGTAATAAGTTCTTCAATAGGGTGCAACAAGAAAGTGAGCCGTTTGATTCATTTTTAAATGATTTGAAGAAACTTGCAAAGTCCTGTCAGTTTGGAGACCAAGAAGAATCGTTAATACGCGATCAAATAATCATAGCAATAAACGACGAAGGTTTGCAACAAAGACTGTTACGGGATGGAGACCTAAGTCTTGACAAAGCAACGGAGATGTGCCGCGCAGCAGAAATCAGTAAGTCCCAACAATGAATGCTGAGACCTGGCGTATCGATGGTCAACAGTGTGTCCAAGAGCTCTTTAAAACTTCTTTATAACGAACTCATACGGGCTCCATTATTATTTTGTTAAAAATAACATTTCTTTATAAAGATTGTACCTTTACATGCATAAGAACCTTTTGGGACCTCAAAAACAGTTTGTTATAGATCATTTTTTATAAAGTCGTTCTTTATAAAGAAGTTTCACTGTAGAAATAAATGTCCCACCCCCATATCAACACTCTGGTTTAACCTCTCCATGACTAAAAAAAAGACTCCATGCCGTGGTTGACACCGTGGAGAGGTGTGGGGCTTTAAACAAACATCAACCAGTTTTATTATATAATATCATGTAATATAATTGTTTATTTGCACATTACCACACCTTTTAGGTTGTATCTTCTAAACCTGAAGTTTCCACAAAACTAAATTTGCTGTGCATGTAATGCATATATGTACAAATATAATATATTTTTTCAAATTTTTAAAAATACCCTTTTGGGCGGTAGACTTCTGTAAATCCAAAAATCGGTTTTAATTTGAAGTTATAAACAATAAAGTGCATATGTTGTTATGTATGTACAAAGGATATAATAATAGCACCATTTACCAAAAAAAATCAGCCTTCTAGGTCAAACGGTTCCAAAGTTACAAATTTACGGGCACGCTCAAGTAAACCCAAATTTGGGGTTTGTCAATGCCCGTAAATCAAAAACGGTGAAAGTTAGAGCGAAAAAAATAATACGTGTGCGGTTTATTTGTATTCTTAACAACTGTACCAAATTTCATCAAAATCTAAAGGGGACATGAAAATGTGCTGGTTGATTTCATATGGGATGACCCTCGTTCATTTTGTTTGACTATTACTACAAAGTCAAAGTTAAAAGCGACACATCACACAGTGACACAACACGCACACGCACTACACTAAAGAACAAAGACAACCACCTGTCTACACACAACACCACGACCACACGTACTTACATAAACAGCGCCTTGCTCCGTACTGGGGCTCACGACAAACCATGCTCATTCGTTATGTAAAATCTGCCATCTCCACTCACTTATAACCAGAAAAATGTAACTGAGCATGTGCGGTATGGGTGTTATCGGCTTGGGCTCACCGAGTCACTAGGCCACAAAATGCAAGACGCGGTAAACCCAAAGACGCGGCGGCCAGCGATAACGGTAGCTAAAACCTAACCGTAACGAACTCTGTCGGAGCCTTCGGGTACCCCCGTCTGCCTGGATGTCAGCGCACCGCGCTTTTATTTGAATGTGCACATTACAATTACAAACTTTTCGATTTTATGTAAACATACCACAAGTCCACAACTTGTAATTTAATGTGAGTGATTGTTGGTGGTTGGCGGGAGGGAAGGGGGGCACATGCCCGTGTGCTCTTATGGGCGAGCCGCCACTGCTTCTCTAGCTCCAAGACCTCCCCCTTCCTATATGGATCCCACACAGTCCCCCCATATTCCAAAAAAGCTCAAACTACTGTATTGTAAGCGCTATCCTTTACCTCCCTACTAGTTCCCTTCAGATTCCTCATAACAAACCCTAGGGTTCTATATCCTTCCATACACTCTCTTGCACTTGCTCCCCCCAACCCAAGTCTTCTGCCAATACAATCCCCAAATACTTATAGGCCTACTTTCTTACATTCTCTAGAACTAACCCATCAAGAAAATACTCCCTCCCATCCCTTTTAATTTACGCGTGAACCCAATCACTTTACATTTTCCCGCATTTAATCCCATCCTGTTATCGGTAACCCACTCCTGTATTCTCCTCAAATCATCCTGCAACAATTTAGTATCCTACTCCCCCTTAATCACCCTATACAAGACGCAATCATCAGCAAACAACCTTAATCTTGTTTTAACTTAAGACTTGACTTAACTTGACTTGACTTAAGACTTGACTTTATCACTACCTGTAGCCTGTACCTGTGTGTTTTATTACCTGTAGGTATAGGCCTAGCTATTAAATTATTGGTCTAGTAGCCTAGGCCTGCGTACTGTGAAAAAGGAAAAAAAAAGTTAAAAACAACCCAAGTCAGTAGACTACGCTAGGCCCAAGCAGTTCCTTCTCAGAGGTTCAACATTTTTAAGCATGTGTGGTTCGCTTAAAAACGAACTCATTTGCTTACCATTACGATCTTAGCAAGTGTAGACTAACAGACTAGGCTTATAGGCCAGACTTAGGCCAGTTACACCTTTGCAGGTTAAACCTTGCCTAAAATTATAAGAAAATTGCAACTTCGTATAGGCCTAGGCCTAGAGGTTAGCGACTGGGTTGGGTCTCGCCCACCCTGAATTATTATTAAACTAAAATACAAAATTACAGAGACAATTAATTACCTTACACTTTACTTAATTTCAAACATTAACCTGTTAAATGTTGTGTTAATTTTTAAGCATGTGTGGTTCGCTTAAAAACGAACTCATTTGCTTACCATTACCATCTTAGCAAGTGTAGACTAACAGACTAGGCCTAGGCTTATAGGCCAGACTTATGCCAGTTAAAATTTACACCTTTGTAGGTTAAACCTTGCCTTAAATCATAAGAAAATTGCAACTTCGTATAGGCCTAGGCCTAGAGGTTAGCGACTGGGTTGGGTCTCGCCCACCCTGGATTATTATTAAACTAAAATACAAAATTACAGAGACAAGTAATTACCTTACACTTTACTTCATTTCAAACATTAACCTGTTAACACAAACAAGACTTGATTAACCAACCATTGAGAAAAATAACAGGTTGCCCCCTTCTCCAGCCAGTCACGTGGTAAGCTCACGCAAAAGTGACATAACGCTGAAGAAAAAGCAGTTCCCACCACTCCTCGAACTCATTCAATTTCTTGCGGGCATTTTTGATTGAAACAACGCACACAGCAGCAGGTGGCACACAGTTTCCACTCGATCGTCATATCTGTATATTGCGTCCAGTTACATTATTGTGTTATTATTATGAAATTAAAGCAACTAAACTTAAACTCTATTAAAGCTTTTACAGTAACAAAAACCTGATTAATGCAAAAAGCAAAGTAAAAGTAACTACACAACAATGTACTTCTGCTTATCTAAAAAAATATATAATAGCTTATTATATACAGCTTTCACTTAGAACGAGCAAGGCTGCAAGGAATAAAATAAAAAGGACGCCTATTTGACGGAGTCAGCGTAATAGACGTCGACTCAGTGATGATCAGTAATTGGAGATAGTACAGTACGTAACCAAAGGACAATCCCATGATATATTTGTTTGTTTTGTTTGTTTTTATTAGCATATAGTAGACTTTTATGATACAAAAGTATAAGAATTGTCAAGTAGGTCTAAATTATACACGTAAAAAATGAACAGGAACTATGTCTAGACTAGGCCTAGGCCTATACAACTTAATTAACTAGGTACACATGTAATTTGTAAAGTATTATCAAGTGACAGACATAAAACCGAGAAAAGGACACAGTAACAAATAATAATATAATTATGTGAGTATCCTGTAAAAGTTTTATACATATTAACAGCTTTTGTCTTTACTAGTCTAAGCACTATTCAGCAGGTATAATTTGATTTCGTGCAGCTGTTTCACTTGTTCTTGGATACTTTAAGATTATTATACAGTTTGATACCAGTCAAGTATAAGTACCCCTCTGGCATTTGTCGGTACGGCTAGTAGGGATATGGAAATTGTCTTTTTGTCAGGTGTTGTGTTTATGGGAAGAGGAGTTTGTAAAAATATCTTTATTTTTCAAAGCCAATGCGAGTATTTCATAAATGATTAAGCTAGGGAATGTTAATATGTTAAGTTTTTAAATGCAGGTTTACAGGACTCAGTGTATCCTATATTAGCCAGAAAGGTATTTATGGGCAGGAGCTGATCGCGTTTCGTACTCACTTTTGTCATTGAAAAACGCCAAAGTTTTGTTTGAAGTGTTATTTTTATTGTTCAATGTTGAATTGTCTTTTTTGATGTACATTATAATATTGTAGTTACTTTTGAAGAGTATTAAATGATTATTGAGTTATTATATTAAAAGTTTACGCCTTCTTCCTTGTCCTCCGCTTCGTGGCTGGTGCAGTGCTGCCAATCTAGAAGGTAAAGATCGAAAAAAGTGCGCAATGATGAACCACATATTAACCTTCCCAACTTTCAAGGGATGTCAGGCAGCTAGGCCAAGATCCAACAGATACAATAACCCCCCCCCCCCCCCCCCCCCCTAACCACGGGCAAAGTCACTTTCGGGCGCAAATCTAGAGTTTTTTCATGTACTTGTACGTTGGTAGATCACACTTCCAGTGTGCTCCGAAAACAGCTGCGCCCTCGCACGGAGGCCATATTATTGCCATATTTAACGTGATTGTGTTGTCAAATCGATGCAACTTCAAAACGATAATTTAATATGAAAGAAGATACTAATTTGTATTTAAAATCACCGGAGCTTACAGATAAATCATGAAATAACAATTATGTACTACGCACAGGATAAATATCGCAAAGGAATACAGAAAAAAGTGAGTACGAAACGCGATCAGCTCCTACCCATAATTACCGCCAAAATTCGTATTGCTCTTTTTTGAATAGTCACAGCGGTATTGGACATGGGTCTCAAAATAGGCATGATAGGATAATTTTGCAGCATTAAAGCCCGATGTTTCTCTTATTACACGTAACGCATAGCATGCTGAACTTAGTTTCGGGCTTAGCGCCTCTACGTGTTGGGACCAACTAAGGCGTTCATCTATTTCAACACCTAGAAATTTTGTTACGTCAATCCTACTTAGTTTGGTATTAGAGATGTTTAAATTGGGGTAATTAGTAATCTTTTTTTGGTACATGTGGAACTGAACATAATTATAGTTTTATTTTTGTTTAGGCCTAGTTTGTTGGCAATTAGCCAGTCATGTATAATCACAGGTATAATGTTGCCAACTAGGTTTGCATTATCTTCTAAAACAGAAAAGGTGGCGACTATTACTACAGCAGTTATATCATCTGCATACAGGAGTATCTTAACAATAAGATCTGATAGTAAATTTTGTACATGAGTTGGAAGGTCATTAATGTAAGAGAAACATTAAAGGTCCTAAAATGGATCCCTGAAGGATGCCTGCTTCTACCTCAAGCCAACGTGAGTGGTAGTTTATATTTTTACCAGCACTACTTTCATGGTTTATTTTTACTCTTTGTTTCCTGGCTCTAAGGTATGATGAAAACCACTTTAGGGGATTCCGGTGATTCCGTATACCTTAAGTTTTTCAATTAAAATTCTATGGTCAACACAATCGAATGCTTAGCTCAAGTCACAAAAGATGCCTATTGCATTACTTCTTGGCTTAGGAATAAGTAAACGGTGACTTTGGAGCCATCCTAGCAACGATCGAAGCACTCAATAAATTCAAAGTTGTTCTGAATCGGCCTTGTTGATTCTGGCCTGTGTCCGCAGGTGCTCGCTCTGTCCAATCACTGATTCATTAAGATCGATATTTCAAAGAAGAAACACATGTTTCTTCTTTGAAATATCGATCTTTGATTGGCTATCGCTCACCATAGTCGATGGTGTTCGAAGCCTACAGGCGTTAAGTGAGAAATATAGGGCCCTATATTTCTCACTCAACGCTATTATCCCTTCAGTTCCTTTATGTAGGTACTTATGTATGTATTTTTGTAAATTTTGTATAATTTTGTATTTAGGTAAATAGTGGTGTACCAATGGGTTGTTCTTATGGTATCTGTAACTAAATGTATTCTAATATTTGTCTTACATATGTGCAGTACTTCGCTACTGTGAAGTTTCTAATTTCTTAAATATCTGTATGAATTACATTGTATTTGTATTGTATTGTAATACTATTAGCTAATGTGCTATAATAAAAGACTACTGCTACTACTACTATAACTATTCATGTTTTTTAGAATTAGATTTTGGATGATTTTAGAAAAGAGGTACATCAATTTCCAAGGGTATAATATTGAACGAGTAATTGTAATTATTTGTCTCTGTTAAAAGGTCTATTTTCATCAAACCTGACTGTTTACATCAAATTTTGTTAATTGTGGCTTTATGTGTGAGTGCAGGAATTAATTTGGATAGTCTTGAAAGACGAAAATAACATAATTACTAACATTGCATTAAGTAAGGATATTTCACGGAGGTCTATTTTTTTAATGTGACTGTACTTAGTCAAATTTGCCTTACGGAACTGTTGAAATGTTCAATAAATATGACTTTTGGCAGATATATCTGACTTCATTGAAAATACGACTAAACAATGTACGGAAGTGTACTTTTGTAATATACACTCACTTTGTAAAATAGCGGACAGATAGTCAACACCAAATCAAAAAAAAAATATTTTGTGCCCACAATAATTTTTTTCAAATTTGAAGATAGCCATTCGTTTTATAATAGTATAAGACTTACTAATACGTCATAACAAAAAATAGCCCGGGCCACCATATCACTGAACGTGGAGGGATTTTTCGTACTTTTTTCATTTTTTTGTAATCGGTAATTGCAATGAAAGAAAAGTCATGATATTTTACCAGCATTTCCGAAAGTTGACAAACCCGAAATAGTATAAACTTCCGGTCACCACATTTTTGTAGAATTTTTTCCGTTACAAACTTTCAGTGGTAATAGTAACTAATTTCGTTTCATCTAATCTCCTTTTTGTTCCCACCCTGTCGTTCCTATTCCTTGCCAAATACTATAAAAATCAACTTGCTGCTTTAACAGTTGAACGGGCTTTTACGGGCCAATTTACACTTCAGGCGGGCCTGGGCCGGGCCCGGGCTTTGATTAGCGTACTCAGTACGGGCCGGTACGGTTCCGGGCCTGAAATACCAGGCCCGTGCAGACCTCTACCCTGGACCGATCAAGTATCATCAGATGGTATTACAGCAAGATGTTGACTACTGACAAATCATTAGGTTCCATCCTTCGAGATATAGGAAAATATGAATTTACAGGACAAAATTTCAAATAACGCCAGTAAAAATTGTATATTAGTTTATATTGTGGAGTTAACTAGGTACTGGTGTCAGGAGTATCAGTGCTCAGTCAGGATCAGGGAAACCAAAATTCAATACAGTTCTTTATAATTCTTTTAATAATATATACTGTAAAAAACAAAACAGGCAAACATTAACCTCTTTTTTGAACTGTCTTTTTTGAAGAACAGTTACCATGACTTATACACAATGTGCTAAAGTTGCTTCGTTCATACATGCATATGCCGGATGGTATACATAACAGAAAGAAATATATATTGCTGTCACCTTTACTTACCCTTAGTGAACCAATGGTATTGTTTCAAGTTAAAATGAAGTTTCTAAAACAATATAATAAGAAACGGAATATTTTCTTCACCATAGATTGTTTTGAATGTTTTAAAGACAGGAAATGGCTGTCTTCAGTGTCAATATTTTTTTGTATGGCATTGAATATTCTTCATGCCCAGACTTGAGAGCTCGTAAACTATATTTATTAACTAAAATCAGCTTTCGCTCTGTACAGTGGCAATACAGTACAATAATACAATACAATAATATTTATGGGAAGGAACTAAAAGCTTCACTCTCAACTTAGAGAAGTGCTTTACTTTACATAGAACCAGCTTAGATCGGATGGAATTACAGTCTACTAGTTCACGTTGTTTTATTATTATCTGTAGAATGTATATCAATGTAATTTTGATACAGAATTCGGGATTGTGAGTGGACGATAGACGAAAACGTTTTTTCACAATTACAATAATCCGTGTCTTATGTGGAATTCAAACCAGCCTCTTGTTACACAAGGCTCATACCTGTACAAGGCACTACCAATGGCTTAACTTGGCAGGTCTTAGTTAAAATTATTTAGTTTACACAGTGTCGCTGTCCACTGGATCTGAAGAGCTCGTTTCATAGAACGTATTATGATTCTTAACCAATTTTGTGACAGCAGATTCTGAACTTGAAGTAACATATGCATACATACACAGACGATGTTGTGCTCAATGCAAAGCTCTAGGTCACCGGAAAAATACTGATAATGTTCAAATTAACAGCAGTTTGATCTGCCAAAACTTGTTTACAAACTGACAGAGTATCAATCACATCTGAGTCCGTTGCTACCCATCCACTGTCCACTGGATCTGAAGAGATCGTTTCATAGGTATTATGATTCTCAGAAGACTGAGAAAACACAAAATATGGAAGATATGATAGAGCTGAGGAAAAGACAAGCCAAATTAAGAAAGACCATACTGGAGACTGGAGAGTAAGAAGAGGGCATTGGAAGAGTTTGTAGAAAACATTGACTACAGGAAAGATGGGAAAAGGGCACATACATTTTTCTCAAAACTAAATAACCAAGATAAGAAAGACAGTAAAACTGAACCATTGGTACATAATGGCAAAGCAATATATGATGACAAGATGAAAGCAGAAACTATATGCAAATTCCAAGCTAAACAAGCAAAATCAAACAAAAAGAAGCACACTTAAGTTTGATATCAAAAATATGTGGATGACATAAAAGATCCCTACAATGCACCTTTCATAATGAGTGAATTGGAAGAAACATTAATAAGGCTAAAAGTAAAAAAAAAATTACCTGGAGTTGACCTTAGGCTATATACTAGGGATGAACATCGATAAAATAAAAACTATCGATAATCGAAAAGATGACTGCATTATCGATCGATAATATCGAACGATAATAAATTTACAAAATTGAAGTAATCTTTTACAGTTTCAGTGATATGTCGCCTAATCGAGCACATAAGGATATGGCAACATTACTTGGACACATCTGACGTGACACTGCTGAGAGTATAATCACATTTTACGAGGCCCGAGGCCTAGTATTTTGGCAGTATCTTCGAGTATTTCAATACTAGAAAGGTCCGAGAAGAACGAAATAATGCTTTACGAACCTGCGTTTTTAGAAATCATACCATTCAATAATATTTGTATTATCGATTATCGAAATTTTATTGCATATCGAATATCGAACGATAATATCGATTATCGTGTGCATCCCTACTATATACCCAGAGTTTTTAAAGAATCTTGGCCAAAGAGGTAAAAGTACAATATTAAAGCTCTTCAATAATACCTGGTAATATAATATTCCTGATATATGGAGGAAAGCAGAGATTATACCAGTGCTAAAAAATGGGAAGGATAGCTCCAAAGTTGAGAGCTACAGGCAAATAGCATTAACATCAATGATGGCTAAAACAATGGAGCAGATGGTCAACTTCAGACTATAAACCTTTTTAGAATCAAAAGACATTTTGGCAGAGCAGAGGAACTTTAGACCAAGTGGCATATTTACAATCGGATATTAAAGAAGGTTTTAATAAAAAGATGTCTGCACTGGTTGTGTACGTTGATTTCAAGACTGCATTCGATATAGTAAATAGGGAAATACTAATGAAAAAGATGAAAGAAATGGAAGTACCACAAAACATATGCAGATGGAGTAAAAACTTTCTTAGTCAGAGATACATAAGATGCAATAACAAACGATCAAGGTACAGAAAAACCAAAGCAGGAGTAGCACAAGGTGCAGTAACGAACCCTACTTACTTCCTGATATATATAAACGACTTGGCAAAATATATACGGGAAAGAAGTGAGGTCAAGATAAAACTATTTGCTGATGATGTGCTGCTCTGGTATGTCGGCCGAAACGAACAGGAAATGGAGGCAGAAATGAACAAGACATTACAGGCGTTAGATGAATACACCACGGAAAATGGAATGATAGTGAACGAGACAAAGACAGTATACAACTATTACACAATGGGAAGAACAGTGCCCCAGTTTCACCTAAAATACAAAGAAGTAAGTTATGAAAGTAGGTGCCAATCAGCTGGAATGGTATATAATATGAGGAAAGAATCCAACAGCTTACCTTCGTGTAAGATGACGGATTTGCGAGTTTGAAGTACACATACAAAACATAATACAAATAAAACGAGACGTTTCGACCGAGGTCTTGTTCACTCGAGAGAAGAATGGCTACTGCAACTACTCTAGTCAACTAAACAACTAAAATAAACTAACTAAATAGGCAAATGTTTATAAATCTACCTAATTATTCGTCAGATTTTATAGATATTCTGTGTGGAGTTCCCCAAGGTTCAGTTTTGGGGCCACTTTTATTTATTCTTTACATTGATGATATATCTGATATAATGTCTGGTATTTCTTATTTGTTGTATGCTGATGATTTGGTTTTTTATTTAGAAGGTACAAATACCGAAGAAATTGTCAGGAGGCTTCAAGAAATTTTAAGAAGAATGGATAACTGGTTTCTGAGTCAGGAACTCAATATTAATTATAGTAAAACTAATTTTATGATTTTTCATAAGGCTAATGATAATACTGTGAATAGATTTCCTCAAGTGTTAACTTGTAATGGTAACATTATTTCTAGAGTATTTGAATATAAGTATATTGGTGTTTATTTAGACTGTAGTCTTACTTTTAAAAGGCACTATGAATATGTTTGTAATAGGGTGTCTTCAGCAATAGGTATGATTGTAAGAATGAAGAGATTTGTGACTGAGAGAATGCTGAGATTACTTGTTGATTCGTATGTTCACTCTATAATTGATTATTGTTTAGTTGTGTGGGCTGTTCGACCATCTGCAGATTATATTGTGCTGCAAAGAAGAATAGACCATTTATTTGATGAAGTTCCTTTCCACCAAGACATGCAGGACAATTTTTTGACAATTGATGAGCGAATGAAGTTCCATGTGCTGGTAAATACTTTTAAGATGATGAAAGGTATGTATTTAGATGTTATGCCAACTATGTTTAATTTTGTTGAACGTACTCGTGATTCTATATTAACTTTTACTTTACAGGTTCCTATAATGAATTCCGAGTCGTTCCGCAGGTCATTCTTGTACAGAGGTGTACACTTCTGGAATTCCCTTCCGCATGATCTTCGAAGCCAGTTTGTGAGATTGCGGCTCCTAGAATTTAGGAATAAGATTGAGTCTGTAATTCTTAAGATGAGAGTTAGGCGTGTTTAAGTTAAGATTGTTCTACTGTAAGTGGTTTTTCATCTGTTTTAGATGGAGATGATTGTTGGTCTGCTGGGAATCTACATCCGATTTCCTGAATTCTCTTGATTCAGTTTGATCTCTACTTATAAATGGTTCTCGGATCAAGTTTTTCAAGACCATCTTTCTTTCAAGATTCGAAGTGAAGATAGAAGGCGTGTGCTGTTTCCCGGGTTGCTTTTACGTGAAATTTTATTTTTCCCAAATTGCAGTTTCTGATTTTTTGCAATCCTCATTTCGTTTGAGCTGGGACCGTTAACAAATCAGTTTTTCTTTTTTTCTTTTTTCTTTTTTCTTTTTTCATTTTTCTTTTTTCTTTTTTCTTTATCCTTTTTCTTTTTTCTTTTTTCTTTTTTCTTTTCTTTCTTCTTTTTTCTCTTCTTTTTCACTTTTATATATATACATATATTTATTTTTTCCAACAATTTTTTTTGTTTCTTCATGTTCTTTCTTATTTGCATACTTCTATTTTTTTTTTTTTAATATGTTGAATTTCCACTTCATGTGATTTTATTTCATTTCTCAATTATTTTTTCTTGTTCTTGATTATATTTTATATAGTTCAGTAGTTTGTTTTGTTTTTGTTGTTATTGTTATTTATGATTTCATTACTATTCATTGTTTGCATAGGTTAGTTTTATTTAAGGTCCTCCTTTGTAAATCAGTTTTTATAACTGAATAGGATAGACATTAAATAAATAAATAAATAAATAAATAAATAAATAAATAAAATATATATATATACGTACGTCGTAGAGAACAGCGCGCTATCCAGCTGCATGAAAAATTGGCACGTCTCGACCCTGACAAATGGCTCAACTAGCCAACCTCAAGAGTAATGGCTCACACCAACTACGCTGAAGCGGTCACTAAGCTGAAAGGAAAAATCTGCCCCGAGCTCCTGGTTACGGTACACTAACCTTTTGACGTCCCACTGCCGGCCTCCCTTCCAGATAGATCCAATCAGCTTACACCAGGAACAAAAATAGACGGCATTGAGAAAAAGGAAGGTCTCGATAGGAAAGAGCTGAAAGCGCTAACTGAGGTACACTTGAAAAAGTATTTTCCTCTGCAAGAGTGGGTGCACATCTTCACGGATGGCTCCTACGACTCAGCCACGTACACATAGAACCGGCTATAGCATCTACTGCACTTTCTTCGAGGAAGCAACTCCGATGCGCGCCGGCACAACATACTTCGATGCGGAGGTTGCTGCCATTGCCAGAGTGGCTCAAAAAATTGCTGAGGTGCCAGCCTTCCCACTTAACAAGTCAAAATTTGTTATCCTTAGCGACAGCGTTTCAGCAATCCAATTTGTCTCTCAAGCAGTGAACCTCCACCCCCAATCGCTGCTCTTCAAAAACTCCCTTGCCAGTCTCCGTCAGCAGAATAAAGAACTAGATCTTCAATGGATCCCTAGCCACTGCCGGATCCTGGGCAATGAAAAAGCTGATTTCTTGGCCAAAAAAGCCGCGCAAGCTGCTCCTCCACAAGCCGCGGCTACGTCCTTCAGAGGTGCTAAAATCAAGATCAAGACAGCTATCAAAAAGGCGTACAAAAGCACATATGAAGAGGCCTTACGAGCCAAAAGCTGGTGGGCAGAGATCAACAGAGGACCTGATAAAAATTGGTCCAGAAAGACGGCCACCGCCCAGTTCCGGCTGGCAACAGGCCATGACGTCCTGCAGCATCACCTGAACCGCTTTAACATCAGTAAAGAACCGGCAACGTACAAGTTGTGTGGCTCTGATGTACAAGACAGGGCACATCTTTTTAGATGTGCTGCCCTCAAGGTTTTTATTGACTCCCTGCCGAATGATATGAGCAGGCCAGAGAAGGAAGCTGTTTTATATTGGATAGTAAGACAAAAGAATGGCTGAAAAAGCCATCTTGGCACAAGAAGTAAAAACAAAAAAAACAAAATATATATATATATATATATATCAATAAAATTAAAATAATTGCAGGTTATTCCGCCACGTCCTACCTCCATATTGTGCCGACGTTTCAGGAACCTTATGGATCCTATCCTCAGGGCGTCGAACTCTCAACTGATGTCTCCCGCGCTCGCTGATAGTGAAACTGCGCGCGCCGATGTCACCCCATGTTGTTACTTGTCGGTAGTTCCTTGTTCGAGCTTCGCTCTCGAACGCGTCATCACTCGTCGTGTATCCGCGCGAAATTCAGTTTCCCGCGTCGTCTGAACTAATGTTATAGAGTTTTTTGAGTTTTTTGAGCCAGCAAAAACACGAGTGGGGCATTTTTTGTCAATTAACGGTCCCCACGCATCACTTAATTTGTAGAGACTTCGTTCATCATCCGCGTTCAAATTGACACTGTTTTTACGCACCTCAATAGCTTCTCTAATTAGTCGTGGCATCAGTCGTGTTTCATGTTTGAGGAGTTGGCTACTATCAAAATCAATACCATGTTCCGCGTTGTTTAGGTTATCCACCGTGTGTTTGGCCAGAGCTGACAAATGAACTTCACCACGCTTGCAGTTACCCTTGTGGTCTCTAATCCTTTTAGTCACTGCTCTCCCAGTCTGACCAATGTAAACAGCCCCACACCTCCACGGTATCTGATAAACACCCAAAGACTCAAGGGGTGGCACAGGGTCCTTTACTGAACGGAACAAGCTTTATATTTTGTTTATGGGTTTTAAAACCGTTCGAACATTAAACAGTGCAAGTAAGCGGGCAATACGATCCGTTGTTTTTTCAACATAAGGCAGATAAGCAGTAGATTGGCTGTTAGTTCCAGGTTTTTCCCGTTCTGTGTTTTGCCTGTTGGTATGAATTAGATGGTTAAAAACTTTAGTGACAGTCTTTCTTTTATATCCATTCTCACAAAAGATATTAGTCAACAAACTTCTTTCCGTCGGCAAGCTTTCCTGGTCAGACACCCTCACTGCTCTGGTAACCAAAGAGTTAATTACAGAGTATTTCTGTGATGGTGGGTGGTGAGATTCCGCTCTCAATAACAAACCAGTTTGAGTTTGTTTGCGGTAAACTGCGTGGCCTAAAGCCCCATCTTCTTTCCTCAAAACAAGTACGTCCAGAAAAGGTAATTTACCATTACATTCGATCTCTATGGTAAACTGTATACTAGAGTTGCAGCTGTTGAGATGTTCCAAAAACTTCTGTAAACGTACCTTCCCGTGAGGCCAGATCGCAAAAACATCGTCCACGTACCTAAGCCAGACTCTGGGTTTGTGTGGCTGTCTCTAAGGCCTTGTTTTCAAAACTCTCCATAAAAAGATTCGCAATAACAGGAGATCCACAAGAACCCATTGGTGTTCCCTCCCTCTGTTCGTAATATTCACCTTGGAATGTAAAATAAGTGCTTGTTAAGCAGAGCTTCACTAAATTCGCTGTTTGCTCATTATAGTTCAACTTTTTACCATCTCAATCGTGCCGTCAACAGGTACTCTAGTAAACAAGGAGACCACATCAAAGCTTACCAAGATGTCACTTTCCTGTACTCTTAACTCTTTGATTTTATTAATAAAATCAAACGAATTTTTCACGTATCATTTAACCTTGGGTATGAACTGTTGAAGTTGTTTAGCAAGATAGGAAGCAAGATTTTGTGTGGTGGCCCCTACAGCACTAACTATGGGGCGGAGGGGAACCCCCTCTTTGTGGATTTTGGGCAACCCATATATTCTGGGGACACGCGGATTGGTGGGAAGTAGATATTTTTTACGTTCCGGCTCTATATTCGAGTTCTTAATAGCCGCGGTAACCCTGTTGACTACTTGATTGGTGGCAGTGTTGAATTCAGAGTTTTGTCCCCGGGGGGGCTATTTCAAATCCCGAGGGTGTAGATAGCGAATGAGCGGGGGGGGGGGGGGGAGGGAGGGAGCAAATTTTTAAGGTACACTGAAAATCTTATCTTCTACAGATTATAGCCAATTGTATTAAAATTTTGATACATTATATATTTTCACAAAAAATAAGTTTTGGAGAGAATTTTTTTTTTCATTTTTCAAAATTGTGCAAACAAATTCGTCAAAATTGTTGACAGCTAGGGAAATTGCTACTTCTTTCTCATTTTTCATTTAATTAAATTTTTTTTTTTTTTACATTGAGATAAGACCACATAGAACACAAATTGGATGAGACTTTCTTCATAAATGTCTTATATTTCTTTCTGTATACCTTTACATTCACACATTCAAAGTTTTAGATTTTAATATTTATTTTATGTGTATTATTTTTTTTAACCCAATCCATACATGGTATCCAACATTTGAGATCCATGTTTTGAGCCCCCCACTGTATTAAACACATATACAAAAAACCAGATGTCTGGGTCCAGACACAAAAAAGAAGTAGGGATTTGTAAATTGATAAAATATGTAGCAAAAAAATTAAGAAGTTACAGGCCGTTGAATGCGTGAATTCACGCAGTTCAAGCATGCATAAACACAACATAATAATTTATTTGGCATATAGTAATAGTGCGAACTTAAAATTAAATTGCTACAAGAGACAACTGATAAAATATAGTATTTAATTAAAAAAAAAAAAAAAATTGACCATCAGTGAAATGTTGTAATTTTTCAGTGTACCTTCCCCTTAAAACCACTGCTGCTTCCACATCAGTTTTACTAATAAACTGTCCATGTGTTCTGATACAAACACACTACTTAAAACACTATTTAAACAAAATATATGTTCAACAAACCACTTAATGCACAGTTGAATTTGAGACGGAGATTAGATAATCCTGGCCCTTCTCTGCTTTTTTCTGCTTGTTTCAGCTCTCTTGTCACATACTTTTGTGACATACAGAAAAATGTATTTACTTATTAAACCTTCAAAGCAATATTTCCGTGCCATTTCAAAATTAAGTAATATATAGAGCTTGTAGCCAATTCATTCCCGGGGGGGCGAATGACAATTCCCGAGGGGGCTTCGCCCCCCCGGGATCATAGCTGAATTCAACACTGATTTGTGGGGTTGCGGCGTATTTTAACGTACGCCCTGTCAGATAATATGTCCTCCATTTTATGTTGGTACTCCGTAGTATTCATAACAACTGTTGAATTGCCTTTGTCTGCCTGCAATACCACTATATCCGGATTGTTTCTTAACAATTTTATCGCCTGCCGCTCCTCCCTTGTGATATTACTGGAGGGGGGTTTGGCTAGAGTTATAATTCTAGTAGATTCAGTGCGGATGTAATTTGCAGTATTGACCGGAAGATTTTTAACCGCCGCTTCTATCCCTGTAATTATATCTTCATACGGGATGTGCTTAGATATTGTGACCGCAAACTTTGTGCCCTTAGATAACCCATTAGTGGTAGCCTCGACATGTTGTAAACAAGTTTATTGTTATGCTGGCAACTACACTTACATTGCAAACGATTAAACTTGTTGGTTTGAGTCTTCATGATCTCCTCCTTTTTAATATCACACTTGATAGAAGTAAAATTGTCTATGGTTTCCCATAAGTCATACGTTCAGTTTCCGGCGTCGTCTGAACTAATGTTATAGAGTTTTTTCAGTTTTTTTTTTTAGTGTATGACTAGTGAGACATGAGATACGTAGGTGTCTGCGTGACTTAGACCATAATGCGCGGGAACTGTATTTACGCCATCTACACCTAAGTAGTGTTTTATTGTATGAGTGTATACTTGGAGAGACCAGAGTTCTTCTACTCACGCTGAGTGATCAAGACCACTAGTTGGCCGAAACGTCTCAGTTTATTTGTCTTCTCATCTATACGTTTCTCTAAGCGGCCTATCTACTTTCTCAGGTAAGCTGTCGTCCTTCTGTACCTTTCCCCTCACTAGAACATGTTTTATCTTGTTCTGAGTTCCAATTATGTACATATATATATATATATGATTTCTTAGATTTTCTTCTTTAGTACATTATTCGCAGCAACAATCTCCAGAAAATTGCAACAGGTACACATATGTCGGTGAAAGCTTGAAAACTAATATATATATATATAAAGAAAGGATACATTTTACGGTTAAACCAATCTAAATTTTATTTTTAATGATAAGTCAACGTTTCGACGACTTTAGCGTCGTCTTTTTCAAGACATACAAATATACAAAAACAAATAAATAAAAAACCACAACAACCAAAAAACACTTGCATATAAAAACGAAAACACTGCCACAGCGATACATCACTGGGTAGCTGCTCTAGCAAGCTCCTTGAATTTGCTTCTGGTTATGGGACCCCCCTGAGACACTGCTGGAACTCTTTGTCTCTGAGAATGGTCAGCAACAGGCTGATTGATGGCTGGGAACACCTGCTGGACTTTAAGGTTAGCCACAATCGGTTTCCAAGCCGAAGGTAGTCTTTGAGCGTCATCTCGCTTGTTCAGGTTATGAGGCCGCTTCTCAATCTCAATTGCTTCCCGGATTAAACGTTGACTTATCATTAAAAATAAAATTTAGATTGGTTTAACCGTAAAATGTATCCTTTCTTTACATATTGCAACCAACAAAGTCTGAGAAATCATATATATATATTAGGGTTGCCGTTGATAATCGAAATATCGATCGATAATCGATTCAAGTCATATGATATGATAATCGATTCAAGTATTATGATATGATATGAATTGATTATCGATTTGAATAATATCATCGATGTTTAAAACTGCCGCGCTGCTGTTAAAATCGTGATTGGCCGGTTCGTAGCGGTGCGCGGAGCTGACGATAGAATGCGCGCTCGCTAAGTCGGTAAAATAGTGAATACTACTTTACCGATGGGGATAGCGCGCTCTGTAGGGGTTACGAGCAACTATTCATCCACGCATGCGCAACGCATTCCACGGCAGTGACAGTGAAACGTGAGCCAGTTTGTCACGCACACGCCGTGAGTTGTAGTCTCCTCTCGTAAAGTTGTGAGCCGGTCTGTATTGTTGATGCCATTATTGCGCTGTTGAGGGGGGGGGGGGGGCGTAGAGCGATAGCTGTCCTATATAATGGCAGCTGGGATAGCGCTATCTCTCTCGCCCCCTTACGGAATGTGTTTATACCTGACCCAACCCTCGCAAGGCACGTCCACGTACAATCAGTACGTGAAAAAAGTGGCACCCCAATGACCAACCAAGCAATTGCATTACCTTTTAATAAAAAGTGCGTGGATTAATAGTCCGTGATTTTAACACATTTCTATCCTTAAATACTCCTTTTTATTGGTTTTTGGGATTGTTTTCAGTTTGATTTCATTATTTTGGCATTTGATTTGATAATCGATTGAGGTCTACAATATCGATATATTTTGATATGATTATCGATTCCGCTCCGCCGATTATCGATGCCGATTTTCACATCGAACGGCAACCCTAATATATATATATGTATATATATATATCTATATGAATATTTTTCAAGAACACTCTTGACGTGGTTGTTATGTGAAATCCAGAAATTATCCACCGCCACATACTATCTTAATGCACTACATCCAGTCATTGAATTACCGGTCCCGGTGGTCTAGGGGTTATGGCGCCCACCCGGCAAGTGGGAGACCTGGGTTCGATTCCCAGTCGGGGTTGGTTTTTAATTTCTGGATTTCACATATATATATACAATATTTACAAGGTGCTGTTGGGGGGTGTGGTGGCAGGGAGGTGAGAGGGGGAGAGAGCTGTCACTAACGGATGTTTAGGTTGGGAGCCAACCTAGATTTAGTGATCCACTGGTGGGCCAACTCCCACCGTCTTAGTTCGCCTGGGTTGCAGCTGGCTGGGAGTGATTTTATCACTCTGGTGTTGTAACATCCATTGCATGCCAGGTTATGGGATGCTGCATGTTGAACCACCGGTTTGTCCATGGTCAGGTTTTTAGTGTCTTGCCTGTGCCCGTTCATCCGTGACCTAAGGGAGTTCTTAGTTAGGCCAACATATTCGACAGGGCAGTGGTTGCACTTCAGTTGGTAAACTACATTGGTAGTTTGGCAGGTGCTGTGTTGCCTGATTGGGTATGTCTTGCCGGTGGCCTGGGCACTGAACGTTGTAGAAGGTTGATGAATTGGCACGTCAAGCAACCATTACCTCCTTGGCATGGGTAGGAACCTGCTGGTTCATTTTGAGGAGCGTCCCTGATGCGGCAGTCTCTCTTGACCACTAGGTCCGCAATGTTTGGGGGGCGTCTGAAGGCTACTCTAGGCAAGGATTTTACAAGATCTTGGGTCTTAGTGGAGGATGTCAAAATGTGAAGGCCACTTTTCATTATACCATTGAGTGCCTGTAGTCCTGGGTGCCACTGTGTGACTAGAGGTATAACATCATTGGGCGGCGGGATGGCCTGCCTCGCTGGTCTATTGATGCGTTGTTGGACGGTGGTTTTGTCGTAGCCTCGAGCCACAAAGGCGTTGGTAATGCGTTCGCAATACTTGGCAAGATCATTACCATCTTAGCAGATACGTTGGCCTCTCACTGCTAGGGAGTAAGGTAGTGCTCGTTCGGTATATGTAGGGTGACAGCTGTCGTGATGAAGGTACAGCTGCTTGTTGGTGGGTTTGAAGTGAACATCAGTCCTTAGCCAGCCCGATTCTAAATAGACATCCACATCAAGGAATGCGACGTGCAATTGATGACGATTCCCAATTGAATCGTAACACACTGGCATTGTTGAGGTCCGTGAGGAAGACGTCTAGTAGTGCTTGGCCGTTGGGCCATACCATAAAGATGTCATCAATAAAACGGAAGAAACACAAGGGCAGATGGTCACGGGTTGCTAGGAACTGCTTCTCTAGTTTGCGCATGAAGAGGTTGGCATACGAGGGGGCCATTCTGGTGCCCATGGCTGTGCCTTTCGTTTGTAGGTAGTGGCGCTCCATGAACCAAAAGTTGTTGAGGCGGAGGACCATGTGCGCAAGTTCTGTGAGAAACGGGGCGTCTGGTTTGGTGCCGGGTGGCCGGGTTCTAAGGAAGTGTTCTAGGGCGGCTAATCCCTGTGTGGTCGGGATGTTAGTGTATAATGACGTGACATCAATGGTGACCAATAGCGAGCCTGGTGGTAGTGGCGTGTCGAGTTGGTGGAGTTTCTCGAGGAAGTCGTAAGTGTCCTTGATGTGCGAGTCAAGGTTGGCAACAAGCGGCTGGAGATGGTAATCAACAAAAGCGGAAATCCTCTCAGTTGGTGAACTGTAACTGGAGACTATGGGTCGGCTGTTGTAAGCTGTTGGATCCTTTCCTCACATTATATACAAAGAAGTAAGCTTAAAACACGAAAAGGACCCCATCTACCTTGGTGTAATGTTGGATAAAAAAATGACAATGTCTGACCATGAAGACAGAATGTGCCAATTAAGTAATAAGAGACTTTGCTTACTGAAAAGAGTGGCAGGGGTAACATGGGGTGCTAATGTAAGTACACTATCTACAACGTACAAAACATATATACGGCCAGTGTTGGAATATGGAAATGCCCTGCTGATTAACACCCCAAAAACACACTTGGACAAGCTGAATGTTATCCAAAATAAAGCCTTGAGGATTATAACAGGAGGAGTAAAAACCACTCCTATCACAGCAATGGAAGCAGTAGCAGACATCCCACCACTAGAAGCAAGAAGACATGTAGCTGCAGGAAGCCTATATGAAAAGATGGCCCGTATGGATGTAGACTGTAGAGTACTGGAATAGAGAACCCCAGGAAAATCTTAAAACTCAAAAAACATTTATAACCGAAGCTAGAAATACAGTAGAAAATTTAATGGGAGAAATTTTAATGACAAACCGACAGGAAATAGCAAAGCCAAATATCCACATGACATCATTGGAAATATCTCACAAACTAACAATTGAAGAGAGAAAAAGAAGAACTACCAAGAGGAGCAAATGAGAAGTATGGCATATTTATACATAAAGAATACCCAGAAAAGGAATGGCTGCATATATATACGGATGGATCGGCAACACCTGGAGAGAGAAATGTAGGAGCAGGCATATACAGTAGAGAGTTTGAAGATTCATTCCCGGCAGGATCAAATGGAAGTAACTATGATGGGGAGATGAGAGCAATAAGCAAAGCTTTTGAGAGGATCGAGCATTATATAGAAAGGAAGGTGGTGATACTAACGGACTCGAGAGCATCTATCCAGGCCATAGTAAGTAAAGAAGAAGTAGACACGGAAATAAGAGCCTGCAAAATAAAAATTCTAATATTAATGAAGGCTGATAATACTATAACACTACAGTGGATTCCAGCGCACTGCGGCATAAATGGCAATGAGAAAGCGGATTTCCTTGCTAAAATGGGAACTAGAGCCAAACAATTTATAAAGAGAACATCATACAGATCAGCCATGGCCCACTTGAAATCGGCCAGCAACTTGGTAGTACAAGAAGCCTGGAAAGAGAAAGACAATGATAAAATGTGGAGTGAGCTAGTTAAAGGAAGTAAAAAAGGAAGAACGGATCAGTATCAAAGAAGGACAACGACAGCACAGTTCCGACTAGATACTGGCCATGACTTACTAGCAAAGCACCTGCATAGAATGGGGTTGGCAGAGAGCAGTACATGCAAGCTCTGTGGGAATGGCATACACGACAGGCAACATCTATTCCATTGCTCGATGCTGAAAGAGCACAACGAAGGAATGCCAGGAGGGCTGGACAGGAGGGAGCAGGAGGCTTGTCTCTATTGGTTGGCGAGACGCATGATGACATAAATGTGTCAATGTGGGCGTAAGAGAAGAAGAAGAGATGATTTTCAACCAATTTTTGACAGCAGATTCTGAACTTGAAGTAACATATGCGTACACATACACAGACGATGTTGTGCTCAATGCAAACCTCTAGGTCACCGGAAAAATACTGATAATGTTCAAATTAACAGCAGTTTGATCTGCCAAAACTTGTTTACAAACTGACAGAGTATCAATCACATCTGAGTCCGTTGCTACTTGCTACCCATCGCTACAGCTTTCCAAATGGTATCAAAGCTGCTTACGCTTTTCTATAGTCCGTCTATTGACCAGCAAAGCTGTTTATCAACCGTCAATAATTTTAAAGTCCTCTGCGTGATAATCCTGAAAATAAGAATTCAGTCAAATTACCAATAACGTACTATGATTCCCAACCAATTTTTGGCAGCAGATTCTGAACTTGAAGGAACATAAAAAAATAAAATCATTTTTTTTTTTGTAATTTTTACAATTAATCGAATAACATTCATGACGATCTCAGAATGTTTGCAGCACAGTACTGATAATTTAGATGTCATAGACTTATGGCTCATCCCTAATTAAAAGTATTCACATATCAGTAGTTAAGAACGATGGGTACGTTTACGTCAAAAACCGCAGCAAATTGTCATGTCGTCAAATCGTCAATCGTCATTAATTATAATAACTAATTATAATTATCAAATCGTCATGAAGCTTAATTGTTGGCGGCTCTGTAAAGGCTACTAGCAACACCAAAATACAATAATCAAACAAATTAATTGAATCGATAGACAAACATTTGTCAAAAATTAAAATATTCTTATTTTGGAAAACAAACCTTCAACACAAACAAAATACATTAAAAACTTTCACAACGTTGTTGCCCATTATTAAAGGTTTTAACTGGCGAGCAGTAACTATCGCTACACTTGTTTTTCTTCATAACGTTGCAATGTTATTATTTTGACAGCTGGTTGTTTGTCCAACAGTTTAATCCATTTGCTCCATTGTTGTAGTCCGGATGTGACGTCAGTTGCGGGTTCCCTATTGCTATTTGCCATTTGGTTTACTCATTGTCGCTGTACACTGGATCTGAAGGGCTCGTTTCATAGAACGTTTGTGGGATTGACAATTGACCACCATTTAAACTGGGTACCTCATGTTGACGGTCTGCTAAGTAAGATAGCAAAATCTACCTTTGCCATTCGAACTCTTGCCCGAGAGTGCAACCTCTCAGTTTTGAGGACAGTATACTTTGCGCAAGTCCAATCCATCATCCAGTATGGTATTATCTTTTGGGGAGGGACACATCAAGCCATCCAAGTCTTCCGCGCTCAAAAACGGGTGATCAGATGCATGGTATCCACTAATGCTCGTCAATCATGCAGGCCTAAATTCCGTGAGCTTAATATAATGCCCTTACCTTGCCTGTACATTTTGGCTATTTGCCTGTTCGTTAAAGGGAATCTCCCCCGTTTCCAAGCGGGCAGTCATCATGGACATGGCACGAGATCGGCTGTTAGCCTTATCCATGAGCGGCATAGACTGAAGTCAACGAGCTTAGGTGTCATGCAGATGGGTCGCAAGCTATACAATAAATTGCCTAGGGACCTGAAGTCCATCCAGGACGGACGAGCGTTCAAGAGTAACCTCAAACGATTTCTTCAGGAAAAGTCATACTACTCGGTGGAAGACCTCCTGGGGGAGAAGTGGAAGTGATCGTAATGCTTTTAATCACCGACACCCTGTGTCTTTTTATAAATCTTTTTAATTATCTTTTAAATTGTTAATGTTAATTATTTTGTTTGTAATTTTGTATGTGTTTGCTGACAGATTTTGACCATTACAATACTCGACTGATGTTTTCAGACTTTCGAGTCATACTGTACATGCTTGTTAAATAAATAAATAAATAAATAAAATCGAATTCCTGATAAACCAGATACTGAAAAAACAAAACAATAACGAAAACTGATTTTATGGGAGATACCAATAGATAATTTTATGGCCGTCTGGGCCCGGGGAAGAATTGGAATTGGGAAGAAGAATTGGGAAGAATTATCATTATTTATTATATTTATTTTTAACTATAATTATAATTATGCCTCAAGAATGCACGTCGAAATCGAAAATCTGAGTAATATGCGGGCTGTGGTTTGGTAAGCTCTACAAACTGAATGATAAATGTATTTCACATTATAATCAGTTTGCCTGTGATTTTTATTTCATTAAATTACTAATTAAATAAGTATCACAGTCATATATAATTAAAACATGACAATTTGCTGCGGTCTTTGACGTAAACATACCCATCGTTCTTAAGGGGGTGGAAGAAGGTAAAAAATAAAAATACACATTCAGCAGTGCTGACATAAGGCGCCAGCATTTTACCTTCATGCTCAATTAAATTAACTTCTTGTTAATAAATTAAACTTTAAATTTACCTACTTAATTTTTCCAAGTAATGAGATGGCTCACCTGAGTGTGTGAGTGGGGATGGCCGACAAGTAGAGCACGCACAACAAATTACCGCCCTGCCTCAATGCATGGCACTTGTGATACTCTGAACACCAATATGTCTCCAAGACTGGCTGTGTGCACAATAGAGTTGAACAGATCTGATAGTAGAAGGTACACAACACATCCAGACGATGGGTCGAGCTCAGAGAAGACGTTTCCTTTCTTGGCACCGTCGACTGATTGCGGCTCACCATGTATTTCCCAGAAGACTCGTCGATAAGTAGAACACTAAACGATACAGAAAATATTCATGGTGGATGAGTGAGGAATTGTTTTTAAAAACAAGAATAAACAGCTTCACATGAACTATGAATGAGGTTTGAGAAAAAGCAAGATTAGAAATCTCTACCTGTGGGATTTTTGTCTTGTTTCATAATCTTATTCTTGTGTGTTGTGTTTATAATTATCGTATGTATCGATGGGAGATATACTTTGATATGGTAGAATAGGGTTTTGTGCCGTTGATTATCGATCAGGATTTTCATATCGAAATGCAACACTAATTATAACTGTATGTTATATTTCATTTTGCATAGTGTGGACACACTAAGTGGAATACATTATCATGCCCCCCCCCCCCCCTTAAAAAAATAGCAATTAATTGGTGACTTGATCCACTAAGCAATGTCATCCATCTGTAAAGGATGTCTTACCCCATAATGCTGGAGTCCAGCTGGATGGTGGAAGGGAAGTTCCGTGGGTGACACTGCTCTGCAGATCGGAGCGGATCGACAGCCATACGCCAACACTGGGATGTCAGCACTTCAATGACGGCCAATGAAGGTGTGGGCCCACACAACAGACATACCTACATGATGTTATGTATCATTCTTCTGTTGCCAAACAAGCACTACAGTCTATGGAAAGAATAACTGTCACCGATGAGTAGGGACACCAAAATTTAGCAAATAAAAAGTTTTCATTTCGTTATAAAAAATCTTGGTAAAGCTTGCGAACAGGAACAGCTGATCGGCTGTTATAGTGGTTCAAGGGCAACACCTCCCCTAACCTTTTGAACGTACCTTGAACTAAAAGCCACGGATTCATCCAAGGATTCATACTGACGGTCAACCTGGTTTTAGGGTTTTTTTTATGTACTTACGGGTATTTGTCAAATCTACGAGAAGCATTTTTTTTTAAACGAAATTTAACAGAAATCACCTTTTCATGTTACCTGTTACTGTATCTTTCCAATTATGTGAGACGCATGCTTCAAATGGTACGTATTTATGTTTAAAATCAATTGAATTATGTTGAATTGGCTAGAGCCTATGCCTAGGCTTATGCACGCCATTTGCCATTGTTCAAAACTGGGATGAAGAGAAATATCTCTGCAGCAAAATAAGTGCTTTGGTTTTTTGTTATCAGCAGGTGCACCACCTTAAACACAAGTTACTGTATAATTATCACAGTATTTTCGATAAATTACCCCTTCTTCAAATTTGAAGAAGGGGTAATGGTAGTTGTTCCGTATCGCTGATCGCGTTTCGTACTCACTTTTTTTCGTAGGATGTCAGGCAGCTAGGCCAAGATTGACCAGATACAATAACCCCCACTAACCGATTTGCGCTCAAAAGTGACTTTGCCCGAGGTTAGGGGGGGTAATTGTATAGCTGGTCGATCTTGGCCTAGCTGCCTGAGATCCCACGAAAAGTGAGTACGAAACGTGATCAGCGATACGGAACAATTACCGGGGTAATTAGAAGAAGGGGTAATTTATTTTAAAATTAAGTTATATCCAAAAAATAAATTAGCCCTTTTTCAAATTTGCGGGCGATATTCGGTTTCATTTCATATGTTGGCTAAACTGGTGGCATTTAGCGACATCTAGCGGCGGCGGACTACAGAAACAACATAGAACAGCTGATTGTAGCACCCAGTAGGCTGTACAATGTGCATGTTGCTAATGGTGAATGGCGTGCATAGGCTCTAGCCAATTCAACACAATTAAATTGATTTAAAACATAAGTACATAATAAATAAGCATGCGCCTCAGATAATTGGAAAGATACAGTAACAGGTAACATTAAAAAGTGATTTTTGTTTAATTTCGTTGAAAAAAAATAGTTCTCGTAGATTTGACAAATACCTTAAGAGCGTTTGGCAGGGAAGAACGCTGTCAATTTCTGCGGTGACTATTGAAAGTAGCCACCATAAGGTTTGGTAAAGTAATAGTACTACTTTACTGACCTTGAGCCAACGCTACTCCTCACATCTGCCCCCTCCTTCCACTACCCTACACGTACTATCAGGACAAAACCTGTCCAGTCTACCTGGCATGGCGACAGTCATCGCGCTCCACTAACCTTACATCCCAATCATCATTTCTAAAGACGGACCAGAACAACATTTTCGTATTTCAGAAATCTTTTCCTCCTTCATCGCCAGACAAACAAATCATAATAAATAAGATATTTGTAAAGCGGTAAGTACTGTTCCACACGTGCTTGTAATAATTCTACTTTATTCTTTAGCAGTTGTTACTGGTATTATTACTGTTGTTTTTTGATTATTATTATTATTATTATTATTATTATTATTATTATTATTATTATTATTATTATTATTATTATTACTATTATTATTATTATTATTATTATTATTATTATTATTATTATTAGCCTATTATTATTATTATTATTATTATTATTATTATTATTATTATTATTATTATTATTATTATTTTTATTTTTATTATTATTATTATTATTAAAAACATCATTATTACTATTACTCTTATTACAATTAATTGTATTTATTGCCAATATATCTGGAAACATTTCAATACACATTTTGTAGACTAACATACTTATTTTTTTAACTAATATAGCAGGCTTACGCGTTTCACACGGTACTCTTCACGTGGTCACCGCTTCGATACATGCGCCCAGCAATCTTGACTAGAGGGTAATTACAAGTGTTTTCTGATAGCCAAAGAAAGGGTGAATACTGGGATTGAGTCGTATACAGATAGAGAATTTGGATATTGCCTCCCCACTATTATCAAACCTTATGTCTCATTTAGTCGCCTGAATACAGTAAGTTCTCCTATGGCAAGTTTCCTACATACAATTAAATTCTATATCTAGCTCGAGTAGACCTATCAAGTACTACAGTATCATATAATACATATCAGCATAAGCAGGACTTATTTTGTGAGCTTACCAAATGCAATTCAGCAATCAAGAAATTAGTTACTGGACTCAAGCGATGATAATCCTGTAGCACAAGCGTCTAACTTGTACACAGTACACACAGTAACCGAAGCCGAGGGTGGCCGAACAGTACGTCACCACGAACACTGTACAACAATATACACGCCTGAACTGTCACTAGGCCAATATGTACACAGTACTCACAGTAACCGAAGCCGAGGGTGGCCGAATAGTACGTCCCCACGAACACTGTACCACAATATACACGCCTGGACTGTCACTAGGCCAATATGTACACAGTACTCACAGTAACTGAAGCCGAGGGAGGCCGAACAGTACGTCACCACGAACACTGTACCACAATATACACGCCTGAACTGTCACTAGGCCAATATGTACACAGTACTCACAGTAACCGAAGCCGAGGGTGGCCAAACAGTACGTCACCATGAACACTGTACCACAATATACACGCCTGAACTGTCACTAGGCCAATATGTATACAGTACACACAGTAACCGAAGCCGAGGGTGGCCGAACAGTACGTCACCACGAACACTGTACAACAATATACATGCCTAAACTGTCACTTTAGGCACACAACAATTTTAGATTTTCCACAACAATTTTACGTTTCTACTATTGAAACACCCCCTCCACCCCTCATTTATTGGGTTTCCTAATCTCGCATACTGATACACCGATGTAATTACTTTGCCCTCTTCCAGAGCTATTTTTCTCTTATCTGTCTACATAGCAGACGCGATCTGTATAATTATATTTCTAGGAATCCGTTCTTTTGACACAATCCAATTTGAAAGCACTGGAAGTCAATTTCACAAAAACAAGTTATTACGATGATACATACTTATCTTGACAATAGAAATTCATAAATGTAATGCGATTCCTTATTTTTATTTCTTATAATTTTTTTTTATTGAAATATGAACTCGTTCAATACAGACCATCTAAAAATATTACATTGGCTTTTAAAATCCAAAATCCAAAAATACATACGCCGATGTTGGAAGTAAAACGCCGTGTGTGAGAGTCATAGGCGTACGCAGGGCAGGGGTGGGGGGGGGGGGGGGGGGGGGGGCTTTTTCTTTCTTCTTTTTATCACAATGAGGCTAGAGGGGGCATTTATTATTTTGACCATAAGAAGCCTATCACCACTGACAAAATGAACACAATTCCCAATTATTTGTTGTCAAAAATAATTCAATCATGAACAATTTTAAAGATGTCAAAACGTGATAATAACATCAAAAGTTCATTTATTTCAAGGTGACCACATACGTCTTGGATTCTCCGCGACAGACCGTTTTCTTAGATTCTGTCCCGGCGTCCGAAAGACTTTTTGAAAAGCACTCAAATGATCCACCAAATGATACACATATTTGTGGATAGTGTTGCCATTAGACATTGTGATAAGCCCCATTTGAAGGCGGGTTTCAGCTAACCAGCCTAACCTCGCCTGTTCCCTACCGCCCAGATTTTGACTTTGCGATTAACCACTTTTTTCTGAGTATATCAATGATTTCATTGCAATAGTATACATTCATAATAACAGTTGGTTTATTTTTGCTTCCAATTCAGAATATCCAGAGTTCGATTCCTGGTTCGGGCTGGGTTTTTTTTTATGTTCGGAACTTGACTTTTAACTATCTGCAACATGATACTCGTGTTCATGTAAAAGGTGGCTTAGTAGCCGTCAAGGCAACAAAGCACATAATAAATAGTATTTACTGATTACACTGAAAATCAGTACTTAATTGTAACTAAGCGGGTAAACTAAAAATACTTTGTTTTTTAAATATCCACAAAGAATTCTGTGAAACTATATCTTACTCCTAAAATTTACACTTTAAAATTACTCACGTTTTTATATTGCATGTTGTGCTATTATGTGGGGGGCATTCTCTCCCCCCCCCCCCCCCCCCCATTGATGCCTTCTTCAAGTGTCCCGAAAATAATTATGTCCCCCCCTCCCCCCCCCCCCCATTTATGAACCTCTGTGACTATGTAAGAACAATAGTAAAAACCAGAACATAAAAAACAAACCCCGCTAATAATCGAACACATATCAGGCGAATGTAGGTAGAGGTGGTGGGTGTAGTGTCACGAAAGAACATCGCACAAACACTCACCCACTTGATTTTGAGCTACAACAAAATTTCAGAAAGTTTTGTTACCGTCTCGACGAGATTGAGATCAGTATTTGTTTTATTTTCAAAACCGAAACTAAATTAATCATGTTCGGACACCCAATTAATATTCATCCTTTTTCATGGAATCCCGCTGTGTCTCGCAACCCTTGAGATGCAGGTAGCCACCGCAAATTAGTAACGTTCTGTTGGGAGGGGGAACCTTCGTCTTTTGTTTGGTGAGAACGAACTACAGAACTACAGAACCACAGAACTACTACACAGATAATCGGATAATCGATACTTCAATCCAACCCACCACCGTCAACGAAACTTACAAATTACAGTTGTTTAATTCAAACAGTGTAGGCTAAACTAAGGTCCGTATTTATAGCCGTCCCCTAGCCATAGGGCGCCCATTGTTGCTATGGATTTGGTTTCTATATGAGAAATAACATGCATGAAACTGTTACCTGGCAACACTGGGCGCCTCTATGGGTGGGACGTCTATGGATACCAGCCAAAGTGCGAACTTGTGGATGAACTGATTTATTGTAACACGATTATTAAAGATCTGTGTTCAACTAGAAAATGACTAAGGAGTCTATTAAAGATTGATGTCAACTGGTTGCCGCTGTCATCCGTAGTATATAATATGTATGTATATTGTACATTACTAGTATTAAGTAAACACAAAGAGCTTACCAATCACAAGTGCTTCAAGTGATAACCAATAATTACATTTTTAACCGAGCAAAAATAATTTTGTACAAGTTGACTACCCACATTCGATCACGTTCCAGACTGGCAAGCCTATACTAGGTAATGAAGCGGGGGTAGGTCGAGAAAGCGCCCCAGGCCGACTCACGGGGATCGTACGCCTGGCCGCGTCAATTTACACGCGCTCGTCTTTGTTGTTAAAGTGTTCGTTCACCTCTTACTGCAATGTGCACCTAGGCACTCAAGTTGGTATATAGAACACATATTCAATAACAGTTTCACCAAAAATGATTCGAGTTTCACGTAATTAGTGGTTAAATGTTTTATGAATTGTATGCAGTCCGCTCAACGTTGTACGTTTGGCAATATCGTACCCCCGAGTGTCGTGTGACCTTGCTTCACGCATCTGGAGGGTTGGGCGAAAAATACCCGGCCAAGCGCATGTGTATAGTCGTTTCAAATTTTCCGTCCACTACAAATGAAACAGTTTTATTCTTCACATTATAGCAATACATAATATGGCAGGTCAAATAGAAATTAATACAAATATATGTCAAATAGTACATTTTACGTCGTAGTCTAATGTAACGACATACCTGTAACAAGAAGAATTTTCACCGAGATGAATCAAACAAACGTAAGTTTGTGAAATTTTACTTGAGGTCTTTGTGAAAACCTGTTCGGCACAAGTAACTTTATTTCTTAATTTGACAAAACTATTATAATTATATTCCTTATTTTGACAAATATATCATTTCACAAATTGAAGAGAAATATAAACACATTTCCAGTGAGTTGTTACAAATCTTGTATCTATCCGCTTGACCACGCGCCTTCTGCGCAATTTTATTTGAACAAAGTATCTCATCAGACAACGTGCGCTCCCTCCCTTGCTGTCTTCTGCCAACCACGTATCTTCCGTACCACCCCTCCTTCCCATGCCCGCTGGAGACGCAGCGCAGCGTTGGCGGCTACAGAACTATGACGTAAAAATCCTACCTCTAACAGCAAGTTGCGCGAATAAACAAAGGACACCTGATGGTATAGGCTGCGTGATATACACCTAAACATTGGTATTTAGGGTTAAACTTTATATAGAGAACAACTTGCTAAAGAGGTGTACGGGCACTTTAAATTGTTTAAAAACTATTGACACAATTTCAGTTATATCTAAAGTTTATCATTGGTTATATAACACATTTATATATTTCTGACAACATGTCAAGTACGTAAGTGCATTGTTTAATGTGTTAGAGATTGATACTTATTTTCAAAATTAAAAAAAACACACCCACCTCAGCTAGGGGTGCTAAAAACCCTTGTTATTATTAAAACGGATAAATTTTGAATTAGCCAAATTATTACCGACTACATTTTTGATAGCAAAATATTTTAAAATATTTTTTTATCTTATGTTTTACTAATTTTGTCCACATTTTTCTAAAATGGCCATAAAATGAGTTATTTTTACTTTTGGGGGATAAAGAGTCAAAATAGCCTTTGCCAACATTTACCAGTAGACGCATAATTTTTGCATTAGTCGGAAAAGTAATAATGTTGGCAGCTTTTAACACGTCGGTACAGTACATTTCAGTTCTAGACGACTTAGCGCGTTTGGCTGGCCTTTCTATACTTCACAGTGAACTAGGCCTGTAATTAAGTTACATAGGCCTACCTAGGCCTAGTTTCAAATTTTCCCACGTTGCAAAACTGGCACATCATTATTTGTTTTTTTGAATCAAAAACGTAAAAACCTTCACTTTCAAACTCACGCTGACGGTCAAAAATATTTACCACCTTCGGCATGACGAAATTCTTAAAGAAAACAAAGGCACAGAAAAGCACCGAACGGAAGCGTCAGAAGAATGAAGCGATCATGAACGGAAGTCGAAAGTCGAAGCGAAAATGCATTCGATTGGGTCGAAAAGAATTATTCTGTATTCTGTATTCTTCTCCTACTATGCGGCGGCGCACCTCGCCAGTGGCAGAGCTTTCCCCCTCCCAACCACTTCCGGCCCATAGCCATGCATCAAGATTTATTAAATGGGCATTGCGTACTGAGATTAAAAGCCTCCTTCCCTCCCCTTACTAAATATAACCCCTTGAAACTTGTTAGTCCATATCCCTAACAATCAAACAAGCATAAAAGTGTAAAAAGTGTAAATCAAACAAACGTGAATTACCTTAAATATTAAAAAGCCGAGAGCCGTGACCCCCACAGCCAGCCACTATACTAGTCAGGTACAATTGTATTACTACGAGTCAGGTACTATAAGCATGGGATAGTCCCACCCTCAGGTACAAAAGTTTCACCGGGATGAGACCCACTTGTCAGGTACTTATGTACGTGGCTGCCTATAGCCATTGCCCCAGCCCTAGCTCAACCCCCCTAACCCCCACCCCCCACCCTTAGCGTAGCTTTAAACCCCTTCAATGTCCGCTGAGCAACCACCTCACCCAACAATCCATTCCATTCCCTTACCGTCCTATCAACAAATGAATACTTCCTCACATCTGTTTTCCTCCCAACCCTTTGAAATTTCCACTCGTGGTCACGTCTTGCACTGTACCCACCCCTCTCTATTCTGTCTTGGATTTCCTTCCAAACTCTTATTCCCCTTGCTGCCCTGTACAGTTGCATAACCTCTCCTTCCTCCTTCTCTCCTCCAATGATTCCCACCCCAACTACCTCATCATTTCTGTAACGCTTTCGTAAACCCTACCTCCCCTTCCCACCCCCTCCCCATCCTGCCACCTCCTCCTTCCCACTACCATCCTTGCCACTCTCCGCTGTACTTTCTCCACCTCAGTGACCTCCCCCTTTCTATATGGGTCCCATGCTGCGCTACCGTACTCAAGCACCGGCCTAACCGGTCTTGTAGGCCCTATCCTTAACTGCCCTCCTCGCTGCCTTCAAATTTTTCGTCACAAAACCCAAGGCCTTATTTCCCTTTCTCACCACTTCCTGAATCTGCTCCCCCCACCCCATATCCTCCGACAGCATCACCTCAAGGTACTTATATTTCCTTACCCATTCCAGCCTCTCTCCCATGATAGTATACTCCCTCTCCTCCCTCTGTGAAAACCCGACCACCTTACACTTTCCCACATTCAATCCCATTCTATTCTCCACAATCCAATCCTCAATCTGTTTCAAATCCACCTGTAACTCCTTAACATCCCAAAGTCTCCTAACCACCCTGTACACCACGCAGTCGTCAGGGAACATTCTTAACTTAGATGTTACTTGCCCCCCCCTCCAGCCCCCCAATATTATTTATGAAAATTATGAACAACAACGGCCCCAAAACTGATCCCTGTGGCACCCCTGAGGTGACCTTAATACTTCCTGAATGGCTATTCCCCACCCTCACAAATTAAATTGTATCCTATTCCTTAAAAAGTCCCCAATCCATCTCACCACCCCTTCAACTATTGCAACAGTGTGACCAACAGACCAAAATTCGATTAGTCGTCGAGAATTTTCGATTTTCGGCGGTGTACCAACTTCGGAAAAAACAAAATTCTACCCGAGCTGTCAAATTACGCATTTTTGCACGAGACACATAAAAATGACAAGGAAAATCGGAAAAACTTGCCGATTTTGCTCAAATTTAGCAGAAAACTATATTATTGCTTGTATTTTGCTAATAAAGTCAAAATAGTCTTATTTAGCTCCATTTCACGAATGTTTTTTGACGTTTTTAGGGTTCCAAGAGGTTTTCTTGTCCACAAAAATGTGTTTTTCTACATTTCGGAAAATTTCCCTTAAAATCCATTCGCGAAATTTCGGTGTCCCTACTGATGAGATGTGGTAAAAACTAAAAACTTTCAAATTACAGGCAAACTAAGGTGTGGGTCTTCAGGGCTGTCACCAGTCCCACATGCATTTAATAGTAGATTGGGAAGTACATCAACTGTAAAGACTATGATCAGTGGCATAGCATAGAATTTGGGGGCCCACCCGCAACTTGTAAATAAACAATCACCTATGGGCCTACCAAAAATGTTGTTAATCTATCTTTTCGCCGTACTTTATTGGCTTTTCGTGTTTATTCACTTCAATACTGAGTTCAAACTACATTATCACTTAGATACATGCCTTCTCAATAATTACTTCATCATCGGATATATGTATACAAACCCTACTTCATCGTTTCAGTGTTGAATGTATACAATACACACTCAACGGATATTCGGTGATCTGCTTGTTCCAGTAGGGTACCCAAAATTTCATCCTGGAGGGGCTTTGTCCAGTGAATTTATATCTAAGGGATTGCTATTTTAACAGAAGAAGTGGAGGTATAGAGCCAGTCACTGAAGGTGCAAAAGTTTGCAAAATAATCTTTGTAAGGTCCGGAAAATGAATTTATAGCAAAATTATCTTTGCATTCATAAGGGCTTTTTGTTGTCAATCATAGGGATAGGATACCCTGGAATCTTCTAATAGATTATAATACACAATTTACTTGATATGCTATTGCTTATTTGTAAGACCATTTTCATACATTAATTTTGATTTTATTGGGGGCTCTCCACTATGCCAGTGACTATAATCCAGGCGTACCTCTACTCCAGTCATCAGCGTGCAAGACACTAATCGGAATGGCACGTTGGGGCTCTTGCACGGTAAGAACACTGGCATATCTCTGACTGCAGCGGACGAGTCGTTGGAAATGCACCAAGCTAGAAGGTTCCTCTCGTCAGGGTCCAGCTGCCACCAAGAAGCCGTGGCCACAGCAATACGACCATGAATCAGAAGGCAACTATAAAGGGAGTCGCACGATTCGGCGTAGGTATCCAAACACGTCTACATGGAACAAAGACAATAGCCTACAAACGAGTTCAATTTGAAAAACTATCAACTTTGGTAATTTATTGCTGTTTTTCTTCGTTATTTTCTTTCTCGCTCTGAAGTTGATACCTCGGTATCAACTTCATCAACCAAACTGATGAAGGAATGAGGGATTTCATACTCCCCTTCATGTATATATGTTGGACAGTGTAAATAGCAAACTGACCTGCAGTAGATGATTTTCTTGACACATGATGACTTCAGTCATCCCAAGTAAATCAGTACACAATGATACACGCTCTCCTGCATCCACACATTCCATCATACTGTCAATCAGTGGTGCACAGACCTGGCAACACAATAAACATCACTCATTTGTCAAGTTTTATGAGTACTGTATTGTTGTAAAACTGCTCAAACAGTAGCATATTATCTAGAAGCCTAAAAGACCTATTTGAGTGCACATGTATTTATCACTGGTAAATGTAAGAAGAATTATCTTTCAATAAAAATCTAAATCTAAAATAACAAAAGAAAGCCACTGATGCTTGGATGTTTTGCACTTTAAAACACGAATAACCAGTGGTGTACGCAGAAATATATTTCGGGGGGGGGGGGGCTGCCCAGAGTAGAACATATCTGTAAAAAGGTGTTCAACAAATGACACAATGTGGGGTGTGGGGGGATGTCCCCCACAATAGCGCTGCAGGCAATTTTGTTATAAATCCAAATTTTTGAAGTAGTTTTAATGTGTTTTGGAAGAAGGTAAGGTGCTTTGCTGAACGAGACACAGGTTACAACGACGACGCCAATTTCAAAATAATTTCAAAAATCAATATTATATAAAATGAAAATTACTAAATTGTTACAAATTATACAATTTCACCTATACGGTAGTGTTTCCCGACTAAGTAAATAGAGAAATTAATACTTAAATCTATTTAATTTTGTGCGTGCATTTAGATGGTTTGCAGAGTATAATTAAAGCTAGGATTTGGAGGGGGCGGGGGGGGGGGGGGGGGGGCTCCTGTTCCTCCCCTGGATATGCCACTGCTAATCACAATAATAATAATGGGCATCTCAGCTGCCACTTAATCCCACTTGGAGCGCTGCCTGTACTTAAGGGTCCAAACATTGGCGGATCTCCCGAGCAGGACTGGCTGTCACATTTGTTTTTAGGTGTTTTTGAGGCAAGTAGTTAATGGTTTTGTGAAGTTTTCTTTGACACTTGCGTTTTTATTTGCTATTTATTGATATTTACATCTACATTTACATGTATATATTTCTGAAGACATGCCTCGAACACAGTGCTGTGCTGTGGATTGTAACAATCGCGGAGGGTTTAGGTTTCCACTAGAAGAAAAGTTAAAAAAAACAGTGGATTCTAAATATTAGACGCAAAAATTTTATGCCTACCAAGCATAGTGTTGTATGCAGTGACCATTTCGACCCACATGACATGATATCTGCAACATCTACAGGTAAGCTCCTAACCTAACCTAGATAGGATAACATAGGCCTAACCTATGCCTAGCCTATAACATTATTTTTTGACGTATTGGCCCTAGGCCTAGGTCTTGGGTGGGGCTAAGCCTAGCCCCTAGTCGTGTACATACAGTGAAGTAATATAACTAAAATTGTCGAAGCTCATAGGTCTAGAGTAGGCCTAGGCCCCCAGCCTGGGCTTGCCTGATGTTTAGGGGACGTGGGGCTAGGCTTCTCCTAATAATAAATAGGCCTAGTGGACTACGCCTAGGGCCAATCAACATTTTTTAATGTACATGGTTATAGACAGTAGGCCTACAATATAATCCAAAAATCTGCACCTAGCGTAAGCCTAGAGTTAGGCTAGGTGTTTGTGAGTCTTCAAATGACAAGGTTTGATTTTAAATCGTTCTTCCACCATGTGTAAACAATGTTCGGTGTCCACATTTCACTTATTTACTGAATTATAATCATGTATACCGTATTGCTTACTTTATTGGGTCTATGTATTAATGTTGTTGGTTTCTTTCAGGATTGCAACCACTACGCCAGAAGCTGAAATCGACTGCAATCCCAAAGTATTTTCAATACAACAAGATGAGTAATATAAGTCAAACAAATACTCGACAACAACGATACATCAGACGAAAGCTCTCTGTAAGTGGTTCTGCTACAGACATAGACGTAGCAGAAGAAAATTATTCTGAAGATGGTGGCCTACCGCCTAACCAATGAAGCTGTTCAACTTTTAACTGTAGGTACCGGAAGGTTATTGTGAAGTTGGAATGGCTGAGATCTGACAAGAGGAAATTAAGTCCTTATGAGGAATGCTCAGGTACAACAATTGTTTACACTTTGAAGCCGAAATTTTGATTCCTTTTATGGCAAAGCAACCTGATGATAAAAGTTTCCAATTAATCCTACTACCTACATCTTGGTTTACTTTCTTAGTACAGGGCCTTCTTATTGTTATATGATCTGAAATATGTTTTGGATAGGATAGGACATTAGTAAGACAGATTGTTAAAAAACTACCCTGCTGGGAATCGAACCCTGGTATCTCACATATTCTACATTCATGGTTCAAGTATGTGATGATGACAACAACAAGCAAAGGTAAGCATTTCCCTCCGTTAGCCAGCTGTAGGCCTACATCTTGCTCTAAAATACCGTTCTTTTGCCTAGTTACTATTTTGGATCAAGTAAAAGTTTGCCCTTAAAGCATGTAAATGGCAATGACTCTGGCCTGAACTTTTTAAGAAATGTATTAAAATTTCGTAAACGAAATTATTACCATGCATTAGCCTGAATTATAACAAAAGTTCATACATTAATGCCTATTGCAGATGCCTACAGACAGCTAACATCATTGATCATACACTTGCATAATAGTGTGATGTAAAAGGATGAACTTGTCCATCTTTTACTATTTATTGGAATCCGTGGTTTATGTAAGCTCTAAGTGTGTCAACCAACCTACATGTGTGCAACATAGTCTATTGCCACAGCGTGACTGTCAGCGTTTTCGTCATTATTTCAATCGTGACTGCTAAGTCAGCAGAGGCCGAAGCGAGGCGAGTTTTTCGCCACGCGACGGACGGGAGTCTCACCGAAGGAGCCGGGCAAGATAGTTGTCCGGTAGGTTCGTGAGTCATGGAGGCCGTGGCCGCCGTGGAGGGCTGACCCCGCGAGGGAAGAAGTGGTGAACCGGGGGAAGCGTGTCCTAGCGGCCTAGGCGAGGATTGATGGTACGTGGGAGACGAGCGGAAGAGTACGATATGGACGTGGCAGAGGACGAAAGGATCTGAGGACGAAGACGCGGACACGACAGGCGATTGGAGGACGAAAGGGTGGACGGTTGCCAGCTGGATACGCGGTAATGGGGTAAGGAGCGCTGGCCCTCGTTAGATCAGGTGGAATGTGCCCATCAGGCTGATTATGACCATAGTCAGGTTCGCCACGCTAAAGCCACGTATAGGATAAATGTAAGTAATAATAAATATGGTTCCTCAAGATTCGAACCAAGGGTCTTGTGATTCAACATAACCTAGATTCCCTGTTCTCCTCAGTCTTGCCAAAGATCCCGCATGTACGAGTTCACGTATGTCGAGAGTGTTACGTCCCCAGTAAAACCTTGAGACAGCCGACCGGAGCGTGGGTTCGAGTCCCGTACCAGGGTGGTAGGGACAAGGGTGGGTCGGCGCGTGATCTTGCTACATGACAATAGAAAACAAGGAGGGCCCAGATATTAGGCTCAGTATTATGTAGGCCCAGATATTATGTTGCAGGACAACGGTTATTGGGAAAATATTTCACTTATTTTGCAAAATATATTTCCTCAACGTAGTTTTTTGGTTATATCATAGATTACCAGTAATCTTTGGTTATAGTCAGTATAACCTAATTAGACCCATGCCCTCGGCGAACTCTTGTGAATGTTTAAAAGCAAGTAGGCCTAGACGTGATTGCATTGTGGTCAAAGCATTGGGTTTGAAATATGGTCAAAGACCAGTGACATTCTGTGATGGGAATGAAGAAAAATGAATGAACAAAATATACCTCTCAACCAATTCAGACTTCCTGCCTGTGACTTTTGCACCACACTTTCGTAATTTGTCTTTTAACGTCGCAACACTAAAATCACCAACATTTAGGTCTTCCGTTATCACCCCTCTTTATTAATGACGCGATTGAACTACCTAGCAATAGCCTAGATTTTTCTAAAAGTGGACAGAAATTAGGGTTTCAAGTGCGAGCATACTTTCTTATGAGTCCCGCCATAGTCTAAATTTAAACTTGGACCCTTAAGGACAGGTGCTGCTACCTACTTCAGTTTTGAGCTGAGATGCCCATTGATACACTGGTAAAGTTGAGAAACTGTAAGAAGGACGGCTCTTCTCCATATCCCCTCCACAGCTACCCGACGTCGCCCCCTCAACTCCGTGACAACCTGTCAAAATGAAATCCGTAACTGAAAATCAGTTTGTTTCAGTAGTTCAGTTTGCTGTTTCATGGAGCTGAGGGGGGTTGGGTAGCAGTGGAGGGGGCCGTCATACTTACAGTTTCTCAACTATATAAGTAGTAAAGATTGTGCAAGTGTTCAGTTCAGCTTATTAGTATCCATGTGGGTTAATTGTAACACTGGATTGGTCCTTGTATTTAGCCTACTAGCCTTATCACACAAATCAGTATTACTATTAACTTCTCAGGACTATCTACTACATACATAATTATTTAGGCTACAATTGATATTATGAAGTAAGTGGTTGAGTTGTTAATACATTGTTACTTTTAAGTATTTGTAATATTGTCATCCCTCCATTTCTCCACACATGAGATTTTTTCTTTTTCATTGTTATATGTTGAGTTAAGATTTCTGTCCACTGATGTGATACAAATGCAATTTGGGAAGGTGGAGCAGGGGAGCGATGGAAGGAAAGTAGGAAGATACCTATATACTAATAGGAAAACACAAAACGGATTTGGTAGAGAAGAAAATGGGAACAAAGGTGGGCACGGAAATGTACTGCTGATAATATTGGGGACATGTTCCAGTGTTTATTTATTCCAAAAATGTATCTTTAGGCCATAGGCCTAGCTTAGACTTTTGGACTACGTGGAACAGGATCACCAGTAATGGTAACAACTAGCTTAAGATCACGAACCCAATGAATGTCTTTATTCATTCAGGTAATCATCAGTGGGTTAATGACTAAAACCTTGCATGTACAATCATGATGAAAATAATGATACAAAAGTATCTAACTTACGACAATGCTCAAGAGTAGCTGTAAATACATTTTTATATGGCTCTCAGAGTATCAGACTTCACAACTCACATTTTGGCAAAAGTGCTTTAATGAAGACAATGAGGGGAGGATTTAATAAGATGAAAACATACCACATGCCATCTATGCCCATGCCAGGATTTGAACCACTGCCAGCCAGGCTAATTACCTAGTCCAGTGACTTATTGTGTATTTATATAATAAATTTAAATAAAAAATGGAATAAGTCAATGAGAGCATGTAGACACATAGTTTTATGTACACCCTCTGGCAACTAGCCGGAAGAGGTGTAGATAAAGAAAGTAGGCATATCTGTACTGTACAACCATTAATTTACATATGTTGGAGAGTGTAACAGAACCCATTACACTTCCATTGAGAAAACAAAAGGGATATGTGGGGTGCTTATAATGCATTTTTTGTATTTAAATAGTATTTAAATATAAATATTTAAATATTTAAATTTAAACGATAGGGCTGTATACCGGCCATCACCCTCCGCAGACCCGATTGCACTAGGGCCTACATTGAATAATCGGAAACCGGTTTGAAACCGGTTACGTAGGAAACCGGTTTTCATTTCGTAAACCGCTTTTTCTAAAATAAAAAAATTATGTTTTTTAAATACGCCGCGCTTGAACACTAGGCGCATTCTCGTGCGCCCGCGGGGCCCTAGACAGTCAGCAGTCAGCACTGGGCCGGCTCGCACGTTCGCATTGCGAGTTGTGACAAGTGAGTTATTTGTGTAATTAATTGGTTATCGCGATGTCAAAACAGTAGACTTGGGTCACTTGACGGTCGACACTCGACACTTGCTCAACGCAGCGCTTTTCACTCACCAGTCACTTTGTTCGGCAGCCGCGTCTCCCCCCCTCCACCCGCTCCCAACCCACAGCGCAACACGCCTGGCCAGTACTCAACTTCCCGAATACGCGCGGATATCATAATGTGCGTTTGTCGTGAGAGCTGTTTAGTGCAGCGTCGGCGGGGGGGGGGGGGGGGGGGGGGGGGGGGGAATATATACACACAAAATCAGTTTTTTTTGCATTTTTTGGAATATACACACAACTTTTTTTTTGCGTTTTTTTTTTTTTTAACGGTTTTTAACCGGTTTTTTAAACGATTATGTGGTTCGTAATTTAAATACTATTCGGTGTAGGCCCTAGATTGCACTGGCTGCTGGTGAAAGTTATAAGCGTTTTGAAGGGTAAACAGTTCAAAAACTTGAGAATATAGCTTGGATGAGTCATTGTGTAAAATGGCTATTGTTCAGGGAATAGCCTGAACACCCGCATACACTGTGTTCAATCCGTGCTTTGTCAGTTGAAAGATATAGGCCTACTGCATTATTGCACTAATAAATATGTTGCTGAGTTGACAGTTGGTGACTAAACACATAAACATGTCTATAAAACCTAGCTTCCTACGTGGGTGGGGCAAGAGGCAAGGACAAAGAGAACAGGAAACGGGGTTTTGACTTTTGAGTCTATTGCGTTACTAATTTGCTTGTAACACAAAAGGGACAGTTCATTTTTTCTCAGTCAAGTGAAGTGGGGCACCAAAGGGTGATGAAGTGTTGGGTGGCGTTGGGGGTGGCGAGCTTTCATGCTAAGGAGTGCCCCCCTCCCCCTTCCCCTAAGAAGCTTACTATTTTAGGGAATATCATTGGTGTTTTGACTCTGCACATTTAGCTGTTTGAAGGGACTCAGTATTTATTTATCAAATTGACTGAAAGTGGATGTGTGAAGTTCATCCTCGGATGGGCGTGGTATCGGTGCGATATTCTTAGGTACATCGGCGACGTATGGGTCAAATTCGATATCAAAATTCACTTGACCACTGGTATAGACACACACTTTTTCCATTAACTCTTCTCGCCAAGAATAATTTTTGTCCTTTCGGATTGATCGTTCTACGTATTTTTTTGTCGATTTTGAATATCGAACTTCTGTACGACAAATGTCTCGACCTATTTTTAAATTGTGGTCTAATATAGCAAGCATTGCGCGAAGTACCATACCGTCGTAGGAGAAGTGCGATTTCTTGGGCAAATACTTCAATCTGACATTGTGGTATGACTCTAAACTCCCCGTAAGACAGTAATGTTTGGTATGTTTCAAATCTGTCAGAAATCTATCCTCCGTAATTACTTGTCGGAGAAGCTTGTAATCGTGTGAGCTTTTCACCAGCCATTCCACTTCACGTTCGTTATTTTTGTCGAGATCTGCGTGGGTACATTTTGTTGTGTTGAACGTGCTTTTTGTCTCTCAAGGAGTGATTATTGCTTGTGTTCTAAGATGGATGTAAACTTTTCAATTAAAACTTCCTCATTACCACCACATGTCATTGACGACCATCACAGGTGATTCAAAACCCACGCCCTATGGTGGATCGGCGATCTATAACGATTTGTCACTTATAACGACTGTCACTTGTCATTCAGTCGATACGGAATTAATTAATAGTACTAAACAAAATCAATTATTTTTAATTACAAATTACACAACAACAGTTCCTACCCTTTAAGTCACTACGCTAGTGACTTAAAGGGTCGACAGCGAGCGAGCAGTTCACCCCCATACGTCCACGCGTGCATGAATGGGAGTCATTGTTCTTGGCTTCAGACCGCGTGCCGTGGGGCGGGGGGCTTCGATGACGCCACGACCTGATAGCCTAAAACTTTGACGTGCTGTATTTTAAAGAGATTTTATCCGTTAAATGTGGGGTTTTCGGCATTGTAGTTCTTTTATTGGCGTTCATTATCACATGCAATAAACCTTAACTACAGCCTAGGTACCTTTAATATCAAGTAAGCTAAGGGCAGATTAAAGGAGACAACAGAGTGGCCTACCAAAACAAGGTAGTGACACCAACTGCATTGAAATTAGGGATGACTTCGGATATCCGGAAACCGGTTTGGAACCGGTTCCCAATTGCAATCCGGTTCCATTTTTTGGAACCGGTTCTATTTTTTTCGAATGCTGTCGGTACGATACTGGTAAAAGTGCGCAGCGAGCCACCACAATCGTCGCCGCCGGTGTCGTCTGCTAATGTAGGCTGACGGGTCGACCCACCCCTACTGCACGCCAGTAGCTCACTGTCTTTCGTGCCGCAAACAACGTGAGTGATTAGTTGACACTTGACAATGAGTGCTTCAAGTAGCTCGAAGAGCGAATTCGTCATTTGTGTGGGACTATTGTACGAAAGTCAAAGACAAACAGGAAGGGCTTAAGTGAGGTTATTATTACATCTTATTCTTTAAATATATATACTCGCAAACTACAGCAAAAGATGAAACCGTTTTGGGAACAATGTGTTTGTTCTAGTCGAATAATGTTACATTACGCCGCACAATGAAAGAATAAAATGTAAATACAAAGCATCGCACGTAATTTAGGCCTATTGGTATCACTCTACGCGAGTGTTTTGATTGTAGTAGCATGCCACGCGTGAGTAGGCCTACAATTCATTACGTACGTAGACTAACACTCACCTTTGTGTTTTGTTTTAGGTGAAATGTAATTACAAAATTAAAATGTTCAAGAACCGGTTCTGAACCGGATCTGGCGCGGGAGGATCCGGTTCCGAATTATTAGATCCGAAGTCATCCCTAATTGAAATGTGATCGTTTCTTCCTGGTTCTTCCACTTTTACTACCGAGTCATAGCTTGTTGCTAGCTATAGTGAATGTTATATTAGATTACACACCCTCAGCTCCCGCTTCAAGATGTCCACATTACGTGGATTGCGTAACTCATCGATGCCAACAATCAAAACCATTGCTCGAAAAACAGATGTCATGAGCTGATTCAGTAAGGCTTGATTCATGCCACTGGCTAGCCCAATCAGAGTTATGCTGTAACAAATATCGGCATAAATGTTGTACCAGTATTACTTGTGTCACCATTAAAAAGGTAGAAAGTAAATTAATTGTTTTCTCAGAAATGTAATAGAAGTCTCCATCTAATTCTTGGAAAAGCTTGTACTTAAGGGTTTGTCTTTTAGTATAAAAAGCATAGAAACAAATTGGGGTAAAAGAAGTAGTGATTTCTTATTGTAGTTTGTACTGCATGAAGGCATGGTTTTTTTAATTAACTGGTGCATAGCACCTAGACAGTGCATGTATCTAGGGTAGCCTACATGTACAGGGTAGGCCTATACATTTTTATTTTGGTCATGGGATTTATGCATGTCATTCCCAGGGGATTTTGAAATGAAAAAATAACAATAATCAGCACCTAGGCCTACTAAGCTACTACAACAACCACAACAGACAAGTACGGTACACACGAGGGGTTTACTGCCTCCTCGGTCTACGATGCAATGTCTACGCACAGGCCTAGGCCTACCCCAATTTCAACTATTCAGTTGTGAGAAACTACCGTGCCTACAAAGCCGCAATTAAATTTATTCATTTAAGTCGAACCTTTCTTCAAATTCTCTCCAAACAAGAGTAGAATCTTGAGTTGTCGTGCTGTTTAATTCCATGAGCTGTGACTTTCCAAACATGTGAACTCCATACAATGACGCCACGGCGGAAAATGGAAGAAGCTATGGCAAGAAAACAAGTTAACTAATAAATAATTGTATATACAAACAAAATATTCCAATAGTGCGAGATAACATTGCTCACTGTTTCGGTATCACCGCGTTTCCTTGTAAACAATGGTAAACCACCTGTAACTGTCAAACACATTACTTGAACAGCCATGACAGTTGACGTTATTACACATACGACGTCTGTGAAACGGGCTCCAACTCTCCCAGCTCCCAAAACGTAGTCGCTCAAGTAGTCCGCTGCAATACCAACTATATTCAATGGATTCTAACAATAAGATAAGATAAGATAAGATAAGATAATCTGTGCGTTCAAATAACATTTTAAGATTTATTGCACATCAAACAAACCTACCCGCAATTTTGCACACATCATACTTTTTATACAGAAAAATAATATGTTCATTGTACCTGAGAAGCGTTTTTGGAGCTCGTCCTCCTGCTGGAAACGAGAAGTAAATTGCGCATCTAAATTACCCACGCCCATTGTTGCACACTTCATACTTTTTTCCCAAAAAATAAAAACTAAACTAAAATCTATTATTGTTCAAATAAATATGATTTGAGAAGTGAACATTGCAAGTTTTCTATTCACAAATATTAAAACAACTATTCCACATCAAAGAAACATACCCTCATTGTTGCACACTTCATACTTTATATACAGAAAAATAATGTATATTCCTTGTACCTGAGAAGCGTTTTTGGAGCTCGTCCTCCTGCTCGTAAACGAGAAGTGAACATTCTAAGATTGACATACCTTATTAGCTAAATTAGAGACAACTAAATTGCGCATCTAAATAACCCACCCTAAATGTTGCACACTTCATACTTTTTTAACAAACAAATAAAAACTAAACTAAATTCTATTATTTTTCAAATAAATATGATTAGAGAAGTGAACATTGCAAGTTTTCTATTCACAAATATTAAAACAACTATTCCACATCATAGAAACATAACTCTAATGTTGCACACTTCATACTTTTTATACAGAAAAATAAAGTATTCGTTGTACCTGTGAGGCGTTTTTGGAGCTGGTACTCCAGCTCGTAAACGAGGAGAGGACATTGGAAGATGTACATACATTATTATAGACAACTAAAATCCGCATCTAAAAAACGCACCCTCATTGTTGCACACTTCATACTTTTTAAACAGAAAAATAATGTATTTGTTGTACCTGATAGGCGTTTTTGGAGCTGGTACTCCTGCTCGTAAACGAAGAGTGAACATTGAAAGATGTACATACATTATTATAGACAACTAAAATCCGCATCTAAAAAACGTACCCTCATTGTTGCACACTGCATACTTTTTATACAGAAAAATAATGTATATTCCTTGTACCTGAGAAGCGTTTTTGGAGCTCGTCCTCCTGCTCGTAAACGAGAAATGAATATTTTAAGATTGACATATCTTATTAGAGACAACTAAATTGCGCATCTAAATAACTCACCCTCAATGTTAAACACTTCATACTTTTTTAACAAAAAAATAAAAACTAAACTAAATTCTATTATTTTTCAAATAAATATGATTTGAGAAGTGAACATTGCAAGTGTTCTATTCACAAATATTAAAACAACTATTCCACATCATAGAAACATACCCCTAATGTTTCACACTTCATACTTTTTATACAGAAAAATAATATGTTCATTGTACCTGAGAAGCGTTTTTGGAGCTCGTCCTCCTGCTCGTAAACGAGGAGTGAACATTGAAAGATGTAAATACATTATTATAGACAACTAAAATCCGCATCTAAAAAACGTCCCTTAATGTTGCACACTTCTTTCTTTTTTAACAAAAAAATAAAAACTAAATAAAATTCTATTATTTTTAAAATAAATATGATTTGAGAAGTGAACATTGCAAGTTTTTTATTCACAATTATTAAAACAACTAAAACACATCATAAAAACATACCCCTAATGTTGCACACTTCATACTTTTTATACAGAAAATTAATGTATTCGGTGTACCTGACAGGCGTTTTTGGAGCTGGTACTCCTGCTCGTAAACGAGGAGTGAATATTGAATGATGTACATACATTATTAGATAGACAACAAAATCCTTATCTTTAAAAATGTACCCTCATTGTTGCACACTTCATACTTTTTATACAGAAAAATAATGTATATTTCTTGTACCTGAAAAGCGTTTTTGGAGCTCGTCCTCCTGCTGGTAAACGAGAAGTGAACATTCAGAGATTGACATATATTATTATTGAAAACTTAATTGCGCATCTAAATTTCCCACTTTCATTGTTGCACACTTCATACTTTTTTTTTCAAAAAAATAAAAACTAAACTAAATTCTATTATTATTCAAATAAATATGATTTGAGAAGTGAGCATTGCAAGTTTTCTATTCACAAATATAAAAACAACTATTCCACATCATAAAAACATACCCTTAATGTTGCACACTTCATACTTTTTATACAGAAAAATAATGTATTCGTTGTACCTGAGAGGCGTTTTTGAAGCTGTTACTCCTGCTCGTAAACGAAGAGTGAACATTTAAAGATGTGCATACATTATTATAGACAACTAAAATCCGCATCTAAAAACTAAAAACGTACCCTCATTATTGCAAACTTCGTACTTTTTATACAGAAAAATAATGTATTCGTTGTACCTGAGAGGCGTTTTTGGAGCTGGTACTCCTGCTCGTAAACGAGGAGTGAACATTGAAAGATGTACATATATTATTATAGACAACTAAAATCCGCATCTAAAAAACGTACCGTCATTGTTGCACACTTCATACTTTTTATACAGAAAAATAATGTATATTCGTTGTACCTGAGAAGCGTTTTTGGAGCTCGTCCTCCTGCTCGTAAACGAGGAGTGAACATTCTAAGATTGACATACATTATTATAGACAACTAAAATCCGCATCTAAAAAACGTACCATTAATGTTGCCAATTCATACTTTTTTAACAAAAAAATAAAAACTTAACTAAATTCTATTATTTTTCAAATAAATATGATTTGAGAAGTGAACATTGCAAGTTTTCTATTCACAAATATTAAAACAACTAATGCACATCATAAAAACATAGCCGTTATGTTGCACACTTCATACTTTTTATACAGAAAAATAATGTATTCGTTGTACCTGAGAGGCGTTTTTGGAGCTGGTACTCCTGCTCGTAAACGAGAAGTGAACATTGAAAGATTGACATACATTATTAAAGACAACTAAATTGCGCATCTAAATAACCCACCATCAACGTTGCACACTTCATACTTTTTCAAAAAAAAAAAAAAAAAAAAACTAAACTAAATCTATTATTTTTCAAATAAATATGATTTGAGAAGTGAACATTGCAAGTTTTCTATACACAAATATAAAAACAACTTTTCCACATTATAGAAACATACCCCTAATGTTTTCACACTTCATACTTTTTATACAGAAAAGAAAGTATTCGTTGTACCTGAGAAGTAGTTTTGGAGCTCGTCCTCCTGCTCCTAAACGAGAAGTGAACATTCAGAGATTGACCACCGTTATTATAGACAACTAAATTGCGCATCTAAACTACCCACCCCCATGTTTGTACACTCCATACTTTTTATATAGAAAAATAATGTATGCGTTTCGTTGTACCTGAGAAATAGTTTTGGAGCCGGTACTCCTGCTCGTAAACGAGAAGTCAACATTCTGATATATACATACATTATTATAGACAACCAAATTGCACATCTATATTACCCCCACCCTTATTGTTGTACACTTCATACTTTTTAAACAAAAAAATAACAATTCCTTTTTTTTCAGTGGCGTTTGGAGTTAAGCCTCCTGCTCATCACTGTCGGATTATAATTTCTTACTTACTAGATATTAAAAATAACCTAGTCAAAACGTATCATATGAACTTACCCTCTATGTTGGGCACCTTTAAAAAACTTCAATAAACAAATAATGAATTATAATAACACTCCACGTTATTAATTTGCGTTGTTGGAGCTGACTCTCCTGCTCAAAACTGACGGTTCAGAATTTCTCGCTTTCTAGATATTATGTATAAGTTAATTTGTTTGCTTCATAGGATACTACCCTGTATGCTGTACATCTCATACTTTAAAGAAATAATTAAATATAATAACACACCACGTTATTGAGGTGAGTTTTTGGGGCTGACTCTTCTGCTCGTAAGCGGGTGGTTCACATACCTTTTAAAAGACAGTTACATTTTGTATAATACTAATATACCCTCAATGTTGTACACTTTATACTTTTTATTTAGAAAAATAATGTGTTTCTGGTATCTTTACGGCGCGTTTTTGGAGCTGGTCCTCTTTCTGGTAAACGAGAAAGGGACATTCTATGATTTACATACCTTTCTTTAAACAAATATATTACGCATCTAAATAAGCCCCCTTATTGTTGGATACTTCTTACTTTTTATACAAACAAATTATAATCCTTTTTTAAAAACAATAAATAATTACAGGTTTTTGGCAGGTCTAGGCCTAATGTAACTAATAGGTTGCTAAGGTGATGACATATTATGCACTTTTCCTTTTTAAAGGGCTCGTTTCTTATAATTTGATCGAAATGTGAACGATTTAGAACATAATTTTTGTTTCCCAAATCCCAACCCATACGAGAAGTTTTGTCATTATTGATCAAGATCGAACAATTTTACCATAGCATCTTGTGGAACATTATCCCTGACCCTGCTATTGGTGTTTGTGCCCAGACTCCATAGTACTGAGAAATATTGAAATAATATAGGCCTTCATCGATTTAGTGCGCTCCCTCCCCCCCCCCCTAGCAAATGTTCAAGATCAACTGTTCCTTGTCTTGCGACCGAGGAAATGATGTGTTATTTTACATACACGTTATGTATTTCTACTCCCTCCACTAGCAAAAATCATTGGGACGCTATGGCTAGTGGCTACTTTTATAAAAAGGGAATATAAATAAAAAGGATATAATTAAATATTGTGTATTAGTGGCCTTTACACGTACACTCTTGCGCGCGGGATTCGTTGTCGCGCGTTCTTTCCTGCAGGTAAAACTGTCCGTGTAAAAGCAAATGCCTTGCAAGGGAAAGAACGTCGCGAATCATCTGAGGGTTGCGTGCGCGCAAGAGTGCAGGTAAAACTGTCCG